>CM057154.1:33940435-33955010 GCA_029962745.1 Echinometra lucunter | reverse complement strand
CCGTTTCTCACCTTTGATTTGTATATGTTTGAAAGAGACAATACAGGCTGTATGCAGTCTGTCATTAATCTATTTGCCTCAATAATTAGTCAGTACAAGATATCAAAATCATATCATTCAATACAGCATAATGTTAATAAAGTGTGATGTTTATATGTACATCATCATTTTAAAAGTAGGGGATCCCTTTCGCAAATGTTTGAAAACCGTTAGAACAGTTTGAATTCAAATGTCGAATAGACGAGTGTCTGTGCCGGGAAATGTGTACGGATCAGTGTGCGTACACTCTGTATGGGTACACTTGATGTGTGTTGTGTTTAACATTGAATGTATGTTCACTGGGATATTCCAGGACATATCCCTTCACATAGGAATTTGTATGGATGTGCATTATTAATTCAATTGATTTTTTTTCTACATTTTTCCGCATTAACAAGAAGTTTAAAATTTTTTCTATTTTGAGGGAAGATACAAATCATCTAATATTTCCAAAATTACAACACGATAATAACTTGAAAATAAAGATGACAAAAAACACATAACTTTTGAATGAAGATGTACCATTCATTAAAAAGTTTTGTGTTTTTTGTCATCTTTATTAATCATCTACCTCTAAAATATGACAAAGTATGAAGATAAGTTGAATTTTGGGGCTGCAAAAGGGATCCTCTATACCTTTTATAAATTGAATATATCACATACACAGTGAGGAATTAATGACTATGTCCTCTAAAGATTTTTTGGGTATTACCCTTACTACTTGAAAATAAGAGGGCCTAATGCTACTCTCAAATAACCACAGAAGAATAATGGTTTTTTTTATTAATGAGACATCATTATCCAAATTTAATTACAGGTTCCGATCCTTCTTTTTTAAAATTTTGATGCGAGTAAGGACATTTCCTTCTTGAATATAAAAAGTTCACAAAAATTTGTGCAAAGGAAGGAATATAGAAATGCTAATCCAGGATCAAATCATCACGTTTTTTATTACCTGGTTTTATATATGCTGCATAATAGATGTATGGAATTCCATAAAGAGACATTCCCGTTCTAAACCAAGAAATATATGTACTCATATATGGTCTGCACGACCACAGCATTTTGGAGTGTACATAAAATCATTTTGGAATACACAAAACAGGAAACAACAAAAGAGGTTCTGTATTGAAATACATGTTTGACAGAGAAAAGAACAGAAAAAAAAAAAAGAAATTCAAATGTAGCAGAAAGGAGAGAATACAAACAAAAGGAAAAGATGACTTATCAAAGAAATTGTTCCAAGTTTATTTGAAAATCTGATACTGAAATATATTTTATGTTTTTAGTTAAACCTGATTTGAACTTAATGTTTTATGTCATTTGTAGAGCATTTAATTTTCTATTGATTGGTAAGCTTTGAATGTGAAATAAAATCCTATGAGGTTCCATCATCCCCCCCCCCCCAATTTTTTTTCTTTTTCCTACATCTGCTTCGTGCAACAACTACTTGGAATAATTTATGAACTATAGGCATCTATCTTCCTTTGCTCTGCATATGTAATGTATTATGCTAACTTCAGACAGGTTAACAAAGGACTTTTACTCTGACAAACACAGACAAAATGAGCAAATAACAGGAACAATATAATGAATGGAAAACAAATTGACAATCTGTCTATGACAAGTACTTAGAAATATTTGCCATTGATCGATTGGAAAATATAGAGCTTCATACTTCATCAGCTTTCATAACAGACCATGATCAGTACTGAATTTCAGCTTCAAATCTCAAATACATGTTTCCATGATACCAAAGGGTGACTGAAAATTATCTGTAAATGACAACATTATATCATTTTCTTAATATGAATGGTTTAATTTAGATTTTCAAAAGGCACATGTCCTAATGAATACCATCAAAATATTCTGGGATATTTTTGAACTGTGTACATGTCATACTACACACGTGTAGGCTGAGTTAACGATGCAATAGTTGCATGGTATATGAAGATTAACTGAATTCTCAAATTAATGAAGACAATTTCACTTTCATGACTAATACATGCTCAGCTGATTAGCAAAGCATACATCAGGTCTAAGTGTGATATTGCATGGTAACACACTATGTCTATTTACTTTGATGAATTTTAACCCATTCGTGACAAAGGTCCACATTTTGTGGTTTGGCCTAATATCTTTTGATGCAAAGCCCTAAAAATCATACCAAATACATGAGCAGAAAGAGCAAAAAATTCTACACAAACTGTGCCCATTTTGTTTGCATCAATATTTGTTGTTTGATGCTAAAAAATTTTCAAAGGAAAATAAGCATTAAAATCCTTAAATTGGCAATGTGATAGAAAGTTTAAAATCAGTTTTCCCCTGCAAATTGGCAACTTTTTGACTTCTCATCATAATTTCTGTCAATTTATATTCATTTCAGATACATGATGTTTTATAAGAAAAATGTAGCAATAAAATAAAAATGTTGGTGTTGCCAATTTTAAGAATAAAAGCTGATCAAATTAGGCTTTAAATAATTCCTGTCACGAATAACATTCAGGATATTCTTAAATACAACAGTGAGGAGGCAAAAGCATATACAATGGGCTAGAATACATGTAGTTCTCCTTACATATAATTGGCACCTTCAATTCCAAAATGCTGAATTTTTTTCACACTATTGCAGATATGCTCAAACAGATCATTCTCTATCTCTCTTTTTCTACTTCTTTTTTTTCCTTCTCCTTCTTCTTCTTTTTCTTCTGCTTCTTTCTTCTTTTTCCTCTTCTTCTTCTCCTCCTCCTCTCCTTCTCTGAACAAATGTGTCTTTTATCTCTTTTGCTGATGAAAATAACTATCTCTCCATCCATAAAATATTTATTTGTGAATCTATAAGACATAAAAGTGAAGGATATAGCGAGAAAAAGCAGGGATGCATCCATACCTTTTCACCTTATCCACCACTAGTTAAATCATTACAAAGGCAAAAAAATAAATGAATGAATAACTGAATATAAATCTATATGTATAAAACAAAAGAAAGAAAGAATGGTATTAAGGTAATAATCACAAAAAGTGCAGTGCTCGGGTATCTATTGTGGCAAAGATCAACACTTCATTGTTGCTTCAACACATAAATGTGCATTTGAGGTAGATCTCCATGCTCAACTGTTACTGATTCAATTGTCTATGAATGGCAAGTGAAGCGTTCATCAAAATTTGTCACCAGCATCTCGGTCATAAGGTGGTGGGAACTGATAAATAATTCATCCTTCTATTGTGTGCAGGCATGAGAGAGAGAGTGTATGACAGAAACCACTGGAAATACTCTATGATAGCATCCATAGGGGATATTTGCTATATTAGATTGATCAGAGCAAAATTAATGGCAGTATGGACTCTAAAGTGATACTTTGCATCACATTGGGCATTCTGATCTGTGTATTACAGTGTATTGTACACACAACAGCAATTATCATATTTTATGCATTTTGAAAGGAAATCTATTGCTGGTACAGTTTTGATAACATTTCACTACCGTATATCAAAAGTGCATTGCTATGAGATTAAAGGTGTTTTGTTCCCTTTTCCCACAAAATTTCGCCTAGTAAATTGCAAGAAATATAGTTTGTTAGATGTGATATAGGTGTCAAGTAAGGGAACTGGTTACAAGGTGACAGAGTTGATGAAAAGGATAATTTAACATTTTGCTTTCGTATCATTAACAAAATCCTAATAATGCTTGAAGACAGAACTGTGAGGTTTCACGAAAAAGCTTTTGCATTCAGCATATCAAATGTTATTTCTGGCTAACATCATTTGTCAAAAAGAAATATATCTCCAAATGTCTTTCTTTTATCATTTAAGGCTTCTGTGTTTGTTTGGCAAAATCTGTATACAAATAATTTTTTTTTGTGATACATAATTTGCCTTTTCTTTTCTTATTTTTTAGCTTTCATATAGCTCCAAAGATTTTGGACTAATTTCGCAATAGTGACTGCAATATGCCTTTAGAATAATAAATGAAACATTGTTTGGATCACATGCATGAATGTAAGAGAAGAGTAGGGAAGGGGGCAATGGGGGAACACTGCAGGGGGTCAAATATGAAGCATGGGTGCCAGGTGATGGAATTGTCATAATTGGGTTATACTCTGTCACGGTGGCCATTTATTTCAAGGTGTAAACATGCGTTTACTTTGAAACGAAGCTTAAAACACTACAAATGATCCATAACAAAATTTATTCCAAAAATGCTATTAACAGAGACTATTAAAACAGATGAGTTCATAGCAATTATCAGTATACATGTAAATTTCTGATTCATAATCATGGAAATGGTTAACCTGGCTATATAGACATGACCTATACTGTGCATATTTAAGAAATGGCATGCTACAATACTGGAAATGACAGTGATGGTTTCAAGATTCAGACCTGCAGGGCAGGGGGGGGGGGCAAAACAAGTCTGAATAATAGATGATATTATGATTTGGAAGATTTTTTTTTTAAAGATGCAATTTATTCTTTACCAACAAAAACAGCAATCAAATTTTCAGGGGGAGAGGGGGTAGGCTGGATCTGCTGGTGAAAATGGAGGATCTGACTACCAATAAACAATGTACAAAGAGGGTACATTAATCAAGGTTACAGCCAGCATGGGGGAGGAGGCTCACATTTCTACTGGAGGAGCATTCTTCTAATTTTAAAGAGGCTCTGTCATGGGCTTTCATGGGGAATTTGACACCATGGGTGTTTACCCAATAACAGGTGTTGTCCATCACTATGAGTTTTATGACCAACAGACCTTATGTAATGCTCTGTATATTCCACCCTTTGCCCCATATGGCAAAGTCATTATCTCACTTTCCCTGGCCCGAGAATGCCCCGAAGCCTGCCGAAGAATGTTTATGGTGGGACACCTTGTTTTGCTGTGCTCCAGAAATGTAGCTCTATTACAGGTATTACCAGTGCTTTTCACAAAGTCTTGTGTCAGCAAATTATGATTCACTCCCCATGAAAACCCACGACAGAGCCTCTTTAAACTCTTAACCCGTCGAGCATGATTTGATTTGGTAATAACTTCATTCTGGATTTATAGTGCCAATACATCTCAGATGTCTCTACAGAAATATCATTATCCTGGTCATTGAATTCACACTACTATATCTGATACATATAATATTCCCCAACTTTCTTCCCATCTTCTCAGCATTTCACCATGCTGTATCCATGACAACACCATAAAACATGGCCTGTGATATCATATATTTAATGACAGGCAATTACTCCATCCAGTCAATTCATGAATGGCAATGACAATGCAGTATGTGCAGTGACAGGTTGATTTGAAGTGAGCGTTAATTTACAAAGACATCCATTGTAGACATCATTGATCAAGACTAATTTCTGAAAGTTCTGACAATTAGAATTTCCATTTTCCAATAGATTCTACCTTAAAGTTACCACACTATTGTATTCACTCTTCAGACAAGATCAAAATTCCCTTTGAATAGCAACAAAATCCTTTGTTTTTCTTTAAATTCTGCTCTTGCTTGTAAATTCTTCTTACAGATGACTGACCTGAGGAGTGAGAGAGCATTGTGAGAAAATGAGACATAATGAGCCTCTTCAAAGTCAGCCGCCACTGATTCTGCATTGATTGTCTTTATTATTGTTAACCGTGAGAACAATAGCATAACGGTACATACTAGTAGTAGCACGCACGTATAAAGCGTACAATCAGAAGCGACGGGTACAGAGTCAGAGCTAGAGCTTATATCATATCATTACACAATAACCCGAATTCTAACTAAAATTTGAAATTGAACAAAAGAGATTATATCAAGGATAATTTTCATTGACTTAAGCAAGATACTCACATGTATTTGCCCCAAATGGCTGCAGTTCTGTCTCGGCAAGCAGTGCAAGCACGATGTTTCCAAAACGTACGCTCGCAATCAAGTTCGGTATTCAACAGTAGTGTCAGTTTTCTGCATCGAAAGAGTACTGGTCTATGAGCCAAGTACTGCGCCTGCACCGTTATCTTGGTAGCAGACGACGCTGACTGTTGACAACGTAGAGGGCAATATACAGTTTCCAATTTTCTGTACCATAAATGAACTAAATTGCCTATCGTAGGGAGATTGATGATAAAATTACAGTGGTCGCGGAAGCATGGGGGGGGGGTGGGGCGGGGGCTGCAACCCTCACAATTTCGTTAAAATTAAAAACAAACAAAAACCTTTTCATTATAAAAACTTAATATCTAAATTATTGTACATTGCTCATTTCATAGGCTTTCAAAACCAAGAAAACCCAAGGGGTTCAGGGGGCGGCAAGGGCTTCAGGGGTCCGTTGCATAAAACTTTTGCCAGAGTTTTTTATGGCAAAATTTGAGGAAACTACGGCAAAAAAAAATTTGCCATAGTTTTCCATTACATAAAAATTTGCCAGACTTTTTTTTGCCAGAAAAAAAGTCTGGCAAAAGTTTTATGCAACAGGCCCCAGGCCGGCTCCGCCAAGAGCCCTACAGCCCCTGGACTCTGCTTGTTTGCGTGTCGGCCCCCAATAAAAAAAAACAACGTTTTGCAGCCCCTGGATTAAGGAGTTTTACTCGAGTTTGATTTTTCTTTCAAGCCTCAACTTATTCCCTGTATACTAAAAATAATATTAATATTTTCATTTAAGACGTCACCGTTAGAAAGCAAGATCATACTGTAGATCCATTTCTTTAAGATTTAGCAAGAAGATCACAGATATATGGAAAGAGTTTCTCATCACATAACAATAACCAACAAAAGGTTAAATATTTAGTCAACAAATTTAATCAACACCAGTTTAACCAACGTTGAACATAATTTCATTATAATATGACCAACAAATGGTTGAATATTTTAACCAACAACGTGTGTAAGTTTAATCAATGCCAATTTAACCAACGTTGGGCAAAATACAATTGATCAACAAATGATTTTTAAAAATTTAATCGACCACAGTTTAAACCTTAATCAACAGGCCGTTGATTAAAGTTTTAACCTACAAATGTAAATTTTTTTGACCAAAAATTTCCACAAATTTCACCAAAAGCTGTGTAAAGTGTGCAGCAAATCCTTCAATTTCACTTTAAAAAATGCAAAAGCACCCTCATGACCAGCTCGGTCGGTTCACTCCCTCCCTCGCTTTCGAGTTTCTCAAAAAAATTTTACGTGTCTTGCCCCCCCCCCCCCCTGGAAAAAAATTCTGCGTACGGCCCTGTTCACCTGGTAATCTTGGGTTGATTAAAATTTAAACCAACAAGATTAAAAATTTTAATACACGTTCTAACAGTGTACTCTAATCCCCATCGATTTATGCCTAACAAAGTTGCTATAATGATTTCCACAATACCTCCACAAAGGTAAATGAAATGAAGTTAGCCCAGTCCAAAATATTAATGCATAGAATGTCTGTGGATAAGGGAAGATAAACTCTCCTGAACTCTCATGTACATTTTCTATGGATAAAGCGAGGTATGAACTCCTGTAGACATTGTCATAATAGAGATAATTCACTCTGTACTAAAGTCACATGCACTTTGTGCGGTTGAAAAAGTGAAAAAAATGCTATTTAGAAATGAGAATGATGGGGGGGGGGAGCTCTGTCTTAGTTTAGACTAGTTGCAAATATTGAATAGACTATACTTGTTAAAGTTGCTATTTATAGGTTTTGAATATGCTCTAATTTCATATCAAAATAAAGTTTATGGTGCACAAATCACTATGAAACCGATTGAAACTTTTGAAAAGTAAATGGGAAACACATATTGCCTGTCACAAATCGATAAAACGGACCCCCAATATTGCCTGTGCATACGTTGCCCAACTCGATGCGAGATCCGTGACGTCATCATATGGACAATAGCCTGTGATGTGGTGTGTTGTGAATGTAGTGAATGTGATGTGTTGTGTCCGAGTGAGTGATTAAAACGATGTTTCTACATTGTTTGGATGAATTCATCATTCTGTGAACGTTTTCAAAGTATGTTTCAACCATTCTGTTGAACATTTTTCATATCATAATGTCAGAGAAATTCTACAAATTAACGATTACTTTTCGCAATTAGAAAAGGAAAAAAAAAATCCCATACTATAATAGAACATTCTTCTTTGTACATGCTAAGTATCGGTTGTGGGGCATATCATTTTAATTTTAGGGGTGTTATAATTCACGAAAGACGGAGGGATAGACGGAATACTTTGTTTTCTTGAATTTAGAATGGTTTTCTTGAGGGAGCAGACAAGGAACAATTCAAAGAAACGTCGGAGCTTCCGCACTTTGCGCGGGAGGGGGGATAAAGTATCGGTTGTGGGGCATATCATTTTAATTTTAGGGGTGTTATAATTCACGAAAGACGGAATACTTTGTTTTCTTGAATTTAGAATGGTTTTCTTGAGGGAGCAGACAAGGAACAATTTAAAGAAACGTCGGAGCTTCCGCGCTTCGCGCGGGAGGGGGGATAAAGCTACGTATCGTGAGGGGGGGGGGGTACCCTGGCTCAGTCGATACACTCCCTCAGGGTTGGTCGCTTTGCTCCTCGCAAAGATTGAGCCCCCCAAAAAAATATTTTGGCTCATTATGCCACTGCTTTCATCTATTCTCTCTGTACACGTACACGATCGCCGCATACGCAGCTGTACGTGGTAGGCCTACATAGGTGTAGGAGATCAAGAGCTGAAAACAGAGAGATTCATATCTCTATGGCGCTGAAACGAAACCTAGACTTTGAAACCAGCACGTTTGATGCAATTAATCGAAAAACTGCCTAGGCTCCTAGGCTACTGTGTAAAACAGAAACGCGCTGCCTGGCACTAGGTGACGGTAGTTAGCGAGTGCCACACTCCCTTCCCAGCAGACCTGCTCAGCCAGTTCGCTGTCCTATATAATGCCCCGCCCCTAGGTGGCGGCAGTCAGCTAGGTGGCGGCAGTCAGCTAGGTGGCGGCAGTCAGCTAGGTGGCGGCAGTCAGCTAGGTGGCGGCAGTCAGCTAGGTGGCGGCAGTCAGCTAGGCTGGCGCAGGATGCGTTGCGCACCTCACTCTGCCCAATTTTTATCCATTTTCATTTCCCTCTGTAGTTTTTTTTCTCCTGCTTCTTTCCCTATTTTTTCACTACAGCCCCAGCTATAGAGATTTGTTCTTGTATTTCCTCGAAATCCACTCACTATTGCATGGTCCTGAATGAATCTCCTGTACTATAGAGCCTATAGACGTCTATGACAAAAGTATCAATACGGAGCCCCACTAACGATCCATTGTTAACCCGAGGTGATTAGAAATGCCTACGCTTTCTTAAAGCTACAATTCAACTTTTTTTAAAGACTCCATGAAATGTGACTATAAGAGAAGGATTGTATTACCAAATGGTTGGCAGAAATGGTATTTGCTTACGAATTAATGCAAGCTAAATTATACCAACGTTCATCGGACGAATTTATGCATGGTAAAATGTAAAATTTACTAGAGTAATTCATTGAGATTTTTTTCTTTTGTTTAAGGTCCTCATCAAAGGGACATGTGTGTCAATCACCTTCAATACATTATCAAAAATCATGAATAAGTTGATTCATATACATAATCTCATATTTTATTCTTGCCTTTTGTATTCCACTGCAAGTCGAATTCGAAGAAAATTCAAACACAAAAGTCCAAATGTTAATTGTACGACGCTGTGGAGGCTGTGTAATCTTGATCGCACTTTCTCCACCGGTTCGTTTTATCCCAAATCATTCTCCCCTGCTGTTTTTAATGTGATGCCCGATACCACATTTCCTTTTCATGTGCTATAAATGCTTATGATACAGTGAAAATCACTTACATGCATAGTATATTGGACTTTCGTTTGATTTTGGGAAAGAAGGATCATCCCCTTAAAATGCAAGTATTATTGCTCCGTCAAGAAGGTCTGGTTACTCAGAGCCTCTACCCATCTGTTTCATAAGGAATTTGGCAATTACAAAGAGTCACTATGAACATGACCGATAAAGAAAGTGGACAAAATGAACAACCTCTCATTCTGCCCTTCACAATGGTTCGGGTAGTCAAAAGAACATCCCTTCACAGCTATTATGTTTAATCATGTAGTTCCAGGTGAATATGCATGTTACACCTGTTCCACATATTTTAGATAATAGCAGTGAAGGGATGTTCTTTTGACTACGAGAACCATTGTGAAGGGTAGAATGAGGGGTTGTTTATTTTGTCCTCTTTCTTTGTCCATCATGTTCATAGTGAGTGCACTGTCATCAAGCTCTGGTTCACTTCATTCCAACTTCAGCTTTTTGTGCTTTGAGAATACTGTACGAGTAAAAAGAAATAAAAGCACTACTCCGCTCAAACTTGACTGATCAAAGCCTTTTCACTAAGGCAACAACATGGCGTTACTGAGAGCTTAAAATAACATTGGAAACCTATTCAGTCATGATTGTGGAAGACGAGCTCTGGAGCGAAGAGGTGCATTGACTTTTCAGTACAATAAGATGTCTTCAAGATATGAAAGACTAGTTTGAATGCCTTTAAGCTTCACTTTGAAAAGACACCTTCAAAAGCCGATTTATCTTTGGTATGTCACTGAGGCATTGATGTACGGTAATACAAAAAAAAAAACCAAAGGAAAAAAAAAAAAAAAAAAAAACTTGCATGTGACCTTAGGTACATGCTACTTTGGGATTGTACAGAAAAGAAAATTCATTTTTTCCCCTTAAAGAGACATTTAATATGACAGAGATACAAGTGTATGCTCGTCGGTGTAAAACACTCTTTTAGAACGTGAGTGGCACAAAATGGATGTATTTGAAAAGTAATCACAAATCGGAAAGAATAAAGGGTACCAAAATACCCTGGAGGCTGGTAGAGGGTCAGCGTAGCCCTCTGCATCTCGAGCGATTGACTCGCAATGTGGAGATTTCGCTTCATGGGTTCGAAACCCATAAAGCATTCATTTTTGTTTCAGTTCGGGTTTTTCTGTTTTGTTTCTTTATGTTTCATTGATTTTTTTCATTAACGGATGTTTTCGTATGCCCCAACTTAAAGTTTAAAAAAACAAATCTCTATGGAGCAAACAGTGTGAAGTTATTATTTTGGCTTTTTGCGGCAGTCATAGCCAGTGGCGTAACAGCCGGGGGGGGGGGGCAGGGGGGCACTCTGCCCCCCCTGAAGGATTTCAGCGGGAAAATCCACCAAACCACCGGGAAAAAATGAAAGGGAGGGAAAGGAAGAAAAAGGAAGGGAGAAAGGGAAAGGAAGAAGAAGAAGAAAGGAAAAGAAAGAAGAAGAAAGGGAAAGAAAGGAGAAAGCGGAAGGAAGAAGGAGAACGGGAAAGAGAAAAGGAGAAGGGGAGAAAGAAGAAGAGAGAGAGAGGAAAAAGAGGGAAAGGGGAAAAAAGAAAAAAAAAAAAAAAAAAAAAAAGGGAAACAGAAGAAATGAGGGATAATTTAGTACCAAAACCCCGGAGCTTCCGGGTGCTCCACTCCCTGGACCCCCGCAGTGGCTTTCCCTGTAGACCCCCATCATGGGCCCTAAGCCAGAACCCTGGGCCCCACCCGCTAAGGGCTTCGCAACAAACAACTCGCGGTGCGGGCTCACCTCCGCATATTCTATTCCTAGACTTAGATACCGGGAAATTTTCGGCTCTGCCCCCCCCCCCCCCCGATAACAGGGAGAGAATGTAAGAGACCGGGAACAGTCAACGAACAATTCAAAGAAACGTCAGAGCTTCCGCGCTTCGCGCGGGAGGGGAAATCACCATCCCTGCACCCTCCACCTAGCATACCTAGGGAGCGCGCTTTGCACTATCGTCCTCCTAAAATGAAATCCTAGCTACACCACTGATTCTAGACTTAGTTACCGGGAAATTTTTGGCTATGTGTATGCCCCCTCCCCCCCCCCAATAACAGGCAGAAAGCGTAAGAAAAGCGGGAACTGACAGCGAAAAAACGTCGGAGCTTCCGCACTTTGCGCGGGAGGGGGGAAACTCCCCCTGCACCCTCCCCTCTAGGGAGCACTACATTGGCGTAAATTCCAGGGGGTGGGGAATATATCAACCCCACTTGGGGGAGAGGGGGGATTGTGTGTACAAATTTCCCCCTATGCAGACACACTTTTTAAGGAAGAAAATTCAGTTTAATTAATCAGTAAAAATTCTGAATAACAGTAATCCTGTTTTAGAATTTCTATGTGAAAATGCTATTGAAAACAAAAAAGTGGTTATTTTGGGCTCGCTCGTCAAAACCTTAGGATTTCCATCCGAAAATGCGATAAAAATCGCAAAAAGTGGTTATTTTTGGCTCGCTCGCTTCGCTCGCTCGCAAAATAGATATCAAAATGTGTGTGAAAGGGAAAAAAAAATCATTAAAAAAGTTTTTATCCCCCACTCCTCAAATTGGATTTACGCCGGTGGAGCACTAGCGTCCTCCTAAAATGTAGTCCTAGCTACGCCACAAATTCTAGACATAGACTAGTTACCGGGAAATTTTGGGCTCTGCCCCCCCTGATAACAGGTACCTGTTACGCCCCTGGTCATAGCAAACCTGCTAACAGGAAAAGATAAAGGGTGAAGATGAACTGAAAGATTGTGGTGAGGCAACGTGTACCCCTCTGTACAGAGCGATTGGCTCGCATCTCCTCGACAAGGAGATTTAGGGTTCGATGCCCAGGAAGCACCTGTTTTGTTTGGGTTTTCCATTTTGTCTTTTCTTCTTCTTCTCTTTTTTTTTTTAGTAACTGATTTCATTTTTGCATGCTCCGAACTTTTTAATAAAAAATCCCGACGTAGTAAACTGTATGTGTGAGGTTATTACCGGCTTTTTTGGCCGCAGTCATTTTCAAACAGGAAAGGATAAACTGGAGGGTGGTAGTGAGGCAGCGTATAGCTCTCTGCATAGAGTGATTGACTCGCATCTCCTAGCTTGATGGAGAGATTTTGGGTTCAAAACCCAGGAAGCACCATTTTTTGTTTGGGTTTTCCCTTTTGTTTCATTTATTTGTTTTTCAGTAATTGATTTCTTTCCAGCATGCTCCATAACTTGCTAATAAGAAATCTCTATGCCGCAGACAGTATGTGTGAGGTTATAATTTTGGCCTTGTGGCAGCAGTCATTGCAAACATGAAAGGAGAAAGCGCAAAGATGAAGTGGAGGATGGTAGTGAAGCAGCGAACAGCCCTCCTTAACGGGGAGATTTTAGGTTCGAAACTTAAAAAAAAAATAATTAAGCGCGAATTTTAATTTTTGTTTCTTTCTTAGGCTTTGTATTTGTTTCTTTCTTTGTTTCTTTTCTCTTTTTTTTTTACAATGACGGATGACTTTTTCGCATGCTCCAAACTTGCTAATAAAAGATCACTATGCAGCAAACAGTATGTGTGAGGTTATTATTGTGGCCTTTTGGGGCAGTCATTACAAACAAGAAGTTAGATAGAGAGTACAATCTTAACATGAAAAGTAGAATAGATAAGAATTTATGATATTGTTACAACACTGTATATATGTCAGCGTGAGTTGTAATAAGTAAGTGCGAGCGAACTTTGGGGAAAATGAAAATATTTTCATTGCTGCAATTTAGGAGCAATGTACGCTCTTAGGAAAGATTTGTTCGTTGTATCCCCAGCTCTTGCCTCCTCCTGCTCCATGCACGGTTTCACCCTGTAGTCGTATCAAGAACAATGTTATTAGGCCTATATGAAACGAAACTTCTCTGATTCTTCGGAGCTATATACATTACCAAATGAGAAAAGGAATAGTTAAAAGAGGGGAAATGGCACAATAAGGACGAAAAAGGAACATGCATTAGATTTTAAGGAGCACTTATCGAAAAGGGAATTGCAATACTCAAAAGCGAAGAGGGGCACTTACAATAAACTTGGACGCTCATAAGAAATAAAAAGGGGCACTTGTCAGGGTTAATGGGGGTGAAATGGCACTTACTAGAAAGCTAAGTGTGTACCAAATTTCAAAAAGGGAGTAATGCCAGAATGGAAAAGGTATGCATGTGCTAACTTATCAGCGAAGAAAAGGGCACTATTGGGCACTTATAGCGAATTTACAGGAGGAATGGGACATAATTTACTAGCCAGGAAAAGGAGCAATTCATCAGAAGTAAATTGGGGCATGTATTCGATTTCGAATGGGGAACCTGCCCAAATGGAAAGAGGGAACTTATCAGAGATGTAAAGGAGAATTCACTTTTAGAACGAAAAAATGCGCAGTCAAAATCGGGCACTTACACCTTTCAATAGGGAGATTCATTAGAAGTAACAAGGATCACTGTCTTGTCAGAAGGGAAAAGAGCGCTATGTGGAAAATAAGAATTAATGTAAGGATCACTAATCTGGTGTAAAAGTGGAGCAGTTGAGGGATTTATTCAAGAAAGCTGAATTACCTGACGGGCACTGGCGTACTGGAGGGGGGGGGGCTTGGGGGCGTCCGCCCCCCCCCCCCAATAAATTTCAACCATGGTTTATTTTCAATTTTATATTAGTGATATCACTCGAATTTCATTACTTCTCCCTAGACTCCCTTTTTGTTGTTAAGTAACGCATTCACAATTTCCCAAATAGCATG
>CM057154.1:33857369-33939935 GCA_029962745.1 Echinometra lucunter | reverse complement strand
AATTTTGCAGAGTAAAAGAGTTTACATACCATATTTTAATATCATCTTTGTATTAAGCACCACATATAAAGAAAACTCAAATTATAAGCTCACCAACCTATTCGCCGGTTCATAAGAACAAAAGGCTTGTGCGCACGGTCAGAACATACCTTATTCGCCGCCTATTCGCCGGTTCGTAAGACCTAACAGTGCTATTCGCCGTTCACCTTCCAAATATGGTTGCGCGTATGTATGGATGCGCGTATGTGGGTCAACAAACTTTAAAAGCTGACAAGGGATAATGCGTGTAAAGCACCTAAAAATATAAAAAACAGGATTTCTCTAAAAATAAACGAAATTGAGCGATGAAATTTTGCCACTCGATAGATTCTGACATATACTGTCCAAATATCAAAAAAACTGAAAATTGATTTTTGGACCCAATTTTGGCTATTCGCCGGTTCGTAAAACCGACGCCGAATTGTACACATAAGTAAAAGAAAGAATAACTGGATTGAAAGTTAAGCGTTAAACCAATGGCTACTGGATCACCTGGTGAGCGTTTCATGAAGTATCTTGTCAGTGAGTTTTATTATGCCTCCGCCCACCGTAGGTGGTTGCCGGAGGCATTATGTTTTTGGGTCGTCCGTCCGTCCGTCCGTCTGTCCGTCCCGTTTTCGTTCTCGCGATAACTTGAGAACCGTTTGACGGATCAACTTCAAACTTGGCTTGTGTATGCATATGGGAGGGACAATGATCTGATTAGATTTGGGGGTCACAGGGGTCAAAGGTCATAGAGGTCATTATGTACATAGAAATGGTTCGTTTTCACCATAACTCAACAACCGTTTGACCGATCAACCTCAAACTTAGCACATGTATGCATATGGGAAGGACAATGATCTGATTAGATTTTGGGGTCTCAAGGTCAAAGGTCAAAGGTCATAGAGGTCATTATGTACATAGAAGTGGTTCGTTCTCGTGATAACTCAACAGCCATTTGATGGATCGACTTCAAACTTGATTCATGTATGCATATTGGATGGACAATGATCTAATTAGATTTTGGGGTCTCAAGGTCAAAGGTCATAGAGGTCATTATGTACATAGAAATGGTCCGTTCTCGCGATAACTCAACAACCATTTGACGGAGCAGCTTCATACTTGGCATGTGTATGCATATTGGAGGAACAATGATGTGATTAGATTTTTGGGTCTCAGGGTTAAAGGTCAAAGGTCATAGAGGTCATTATATACATGAAAATTGCTTGTTCTTGCAATAACTTAACTCTGTGACGGTTCATATCCACACTTGGCTCATGTATGCATATGGAAGTCTCATAATTGTCTCATTAGATTTGGGGGTCACAAGGTCAAAGATGTAATTTTATACATGAAAATAAAAAAAATCAACATAAATGTGCCATATATTTCCGATCTTGCGATTGCGGAGGCATAAATTTTGACCGCGCGCAGTCAAGGATTCATCTAGTTGACACTGTTATAAGCTACTGAAATCCGTGCATCTGATTGGCTGAGAGCAAATTTGTTAGTGAAAATCACCGACATGACACTTCATGAAACACTCCCCTGGTGATCCCTGTATTAAGCCTTTAGAAAATGGGGGAAATTAGTAGCTAATAGGTTCAGGGGTGGCAGTACAGGAGGGCAGGGGGGAGGCCACCCTTTCATTTTTCAAGTAATCAAGAAAAAAGAAGAGGAAGAAGAAGAAGAAAGAAGATGAAGAAGAAGAAGAAGAAGAAGAAGAAAGAAGAAAGAAGAACAAGAACAAGAAGAAGAAGAAGAAGAAAGGGTCATGCAGCTATATAATAGTCCTACTGTATTCGTTCATTTAAAACATAAATAAACTCATCAGGGCCCTGTAACACAAAGATTTGCAATTGATCGCAAAGTTACAACAACCAATCAAGACCGTTGTTTCATGCGCATATCGTTCAAAAAGATGACCCTGCACCACTCAGAATGGTTGCTTTAAATTTGCAATTGATCGCAAACCTTTGTGTTTCGGGCCCCTGATGTGCATTATTCTGCCCCCACCCTTATCAAAATACCATGGCACCACCCCTGAATGGGTTCATACATTTCTTGCTCTCAACAAATTAAAGGGTAAGTCCACCCTAGAAGTTTCACTGTTTCAATAAAAGGAGATAAATTTGAACAGCATTTTAAAAAAGAAATGAGCAAAATCGGTCAAAGAATAAGAAAATTACACTCATTTACATTTTCTAATAAATTACTCTCGGCTCTGCAAATTGACAACACTGATGACATCATATGCGAGCAGGTCTCCAATCACTTTGTACATGAAATTTCACATTTTCTCAATTTTTTTGGAAGCTACACATTTTCTTACCCCATAGTCAAAGTATGTTGTGTAAAAAACAATTCTTCTGAACAAACATTGATTATGGGGGTTAGAAAATGTGCAACATCCAAGAAAATTGAGAAAATGTGAAATTTCATGTACAAAGTGAATGGAGACCTGCTCGCATATGATGTCATCAGTGTTGCCAGTTTGCAAAGCCGAGAGTAGTTTACTAGAAAATGTAAATGAGTGTAATTTTATTATTCTTTGACCGATTTTGCTCATTTCTTTTTTAAAATGCTGTTCAAATTTATCTCCTTTTGAAACAGTGAAACTTCTAGGGTGGACTTACCCTTTAAATGCTATTTCTTTTTCATGGTATATCAATAATAATTACTGTTTGAGTGTAATTACTGTTTTGAGTCTAAATGTAAAACAAAGTGGGGGGAAAGGGCATTCATCCGTGCGGGGCCCTCACTATGGAATTCCCTCCCACGAGAGATCCGGGATAGCAACCGGGTGGAAACATTTAAGATTAAACTAAAAACGTACCTCTTTAACTTATTTTATCAATGATTTTCTCTTACTTGTAATTTTGTTTGCCCCCTTCACTTGTGCGCCTTGAGCATCTCTTACGAGATGGATATGGCGCCTAAGAAATTGCATATATTATTATTATTATTATTAATTACTGTTTGAAAATCAACCTACCAAAAAGATGGTTAGAGATAGGTCTTATACTTTAAAGTTAGTATAATTCTGAAGTTAGTTCTATCTCAAAGAGTAGTTATTTTTTGAAGTATAATTTGATTGACTACATTGGAATTAGCATTTTGAAAATATAAAAAAAGGAAGTTTTGAATGAGCATCAGGAAATTCTATATAGAATCACTAATATCTTTTAGGAAAAGAATTAAAATGTTAATGTATCCATGCCATACCCTCACTTATGTGTTCTCTCCTACCTTCAAAAGATAATGGGTTTGAGTATTGTCATCTCTTAGACTTTAAACTTACAGGAGTCAATTCACAAAAGCAAACATCTCACTGGGTTTATTTTATCAAGTAACATGTCCATGAGATATTTAGTGAATGTATGTGTGCTGGGGATAAAATGTTTATCAACCAGTTCTGGTAGTAGTTTGGTTGAGAGGAATACAAATATTTACAAAGCTGCTGCCTGGCCCCCCCCCCCCAAAAAAAGAAAAATTCTTGCTCAAATAAATTTTTAACATCTTCATCAGCTTTTTTGTACTATTGGCTTTGGTTCAGTTCATTTCAATTTATTTCACTCAATTTTGGTTTGATATAAAAATGTGATGTTGTTGTTGTTGATTCGTGTTGATGGCGATCAGTCAGTCTTGACTATTATCACCAACTAAGTTAGCTTTATTTTTGTTGATTATTTCTTTTAAATAACTTTGGTATTTTAAGGATAAAAGGATGATGCAGTAGTCCAAGGCCTAAAAGAACAATGTTTACATAAAACAGAACAGTGACAAACATGAAGTTATTGTAATACATAATTAAAAATATATTCATACTTCATGAAAGCAATTATGACAATGTCAGTCATAAAGTCTCATTCAGGATGCAAATGGAAATTTGATAAGACAGTGAACTTACGTATACCCTTTCAAAAGATACCAAATATTTCCATTAATTCAATGTCTTGCATGAAAATTATTTGGAAATAGAAATAAGCTTCCCTCTTAACCTTTTCATTTTCATTTCTCATTTCTTTGCTATTGTTTTAAGCTGAAATAAGAATGGATCCTTTCAAAAAATTGCAGTTTTCTAAAAAAATATCCTATGGTAGCATATAGTGACTGATAGATATTTTGAATACTATATTTATCCTCTAAACTTTGACATATTTTCATGACCATATCCATTATTCTAAATGGAGTAATGGTCAATTAAAAATGTAAAGTCTCTTGGGCACATATACGTGCCATCCGCACTGTAAGAGTTAAACCTATGGAAAGGAAACAATTTGGTAGTCAACATGTTAAATTTACGATGTTTACAGTATTATTTCATTGGAGCTAAATTGAAGTGTGCTGAATGGAAGTAATATAATTAAAGAGAGAACTTTGCTATTATGCAGTTGTAGCAATATAATTGTTGCAAGTTGTAGCAGTTGGTCTACTGGTAGTCTCAGAGATAAGTCTGCTAAGAAGCAACAGTCATATCTAGAGAAGAACTAGTGGCAGCAACAACAGCAACAAGGAACATATTAATAGTAGTACAATATTCATTTTGGAGAATTCATGTTGCAGTGGTAGCAACAGACTTATAACATTATAGTTTTATTAGGGGAAAAAAGAACTCTTCATGTTTCAACAGTAGCGGCAGTAATTCTTAAGGAATAGAAGTAGCAGTTAGTACAGTAACAAACATCCCATCATAGGAGCAGAGCATGCGGAGCATGCCCCGGTGTAGCTTATGTATACATACCCCTTACCAATGGAACTAAACCCATCGCCTATAGGACCAGATAATTACATGTATTAAACCTATGGGAATGGGAGAATTTTATAGTCATCAGGTTAAAGGGATGTACCCTAGTGATGCCCTTTGTCTCATTAAATCCTTCAAGCAAACACATCTCTTGCCCCTGCAGAGACACATGTGTACTTATTACAAGGCTTCTGCAGAGCTTACTCAAACAGAATAAATAAAAAGACATCAAGCCTGGATAAAAAGGCAAGAATTTATATCCTCTCTCTTCCTTATCAGTTAGGAGATCATGTATGGTGTCACAGTGGTATCTTTACAAGTGTAGACTAACAGTGGTCAAAGATTAACTTGTAAATGGTTACTTATGGCTAATCATCCAATCAACAAGTAGCTCTGCATTTGAGGCGGTCAGTTTGAAACTGAAGCAGCTAGCCGCTGTAAGGTTCCTTCTACATTGCAAAGAATCATTGATGGATGGATTACCTCTGTTTTGTCGGTTAGCAAACAGGTTTGCAAACAAGATCTCTTCATGCGCCCTAAAGCGGCTTCTCGTTCCAGTCATTGACTGGGGTTTAACAGTCCAGCCCTCTCCCATTGCTTGCAACTGCCAAGAAGTCTCACAAATGCAACCACTCCAAGCTTCTCCCCTCTCCACAGTTTTTGAGACAAGAATAGAACTGGAGTGGACGTAAATCTTCCTTTTTTCTTGAACTGGATAAACACTTGAGAATAATTTCCAGTCAGAGAAGATGATGTGTGTTTCAAGATTTGTTTGGACATCTTAGTGGAAAGTAGTTGATTTTGGATCATTTTTAAAATGGAGATGTGGTAGAGCTACAGAAGGAGCTAGCAAGTTGATAGGACCTTATACTTGGAAGTAAACATCTTGGGAATTTGACTTTCAGTGGAATAAACACAAGGGTTACAAGTTCAAGTAAGTTTTTTTTTCCAAACTTCAACATAGCTGTGTTACAAAACTGCAATCTTGAACAGATACATGATGCCTGGACTGCAGGATACGAAGGAGTATCTTAAATGTCAGACTTGCACTGACAGAGAAATTATTCAAAATTTCACCAAGTAATACAGCTCATGGAGGTTTTCCTTTTAAGTAACAAGAGCCCATCGTTGTACATTTATGATTTTTTTTATATATAGAAGGGCATTTCCTGGTGAAAAATTTCACCTCGATACATTTTCAATGTGAGAGAAAGTATATTTTTTCATACTTGCCAACTCTACCGATTTAGGCGGTAGACTACTGCTTTTCATGGAATTTAACCACCTACCGCACTGTACTAAAAACAACAAAAATAATAATCTCCCACTTTTTCATTCTTCAGTGTTGGTAAGTATGTTTTTAATGAGTACAGTGTGTCAGGCAAAATGCCAACACAATAATAATAATAATACCGGTAATATAAAACATTCATACATGTAATGTGCCAAATACCATGTTTCTAGGTGCTGTGCTCATTAGATGCATTGTAACTTGCTACTAAGTCTTAAAGGGAAAGTCCACCCTAGCAATTTCACTGTTTCAATAAAAGGAGATAAATTTGAACAGCATTTTATAAAAGAAATGAGCAAAATCGGTCAAAGAATAAGAAAATTACACTCATTTACATTTTCGAGTAAGTTACTCTCGGCTTTGCAAATTGGCAACACTGATGACATCATATGCGAGCAGGTCTCCATTCACATTGTACATGAAATTTCACATTTTCTCAATTTTCTTGGAAGTTACACATTTTCTTACCCCATAGTCAAAGTATGTTAGGTAAAAAGCAATTCTTCTGAACATACATTGATTATGGGGGTTGAAACTTCTAGGGTGGACTTTCCCTTTAAAGGGGCATTCAGATATGAGGTGCTACAAAATCCTGCAACACTTTGGTGTGCAAGTCAATGGGGTATGAGGCGACAAAAAAAAAATGTCACCGAGGCAGGACACATTTTTTTTTCTTTGCTGCCTGGCTGCAAAAAAATGCGCAGCAATCAAATTCCTAAAAAATTAGTGCAAAATTTGTTGTCATGAGATTGTCTGCGCAAGTTTTGACAAAGTTCTCTTTTTTTTTTAGAGTTGATGTGTTAATGCTCATTCATTAACATAAGTGGCGCCACAGTGTTGCGCCATATCTGAACACTGAAAATTTTGTGGTGCCACAATGTTGCCTCATATCTGAACACCCCTTGATAGGTACAAGATAGCAGGTTTTATGACTGTCTGCCTTCAAATAAAAACAAATTCCATTCCTGAATACATGTTTTGCTCAGAATGAGTGGTTGTATTCCCATTAGAGATCTAGCAATCCTAAAATTACAAATTTGTTTACACTCCCAGTGCGATGATGTTTGAATTCTAGCAATATCACCCGTGTGCTAATATTAATGCAAATATTGGTAATCTCAGGTAATTACAGTCCCATAAATATAGGTCTGTTTGTGCTTTTGTTGTATGATAACAAAGATGACTCTTGTATGGTCAGAAGAATGAAATCAGTCAATATTGACATAAATTGTTAATTGGTCATTACAAGAATGGACAGGGTCATCAATATTTTCAGGTGAGCAGCTGCCAAACACTATTTTTTACTCAGTAAAATACAGTAGGTTAGTATACATGTCATTTGCTTGAGAAATTTCATATAAAAAAAAAATTACATTTCTATAGCGCTTAATACTGATGTTTCTAAGTGCTGTACAAGAGTGATAGGGAAATAATTAAAAGTATAACTAAGGATAATTATTACATTATGTAAACTACAGATTAAAAAAATTACTAAAAAAAAATGGAATTTAGAAAAATATATAGAGGGATAATTTAGGTATACTTTAACCACTTTTGGTTTTGTTTTTGTTTTTGTTTTTTGTTTTTGTTCTAAATAAAATTTACCACTCTTGTAAATAGCTGTACCTCCAGTTTGAAAGGTATGCCAACTAGCAGTAACAAGAAGTCTAATAATTATATTATATTTAAAATAAGATGAAAGAAATGTGTAGGAATGGTATATATTATTTTTGTATGTGGAAAAAAATCTGACAGTGTATGCACTGCCTAATGTGAAAAAGTCAAAGTTGATGAAGGTTGATATCCACTGTAAAAGTCAAGAGTTTGAAAAAATGCATAAACTTTGTATTACTTCTCTTCCATTTTCCTTTCTGTAGTTGCTCTAAAAATAGGGTTGCCTCCACAAAAACTGTTTAACTTTGGTAGTTCTCTTCTTTTTTTCTTCCTGTACTGGTTTACTGAGAAGTTTTTTCATTGGTTATTTGGCTAAGGGTAGCATGCAAACATGATTTAGGTTTTGGAGTATTTGGTAGTTTCCACAAACGTTGCTGCTATCTTTTGTGATTAGAATAAAACCACTTTAGGAATAAAATACATTATAAGTCCTAATTAGTCAACTAAATCAATTGAAAGTAATCCCCTCATCTCTCTTTCATGCTCATTCAACCACCTCCCCCCCCCTCCCTTTCACTCCCTCTTTAAAAAAATTATGTTCCCCTCTCACTCTTGCTGTTTAACCCATTCGTGACAGAGGTCCACATTTTGTGGTTTGGCCTAATATCTTTTAATGCAAAGCCCTAAAAATCATACCAAATACATGAGCAGAAAGAGCAAAAAGATTTTCACAAACTGTGCCCATTTTGGTTGCACCAATATTCATTGTTTGATGCTGAAAATTTTTAAAAGGAAAAAAAGCATGAAAATCCTTAAATTGGCAATGTGATAGAAAGTTTAATATCACCATTTTCCCCTGCAAATTGGCAACTTTTTGACTTCTCATCATAATTTCTGTCAATTTATATTTATTTCTGATACATGATGTTTTATAAATAAAATATAGCAATAAAATAAAAATGTTGGTGTTGCCAATTTGAAGAATAAAAGCTGATCAAATTAGGCTTTAAATAATTCCTGTCACGAATGGATATATACATTTTATCTCTCTATCTCCCTTTCTCCCTTATCTTTCCTAGTGCTGGTCCCTGTAACTGTCCCTTTATTGTGTCATTACTGTAACTTTCTTTAAATCCCCCTTAGGATTTCTACTATAGGATCAAGGCCCATACAAGTCATGTATACCTGACTATGAAAAGAATGTATTGATTACTCCTAATGACTTGCCACTTACCTTACACAATACTATCATTTCATCAAAAGCCTCTGAAGCTTTAATGGCTTCTTTCAATGGTAGAAGGGATCAAATCACAATTTGCAATTTGTAAAGTCTTCTTGTGTCAGAAGGGATTATGTCACAAATTGCCCTTTATAGCCTAGTAGGTGTGTTAGAAGGGATTAAATCACAGGCTTCAATGTAAAGGAAGACTTATGCTTGTGGAACATGTTTGAAAGGAGCTTTCTCATTAGTGTTTGTTATGTAATAGATCTGCTGATCTCCCATACTTTTACCTTTTGTTTGTTTACCCACTGCAATAACTCATTTGTAAAATGTGGTTTTGTTACATTGATGATAATCCAAATTTGAGATTTGAAATTAGAGATTTGATTTGATACGATTTGATTTGCTTTTGATTTGATTTGATTTGATTTGATTTGATTTGATTTGATTAGATATGATTTGATTTGATTTGATTTGATTTGATTTGATTTGATTTGATTTGATTTGATTTGATTTGATTTGATTTGATTTGATTTGATTTGATTTGATTTGATTTGATTTGGTTTGATATGTACTTCAAAGAGTAGCTATGAAAGTGTTTGCCATAAGATTGTATTATCTTATTCAAACAGATACTGTACATCATTTGTAAATAATGTTTTAAGGTTTGAAAGACACAACCACATAAAGTATATTACAATAGAATATATTTTTGCACTTGAAGTTACAATTCTCCTTTTGTGAAAATTTTGCTTGGTAATAGAAATGCTACATAGTCTAAACAAATTTGCAAAAGCAACAAAGTATTTAGCAAAACATGAATCCTTGAGATTTTTGTAAATCATTGAATATGTTCTTTATTTTAGAAGATGAAATCTCTTTAGGGGCAGTTCAAATATACTTCCTTAATTTCCTATTTTTATTATGTTCATCATCATCATCCAGTAGTGCCCCATTCTTAGTGGTATAACGGTCTGCTGGAAACTGACTAGAAGAATAACAGGAATCAGTTACACTTGTTATTAGTTTAATAGACCCTATGCTACACCACATTCCTCAGGAAGGATATTTGATTCCAAATGAAATAAACTAAAATGACCATGAACTGTATCTCATTTCAATTCAGAGAATTTGATCTTATGCAGTGGTAGCTTCAGACAGGTCTGTGGAAAAAGGTCCTCCATTTACTCATTCAGTGGAGTTATATTAACCAAGTTTAGATCTCTTTGATCATGATGTGAGTTTATCTGTCTCGTAACAGATACAACATTTCTAACTTTGGAACCAGTAGATTTTTGTTTGTTTATTTGTTGTTTGTGTTTTCCTTTTCCAATTTTACTTTTACAGTTAACAAGTTCTCTTTCAAAACCCTAGGTGACAGGAAAAATATATAGCAACACTGATAGACAAAAAATAAACATGATAAGGTCAAGTAGACTTTCTCGAGTGTAGTGAGTGAGTGCTATGGCCGGGCACATTGTATATGTTTTATGCATGATACAAATAACTCATGCTTTAAGTACAAAAAAAAAAAAAGAGAAAGATTGTTCTGAACATCAATGTGCATGCACATGCACATCCAACATCTGTAGATCTAAGGCTGTCAAAGAATTCTTTCCGTGGGGAAAAGAATGTTCCTGGGTTATTAATCCCCTCTTGTTTTGAAACCGATTTAGTGTGATTAGGGATTTATTTCATTCCTAGCAACCAACCATGAGAAGGTATCCTTGATGTTCAAATACAGAATAGTTTACTTGATGCTATGGCAACCATGGAAGATAAGACTGGTGCTCAAATCTCAGTCTTTTGTTCCATTGACTCCATGCCATAACCAGTCTTGAAGCAGACAGAAGCAGGAACTATGGGTCATTGACTGTGAAATGTGCTTTACATGAGGTAAAAACAGAGAAAGCAGTGGCGTATCGAGGGAAAAACGGCATCTGGGGCAAGCGCCCCTTCCAACTTCTTAAATTTTTTTGTTTGCTTTTGCAACTGCACTCCACTTAAAAGTGGTGCCCAGACCTCTTGCCCCCCTCAATCACCCCCCCCCCTCCTCCGATACATCATGGAGAGAAGTTTGGTTTAAGTTTTGAGCAAAATTTTTTTTTTTTACTGTAATTGAGTATTTAGTATTGGAAAATGGGTGTTTCGCCCAGTGGACTCAGGCAATGTTACAAGATTATAAGGTTTGTTTGTCATGTTATATTTTGTTGTTTTTTTATGGAAATGTGGAAATAAATAAATTTGAATAAGGTTGCAAAACAGTTAAGGAATAGGTTGCTATTGTTTACAGGCTATTAACCGCAATTACCTAGTCACTCAGATAGGACTCGAAGTCATATGTCCCATCAATTTAAGGTTAATTACAGAAATACATTATGTCGGCCTACGTTTATTTAAAAGCACAGGTAAAATAATCTCTCAAAGTTGGTGTAAGCATTAAAGGAGATCTAGAGGGATAGAGGAAAATAATGTCTTTGCATGGGCAAAGAATCTCAACTAAGTTGAACCTTGGACCAACAAATACCTCTTTGCTCGTGATGGTAGGTGGTATGTAGCTACTTCTGACAGAATGTTTAGGCAGGCAATATGATACCCAAAAAACAAACACAGGTGAAGAATATGTAGAATTTTGAACATAATCGAAGAAAGTGTTGAAATTTTTACCTAGGATGTTTCAATCATAGTCCCCTTGCACGTGCTTTGATCATAAATCCCATGTGATTATGCTCCTGGACCCACACATTGCTAGATATGTCTGCATGGATACAGTTTCCAAGGAGGAATTTAATATTGCACTGCTGGAATGTTCTACCTAGGCATTGGACTTAAAATTAGGGCCACATGATGAGGACTGACAATGTGCTGATTAGGCAGGCATCATTGCTGCTTTGGAACTACTCCTAAGCATAGGTGTAGCCTATTGCTTTGGTTAATTTTGTTTTGATATTTTTTTCTCCAGAAGGCTTCAGCACTTGTCACATAAAGTCATCTTTTTCATTCATATGAATCGTATTGAGGGATTTGAAGGAATAGAATGTTGGTATGATAGTTTTTCTTGGTAAATTTTACAGGACTGCTTGCAACTGTAATGGTTGCTAAGTGCTCACAAAAAAGGCAGTGAGCAAGAAGAGAGAGAGAGAGAAAAATTGTAGGTTGTAGGTACATTTACAGTGGTATAGAGACTATTCTCACAATTTGGTGCAGTAGTTTTAACACTTATATCTTATGAAACTAAGATATAACTTCTTACGAAAAAATGTTTGAATGTGTGTATTGTGAAGATGAACACATGTGTGCCTCAGAATTGTTTAATTATCTATGCATCTCTTTTCTACATGCAGGAGAGTTTTCAGTTGTAATGGGGAGAAGGTGACACTCATCTGAAGAAAGATTGACAAAGACAGAGAGGAAGAAAGGGATTACCAAAGATGAACATGTCTGAAGAGAGCGAAGAGTGGACTAATCCAGATGGACAGAAGGACAGAACCATGGAGGAAAATGAAGAAGAGGAAAGTGAAGAAGGTGAGAGCATTTTGAAGGAAAAATTTATGACTTTTGTAATTGTTTCTCTGTTTTGTAACCCCAAGAAAGATGAAGGATAACAACATTACAAAAAATGTTTGCATAATTAATGCTTCTTTGATTTTGGAGTTAAAGAAGCTTTAAGATGTTTAATATAAGGAGTTATGGAAACTTGTAATTGAAATTTTGATTCATAGGAGTGGTTTTTTTTCAAATTATTATTTTTTTGTTAATGTTGGCTAGATCAACAAGACATTCAAAATTTGTCTTTTATTTTAATTTCTAGAAAGGTAAATGGTGAAATAAGCAAATGTATCCCAAGAATGATGATGCTTTTAATGCCTGGAGTAATTCTGGTTTTCCTTTTTCAGAACTTGAAACCAGCTCTGAGATGGAGGATGAGTATTCTGTAGAAGAGGAAGAGGAGGAGGAGGAAGAGGAAGATGAGGAGAGAGAGAACTCCAGATCTGAATCTTCACCTCATATGCATGTTGCCAATGGTCATGGGAACAGTGATGAGAATGACCATGATGATGATGAGGAGGATGTTGATGATGAGGAGGAGGAGGAGGAGAGTGAAGAGGAGGATGCAGATATTGGGGTGAAAGAGGATCATCAGAGCAAACAGGTACAACAGAACTCTATCCCACCGAATGGCATCTCGCAAGGGAATACAAAGATGACATCATCACCAAGGGAACATCACTTTGTGGTAAACAGACAACGGGATGCAGTCCCTTTACAGCAGCATGCTGTGAAGCAGAATGGAAACTTAGTTACAAGACAGGACCATCAGAATGTGGAGGAGATGGAAGAGGAGGAGGAGATTGAGCCCGGTATCATTGGTCCTCTTCACATCGACCATGTAGATTTTATCTTGGACAGCATTGATGCAGAACTTAGTGATCTTATTACAAGGGTAATTTGTTATAATTATGTTCTGTCACAATAGCCACCATTCTAATGTAACAAAAATTAATGGATATTTTGTACAGAATGGTAAGTGATAAAAAATGTATTAGTAAAATTTGAAATAACTGTATCATTTCCACTGAATTCAGTTTTCATAAGGCATGTATTCTTTATATGTTATCATACAATACAGTATAGTCTTTCCTACAATCCTCTCTGGGATTTTATTGATTATGCTTTGTACCTTTTTCCTCATGAGTTTAATTTCTTGTATTTTCCTTTCATAGAGTGCTCGAGGTTCCCCACAAGAGAGCAGAAAGAAGAAGAATCATATGAAGAAGAAAACAAGTTCCATGGAAGTTTCAGGTAGGTATATGCAATACCCATTTTTACAAGCAGAGCTACAGAGACCTTTCAAGCCGTTTTTGCTTCAGAAAAGCTTTTCTTCAGAAATTGAATTTACTTAAGGTTGAGAGGATAAGCCTATTTCAAGAAATTTGATACTGTTTGTGCCCCAGCCAACTTTATTTAATAACTTTAGCTTGGTTGAATACCAAACCCAATGTAATATAAGATTAAATCAGTTGGAAATACATGTCAAAGGAAAATGTAATCATCTGCAACATGTAAAAGATTTGTAGAACTTAAACTAGATGAAGATCAATCCTCACTTGTCAATTTTTTAAGTAAACAAACAAAATTGTGAGTAAAAAGAAAGTATGATGCTTAAAATGCAACAAATAAAAAGAAAGTGGCTATTTCAATTTTCTTGTAGCTAATGTAGAGGGCACCCTTCAGAATGGCCACAAATCAGCTGACACCACCCTGGATGACACCTTGCCTCAGACACACCCAGGACAGCTTCACTCATCTCAGCCTGATCAGAGATATGGGATGATTCCAGGCAGTAAAAAGACCAAAAAGACAGGAAAAGGAAGAATGAAAACAAGGAGTCAGCCATCTTTATCGTCACCTCCAAAATTAAGGATTAACAGTTACAGTGAGTAATCTATTTGATAAGAACGGGAAAAGTCCCATAACCTAAAAAGCCCTTTTCATGGACTTCTGAATTCTGCATATTTGTAATGGTATTTATTACCATTAGTAAGTACATTTGTGTGTAGCTGTTCCAGTTTTCCTTTACTGGAATGATGAATTGATCAGTGTCTGTATATCAAACAACCAGGGCACCTCTGGATTTCCATCATATCCTAGGGACCTACCTGATACATGAGCTGTAATCATGCGCTCTGACAGATTAATTGTATATTGCATGGTCCAGTGGCAATTGTTTCTTGGTCAACCAAACTTAAACCCTACTCCATATTAATTAATTAATGTGTTATGTTCCAAGGTCAGCTATTCACAAGGCTTGTTTCCTTTCTTACTGTCCCTCCCATACCAAATCTGATGTGCAGTAATGTGTTATTCTTGTTTCTTATGTATTCAACTTGTTGTATTATGTATATTTGCTGTTGTTTGCATGTATTTTATGGGGGTTTTTTATGAGCAAATAAATTGAATTCAAAAATAAATTGAATTGAAATTCTAAACCTAATCAGAAACTTCTTTCTAACACTAAGCCTAATCCTATATCTGACAAAGCAGTGACAGGAGGAATTGTTGCCAGAGGGTCTGTCATATCACCAAAAACTAAGCTACTTGAATTGCAGCTCCACAGTGCATAATGATGCAGACGCTTGAATTGATCCTTTTTTAATTTGATGTTCCTTTCTTTCTTTCACTCCCTGTTTTAGGTATGGATGACTCTGTTGGAACAGGTAGTGATGCAGACTCCATCTCAGCTGAAGAGGTCAGGAGAAGAGTGGTCCAATCCTTGCATCAACAAGGTAAAGACCTCCACTCTACTAGAGTCTATTCCTGCAAAATCATAACATCAAAATAAAATGAGATTTCCCAGTATGTCACTGATCTGTGGTACTAACATATATCTAGATCAATGAGTAGGCATTGAAGCCTGGGTGTTCATTTTTTAGTTACCTTTTCAAACTTTGTCTTTATTCAAAATAAAATAATTACACATTGCCTATTGAACATGGTTGTAATATATTGCAAATAGATTGCAAGTTGCAAGTATCTAAAGGTCAATGATAAACCCTTCATTTCAAAGAGGGGCTATGCTAGTAATTTTGTGAAATTTTTGAATTTCCAAGATTCACCGTATAAGAAAATGTGTTTTTCCTTAGAAGAGGCAACACTGAAATTTTTTGTATAATGTGTTGTGAATATTTGTGAGGTTTCCATTTTGTTAGGGATAAAAATCAAATTGAATTTTGAAAGGCAGAAATGTGCAGCAAATACATGTATGCTGAAAGCTTTTATAACCATCATCTAACAATTGCTATTAATGTATAGTAGCTCTGCATACATGGCATTAATACCTCAACAAAAATATGCAGCAAATATGCAGAAAGCTATGAAGGACATGATATTTGAAATGTGTTTCAGTAGACAGAAAACATGTAGTGTGCATTGCCCCTCATGCTTAAACTTCTTCATGTTGCTCACTCATTTTTCAGCAAAAACCAGTAGCAGTTCCCTGCCTTCCCACCATCAACTCACTTGTAGCCAAGAGTATCATTTAGCTACCACCCAATCCACTAACCACAACAACAACAACATTAGTAATAGCCACTCACAAACTCCACCAACAACATCTACGGACAGTAGCCCAAATGCTAAGGTTGCAGAAGTCAACAACAATGAGATCATGACTCAGGGAAGGACTAAGGAAAAGCAAAAAAGGAGGACTAAACCTGATGGAAAGAGTCAAGAAGCAAGAAAGAAGAGAAGTAGTGCTTCTAGCAACTCTAGTAAGCAATCAAACCAGAAGGTTCCAAGCAACAAACCAGTTACATCCACGCCTGAGCAAGGATCTCCAATTAACAATGTTTCTGTTGGATCTGGTGTCAAAGGAGATGTTGGTAGTATCTTAAGGTTGAGAGACATCTTGAATAATTGTGGTGATGGTGGTGAGGAATCAGAGAAAGCGTCACTGGCAACAGAATATCTTCTCTCCCAACCAGCTGGAATACGAAGCGTTAGCGACTTAGAGTCAATAGCGACCGAAGACTTTGAATCAGCCTTCCAGAAATTTGCCATGCCCGAGTCTGCGAGGAGTCACCGAAGTCGGAAACAAGGAAAAGCAAATCCAAAGCAGGCAAAAAAATCAAAATTGACTGATGAATCGGCCACGGAGCAACTTCAAAGAGTGAAGAAGAGCACAGAGGAGAAGAAAATGAAAAGGACTGTCTCAGCGCCCCCTATTGAGCCGAGTGGTCTACCGGAGTATATGTACATGCATAAAGAGGTATCAGAGAATGATGTAGGAGCAGACTCCATGATTACAGAGGATTATGAGGCACATTTTCTAGCTATCCCGCTCAAGAATATTCAGACAGGTACATTTTTTAAAAGCTGATATGACTTTAATATCCATGCTATAGATATTGACATTGATGATGATAGCATTGATGATGATTATGGTGACAAGGATGATGATGATGATTGTATTGTAAAGTTGATATTGAAGTTATGAGGGAGTCTGTGTGTACGATGATACCCCTCGGCCATTCTTCCCCCAAAACCAAAATCTGCTTTTTAAAAAAAAAATCATTTTAGTATACTGAATAGAAACAAATCATTTGTCTTCTGCTTTTACATTTCATGTTCTATGATACTGCCTGAAACAATTTAGATTTCATATGTGCTTATACTGCATAGAAGCCTTTATTCAAAAAATGGCTTTCGTGTAACAGAAACCTTCTTGTATGGTGCATTAATAAGTTCAGTGCAATATTTACTTCCTTCACTTGAAGTGGAATCACCCTATTTAGTCTGACCAATGAATCTACTTTTTGAGTAAAGTTATTGCTGTTAGCTAACATAAAACATTCAAAAGTTGCTTTTGTTTTGTTTTTAACCAGTTTATTACAAGCTGATTTCAGTATAAACTCATTTTCCATAGACTTGAGTCATCACTGGCTTAGTGTTCAACCGGTTAAGATTACTCAAGTCAAGTGTCTTAACACTGAAACCAGGGCCCCATTTCATAAAAATTGTTATCAGTAACAACTGTCACATTTCTATGACTTATTTGCTCTCAGCCAGTCAGATGCAAGGAATTCAGTAGCTTATAACAATTGCAACTTGTTATTGATAACAAGTTTTATGAAACAAGGCCCAGTTATGTGTTATCTTCATCATTGTCTCCTTTCAGAACACCCCAATGTTGTTCCAAAGAAGAGCCCTTCCCGCACCCGTAGGAAAGGCAGCTCCAAAGTTCGTCAGACCCAACCACAGAGTGACCCTGAATCAGTCCAGACTGAAGACTATGAGAAACGTTTCCGGTCTGTGATGGTCAGACATCTGGCTGGAGTCCCTCTCTCTAGCTTTGATTCAGTGACCATCCAGAGTGACTTGGACTCGGTCAAGTCACTGGACATCAAGAAGAAATTCAGGAAGGCTCTTCATAAACATGAAGGTAGGTCAACAAGAAATAAGTTTGAAAATTGAAAATTATAAAATTAATTGTATTATATATCTGAAAGTTAGTGACCTGTAATATTTTGTCTGTATATGCATCAAGCAACTTCATCAGTCAAGCTGGCAGATCAAAGTTAGGTGCCAGATAACTCATGACTGATACTTGTACAGCCTCTCACAACAGAGGGCAGTATATAGATTGCTTTGAAGCCAGTGTGTATGAAGCCTTAGAAAGCATGCTGATAATTTCATATCCACACAAACTCTCATCACATAGCTATGTCTAGCTGACATGTCTCAAACATGAACAAGAGTAACCTTCCTATTAAAAATGTTTTCCTTCAAACTTCAAAATGTACGTTAAGCCTAGTTAGTAGATATATGTTTAGCAGGCCTATATTTGTCTATAAAATGCAATCATATTTTTCCTTACATACCGTAGTTACAACCTGGGTGAATTTAAAACAATGGAAGGATATTTTGTCAAAGCTTCATCCTCTTAATCATTGCCTCCATATGTATATCTAATTAGGCTATTTACCCCGCTATTTACCAACATATATACATGTTGTATTTCCACTTTCCAATTTTAAACCAACGGCACAACTACTAGTATAAACAAACATAAAAAACTTCTCTGCTCACTCTCATCCCAACTTGGACCTTTTTGTGAGTATTAATTTATTTTCATAATAGTGTCCGGTACCTCTAGTATTGAAGAGGAAGAAATGCCAAGTGCAAAGGTCGCTCCAAGGTCACAGAGGTCAAAGGGTAGTCGGTCCAGTAGTCTTCAAAGTCAGTCTTCGGAATCACTCAAGATGAAAGCAACCATTCAGCAAGCAAAGAAAAGTAAGATTTTGATGATTCATTGTGAAATTATTTTTATCAAAATTAGTTTTCTTGGCAGGAGTTTAAAAACCCATCAGTTTGTAGATGATTAAAAGATTAATTGCCAAAGTTTGAGGGGTTTTTTTTGTAGATCTAACTACTTGAAAGAATAAATGATTTTGTGTAGATCATTAAAAGGTTTTATATTTTCATTTCTTTATCATAATTTTAATATGTCAGCAAGAAAAATTTGAATGTGTTGTACAGTATGTTTAGAGCAACTACATTATAAAGCAATGTGACTTTTTGATAGTGAAGTATAATTATGATTGGAAATTTGGCTATGAAAAGTCATTTATGACTTGAATTTTGAAAATTATAAAATTGGGTAGCACATTCAGTTCTTATGATCTTCAGTGAGTGTATTTGTTTGAGTTGACCACCTAACATTGCAATGACTAAGTTCATCTCTAGCGCTTAAGTTACAAGCATCTTCATCTTTGGATTTTCAGGTAATCCTCAGGTAATGACGGGCCCGCAATCGGCCATACATCCGAACCATCCCACAATGCATCTGACTTCCCCTGCACTTCACCATTCCAGTATGCCAAACCTCTCCACTGCTGTATTACCTGGCCACAACCATCCCTCTGTTCATCCTCAGACCTATGCACCCCCGTCTAGGGAGAAGTGGAGGAGTCCGCCCCGACTCAGCCACTTAGAAAGTCAGCCCAGTCCATTACGAAAAAGGTATGCAATGGCTTTGAAATTCTTATTCATAGCAATTCATTGTGTGGTAAACATGAATGTCTTCATTGCTCTTATCATCTGTCATTATATTCAATTCTGTTTTAATGGTTACAGGATTCAATGTGTCAGAATTCTTAGTTTGCAGTAAATGTTTCTTTCTACTGATAATTCTGTCTTACTACTGAGGCAGAAGGACTTTACAAGGAGGCAGTGTTGAACCAAAAGTGTGTCGATACAAGAATCTTTTTAGATTATCTGGTTACTGATGAATTTCCTTTTAGTTTCTCAGAAAACAACACAAACGAGGGAATTTTATAAATATTCAAGCTTTGAAACTGGAGTAGCCACGGTTGTTATTTGGTGTAAATTAGAATATTCAAGAACGTAAATTTGTACATCAAGTCTCCTTTTCAGTTTCCAACACCTGCATTATTTCCATAGTCTCTGGTTACACTGACATTTCAAAAGTTGGTGTGAAAAGGATGGTGGGGTTGGAAATGTTAGTAATTTGAGAGCTTTTAGACTAGAATTTCAGGGAAACAAGGAGAAAAAACTTGCCAGACACTTCTGGGTGAAGAGCAAGACAAGTCATCTAAAATGGGTTACATATATGTATGAGTCTGAGAAGAATAACTATCTCTAGACTTTCTTTCAGAGTCAAGTTAAGGTTGACATTTTCAGTCATTTCTAATGTAAATTTAAATAATCAAATTTTATTCCTGATCAAGCACTTTGCTTGAAATTACCTGTTACTGATGAGAATGCACATTAAGCAGTCATTAATATGATTCAGAAATAGTTCTCTTTAAAACCTGTCTCTAGTTTACAGGATGGTGAATGGGGGCATTTTCTTTCTTTTCTTTGTTTTTATTAATTTCTTTTTGCCCTCCTTTTTTCTAAAGTTTCATCATTAATGGGTTTACTAATGACCATATAATTGAATCAAATGAAGCCATTAGTACAAGGATGTCAATCTTTCCATTATCCACTTTTATCATGTATTTGTCACATTTTTTTTTCATTTGTGTGTTTTTATCTATATCTACTTGGTCCCTTTTAACATTTTTTTAAATTAGTAGCAGCAGACTCTGTTTTTTGTTTTTGTTTTTAAAGAAAAGGAATAATGATAGACATAGTTTAGTAGTAGTAGTAGTAGTGGTAGTAGTGGTAGTAGTGGTAGTAGTGGTAGTAGTGGTAGTAGTGGTAGTAGTGGTAGTAGTAGTGGTAGTGGTAGTAGTGGTAGTAGTGGTAGTAGTGGTAGTAGTGGTAGTAGTGGTAGTAGTGGTAGTAGTGGTAGTAGTGGTAGTAGTGGTAGTAGTGGTAGTAGTAGTGGTAGTAGTAGTAGTGGTAGTAGTGGTAGTAGTAGTAGTAGTAGTAGTAGTAGTAGTAGTAGTCGTGTAGTAGTGGTAGTAATTGTGACATTATCTGATTTCATAAATACATTTATCAGTATTCTTGTTCTTGATATCAAGTTTCAAATCAGTTATCAAGTGTAATAGCATACCATTCATGTATCATTAAAATTGTATATTAGAATATTACAAAAAAAATCCCAGTTCTTGATCTCAGTGGAAACCATCTTGTTTTATAGGTCATAGTATTATTAAATCATCATGCAGTACATTTTCGAGCCCCAGAGGAGACCTTGCTCTGTGTCTAAATATCTTCTAACACTTTCCTTGTAAACTATATCCTCTTCAACATTCACCACACCATCTCACTTTGTTAAAGTTTCCATGGTTTCTGCTGGTCATGGCGTATAATTTTTACTCCCCTTAGCTTTCAATGGAAAGTGACACATCTGAATGAGACTCTTCCAATTCTTGGGGGAACTTCAGTTAATGAATGAGGGCGACACCACTTCATCAAGATGTAATGAAGATGCATTTGATATGATGCGTGACAAAAATCCCAGAGTGATGTATAATTAGTTTGTATACAGTGAAGAGAGTATTGGTATACTATATTACTATTGCGTATGATGATGCTATCACACCGAGTGATATTAGCTTTACAAGGATTGTAAGCTGTCTATATTTGCAGATCTGTGAGTTTGAATCATTGAAGAAAATATTAGATAGATATGAAGCAGAGTATATCTGATAAGTGCAGAAAGTGAAAATTGCAACAAATTTACCCAAGGATTTTCAACATGATTTTTTTTTCAACAGAGGTATTACATATTTCTGCCTAGTATAGTTTTAATGAGGGCATACATCCTAGAAAAAAAAACAAAGAATTGCAAAAGTGGCACTGTGTCAGCAGACAGCCAATTATTTTCATCTAAACTGATCATGAAAGGGTGGAAAGATTATGAGCTCTGACTCTTTGTGTCTAGGCCACTCAGCAACAAAAAAATATCAGGTGGCTTGTGAAGATTTTTCAAATTTGTCTGACGTAACATCCCTTGGATGAACTATGAAGGAGAGAAGAGACGTCATCGTGCTGACAGAGCCAGAAACTTCTACAGAAGTTTGCCATCACATCTGCATGCGTGTGAGTTTGACATGTTAGGTGTGACTTTGGGATGTGCAGTGGGAGTGAAGCAACTTCTTACAGTCAGCCTGAGAGCATCATCATCGGGAAGATGTGAGGAGCAAGAACATATTACAGGTGAGTGAAAAATGCCTTTTTGTTACATTGCAAAACCTCTATACCAAAACCAGCAATGCCACTTCCCGATTAATCTTCAAAAAAAGACTTGACAAATTCTTGTGTCTCTCCAAGATTTGGTTCAAGTAACAAAGCATTTTTTTTTCAGTATTCTATAAAAGCATCGAATATGATCATATGAAAGCATTGAGGTTGATATCTTGACTGCTTTTTGTTTTTTGCTTGGGGGGTTTTAGCAAAGGTTTCTTGATGACATTGGTGATTTTGAGATTTTTGATTGATTATATGTTTGTGATTGATATGTATGTTGGCTTCAAACATGTGATTGTATACTGATCAATTGTGTTGGTTTTTTTTTCATTTGATTACAAACATGCCTTTAGAATTTGTATGTCATTCAGAAAGTTAGCATGAAAAATATTCTTTGAAGGTGTCTGTGAGTGAGATTATCAAATCGTGAAAATGGATTTGAAGGTTTTATTTTTTATTTGGAGGGGGGCAGGAGTTGAACTTTAGTCTTGAACAGTATTTGATTTATCAATATCTTTTGTATCCATCTTATTTTTCATTTCTTTAGGTGTAAATATTTTAAGCAAATTAGTATAGTTATAGTTTAACTGATTATGTAATCTTGTTGCTCCCTCCTTTCCAAAAAATCTCTATGTTGATATTTGCATCCTGATTGAGAACCTTTACAAGCGAAGGTCCTAAGCTGTTAAGGATGTAATATTAGTAAAATTACCTTTGTGAAAGTTCATCTTTTAGCACATTAGGCTTCTCATTCCATGGTTTCAACCCATTTTTTATGCCATGGGAAGTGGGTAGCCCTTGTGTAAAGTCTACAAGAAGAAGAGTTTTCAGTAATCTGTGGATTAATACCTTCAAGTATTAGTTGATCATGCTGTATTGGTTTTTCTCTAATGAGAACCAGGCACCCTGTCTCACACATTCATTAATGAGTGGGCCCTCATCATTCTCAGTGCTGTTGGCACCTGATTTCATCTGCGAAGAATTTGAATGATGACTCTTTGCTCTTTGGCAGATTTTATTTCGTGCATGCCTGAGGCATTTCCATCAACCTAACATTTATGTTTTAGGATGATCATTGTAATGAGAGTCCAGGGAGTAATAAAATTTCTAGATTCTGTCTTAATTTGACTGAGAAACTGCCTATTAGACAGAGGAATTGCCACTTACAGAGATTAATCACATCTTCGAGTATAGTGCACATGTCATTTTAGTGTCAAGGGCATTTCTTCATAAGATTTATTTCATGCATCATGGAATATTTCCATTGATAGCTACGAGCTACACAACTGTATCTAAACTTATAGTTTACTTGTGATTTTGAAACCATCAGGTTATCTTGTGGTTTCATGTCTTTAGACATGCTCGTAGTTTCGAGACTTTAAGTTCAGTCATATTTTCACAACCTCAAGCAAGCTTTTGGTTAACTCCAAAACTACAAGTAGTTGGTGGTCCTTACTCGAAGATTTGCATGGCTTTTTGTTTTGGTCCCACATGAACCTTTGTCATTGTTTAATCCTCTGCTGTTTGAAATGTCACTTTCGCTGACTTACATTTTCACGACCATGATGGCCTGTGCGAACATAATAATATTAAGGAGGTTTTTACTCCCACTAGTGTAAAAATAATCCTTTTAACTCTCAACAAGTGATAATTTCCTTTTACAAAGGTCCTAATGCATTGGGGGATTAGCGCAGGTGTGGTATGATCAGTTGGAATGTACATGTATAGTTACCTATTAGATGATGGAAACCGCATAAATGTATGACATTGACACATCATCAAATCCTTTAGGTTATGTACATTGATCCAACCATGATAATCCTTTGTCTTATGATTTATCTTATAATTTTTAGGAATCAAACAAAACTAGATTCTCAAAACTACAGATTAATGCAGAACAACTTTAGGAGCTGAGAAATTAGTTAAGAAAGATAAGAATATTAAGTCAGACCTCCCAACCTCTTAATAATAATAATAATAATAATATGTCTTGTTTACCCAGGGTAGCCTCTTCAGTACTATGTACTGTTCTCCCAGAGGGCCCTGCAAGAATATTATTACCCTGGCTTTAGCTCTTGTCTAGGACATGTAATTTCTACCAAGTTTTCTTCTTTTTTTTTCATTTGATGATGGAAATCACTAATCTCTTTCACGATGAACAGAATAATTTTAGCCATTCTTCCTTCACAAGAGGTTCCATCACCAAAACTCAAGATTCATTAAAACTATACACAGAGCTGGTATTGGGGTTATCACAAAAGTTCTCACAAAGATTTTCTTGATTTCTTTCAAGAAAAGGAGTTAGTGGAATATACAATCACTTGTGTACACCTAATTATGTATGAAATAACCCCCAATAATTTACGTGCATTCTAGGGGCTGCCGGTGAAAGAGTTTGATAAAAAAATAAAGGATAACATGTGACCATTCTGAATAGGCCCAATTTATGAATGTACACTTCTTCTTTTAATTTTTTTATGGCAAGCAGTCAAAATTGACTATTTTTGCCACTACATTTCTTACATATATATTTTCAATTGTACTGATTTATATATTTTTCTTGTCTTTTTTTTCTTCTTTCTCTCTATCCCTTTTTTAATGCTTATTTTTTGTATTCTGTTATTTTTCTCTTTTCTTTTCTCTTTCCTTTTCTTTTCTTATTTCTTTTCTTTTGTTTTCTTTTTTCCTTTTTATATCTTGTTCCTCTTTTTTTCTTTTCTACTCTTTGATCCTTTGCTATATTTTTTTCTTCTGTTCCTTTCATCTTTTCTTTTCTATTTTTCTTTTCTCTCTGCATATCTTTTCTTTGCTTTCTTTTCTTTTCTTTTCTTTTCTTTTCTTTTTATTTCCGTTTCTTTTCTTTTTCTTTTCTCTTTTTTCCTTTTCTTTTCTTACTTTTTCTTGTCTTTTCTCTTTTTTCTCTCTGTGTAACGGGCCTATGAAAATTTATTATTGAAAAAAACTGATAAAAAAAAAAGAGAACATATGCATACATATGCCTACGTCAGTTATTTTACCTGCTAGTCCTTCTTATTTATTGACATTATATTTGAACTTGCTATCTCTTTATAAAAGTGATATTTGAAGCTCATATTTCAATAACAGCAGTGACATGGAACTCTAACATAGATAATGATTGGTGTACACTTTAACATCTGCTTTAGGTTGAAGGATGATAACTCTTATCTTATGACCAGCAGCAGATCCAGAATTTTTTTTGGGGGGGGGGCGATCAGGTTTTTCAGGTGTCTATTTTGTCCCAAAAATTTGCCGACAAGCAAAAAAGAAAAAAAAAAGAAAAGATAGATCCTCTGCATTTAAGGTGACTGTTTTATTGCCCCAATTTGCTGATAAGCAAAAGAAAGGTCCTCGGCTTCAAAGGGGTGGGGGGGGGGGGGAGGGGCGCAGCCGATTTGGCCGCCCCCCTTCCCCCTATCCGCCACTGTATAACACAGAACTGAACTAAAATCCTTCAGCTTTTCACATGTATAATAAGTAGAGATTCTAGTGTGGTATGATCAGTCTGCATTATACATGTATACATGTATCTGCATAGAAATACAGTGAAGATGAATACATGACATTGAGACATGGTGAAATCCTTTGCTTATATTCGATCTTGCTGCCATAATCCCGATGTCTCATAAATCTTATTAAGATGTAAGAGGACTTGAATATCCACCCTTTGGGATGTATGCCTGTTTCTTGATTTCATCCTGTATGAAGATAATTCTTCTCTGGAGAGCCACCACGAGGGCGCCATATCACATCATGTAACACAAAATTAATACTCTTCTGGGAAGTTGTTGCTTTTAATCATGACATGCAGCCCTGCCAGCTCTTTTCTTCTGCTGCCAGCCCTCAATATGCAGAATACGTCTGTGATTGCGAGACTCATAGCTTGCTGGATGCTGCCTGTATTCAACCATACATATGTTGTTTTAATTTATTTATAGGCTAGTTTTCTTTTTTTTTATCCAAAAACTGGCCTCTGTTTCAGCTAATCTCTCAATCACAGACCTATTCTGTGTGTTTCGAGGAGAGAGCTAGAAAGAGCAAAGAAAAGAGCTAGCAGGTTTTTGTAATTAAAGGAGAATGGAACCCAGGCATCAGTGTACTTTTAGTGAATAGTGATGAACAAGAAAGATTAAACAGTGAAAGTTTGAGCAAAATTGGACAATCTGTTCAAGAGTTATGAATTTTGAAAGTTTAAGTAATTCCTTATTATAGGGATCCTTGAGTTAGCAACTTTGCCAGCATCTGTGATGTCATCGTGGACAACTCTCCATTTATTCTGTGTATGATTTTTCAAAGAAATTGATTTGTATGAAATTTCGAGTCAGGAATCAACATAATTCTTCCCAAAATGCTTGCAGAATTGATGTAGTCATGTCATACCAAACAGTAAATTCTAAAGAATTTATATTTTTCTTGAAAATGAAGAAAATGTTAAATTTTGTGCATAAAATGAATGGAGAGTTGTCCACGATGACATCACAGATGCTGGCAAAGTTGCCAACTCAAGGATCCCTATAATAGGGATTTGCTTAAACTTTCAAAATTCATAACTCCTGAACATATTGTCCGATTTCGCTCAAACTTTCAGTGTTTATCTTTCTTGTTCATCTCTATGCACTAAAAGCACTCTGATGCCTGGGTTCCATTCTCCTTTAAAGGCTACAACTTGTCAGAAGGGTGTCAATTTTAATCAACATTGACAAAATGTGTAATAAACATGTGCATGTGTGGGCCAGGTTAATAAAATTCAAAGTCCTTTGGAATTGAGACATTTGATCATTAATGTGATATACCAAGGAGTTACTCCTTGGATATATGCTATATACAAGAACAGAATACTGTTAACTCATTTTTAACCTTCAACACACATTAGAACCAAGTCATATGATTTTTGGTAACCAAAGTACAAAAAACAACAAATTTATTTAAGTAACAAGGAATTTAAAGAGAATCTGAGTTGATATTCCTAAGATGGATGAGGTCAAGCGTATTAAATGTTCAATCCTATAGATATGAATACTGACAAAATATTGTGCATGAAGGGCCTCCTACCTGATGGACATTACCCTTGAGCATGGTTCTCGCCAGTACATAACACCCATGGTTCCAATACCATGCGTAAAGGGTTTCAGACAAGGAAGAACCATGTGTGAAATTGCTGCACCATGCGTGGCAACAAGGGTAAAAAATATTGGAGTATATATTCCTAACAATAATGATAAATGTCACAGATTGTTTTGCTTTTTGGCAATGTATTTTTACTTTTATGCCATTAGTAGACAACTCCTGCTTACCAAGAAGTATTTTTCATCCTTTTACTATAGCATATACTGCTGCCACACCTAACTGTAGGTGTTATTCCATAAAACTTCCGAAACTTCCACGCTTTGTGCAGAGTGGGAACCGTGTGTGGATTTTTTTCTAGTGAGAACCCTGCCCTTGAGGTATTATTTTCCCACAATCAATTCTGATGTAAGATTAGTTTCCAAATACCAAGCATTATGTTCAGTGTTCAATTTGAATTAATTACATTAACCTTGATTCACCAATGATATACCTGTTTTGGTATCAGAGGCCATGTTATCACCATGAAAGAAATTGATTTGAAAAAAAAAGATGTGGAAATTGTATGGCAGGTTATGTACATTAGGAGGAAATTAAAAAGGAAACACTTTAAAGAGAGGACATCTAGAAAAGAAGATAGTAATAAAAGTGTGAATGTTTATCAAAGAGAAAAGCAATATAAAAGAAGATTAAGGTGGAATAGATGGAGTGTGAACGATACCGAGGCGAGAGAGAAACCTTCATGCTTATTTCCTCATATGACGCCCACTCAGCTATTTGAAATGGAAAGAGGATGCTGAAGCTATGGTTGTTGCCATAGCAACCACTAATAGCATCATCACTGGTGTTTTCTCTCTTGGCCGCATTCTCTCTCTCTCTCTCTCTCTCGCACTCATACCTCATCTACCCCTGTCTCACTATTCCCTCTCTCTCATACCTTGCTTCTTTCTAGCTATCTCTCTTTCTCTCTTTCTTAAACCACTCACAGACACACCCTTTCCCTCTGTCCCTTTTAATCCCCTGTCTCTCTCTCTCTTTCTCTTGCTATTGTAATTTTCTTTCTCTGTAATACTCTCCTTTTCTCTATTATATTCTTATGCCTGCTCTCTCTCTCTCTCTCTCTCTCTCTCTCCCCCCTTAAATACCTCATCCTATTTTTACATTCTCTCATACCTCATCTCTTTCTAGCCACCTCCTATACTCTCGCCCTCCTCCCTCTCTCTCTCTCTCTCTCTCTGTAATACCCAATCTCCATTTCAACCGCAAACAAGATTCTCTTGCATGCTTGTGGGGTTCTTGTCAGACAAGGGATAAGAATGTGTTGGTCACAGATTTGATCAGGTTGTGAGTACGGTGGGTAGTGTTTGGATATCCACAGTGGAAGGAGATTGTGAAGGGAAAGAAGCTCAAGGAGTGACATACAGTGAAAATGAATTAGGGGAGCGATGTCGATCAAATATTTCATATGAGTTATCAAAAGGGTGTGGCCTACTTTGTGGAATCATTTTGGACTCACTAGTAAGATTTATAGTAAGATGTAAGAAGCTAATGAATATATGATATTGTCCGTTTGAAGCCAGAAGGGTATTAAGTCTATATAAATTAATATGACTTGACGCCCTTCTGGCTCCCAACGGATGATATGAAGTACTAGATTTTAAATGACAGTTTTTGACAAGAATTTTTTAGAGTACCAGTAATTGGAGGGGGGGGGGATATATACACTTAAGCTGGAGCTGCAAAAAACTGAATTTAAGTATATTTTTCAACACTTAACACAATAGATGAAAGATTTCTTCTTATGTTCACAAATGTTTCCATGAGTTATAAGCAATAGCTAGACAGAAGAAGGAGAAATGCATATTATGTGCATGTCCTCTTGCCCAACAGATGGACAGTATTAAATGTACTTCTATACAATTACTTACCCTTGTTTTAGTTCACAATGGAGGTTTAAACAATGGTTTAGACCATGGTTGAAAATGAACATCTTTCGTGAATTCGGGCCAATGTCTTTATTTGTATGTTATGCAAAGGGAAATGATTGAACAAACTTTGTAAATTTAAACCCTTTGGGGATGATAATCTTTGTCATTTTGGCAAAATTTTTAAAGAATCAGTTTTCACAGAAGCAGGATGACTTAAGTGGTAATGATTGTAGAGTTCATTTAAAATTATTGTCATATTTCTAATTGCAACATAGTTTTTATTTTCATTCGCATGTAGCTGTAATCTCTTTGCAAGATTTTCACAAAAGCCATGATTATATCAGCAGTATTGTTTCTCCCTGAAGTTTTTTCAGCTTTCTTTGAGAGATGCTCTTATTTCAGTAATGATAAATGAATTCATTAATTTGAAGGCTAGGATGTAATCAGGTCAAGCGAGATTACTTGCATGTTGTATCCTGAAAACAAGAATTACTCATTCAGGCTGGCAGTGCATGGTCTTTTGCTGTGTGGTGAGGATTGCATAATTAACATAGATAGGGATAATGCAATGTCTTTGCTGTAGCATTATTGCTGTTTTGAGAATGATTTAATTTGACTTTTACTGATATTCAGATCTTCTTGTGGAAAAAGACTTGTTGATGCAGAGCATTATCAGAAACTAAATAAACTGCGTTTGCTAATGCCAAGTGAAAAAATATTCATCCTTCGTGCCTTTTTCTGTCCATCGGACCTTTTCGTGGAAACACAATTCTCCAGTCTATCTCAGCTTACTTAATTCTATAGTTCTTTTCTCTTTTCATCTTGTATTTCAATGGCTTATTCACTAATTTGTCTCTTAGGAGTGGTTGTCGTTCCAGTATTTGAAGCATTGCTGGGGAGGGGCTTCTCATGTGCTTATTCATATGACCCTTCATGCAACAGGGACAGCGTTGCATTTAATTGCCTAACAACCGGTGCCCTCTCTTTCTCTTGCTCTCTCTCTCTCTTTCTCTTTCTCTCTGTCTCATTCTCTCTTTTTCTCTTTATCCTTCCCCATATTCATCTGCTCCCATTGATACCTCTATGCCCACTCTCTTTTTCCATCTCTTGTCTGTCTCTCACATTTTGAAATCTCTATTAATTTATTTCTTTTTCTTCCCCATCGCTCTCTCTTTCTCTATTTCTCTCTTGATTTGTCTTTTTCATTCGCTCTATCTTTCTATATCTCTCTCCTTTTCCATATCCATCTTCTCCTGCTGACTTTCATATTACTCATGCTCTCGTACCATCTCATCTAGTTTGTATTTTACTCTCTCATTCTCCATTTATCTCTCTCTCTCTCTTTCTCTCTCTCTCTCTCTCTCTCATTTTTTCTCATCTTTCTCATTTAACTTCTATATCTCTGCCATGGATATTCCTGTCATCATTCACTCTCTTTCTCCTCATTTTTCTTTCACACTTTCAATCTCCATTTATCTCTTTCTCACCTGCCTCCTTTAATCTCTTGTGCATTGATCTTTCTCTTTCCATTTTGTCTCTCCCCCCTACTCCATTCCTTTCTTCTCTCAATAGTACATCTTAACTTCTTCCTGTCATAATCTGTTTCCTAATTTCCTATCTTTATTTCTCATCTTTCTCTGCTGTTGTCTTTTTTCACTCCCTCTCTCTTGAACCATGTCCACATCCATGATTTTACTCCCTGTGTACTTTTTCTTTCTCTTCATCTCTATCTTAGTTTTATTTTCTCTTTCTACCTAACTTTACATTTATTTCCTTCCTGTGTTGCATTATCTCTCATCCTTGTTCGATGCTTTCATTCATCCCCCATATCTATCTCTTTCTCTCTCTCTCTCTCTCTCTCAGTTTACCTCTCTTCAGTTCTTCGTCTGACATCCCAGCCAGCATGGTATTGTTCAATGAGTGCTGCTTCACATGTCAATCCAGCACCGACCACAATTAATTCAGTTAGCTGTAGCATAAGCCCATGAGTACATGCTTGTAGCGCTAGCAGCTACAGTAGTATCATCAACTCATTTTGCTCTTGGAGACCAGCTATAGCTCACTGCCTTCCTCGTACCATTAGAAGAATTATCAACCTCCTGTGCTTTTATTTAATGACTGACAACGAATTTATCAACCTTGGGATGGAGCGAATATAGCGTAGTCAACCAGCCTCTCGGAAAGAGAGGAGTTCTGCACATGGTTGTAGCATGGCAATTCAGATCATGGAGAAAACTGTTTGGCTGGTATGGACAGGCTTAATGATGGCTCTTTGTTTAATGCATGGGGATCGTGATAACAGGAGATGTAAGTTGATTAGTTTTAAATTTTGATAGCTGTGTAAGTACAGGCAGATCATGTACGTGTTGAGAGTGATTTTGTGCATGAGCGCATAACTTGATTGTTTATAAACTCTGCAGCTATTTACCTGTTGCTATGGTTATTAATCCAGATTAAGGAGATGAAATACTCTCATAAATGAGGTATTTTAAAGCAGAATCCCTTTTAATTTTATAGTTTCTGTGATTGATAACTTAAAAAGAAATTTTTGTAAGCAAAAACAGTAGCATCTACCATATATTTTCTATCTATTGTTGAAATATTTATATTATATTGGATGGCTCTGAATGGGATACCAGAGAATATTCCACGAATTAGGGCCAATATTGCATGAATTAAAGATGAGTGCAATATTGGCCCTAACGGGTGGAATATTCCTGTATTCCATGAAATAAAGCCATTCAATATAATTATTATTATCTATACCCAACAGGAAAGGGATTTAAAATTCAATAAATGTCATTTCAGCAACTAAAAAGGGCCCCCATCATACATTTTGATCACACAAGTTTGACTTACCTCTTTATGACGTCATCAAAGTGTCTTTGTGTATTGCGTATCCACGCATTGTAATCCTTATTGCGCATGTTTGTTTTATGGTGCGCATGCGAAGAGACCATGCAATATCGCATAATATTGCATGGCAAATTTTGTACATGAGCCTATGGGGAATTCGGCTTTTTATATAATATGCTCTGATATTGCACAGACAAATCACGCAGACAAAAAATACTTGTTTTTAATGTGCCGCCAAAATGCCCTATACAGATAATAATCATAAGTATTTCAGATATACTAAATACATTTGTGTAGCACTTATCAGAATAAAACCTGGAATGAATTTTTAAAAAGACAAAATGGAACAACATACACATGAATTAAATGGGGAAAAGAGGCAGTTTCAAAATCTTTAGAGTGACCTTTTGGTTGTCTTATTGAAGACAAATCTGCTTGCATGATATGTTAAAAATTCTGTTATTAGGTAGAAATGCAAACTAATATTGGAATTATCGCTCATTATTTTTGTTTCTCTTTTATTCTGTTTTTTGGAGGGTGGTGGTTTTCTTTCTGTCATGTATTGACAATAGAAGAAGGTTATTGGTATTTTCAAGATTCAAGATTGGTTTATTTGTTGTTGTTTTTTCAGTACAAAATTATGCTTGTGAAAAAATTCAATACAAACTAAACCAGTCAAGCAAACATGGGAACAAAAGAGTGGATTTCAGTGAATTTCAGTTGGGGCCTTTCCCATGCAGAATTTTCCTTGTGACTTTGTCAGGTGTGTGCAGCCTATGAGCAACTTTGTTGTCAAACTTTAGGGTGTATTCTCAAAGAATACAAGTGTTTATTGTGTTTTCACTAGAAGTTATACCTTTATTCAGCAAGTTCCCATTGGATTCCTCTTATTTTGCTCTCTTATGGTAATGTTTGAAAATAAAACTTAAATGATTTACTCACTGAATAATTTGCTCATTGAATGATTTACTCACTGTTTACAAACCAACAAGACAATTTTGATCATGCAAAAAGAATTTGTTTATTGTACCTCCCATTCACACAAAAACATATGGTGAACGTTCATTTGCTCATGCTGCCCCGATTTTATGGAATAGCCTCCCAAACTCTCTAAGAAACATAGACACAAATAGATAAGTTCAAATCTGCCCTGAAAACACACTAATTCAAAATGTATCTTAGTTCAATGAAGTAAGCTCGGTAACCAATCTTGATTCTTTCTTTGCTCTGTTTCTTAAAGTGCGTAGGGACATACAGATGTAATGTGTTATGCGCTATACAAAAACTGTACATTATTATTATTATCATTATTATTATTATCATTATTATCATTATTATCATTATTATTATCATTATTATCATCATTATTATCATTATTATCATTACTATCATTATTATCATCATTATTATCATTATTATCATTGTTATTATTATCATTATTATTATTATTATCATTATTATTATCATTATTATCATTGTTATTATTATCATTATTATCATTATTATCATTATTATTATTATCATTACTATTATAAAAGAATTCCAAATAGGTTTTTCATGCATTTTCTTGAGCAAAGGTAGACTCACCTGTGGCAAGGAGTTCCTTCAAGAAAATGTTCTGACATAGATTCTCATAAAAGGAGCAGTAATATTTAAAGGTAACTTGTCCCTTTTGCAAAATCAACAAAAATCCATACAACTTGGCATGAGTTTAGGATATGCCCTTCCGATACTGTTCATTTGATCTTACAGTCATACATCTCTTAATTTATTAATGTAAAATGAAAATCTGGCTACCAACCTTGAATAAGCAAGTCAGATCAGCTCACTGGCAGTAGCGCAGCCAGCTGTATATAGCTAGCAAGCTCAGCCGTGCGCAGCTCGCAGCCACAACACGTACTGTACATAATATAGCGGCACTGTAACATGAATCCTTTCGTTGTGCGCTATCTCGAATCTTCAGGTCTTTTTTTCGTGGTACGAAAAAAGAAAGCTCTGATGAATTATCAAAGATTATTTCCTTAAAACCGAATTTCACGCTTTGTCACTTTCAGGGATAGGTTATATAGCCTTTCTCTCTCAAATGATGACAGAGTCAGGGAACTATCAGAATTGGGTCTGCAAAAGGGACGGGCTACCTTTAAGGCCACATGTGAAGTGAACCATTGTCTATGATCTTTTGCGGTCAAAGCATCTCCCATATATAGGAGAATCCATAAAACAGATTAATAATTAACCACTCACACAATGTTTGTTATTCGGAAGCCATTCAGTGATGCATAATAGTACATTGATTATTTGAACTGACTTGCTTTCATAATTGATCAGAATAGAAGGAAATGTATTGTGTAATTTCTTGTGGTCACACATGCAATGATTTTCATTGGAAAAACCATTTTCACACATGCTATGAGCAGTTTTATACTTACAAATTTTGATGATTTTTTTGCCTGTAGAAGATACAATTAATTTTTTCAATGCAAACAATTATCTTGATCACAAAGAACCTTCTATACCTTATAAACTCCAGTTGCCTTTATAATTATTGTGAAGCATGGCATCACCTAGGCCTAGCAGGGGAACAGTGAACTTAATCACTTTGACCCTTGGGTCTCTCCTCCCAATAAATCTTAGTGTGATGTGTTGGTATACCACTACACTAGGTTTTCCCCCTATTCTTCCTGAATAGCACAGTAGTGCAATATATTTCTGTTCATCCAATTACAATGTGAAAGAAACCATTTAAAAGTAAATAAGACAAAGCAAGACTGATTATAGATAGACTCTTTGTTGCTATGAATGATTGTATTACTTCCAACAATTTCAAGTCATTTGGTGCAATACATTCATATCTACTAAAGACAGTGTTGTGATTATGTAAAAAGCCCAAATTTACAAACGGCTCATTCCATACGATTGGGGTACACAATCACATGATGTCCATGTATAATAGAAGTATCAATTATTTCATTTCACTATGAAGATCAATTCAAATGTGGCTAGGTTTAGATGTGTCATTGTGCTACCTCACATCCATGTTTGAATTGAAAATCTTTTATGAATTTCTTGCAACACAAGTTTTTTTTAACCTCCATTATGTAGATATCATCATTGGCTATAGACTGTCAAGTCTGAAATTGCAAATATACCATGATGCTTCAAAAGTAAACCTTTGTTGGACACCCTTTTTAGTGAAATCATTTGATATTGGCAAGTACTTGCCTATTAAATGAGACACAGCTTTTTAATTTGGTGTAAATAATTATAATAAAAATGATATGTAATCTTTATATTATGCTTAATACAATGTTTCTAAGCGCATGTAAGAATGTAACAAAGAGAGAACAAAAGAGAGAAAAAGGGAAGAACAAATATAGAATACATTAACCAGTAGAGGATTGCCTAATAAGATACGTTTTAAGAAGTATTTTGAATGATTCTATATTGGAGGCCTCACAAATGTAGATGGGAAGATTGTTCCAGAATTTTTGGGCTAGGGAAGAAAAGGCACGATCGCCATAATGGGTCATGATACAGGGTCCAGGAGATAGTTGCATGTGGGCAATAGAAGCAGAACAGAGACGTTGAGTTGCTCAAGATGATGATGAACGGAGAGAAATGAGATCTTTAAGATAGGATGGAGCTAGACTGTGATTAAGTTTGAAGACAAGAAGAAGAACTTTGAAGATGATTCTTTCATGGATCTGGAGCCAGTGAAGAGAATGTAGAACTGGTATGTCACAAATGATGCCCTAACCTGATTAAATTATCCAAGTGTGATGCATGGAACTTAACTTGCAATCAGGCAGTGAATATGATTTTTTTCCTGTAATTACCCATCCTGTGGTAAAAAAGATTTTTTATATGTAGTTTGTCTATTATTCTATATTTAGATGTTGGGGAGGCATACAATTATGCAATCCGGTCCTATTTTTCCTCCCACTCTCACTGTTTCACCTATGAGATGAGATGTATTATGTACTCCCACAGAAGATATTATTTTGCCTTTCATGTCCATGTAACCACAATGTATTGCTAATGGATAGTTTGTTAATATTTCACTGTGGTAGAAGTCTGTAAACATGGAAAAGCAATATCGTCCATTTCCAAAATGGCAGCTAATGGATTTGACCTGAAATGGGCTTCTGGCAAAATGGAGGAAAGTGTTCTGATTAGATGTAAAATTGAACTTAATACATGCAATGAAAGCTGACCAAAATTAGTGCAAATAGGTAGGTGTTTTTGATGGTACAGTAGAATGAAATTTGCATGCTTTTTGAAAAAGCATTTTTGAGAGGGAGGAAAAATGTTATTTAGTCCATTTTTACCTGGTTGCGTTACATTATTTCCCTATTTTGAAACATGTATGATACTAAGTCATGAAGGCATGCACAGGCTCTTTTGCAAGATTCAAAATACCTTTATTTTTTTTTTTTTTTGCTTAATATCGACAATAAAAACATACTGAAGTGTTTGTGTGCGGCTCTCCTATACAAATTTTGGAATGAAAAATATTACTTGAAACTGTGCACATATATCTGTTTTGTCTTTTTGTACAGAGAGTTTTGATACTAGTGTAATTAATGCTAAAATGGGAGAAAAGGGATGTGGGTTTTTTTTAAAGTTAAATATTAGCTCATGAAAATAAAGTGTTGAATACCACAAGTTTTGTTATCAATCATTGTGCTGAAAGCTCTGCATGTCATTAACACAATAATCCATCTTATGACTTTAACATTAATATACTTTCTCTCTTTATTACAAAATTACCAATTTCTTATTAAAATCTCCAGATTCTACTGCAGAATTGTTGACTTATTTGATAATTCGTGTTTTTTGTTTGATATGGCAACTCAGTTCTTAAAGACATTGGTTAACATTGTTATGATTTTAAAATATCTCATTTTGTTACTTGAAAATGGGATGAACATATGGGTTATAGTGTAAAAATTCCAGTCTGAAGGTTTCAGAGTATAATATCCACAGGAAGTATTTTTAAATATTAGAAATGTGGACCAATGTTTGAAAAATATACTAGGGTCGGTTGCACAGACCAGATGGAAGGAGTGCGCATGCGCGCATGGCTCACCGGACTGTACTGTGTGTATTGGCGTATCACGCGGCAGAAGGCAGATAACGGTATTTTTTAAAACGGTCCTCTTATTTATTGTCTCTCGAGACGAAAAATAATAAATTCGCAGTTTGCGTCCAACTTACAGATTTTCATTCCAAATTATGATTGTTTTCAGGGTTTTTTAGTACAAATACAAGTACTCATAGACTTGTTTCATCTTAGTTGGAGAATTTTTTTAACAGCTGCTCACAAAGTTAGCCAATGCCTTTAACAATGCATCGTCATTTTTATAAACCAGCAAATCTGTGCAGAGTGCGCAGAATCGTGAGTTGGAAGATGTTTTTACAAATTGTTGAATCGTGTTCAAATGGGCAGTGCTTCCACATTGTGTATTAATGTACACGGTGTTATATTTTGAAACTAAAATTAAAAGCTTTCCTTTAAAGGGAAAGTCTACCCCAGAAGTCTCACTGTTTCAATTAAAGGAATTAAATTTGATCGGCATTAAAAAAAAATGAACAAAATCGGTCAACGAATAAGAAAATTACACTCATTTACATTTTCGAGTAAGTTACTCTCGGCTCTGCAAATTGGCAACACTGATGACATCATATGCGAGCAGCTCTCCATTCACTTTGTACATGAAATTTCACATTTTCTTAATTTTCTTGGAAGTTACACATTTTATCACCCCATAGTCAAAGTATGTTATGTAAAAAGCAATTCTTCTGAACATACATTGACTATGGGAGTTAGAAAATGTGTAACTTCCAAGAAAATTGAGAAAATGTGAAATTTCATGTACAAAGTGAATGGAAGCTGCTCGCATATGATGTCATCAGTGTTGCCAATTTGCAGAGCTGAGACTAACTTACTAGAAAATGTAAATGAGTGTAATTTTCTTATTCTTTAACCAATTTTGCTCATTTCTTTTTTAAAATGCTGTTCAAATTTATCTCCTTTTATTGAAACAGTGAAATTTTTCGGGTGGACTTTCCCTTTAATGTATATATCGATACATGACATAATGCAAAGAAAGCAAATTCTGTTATTTAAAAACACCATCTTTAAATACTTGTTTTCTCCAATTCATGTTCCTGTGCACCGTATGTGGTTTCGCCGGTTCGTAAAAACAACGACGAATATACTAGGAAAAGTTAGATCAGTTACAAGTAAGTAAATACATATTTGACATGATACAAGTCCATCATCACTCTCATGCTTACCATGACATCAGAGTTAACCCATTCGTGACAGGAATTATTGAAAGCCTAATTTTATCAGCTTTTATTCTTCAAATTGGCAACACCAACATTTTTATTTTATTGCTACATTTTTCTTATAAAACTTCATGTATCTGCACTGAATATAAATTGACAGAAATTATGATGAGAAGTCAAAAAGTTGCCAATTTGCAGGAGAAAACGGTGATTTAAGACTGTCTATCACATTGCCAATTTAAGGATTTTAATGCTTATTTTCCTTTAAAAAATTTTCAGCATCAAACAACGAATATTGATGCAACCAAAATGAGCACAGTTTGTGTAGAATTTTTTGCTCTTTCTGCTCATGTATTTGGTATGATTTTTAGGGCTTTGCATCAAAAGATATTAGGCCAAACCACAAAATGTGGACCTCTGTCACGAATGGGTTAAAATGTGGGCGACTAATCTTTTATCCTCGTGTCACAGATCACATACAATCAGGGTACCAAGAAATACTCCTAAAGCTGTTTATCTCTTCTTCTGTAGATACTGTGTGGTTTATATGATCAAGTAGAAAGATGTCACTACTGCCCCATTTCATAAAACTTGTTATCAATAACAAGTGGCAGTAACTGTTATAAGCTACTGAAATCCTTGCATCAGATTGGCTTTGAGCACTAAATTTGTCATAGAAATGTGGTGGTTGTTACTGATTACAAGTTTTATGAAACAGGTCCCAGAAATGAATCACTTAATGTACAGGTCTTGAATTTAGAGTTGGTATGTGTTATATAGTAAACATTCCTTTTTCTGTTTGTATGTAAGGAAATTTTCTCAAGAAAGTATTATTTTTTCTAAAGCCTAAGATATTTGCATTAAGCATAGTTTTCACTTTCATGCATATGATTTGTGAAGGATGCAAATGTCGAGAAAATGGCAAAGTCCAATATTTATATTTTATGCTCCAAAAGTTTGCCAAACATGCGCGGGTGTTCGGGAGTGTCGTCACTCATCAGTTGTTAGCATGATGTGGGAAATGTTAGCAAGAAATTTTAAACTGTTTTGAAGTTACTGCCAAACTAAAACCAACAATTTCCGATGCTTCTGCCCATGAAAACTTTGTTGTACATGTATCTTTACACCAAATTTACACATTTTGCTGGAGCGTAGTATATTGATAAAAGGGAAGTATTAACATGCTTTACACATTGATTGTAATTCTTAATATTTCTTTCTTATACTGTCTCTGAATGTTAGGAATGATGTCTGAGATAAAATGTTTTTGAATGTAGACAAACTGCAACCAAGGAGGAAAAATACCTAACTCTTTTCATGGCTCTTTGTTTCCTTATATGTAACATGTGGCACTGAGATGTTCACCCACAGTTCCTCAAATATAAGCAAGTTTTTTACGAATTGGATAAGAAATATTGCAGCCTTGCAAGACAATTATTAAACAAAAATTTAGAAGATTAACCAGGGTAAATTTAAAAAACATTAAAAATATAAGAGCAGTATACATTCTTACGTATTGATTCTTATGTATGAACAGTGTTTAAAATTATAGCCTTGTTGGGGAGCACTTCACCACAATATGCAACTAAGAGTAATTGAGATATAGGTATGGAAAGTCATTTAAGCCAACGGCATAAATTCCCAGCTCCAAGAATAGAAGCAATGTTCATAAATCCTTGTAAGAAAATTGCAGCATTGTTGAGCAAATTCTGCACCAAAATGTGCAACTGGAACCAATATTGGCAGACATGGAATTGCATTTAAGCTGTCAATGTGATTTTTGTCTCGCCTGCGTAGCGGAGCGAGACATAGGTATCACTATTTCCGGTGTCGGCGTCGTCGGCGTCGTCGGCGTCGTCGGCGGCGTCGTCGTCAACAATTGTGTTGTACACCCAATAACTTTCTATAGCTTTAAGGTGGGATCACCAAATTCATACCAGAGGTCCATCTCTTGAAGGCGCAGGTCAAGTTCGAATATGAGTCGAATTTGAATAAGGTCAAAGGTCAAAGGTCAATGAACTTTCCATGACTGGCACTGTGCTATGTTGTACACACAATAACTTTCTATACCTTCGAGGTAGGATTGCCAAATTCATATGAGAGGTCCATCTCTTGAAGGTGCAGGTCAAGTTCGAATGTGAGTTGAATTTGATTAAGGTCAAAGGTCAAAGGTCAATGAACTTTTCATAACTGGCACTGTGCTATGTTGTACACCTAATAACTTTCTATAGCTTTGACGTGGAATCACCAAATTCATACCAGAGGTCCATCTCTTGAAGGCGCAGGTCAAGTTCGAATATGAGTCGAATTTGAATAAGGTCAAAGGTCAAAGGTCAATGAACTTTCCATGACTGGCACTGTGCTATATTGTACACACAATAACTTTTTATACCTTTGAGGTAGGATTGCCAAATTCATACAAGAGGTCCATCTCTTGAAGGTGCAGGTCAAATTTCGAATGTGAGTTGAATTTGATTAAGGTCAAAGGTCAAAGGTCAATGAACTTTCCATGACTGGCACTGTGCTGTGTTGTACACACAATAACTTTCTATAGCTTCGAGGTGGGATCACCAAATTTATACCAGAGGTACATCTCTTGAAGGCACAGGTCAAGTTTGAGTATGAGTTGAATTTGAATAAGGTCAGAGGTCAAAGGTCAATGAACTTTCCATGACTGGCACTGTGCTATGTTGTACACACAATAACTTTCTATACCTTCGAGGTAGGATTGCCAAATTCATATGAGAGGTCCATCTCTTGAAGGTGCAGGTCAAGTTCGAATGTGAGTTGAATTTGATTAAGGTCAAAGGTCAAAGGTCAATGAACTTTTCATAACTGGCACTGTGCTATGTTGTACACCTAATAACTTTCTATAGCTTTGACGTGGAATCACCAAATTCATACCATTTTTCAAACAATAAGTTTGCCATAACACCTTAATAATTAATTTAATTTTACAATTTTACTCACATTATTATCAGTTACATTCTTTTTCACTAACATTCATTTCCTTACTTGCATGGAAATAATTATAGCTTCATAGTATTAACAGCATTCTTAGTGTTATCTGATTTCCTAGGGATAAAGTAGGCCTATACCATTATTGCATATGTAAACTGTCAGAACCACAATTCACCCCCTAAACTGCTGACAGCCTCAGAAGTCATATAGCATAGTTTTGACATGCAGTCTCTTCATGACTGCAATATGCAGGCGAGACAACGCTTGGCGTTTGCCTTGTTTTTTTCAAGGATGAAAATAATGTGGAGAAATCTTGTAAGAAAGAAAATGTGACTTCATTCACTATAAAAAATACTGCACTGCACTATTCCATCTGAGTGAATATGTGATAGACAGGATGGAGTGTTCTTATGAAAAGTCAGGTATACTCTTGATGATGGCATGTATTGTTTGTAAAGAAATGGTGCATCGTGTGGAGGGGATGCTGAATGAGTAACTATGGCAACCAAGAAGCTATTGCTGCATTTGTGCATTATGTAATTCTATATTTGTCTTTTGTATAACTCCTTGGAGTCATTTTGAGATAGGAATATGTTTCCTGCTTCCATGACTTTGTTTGATGTGCATAGATATTACAAGGGGTTTAAAATGTTCTTGTTGCAAAGAGTTATTTTAAAAAAAATTGGAGTCTGTAATTTTAGCCTTGTATGATACAAGTTCAGAGAGAAAAAAGGAAACCAAACCCATTTCATTCTCTCATGTTAGCTTGATAGGAAATAGAATTGATAATACTTTTCATTCCTTTGAGGTAGAAATTCTGTGGCCTTTCCCTCAGTGTACTGAACTCTCAAAGTACAGGAAGTATGCCTCTTACACTTCTTGTAAAATTCATGTTAGTGTGAGTATGATTGAAAATTTGTGTGGTGATTTATTTGTCTCCTGATACCTTGGCTTGGGAAAAAATGTTTAAAAATGAAAAAAGGATTTCAGTTAAAATTTCAGTCAGCCATGAAAGAAATTTGCTTTGCTCACATTATACTTACAATATATCATAAAGGTATCACAACATGACAGAAACATTATTCGAAATTTTTTAGTTGGCTTACATGATTATTTAGGAAAAGGAAAAAGTGGATGTTTGAAATGAATAATGGAAATATAGAAGAATATAGAATGTTTAAAAACATATTTTTCAATTTTGATTCACAGAATTTTAGAGAATTGCTCCTCAGTTATAATTTTTGTATCCTCTGATAAACTTTTCAGAGGCTGTATGTTCTTGATAGCTCCCAAATGGATTCATGAAAAATTGATATATTGGGGATGATAAAGTTTGTTTTTCACAGGATCTTAGTTTTGCTAGTATCTTGCTTCTGACCAGCAAAAAGCAAAGAAATCTGATGAAGGGTTTTGGGGGGACTACCAATACTCTACCTTTGATATGAGATACTACAACCAATCCTTGAGGAAAAAATGCAAAATGATAAACCAGTAAGTAATTTTTTAAAACAAAATATACAATCTTCTATTCATTTTGGAAAAAAATCTTTGTAAAATTGAACATACTCTTCATTGCCATTGCCATTGTTGACTGGAGTCTTAGGGCTGCTGATAGATAGGGATTCCCCTAAATATTTTTGTTTGTTTGTTTTGTTTGTTTGTTTGCTGTTGTCGTTTTTTTAGGTTTTGATTTCTGATTTTGTTTGATACACTTTTGGCCAACTTGGCACTGCTCTTGTTCATGTTTTAAGGGTTAAGGGTTAAGATCCAAGGATATTTAACCCACCTCAAGGATTACAGAAGGAAAGCTGGTTATATGAGATTTCAGTGAATAGATGGCCACCATCGTCATTCTCCTGAGGATAGTAAGAACATGCTTACCGAAACGTCGAGAGTGGGTAGCTCCTTTTCGGGACCACACTCATCTTCAAGAAAGAATACTTGGTGTACTGTGAAGCCTTCTACTTCCATACATTCTGCCACCATCGAAACCTTCAAAGGATGTCATCTTAGTTTTGTTATTATCTTCAAAGGATATCATCTTAGTTTTGTTAGTATCTTGCTACTGACCAGCTAAAAGCAAAGAAATCAGATGAAAGGTTTTGTGGGCTTACCAATACTTTATGAGATACTACAATATGAGATACTACAACCAATCCTTGAGAAAAATGCAAAATGAAAACAGTAAGAAATTTTTTATACAAATACAATCTTCTATTAATTTTGGAAAAAATCTTTGTAAAATTTAACATAATCTCCAAAGAAGATTATGTTAACATGATATTGCCATTGCCATTGTTTGACTGGAGTCTTAGTGCTGGTGATAGATATACAGGTATGTGTAGGGATTCCCCTAAATGTGTGTTGTTGTTGTTGTTGTTGTTGTTGTTTTTTAAGGTTTTGATTTCTGATTTTGTTTGATACACTTATGGCCAACCTGGCACTGCTATTGATGTTTTAGGGGATTCTTACTACCAAATTCTCACCTTGAATAGTCGTGTAAACTGAATATGGAAAGATTCAGGGATATTTGACCCACCTCAAGGATTACAGAAAGAAAGCTGCTAATATGAGATTTCAGTGAATAGATAGCCACCTGCCTTGCCTTTAGCTTAACCCACCTGCCTTACACCACACACAAGGAAGCATTATGACAACAAAATATGTGGAAATATGTAACAGAATTACCACACCACTCAGAATGTCTGCAGATTGATTGCTATGAAAGATAATGCACTATTAGAAAGGACTAATCCATTAAGATTGAGAAATAATGTGGTTACTTCACCATCCTCGAGGCTACTGATTACTGTTGTATATACTAATAGTTCACAGTTTTTCAGTTAATGACTTGAGTATGGTACAAGGCTACCATGTGAAATTGAAGGTTGTAGTTCCAAGTTCTGTGATGTATTGAGGAAAGCTGTGTAATCTTTTTATGAACTTGTTGCAAGTTGCCATTTGTACCATGCAGCATTACTGTGAAGAACTTGAACTCTGAACTCTTAAGTTGTTGGTTATTGTTATTAGTTTTATTTCCCTCTTCTGATAGGTTTTTTGACCTGAATAACAAATCCTATTTCCACTCAGAATGCTATAGCACAAATGTGAGATGGTATTCAAAGGTTCAGAAGTATACAAAATATAGCTTCAGTTAAATGTGTGAGATCTCTTTACAAATTCCATGATCTTTAGAACCAGATTCTGCATATGAAAAGTGTACCATATGGATGTTGGAGGCATGTTCTGGATGGTTGTCATGACAACAGTTGAGTGATCAGTGGGTCATAAACTGGGTTAATTTAGGCCCTGTGCTAACCTAAGTGCACCGTGCACTTAAATTGCTCACGGTTTGACCATTAAAAGCTACTTTGTCTGAAACTTACTGTGGAGGGGGAAAAAGGAGATAGATTTGATTGCCCATGAGAGATCTAACAGGTTCCATAATTGATTTTTCAGAGTAACCCATTTTCAAACTACAAAAATATCATTATGACATTGTCAAGGATCATATTATTGTTGTTTTCTCTGCTAGTAAAATATGTTTAGATTTAGGATGAGATGGAAAAAGAGTGTTGTCACATTCTTGTATTCAAGCTGTTAACCTGTTGAACATTTTGATTTCAGTATAACACACATTTTCCATAGACCCTAGCCCAGGTTATCTCACACTCAGTATTCAACAGGTTAAACTGCTTCAAATGTGTTGTCTACATCATCCTTGACAATCAGTATGGCAGGGTGACCTAACTTCGCGCAGGTCCAAAGTTCGCGCAAAGGGTCATATCTCAAAACTAGAAAAGATTGTGAAAATCTGATAGCAACAATGGAAAGAGCAACCTAAATTTACCCTTTGACTAACTTTTTTCTTTGATATGTGGGAAGGAATTGTGAAATTATTAAAGAAAAATCGGCAAATTTTGCAGCGTTTTGTGTCCGTTCCGAAAAAAAAAAACTGAACCTGCCGACAAGGGTCTAGACTCTCTCTTTTTGAAAGACGATGTCATCAAAATTGTAAGTAAAATGTGATATCAAATTATTCTATGGCATTTTATCTTGCTAATGATGCAGTTATCTTACCTTTGTATTAATCATTTGTAAATTGGCGTACGCGAAGTTAGGTCTCGTTATTTCTGTAAAACTTTTCCAGGTCCAGTGCATTGCGATACGACATCGAATTTTGCGATCGTGATATCTCAGGAATTCTTCGTAAATTAGTCTTCTTCTTGCGCCCATTTGTAGTCTAAAACCTTGCTTTGTCTTTGGTGTCAATTAAATGAAATGATTTTTGGTAAAATTTGAGAAATTATAGATTGAAAATTGCCTTCTTTAGAAAATTAAAATGTGTGCAAACTATGGTCCCCCCATCATACATCCACCAGTAGGACATTTGAACAGAATTTGCAAATTAACCATAATGTGATACATTAGGAAAAATCATGCCATCAGCTTTGCACAAAATATATTTTGATTTGAAGGACTTGCAATGAAGAGGCAAATGTTGAAAATGCTCTCCATGTTTCTTCATGATCAGATCATTGTCTATGGTGAGAAAGAAGAACAGTAATTCTTAAAGGCATTGGCTAACTTTGTGAGTAGCTGATTTAAAAAATTCTCAAACTAAGATGAAAAATGTGTATGAGTACTTGTATTTGTACTAAAAAATCCTGAAACCAACCATAATTTGGAATGAAAAAGTGTAAGTTAGACGCAAACGGCGATTTTATTATCCTTCATCTCACGAGACATTCACTAAGAGGACCACTTTGCTTGAATTTGAAAATGTCGTTATGTGCCTCCCGCTGCGTGAAACGCCAATACACACAGTACGGTAAAGTGAGTCATACGCGCATGCGCACTCCTTATGTCTATTCTGTGCAACCGACCCTCGTATATTTTTCAAACATTGGTTCACATTTTTTTATATTTAAAAATACTTCCTGTGGATATTATACTTTGAAACTTTCAGACTGATATTTTTACACTGTAACCCTTATGTTTATCCCATTTTCAAGTAACAAAACAAGATTTTTTTAAAATCATAACAATGTTAACCAATGTCTTTAAAGTGATTACACAATGGTAAAATTTGTTTTGATATATGATCGAGAATAGAATTCTAAGAACAATTACATTAAAAATTTGATGATTTTCAATCGAAATCAATGTATTTTGGCTAATTTTCTCATTAAAAGTTATGAGCTGACCAAAAAAAATTGAGTATGAGGTATGACGTAAAAGTGGGTACCCAGCTTCGCGCATTGCAGTTGTGGTGCGCGCTAGACTGTACAACATGTATTATACCTTGCGAGCATTTTGCTAAAGTGCGCGACAAGGTACCCACTTTGACGTCATTTTGACGTAAAAGTGGGTACCCAGTTGAAACTGGGTCACAGCTGAGGGGTCAAAAATATCCTGAAATCTTACCACATTTGGGGGTTTCCTTGGCAACACGACTTTTAAAAAAACTTTAGACAGATGATTTTCTGCTCATAAAATCATGCTCTTTTAAATGAGCTAACATTGTTTCAGCATTGGGTACCCCCTTTAAGAGTTAACACCTTTCTCTACTTCTTACCTTCTTATTCTCATTTTTCATACTGCATTCTCTGATAAAGGGTTTTCTTCCTCTTTTTTACGTTCCTTCACTCTTAATTCCACAGTGTCAAATTGACTCAGAAATGGCGTCAGCTGGGAGTCAACTCTATTCTGAGTTAAAGTGGCTCGCTTTCCTAGTTATTTAGACTTGGAATTGAGTTGATTCTCAGCTAATGCCACACCATTCTGAGTCAAATTAATTCAGAATCTGATTCACTTCAACTTGGAATAGAGTTGACTCCCAGCTGACGCCGTTTCCGAGTCAATTTGACACTGTGGAAATAAGAGTTTTTCTTTTTTCTCCTCCTCCCCACGTCTTCTCTCCTCCTTATATTCTCCTGTGTTTTGTAAATTACAAGAGAAGATGCAAGAGGCTGATAGAATTGTGATATATTCTAGGTACACCTTGTTGACTTTCACTTTGTTGCAAAAAGCACCGGTCTCCATGGTAATATTCTCTGCAATTTAATCGCTTATGAAAATGTATTCTTCCTTCAAGGTCCTTTGAAGTCGACCAAGAAAGCGGAAATGATAAGAGCTTCTCTGTTGGTAAAGAAAACCCAAGAAATTCAATAGTTGAATTTTATAATTTTAATGTTGAACTTGATTTTTGTGGCATGGCATGCTGACATTTGAATTATATGATGTGGATGGAAACCTAAGTTTAGACTTTTGAATAAATAATTTTAAAAGGCTCAGAGGGTGGGAGTTGATGTATTTCCTGATTTTAAAGATAACCTTGAATGATTATTATTTGAAATGTTCCTCTGCCAGCATTGGACCTTGACCTTTTCTGAGCAGACGATAGTATCTGCTTTTTCCTCTTCCCTTTGAAACGGAGAGATGGCAGAATGTGACGACCAAATAAAGAGCAAAATCACCTTCTGTCAATTTTCAAATTAAAGTGTTTGAAGGGAGCTTTTTCATGCCTTTTAGAAATGGCTTGGCTTAAATTCAAATTCAAATTCATATTCAAATTCAAATAAACGTTTTTTTTCTTCAAATTCTACAGTTTATATGTTGTAACAAAAATATCTTACAGTAGAATAAACAATATAAAATTATGGAAGAAGTTTAGTTCCCAGAAGCAAGAGCTTGTGGCAGGCTTGCCCAACACACAAATACAATATAACAGTGAGAGAAGGAAGAGAGGGATAGGCAACAAGAGGCAGAATAGAATATGGAGAAAGGAAGAAGAAGAAGAAGACTGTAAGAAAGCAAAAATTGTATTAACCTGTTGATTACTGAATTCTCAAACTCTCATAGACTTACTACAGGGACCACCCGTAGGCAACAGGTTAAGTGACATGCATGTAAAACAAGCTGTGACAGTGACAAGTTATAAGTGAAGTTAAGTTTACAGTACGGGTGTTGTTACCAAAATGTAATTAAACTGCCAAATCAGTAGTTCGCATGCTAGTATGCTTTATAGTCTATGAAACATACATGTAATATCTCTGTGAATGAAATATCTCTTGTATCATGGAGTTTCTGCATGAAATATGTTTTAAATGTTTTTTGTAGCTAGGGCACATATTCATATTTCCCTCCTCATTTTTTGTTGTCATAATAGTACTTCTAAGCCCTCATGGTATTAGTTGAATCGAAAGGTAATTTCCTGTGCCTGATGTCATGTGACATGCTAGAATCCTTTCTCCTTGGGCAATGTGCTATAATGTATTAAATTGTAGCTATCTGATGATGCTGATTTTGTTTGATTATAGCAAAGGGGTACAGTTCACATTGAACTTAATTCATGCTATTTGCTGAACTGGTATTCTCTTCTGTTGGTTTTAGAGATGAAGTTTAGTTTTGCTAGTGATGCATAAAGAAGGAAGTTCTGCAAGTGAGTTGTGTTTCATATTAATGAAAATGGCAGTTTGCTAATTTCTGTTCTCTTTATGTTTTATATCTAAAAGAGTACATCTAAATCCTTCATTTGGAAATGTTGACTGAACCTGTAGTCACACAGCACAATCTGTGCCTTCGAACGCACATGAATGGAAAAAGATGTGGCACTCTTTAAGACCATCTTTTTTTCAATCACATATTTCATCAATCTGTTCGGTTTCTAGATTGCCTTGGAGGTTATTTCACATTATAAATATTTCAAAAGGTAATTTCTTTCATGTAAAGATATAGAGCTCCTAGAATAGCACTCATGTATTTGTCCTTTAAACCCTTGTTTCCTCTAGGCCATTGATTTTCATTATCATAATGAAACATTTTTCTGTAGATAGACGACTCAAAGAAAAGAAATTATTAAGAGATTTAAGTCATGTAGCATATGGAAGAATTCAGGAGTGTCAACTTGTAAAACTTTGAACTGTGGTATGTCTGACATTAATGTATTATGTGAATTGGTCCATGACATTGATGTGTGATGTGAGCTCTATTTTTGCCACCAGCAGTGATGTAGAAATGTAAATTTGCAGGAGGAAATACATTCCTCCTCTTTTTACCATCAGATCAGCATACTAGAGGAAATCAAATATTGAAAGAGCAGTCCATAGAATCTCTGCTTCTTGCTTCTTCCATTAATATTTTGGGTAAAGATTTCTTAGATTTTATGAACTTTATGGATATGTGGCAAGGTTTGTATACATTATAGTTTATATAGTGTTATCTGTTGATTTCAAAACATTAAGGAGGGCAGAATTATGAGCAGTCATCAATGTGTTGAATACAAAGATTAAGATAACTAGGGCTAGGATCTATGGAAAATATGTGTCATACTGAAATCATATCAAGCTCAACAGGTATAAAGAAACCAAAAGAGTTGTTACTAAAGTGAAATAGTTAAATGGTTATTTTACCTGACTGCTAAGAAAGCATGTGCATGTTTATTAGTAAGCAACCAGGTGACTGACAGTTTTAAGTCCCTTTGAAGGACTGAAATGAAATGAACATGCCATGGTTAAGTCAATAAAATCTTTTCTAGATGAAAAACAATATCAAATTTGAAATGAGTTTGAAAGTGAATTGATGATCACGAACAATCTACTCGTCTGGCATTATTGCAAAGTCATGAGATGCATGATGATATTGAGGCAGGCTTGACAAAGTGAGGTGAATACAAGGTGGATGTTTGATAGAAGCTGTCTTGCGTGCATTGTTATATCAGTGGCAAACAACAAAGATGATATGAACAAAGTAAATCGTTTTAAAGCTCCGTCAGGAAAGGAGATTTGAGAGTTGACCTTTACCAAGCCTGTAAGGAAGAGGTGTTCTCTGTTAAGAATAAGACTTGATGTCTTAGAGATGAAAATACAAATGTACAAATGAGAGAGAGAGAGAGAGTGAGAGTGAGAGAGAGAGAGAGAGAGAGAGAGAGAGAGAGAGAGAGAGAGAGAAATGAATAGATGAAAGAGTAGACTGTAATTTAAAATTGAGGTGAGGCCAGAAAATATAATAGTAGAAAGGATTCACTTGGTATTTTTTTCTTCAAATCTTTTGAAGGTGATATTTCATGAAGAGTAATTCTATTTTTTGTAAGTTGAGACATTGTATTGCTTTTAGAAGATGCAAACTCTATCCATTATTTCTTAACGTTAATGAAAACATGGAAATAATTCAAAATTTCCAAATTTTCCTCCTTCTTTTCTTGTAATTTTAGACATTGTAATGCTTTTAGAAGATGCAAACCCTTTTTTCTGCAAGTAGAACCATGTTAAGACTTGTTTTCAGTCTTGTCTTTTCCCTACTTCTTTTCTTTCTTTCTAATCATCCTGTGATTTTCATTCTCTCTTTGCACCTTTTTCTTTACTCGTTCTTATTTTTTCTCTCCTGGTTGTGTGCCCAAGTTTCATCTTTGATTTCTCCTTTATCTCCTTTACATTCTCATATTTGCCTTTACACCTTCACCATTCTCTTTCTCATCATCTTAATCTCTCTCTCTTCTTTCACACCTAATCTCTCATGAGAATTCTTCTTACATGCTATTACCATTGCTAGTCCTGTAGCTTTATATTCTGATACTCTGTGAACAGCATTTTGTCAATTGTCAAAGTAGTAAACTCAAGGGGAATGGCTGCAATGTAAGTGTCACGTTTGCTTTCAAACCAACTGTTGATGAAGAAGGAGGTCCATGAATAATTCAGAATGTCCTGGCTGCTTGTGCCTCAAAGCTCGATAGCTGGTTTGTGACAAGAATTTATAAGAACTTATTCATCCTTTAGTAAATAAAGTGATTGTTTGTGACAAGAATTCATAAGAACTTATCCATCCTTTAATAAATTAAGTGATTGTTTGTGATGAGAATTTATAAGAACTTATTCATCCTTTCATAAATAAAGTGATTGTTTGTGACAAGAATACATAAGAACTTATTCATCCTTTAATGAAAGTGATTGTTTGGAAGAAAGATGCACTGAATAAAACGGGGCTTTACTGGGGATTGGAAATGATATTCACCATTTTCAAATGAAGATTGGAATATTTGATTTGTGTGGAAATGGATGTTTTCTTTTTGCTCTTGGGAGCATTTTGGTTCCTGCAATATGGCCAGTGGAATGAATGAATCCTGAAGTCATTCATCTAAAATGCTTAAATGAGGGAAATAGAATGTTTCAATCAAAATAAGTACCGGTTTAGCATGCTGAAAGAAATGATACGATCTTTAAATTGAGATAAACAGCAGCATTTTTCCTTACTAGTGTGACACTCGCCATTAGTCTGTATTGCCTTTGAGCATAACAAACAGCTTTACAGTGACCCTACATAGTCAGGTTAATGCATCATTGTATCAAGTTTCAAGATCATGTTACACATGTACCAGGCAGAGTAAATACACTCTATCCAGGAGTTCAGTAGGGCTAGAAAGCTTTGATTCTCAAAACATCTCAAGAAAGGATTTACAACCTCCTTGTTAGCTATTCTGGGGGGTGTTTCACAAAGACTAAGATTGACTCAAATCGCTCTTAACTATGGCAGACCATTCGTGCTGTCTGCTTTCACCATCGGTCTCTCAAGGAATGCGCAAATCATTATCACATATTTGAAGAATTTACATTTTTTGTTTTCTTCATCAGTAAACTATTAACAATTGTCATTTCTGCAGATTTGTGACCATGATTTGCAAATCCTTTGTTTAGCCAATCTTAGTCTTTGTGAAACACCCCTCTGGATAGCATTACTGTGAAGCAAATGAGGAGGAATTGATATCTTTGTGAAGTAGCTCTAGGGTGAACAAATAAAATTTGTTAAGTCGTGTAGAAGGCATGTACAGATAGAGGTAGCTGGTAAGTAGGGGGCGACAAAAACTGATTCCTTTTCAAGAAATGTGGCTGGTATTTTTAGCTTACATAGACTGTCAAGTACCATTGATGTATTCATGCTTTGCTCCATTTATTAATCTAATTTGGAGTGAAGTGCTCTTACTCTATTGATGTATAAGCATTAAAACTGTGTTCACATCTTATACTGATAGCACACCGTGCTTTCATATCCTGCCACTGCCACCATTACATGTATTAGCAGTACGGTTTGTGCTGTTTTCACACATACCTTAGTCACATTAATGACTTCATACACCATTATATGTATTGGCATTTAGGTTTGTGCCTCGTTTTCACAGACACATACCTTAGTCACGTTAATGACTTCATACTTGATTGGAAGACCAAGGCAGTATTTGTATTGATATCCAAATATAATGACTGTGTTCACATCTTATACTGACATCACATAGTGGTTTCATGTATCCTGCTGCCGCCACCATTTTATGTATTGACATTTCTTGTTATCATTTGTGGCCAGCAAGTTATCACAGAAACATGGCTTTACCGTAATGATGATTTTAATCTTCTTTTTTTTTTAAATCAAAGGCTAACTATCTAATACACATAGGAACTGATACAATCTTCTTGCCGCCATTTTGACATGACAGCTATGTATCTTGGGAAAAAACAACTTCTAGAAATTCAGTTTTAGGCATGCACATAGTGTAATGAGAAATTTCTTAAGTATGAATCTTTATCAAATGTTAAGCTTGTATTCAACAGGACAGGTCCGAGAAGAGTTGCTTCCTAATTGGAATGAATGCAGGAATTTCCTATAAGAAAGTATGTTTCTGCTGCCCTATGTGAGATGTTTGCTTGCTAACATACAGATTATTTATACTGATGTAGATAAACATATATTTTAGCAAATGTTACATATTGAAAATTGGTATTTGAACTAATAATCTCTCAAGTGGCATAACCCCTCATTTATTTATATTGACGTATGCTGAATTTTTTAATTCACAAATTCAGTAGGATATAGACATTTTCTATCTGCATGTAAACTACTCATAGAAAACTGTTTTTATCTTTGTGCTTCTTTTTTTCCCCTAATTCCCTCTCTGATATAAATGTCCTTAAATTGAAGTGCTTTGTTTACTAAAGAGACGAATAGACTATTACATGTGATGGTAATCTGATGTGACGTACTTCATACTGAAGCCTGATTTTGGGCCCTGATAATTCTTTTTTTCTGGATGGTTGAAACATTGTTTAGGCTTCTAGAAAGAATTCTTTTTAATGGTAACCTTGATGTTTCACATACACTTTAGGGACTCAGGTTTTTATCTGTGTTCTAGGTTTTTATCAGAACATAGAGTTGAATCATTTATGTCATTTTTATGATACACGTTTTCCAAAGAATAGGGTCTAAGGTACTTTGTGCACTATTGTAGTATCATTCTCCTTTTGAAAGTATTTTGAAAGTGTTGGATATCTTAAATAATAGGAAAGGAAAGGAAATATATAAAGTAAGTAGGGATGGAAAGAGTGGCAGTCTCTCTAAAAATCACTTTCTTGTTTTTGTTGTCTTTAATAAAATAGGCTTTTTAAAATGCTTATTCAAACAGAGAGTCAAAAAAAAACCTCTTAATGACATTTATGAGGTATGAAAGCCTGGACACCTCAGAAGAACAGCCTCTGACTGAAGAGGGTGATTCAGCCCATGTGCAGAGAATAAATAAATAAAATGAATGAAAATCCACAGATTACTAAAAGCAGCAGATGCGTGAACGTGACAAATGCCTCAAGATGATTGTCATTTGCTTCTCTGTTTACCGATTAGAGACAGTTTTAATTTCAGTACAACATACAATTCTAGAGGTAATTTTTAAAAACCAAATGCACTTACACTCTGTCTCTAACTAGTTTATCCAGTAACATAGAAGCCAAGCTTCAGGTTCATTATTGCTAAAATGCTTATTTTGCATTATTTTTCTTATCATAATTGACTGAAAGTGCAGGTATTATCATTGTTTAATTAGAATTCTTTCTCCCTTTGTTATGTTGGGATCAACAAGTTATAATGAATTTAGCTTCAGGTAATGTTAGGAGTGCTGTGCCACCATACAACAGGTTTTGTAATGCAATTTGTAACAGCGGCGTAGTAATCCCATGGGCAACATGTCTGATTATGGATTGCAGGTAGAAGAGGGGGAGATTTATCTTTTTTGTCTGGACACGTAACACATGATCGGTGAGCATGATAAATGCTTTGAAGCATTATTAGTCACGTTTGCTGGCCCAATGCTTGGGTAATCCATCGTCAGTTCCCATTATGTTCAGGAGTAGACTTTCATGCCTGCAAGATTTCTCATTTCTTCTTTTGCCTCTATCCAATCAAAAGAGCTTAACATCACAACCAGAACCTTGCTGAACATCATTACATCATACTTGGTGATGCATTCTTTGTCTGTTGCTCTGCTTGACACGAAGTATTTCTCCACGTTTGAGATTATGTGTGAGTGCTAATAGGAATTGACATCTTTTCTTGCATTGTCTGCTTCGAGCCATAAGGTCACGATCTCATATTATGTTATGTAGCATTCAAGGTTTTAAAAGCCCTCAAAAACTCTGTTTGAGATTTCTTTCTTTAAAATGCTAAATAATAAGATACTGGCAAAACTAAGATGCTGTGATTTTTTCCCCTTTTCAAGTGAAGTATCAAACTCATAAAAAGTGAAAAAAATAGTTTTAATCCCTGGGCCAGGGATGCAAACTTCATACAACATCATTTTATATCATACAGTGGCTGTACACCTGTAAGAGCAATAAGGGTTTTGTGTATGCGACGAGCATAATGAAGTACTGTATGATCATTGCATGGGGAGCTGTATGGGTGGACTATTCTTGGTGTCTTGCATTCCTTTCAGATAAGTACTCTGAAATTACTGTAATTCACAAATGGAATATGACTTTGAGCATGCAATGTTAGATGCAAGGCTGACAATGTGAGACTTGATGTAACCAGTTTCATGCCACTTTTCTTTTTACTACCAAAAGTGTACATAAGCTTTAATGCCCCTCTGATTCTCAGTGGGTAGTGTACATTATCATATTCTGTAGAGTGATGGTTTTAGTACGAACATTATTTACCATTTTTCCAATATCCCTTGTCATCCCTTAATTAGTGATTAGAAAGCATACTTTTTCTCTGTGGATAATAGTTTGTGATGTGCCCTTGTATGCATATTTTTGTATTCATTTCTCTGGATAATGAAATCAAATTAAATGAAGTATGCATGTGTATGGATGCATTATATCAGATATAAAACCAGCTCATACTCCATTAGCCTTAAAAGGAACAATCCATGTCATTGTAACTGAACTTGTCGAGTATAATTTGATTTCAGTATGACATGCATGTATGCATATTTGATAGACCCCATCCCAAGCTATGTCGGACTTAGGTTAATCATCTTATTCATGGTAATTGTGCAAAGCTTCTCACTAAAGCAGGGCTCTAGTGCTTTCACCTTACACTGACTGACCTTGAAAAATTCAGGAGACTCCACATGTGATCACAGTTGATACAAATTTCATTACAGTTATAAAATTTGATTATAGTTGTTCCCGTTTCGTGGCAGTTATTAAATTTTCTCCCCTCCCCATTATAACTGAAGACACAAGGCTTTTTCTCAACATTGAATTTGTGTGGGTATCATACCATGACAACTCTGAGTATGTCATATTCCTGCTATCAGCATTTGCAGTACACACATATTAAAAGTGCATTTTGTACTGTTTTAACTTTGAATCCATAGAAACATAGCAATGTCCATTCCCTTCTACTGAACTCTGCCGGGTAATTGGTATTTTTTATGGGATCTAATATTTGGAAACCATATAAAATACTTGTGTGTTACTTTAATATTACGAAAACAAATCCAATCCTATGTCAAAATTGTGGTGGTGTGGTGGGGCATGCCCGCTTCACCCCCCCCCCCCCCCTCCTTCCCATCACTGCAGAATTTCTGCCCATGTGAAATGTCCCTCAGTTTCATGTCATGAATGTGTATTTTAAGTATCTTATCGGATAAATGTAAAAGCTCTTGTTTACTTACAGCAAGCCACTACATCTGTTGTAATGCTGTATTGTGCTTATAGCAGACATGTCAAGTCTCATGCATTAGGCGTAAGACTACCGCATTCGGGGATCTTGCTCATCCCTGAAAATCTCTTTCTCACACCTACATCACAGCCTATCCCCATATATATTATACAAAATATCTGGTGATCTCACGGTTCCCTGCCTAAAATATCACGCATTGCTGGTCTTTGACCTTGGCATCTGTGTTATAGTTTATTAGGGAATGCCCAAACTAATTTTCCATAAACTATGTGTAACTTCATTCACAGTCCTTTATTATTAAGAAATATAAAAGAATGTATTTGCATGTAGAAATCCATGATGAAAATAATAAAATCCATAACATAGCATCAATGGGGGATTCTTCTTATTTTCTAATAGATTTGAAAGCAAAGTGGCCTTGCTTTATTCTAGTTACTAAGTTTTATCCATTTCTCCCCATTTTCTTTTCCTCGTGTACATTTGCAGAGTCTTGTATCCCATTTTCCTTTTGTGTGATATTTTCATGCAACATGTGTATCAAAGTGACATTATTGAGTAATGTCACATTGTGACTGCCATGAAAGCTATGTCAATCCTCTCAAAGAATGGCTTCTGCAACCCAGAATGCCTTTTAATAGTGACCACCTTTACTATTCCAAAGAAACTTTTTCTAGTGTTTTCTTTTTCTTTTCTTTCCATTACAGCACATAGAGACATATTTGTGATGTGCGCTATACAACTGTTTTATCTTTTCTTCTTCTCCTTCCTCTTCTTCTTCTTCTTCTTCTTCTTCTTCTTCTTCTTCTTCTTCTTCTTGTGCTTCTTTCTTCTTCTACTTCTTCTTCTTCTGCTACTACTGCTACTACTAATTCCTCTTCTTCTTTTTCTTCTTCTTCCTCCTCCTTTTTCTTCTTCTTCCTCCTCCTTCTCCTCTTCTATTATTACTTCTTCTTCTACCTTCTACTTCTACTTCTTCTTTTCCTTCTCCTTCTTATTCTTGCTCTTCTTATTATTATTTATTATCCTTATTATTTTTATCACCATTATTATTAACATGACTAGCAATTTCATTATGTGTAAAAGTCATTTTCTTATCTCATTGGAGAGGATGCTGCTATTTAATATGTGGTGACCCACAGATTTGTCCCAACCCACGGCAGCCCTCAGTCTCAGGTCAGGAGAGCGTAATAGCTAAAAGCGTCCTGAAAATTCTCAAGTAAATGCTATAAGAATATTACTGGAGGCAGGAAATCCTCATTAGTATTATCTGATCAAGGTTGTCAAATTAAATGCGATCTTTTTAAATGTCATCAAGTATTAATGGAAGGTCATTATTAAAGAGCAAATATTGTGGCTTGCTTCCTTCAAGATGTAGCTTTTGAAATTGAGTATTTTATATCCAGACAACTTTTGTAAAGGTATTGCACAATATACAACATAAGGATCAGATGTCGGAAATTTACATCTGTATAGAGGTCACCTATTACCCCAACAAAAGGCAAATAGTCTAAATGCAATCGCCTGGGTTTTTTTAGACTTGTGCTCTCTTATACACATGTAATTACCCAACTTCCTCATTTCTTTTTAAACTTTTGATTGAAGAAGAGCCTGTCTGATGGCATGATAGCTAAAGGTTACAAAAAATTGTAGCTCAGGGATTCAAATTTGTGAACACTTCTTACTATGTCAAGCAGGTGGTATGTAATAACTCAGAGGATACTGGGCTTACTGCTAATAAAAGCTTAGAAAAGATTTGACTGGAACTAAACTTTTCATTGTAATGGTGCTGAGATGAAAATTTGATCACTAGATAGCACTTGCATTATTTATTTTTAGAATTTTGTGTTCATATGTGGATTGTCATGGTGTAGTGGCTTCCATTCATTTGACTCATTATTTCCAACCACAAGCATTTCAGATTTGATTTGTTGTTGTTGTTGTAAATCTAGATGAATGAAATGAAGATGACTGATAAGACGGTGGCATAATGCTTGTGACAAATAATGAGCAAGAATTTGCAATGTTTTGACCAAGACTGATATCAAATTTTGCAGAAATGTTAAAGAGTTTTTTCTTCAAAGAAAATCACACCTAATTATACTTCAGTCCTTATGGCAGTCAAAAGAAAAAGCATGAAAATTCTTTTGTTTGATAATAAATTTGTCATGGGAGTACAAATATTCCTGAAGATGTAGTAGATTTAATGATTTTTGGTAAGTGAATATTTTCTGTGGAATTGCCTTGTATATGTAAATGTTAGGCTCCAATTGTATATAAAATGCTATCTCACATGTATGGTGGCCCTGAAGTACGCTCAACAACAGGTCATGTTGTCATGAATTTCGCATCCCAGGTCCTGAATTTCGCATCGCGGGTCGTGAACTTCGCATCCTAGGTCACAAATTTCGCACCACGGGTCCTGAATTTCACGACTGGGATGCAAAGTTCGCGCCACGGGTCCTGAATTTCGCATCGCAGGTCGTGAAATTCATGACCTGGAACGCGAAGTTCACGACCCGCGATGCGAAATTCAGGACCTGGGATGCGAAATTCACATCGCACGTGACCTGTTGTCAAGCGTACTTCAGGGCCACAATACACATGTCCTTCATTAAAGAAGGAACACAGTTTGACCTTATTGTGCTGTTTCCCTGTTTGCTGTATAGATGTGTAGGCATAAAAAGCCTATCCAGTTAATAAGCTGTTCATCATAGCCTTCATGAATGTCGTCTCCAATGTGTCTGTCTGTCAAGCATTTGTTCAAATTTTGAGATGGTCTTAAAGTTGCTTGGTTTGATTCTGCAGGTTGGTTTCATATCTGGTTGGAAATTGTTTTGAATCTTGTCCCTTAAATTGAGGTATTGTGAAATGGAAAGAGATTACCAAAGGGGATCTTTGTATGTTATGTTGACACTATGATCACAAACATTTCAAAGAAATCAGCTCTAGGTTGATGTTTGTGGGATATTATATTTTGATTTTGTAAATCATGTTCAGACTACATAAAAGACATAACTGTAGTATGCACAGGATATAGTAAGCTGTTACCTGTGCACTGCTATTGTTGATATTCTGAAAATTTTTAATATATTGTATTTATTCAAACTAGTGGGAAAATAATCTGTTGACATATTTCTTGTTCCTGGTATACCCCTTTTGAGTGAAAACTTCTTTAGGGGAGTATAATACCTTTCATACTGACAGAAAAAAAAAGAAGCAATGTTACTTCTTTTTCAAGTTATTTGATTCAAACTTTCAAGGACCATCAAGTATACAAGTGCATATCACAAGCTACGTGTACATGTAATAAGGCAAATCAAATTTTTAGCTAGGGTTTCATTTTTTATGTTTTCACCTTAATGTGAACAGTGGTCACTATTATATCAGACTGAATGGAACAGTTGCTAATTTGAAAAGGAGAGAGAAGTAATGAAATTTGGGCAGTTCAAAATTCCTTGACCGTGTTATGGTGTATTGCATGGTTCCATATTTGTCATATAATCATGATCCTTCTGAATTTATTCATTGTTTGCTCTACAAAAAATATGTGGTATACGTGGCCTTTCTCACTCTCCTCACTTACATACTTATTCTGTTTCTATGGCAACCACAGTGAAGAGACAATTATCGGTATGCATGGAGGCGCTTATTTGTGCTACCACTTAAAAGTGCAATTTGAATTTCAAATAGCACTTTTTAGATGAAGATCTTAAGCAGATAACATGATGTGTTAATGTTTATATGTAGGTCTTGTTGGGATGTTGAACAGTCCGTTCTGATGAATTGCTTTTTAGGATCAGATACCAATTTCATAAAGAAGTTCATGCATTGTCACATCCTAATGGTCTATCTTTCTGTTTGATCTTTTTGTTGATGCAGGTATTATGCTGTAATGTTTGCAGTATGGACGACACTGATTGGGAATCCCATGTGACAATGCCACCGCCTCTTTCCCTGGTCACATGACACCAGCATCCTTCATCATGTGGAACACCCGCAGACAAGACTCCGTCTCGACGTACGAGGAGGTGGAGAGCCTGCACAGTCATCAGTGCACCACCTTCAACTCCCTGGAAGGAAGCAGCTGCCCAAGCAGGTTGGAAAGCATTGGAGGTAGCTCAGCAGGTAGCCTGGATCATGCCCTGCCCCCGAACTATGCCCATCCACCTGCTTTCTCTGCATATCAGAATGATGCCCCTATGGTAGATCCAAGGCACCTGACACCAGGGCTCAGGTCTCAAGGATCTACAGACTCCTCGTCAAGGGCAACATCAAACTTGAGCTACCCACAAAGTCCTGCTGAACTTGGAACACCCAGCCCTCTTGAAATAGTGCACGACGATCCAAGTGTTGGAGAGAACAGAGACAAACTAGGAAATGTCAATTCCAGTGTTGCAAACTGGGTTAATCAGTCCTACATGCAGTCCCCAAATTCAGAAAAAGGAGGGAGACAGCGATTGTCTCCCAAGGCAGAGGTTGTCAAGTCTAACAATCAGGCTTCTAGGAGTGACAGTGTAGAACGTTTGGATGCAGATGCTTCACCATTGACCTATAGAAGCATGTCTCCCCTACAGACATTCACTCGCACTGCTAGCTTGGATAGTGGCTTTCCTCACATGGGACAGTCTGGAGGATTTGGTATGCCGTGGACACCTGCAGAGAATATGTTGATGACACTTGGATTTGGTGCAGTAGACTTTGGGATTCCTGAACGCTTTATGCAATCTTGGAGGGATAATATCATCAAGAGGCGAATAGGTGAACTTAACAACATGCTGTCTGGACAACATGGCCCTAGAGCAGCTCACCCTCCATCTCTTAGCAGACAAGCCTCAGAAGCTGAAAGTCTGGAAGACTTCAGAATCACTCCCAAGCCAAGAGTCTCACCACCTTCACCTATCCAGGAACAGATAGAAAGAGAAAATCAAGTAAATTCCACAAATAAACAAGAGTCAACTAATGAGATGAAGAAAGTGAGCCAGATACCTCTACCAAGTGAGAAACAGAAGCAGCTAGAAAAGTTGAACTTAATGAGGAGGAGATTCAAGAAAGCTGCTACCGTTGGAAGCTTCAGTTCTCACCTTCTGCGACAGCCGTCATCATCACAACCAAACAGCACCAGTGCAAGTCCGTGCAGTACTCCTGAACTTCAGCGAAGACAAAGTGTATCATCTGGTAAGAAGTATGTTCATATCCAAGGGTCCAGGGGGAGTGCCAAGGACAGACGCAGGAAGTTTGTCAATCGGCAGAGCTCATTGCCAATTTCATTAGAAACCCTGCCTGAGGAGGATGAAGGCCAAAGATCAAAGCCACAGAGTATTAGTGATTCCTTCATGACACAACGGTCAGTGAGCATAGATGTCAGCCAGGACAATGTGAAGGACATCCCCGTAGTGCCTCCACTCAAGATAGTCACAGAGCAAGCTAGCTTGGAACTCTCAGAGGCAATGTCATATGGCATGACCAAACAAGAATCAAAAGATGAAGCAATTGCCGACATGAATGGAAACAAGAAGGACTTGTTGAATATGGAACAGTACTTAAACGTTATCAAAACTATGATTGATTCCAAAGACTCTGGGATTGGGAATGAGCCATCAAATGATGGAAGTCCACAAATGTCTCCACGTACTAGCGGGAGTGGAGACGATAGCTTAGGTATGGTGAAAAGCACTGATGGAAGAAGAGGTAGCACAGACAAGAAAACTATATCTAAATATCCTGAAAAAGACTCAACAAAGAGTGGAGATCTCAAAGAGAAAAGTACACCAGCTGGAGAAGTGAATAAATCAGAAGAGCTCATTTCTCATGACTCTAAACATAATCAGTTTGTGCACAAAGATCTCACAAGACATCATACAAATACTTCTGACAAAGTTCTAGATAATGAACACCATAATAATTGGCACAGGAATGGCAGTAGTGCCAATCCTATAACTATCCGTCGACCTACAACCAGACCCTCTCTCACTGCGATGACTGAAGCATTTTGCCAAACTGTGGTAGAAGAGGAGGAAGAAGATGACAGCGATCTCCATGGTGATGTCTTTGATACTGGTTCTCAAAAGAAAAAAGTTGATGCTTCGACTGTTATCGATAAGGATGTCGGGGTACAGACCAGTCCTGATTTGATGTCCCCTCTCTTATCACCTCTCTGTGTAGGTCTGAGGTTCAATCTCTCCTTTGATAGCTCCTGCAGCAGTGACAGGTCTAAAACAATGTCAGAATTGGACATGAAGCCACAGATGGTTCTTCCACCTGACAGCATGCAGGTAGAGATTAATAGTAACTATGCAGCCAGTACAGAAGATGATGAATCTTCTACAGGAACTGTAAACACCCAGATGTCAGAGCTCTCATGTGGTTCCTATGTTGAAAATGTGTTGCAGCATAAACCAGTCACCAAGAAAAAATCAGTACCCAGCAGCTTTTCAGAAGAGAGCTCAAGTAAAGAAAATGAGATTCTGATTAAACATGCAGGAGCTGATCATTCATCCTCGCATCAAAGCATCGTTTCCATGGAAACAAATAGCCATTATAAACGCATTGTGGAGAGAAATATGCCAGTATTGGAGGATATTGGACAGAGAAATGATTCCAAACACAGCATGTTGTCTCATTCTGAAGACATGATATTATCTGGTAACCTAACCCACCAATCTTCAAATGGCAGTACTTCATCAGACAAAAATACATTATGCAGGGAGAAAATTACAGATGTGACTGTGCAAGCTGAACATGATACAAGCAAGCTACTCCCTAATGATGCATTTACTGGAGAGAGAGCGAGGCCCTCACAAAGCCATACACTCTTCGGTGATTTAAGGAAGCATGCTAAGGTGTTGAATATGCAGAGTCACAGTAGTGATATGTCATTGGCTTCCCAAGAGAGCCAGGGTGAGGTGGTCAAACAAGGAATGGAAATTACAAAGAGTGATAGTGGTAGCAGCATGGCAAGCACTCACATTAAATCTGTTGTATCCAGGCGTGAACAATCCGATGAAGATGAGGTTGATAGCCACACTTCTCGTGCTGGATCAGAGCTATCAGTGCAGTCTTATGACTTTGCTGTTCCTCAACTCTCACATGCAAGCAGTGGCATTTTCCAGTCCCTGAAACCAGAGCAAGAAATTGTAGAAGCACCTAAGATACGTGCCAGTGTTGTGAGTTCTGATATTGGGCGCCAGTATGAAGCCCTTCTGAAGAGTGCTCTAGAAAAAGAGAGGGCTCGCAAGCATCTCACAGTGGCAGAGACATTACACCTTGCTATGGTAAAGCTGGAAACAATTGTGAAAGAAAGAAGATTGTGTAAGCACACACAGCTCACAGATGGCGGACTCTCAAAAAGTTCCTGCAAGTTTTGTGACTCAAGGAGGAATGTCTCAGGCAGTATGCATAAATACACTCCTGATCTGCAAAAGAGATACTCACTGAGACCGGAACAAAGCTTGCAACCAAAGCAGTTAACAGTCCTAACACATGAACGTAAAGCACATAAGGGTGTGGAAAGGACACGATCAGCACCTAATGAACTCATCCAGAGGGCATCTAGTCAGGAGCAGACACCTAAGAAAGGAACAGAGGCTAGGGTGAATTCTGTCTCTTCAGACTTTAATGATGCTGTCATGAGTGTCACAGGGGATAATCTACTCATTGATCTGGATAAAGTCTCTGAAGAATTGCCTTCAGACATCTCATTCTCAGGAATAACTGTTGCTGATGTGAAGTCCATACAAGCTTTCCATGTTCTGCATGAAAGTGAAAGCCTCTCTCTCACTGATGGGGATGATAGGAGGAAGAAAGAGAAAGAAGACCCCTCCCAACTGGCACTTCAGAGACGCAGAAGCCTCTTTGCCAGAAATAGCAAGAGTGGATCTAGGCTTTTACTTGCAAATGGGCCTTTCCATCGAGACAGTACCCGTTCAACCAAGGACAGTATTCAGTCAAAAGATAGCTGTCAAATACCAACTTTTGATTCATCTACAAACATTAACAGTGAAGTATTTGCTGTTTCTGCCAAAGATTCACACAAGCAGAAGATTACAAAAGATCTAAAGATTAAAAATGAAGCCCCTTATTCAAGAAATGGCCAAAGCATAAAGCCAGGTGTATCATCAAGTCTCTCTCTTGACGACTCCAAGCTTGCACCCTTGCCAGCATGTACAGAGTTTGACAACAGAGCTAAGAGTTTGCAGAACCTTCCGACTCAGAGCAGCAGTTGTTTCATCATTGTTAACCCATCCAAATCCATGGAAGAAAGAAGTGTAGACAATGATACAACAGCACTTCCATGTTTCAACAGCCATAAGTTAGTTTGTAGGAGTGGTTCATGCGACAAGTCTCCTGACTCTTACATAATGCCCTCATGTTCACCATATAAGAAGCTCACCGCCCAAAGCTCCAAGAGATCATCTTCTCCATTCTCTCCCACTTCTCTTCTGTCATCACCCTGGTCTTCTATCATCAAGACCCCACCAATCCCAGTGACCACCGATGTTGGAGAATCACCAGTACCTCCTCAGCAGCATCTGAGACACAATAGATCACCCACCATTAACCTTGCCCTGCCAACCCCACCTGCTCCAATGACAGTAGAACTAGGTCCCTTTGACACTGAACCCAACACCTCCGAACCGTCCGACCCACCAGCCAGCCTGACCACGTCCAAATTTCGCTCTGAGGTATTCCTCCAGCTTCCAGAACAAGCCGACATGATCAGCCATTCAGTAAGCAGTGTTAGGAGCATCAGCCCCACTTCAGTCAACCGCACTCCCATCTCTCCGGTGCCTAGACTGGAATACATGCCTTCATTTGATGAACTATATGACAAAGCTCAGAATATTATCACTGATTTAGAGGGCCTGATAGAACCGGTAGAACAGACACTTGACCAGCAGCTTCCAGAAGGTAGTTTTATCCCAGTGAAGGAATGCAAAGGCTTGGATAAAGTCCATCAAGGAAACACTGATGATAACAGGTAATGAAACCCTTTGTATGTACATGTAATTGGATACTGAGAACCAGGAGGACATAACACTTTACACAGCGTTTATGCCCTTCTGGCATCGAGTCGACAATATGTTCATCTTGCATGTTTGTGATGTATTAAGTACAGTATTCAAACACCTTCAGAAACCTTTATTATTAGTATGTATAAAGTCATTCACACTTTTTGAAAGCATGAGGTTGAAACAAAACATATAGTTATGAGAGGTGAGATAATGAGAGAAAAAACATGAAATAAGAAAACTAAGCATTAAATATTTTCACAAATCATTTAAAAGAAAATTATTACATTGTGTTTGAATATTCTTCCTATTTCAGAGTACTCAAAGATTTAATATTGTCAGACAAATGCATGTATTCCTCTTGCAATTTTAATATTTTTCTTTATATATTATATTATAACCCAAAGTCTTCACGTATTTATCGTGTCGTGATTTTTAAACGTCAAATTAAAACCCCTATACAAAGCAGAGATTATTTGTTAAAATAAATGTGCATATGTTCTGAGAAAAGGGAATTGACATTTTTTACAGGCTTGAAATTGATAGCAGCCAAATCCACTGTTCATGTGGAGGGGTTACCATAGAAACAACTTTACTCACCCACATGTAATGTTTCTTATAAATAATTCTTTTCTTAGGCTAGCCCCATCAGGCATTATAATCATATTTTGCTGTGGGTAAAAATTGATTATAATGAAGCATAGAATTTTGAATATGCAGACATTTCAACACATTGCATATGTAATGGAGGTGTATCAACATCAGTGATGCCATTTGCCTTTCCTTTGCATAAGAATATTTTTAGCAGTAGTAGTAGTAGCAGTAGTAGCAGTAGTAGCAGTTATAGCAGTAGTAGCAGTAGCAGTAGTAGCAGTAGTAGCAGTAGCAGTAGCAGTAGCAGTAGTAGTAGCAGTAGCAGCAGTAGCAGCAGTAGTAGCAGTAGTAGCAGTAGTAGCAGTAGCAGTAGAAGCAGTAGTAGCAGTATAGCAGCAGTAGTAGCAGTAGTAGCAGTAGTAGCAGCAGTAGTAGCAGTAGTAGCAGTAGCAGCAGTAGTAGCAGTAGCAGCAGTAGCAGCAGTAGTAGCAGTAGCAGAAGTAGCAGCGGTAGTAGCAGTAGAAGTACTAATAGAAGTAGTAGTAGAAGTAGTATTAGCAGTAGTATTAGCAGTAGTAGCAGTAGTAGCAGCAGCAGTAGTAGTAGTAGTAGTAGCAGTAGTAGCAGCAGTAGTAGTAGTAGCAGTAGTAGTAGTAGCAGCAGTAGTAGCAGCAGTAGCAGCAGTAGCAGCAGTAGCAGCAGTAGTAGTAGTAATATGGGCCGCGACACGACAAAAGGGCCCTTAGGGCAAAATTTTTCAAAAATGAGATTTTAACACTATTTTGTAGTATAAATGCTGCGGAATCTGAATATGCAAACGGTTTTCCAAAATTCCGTCCCTAAGTGTCTAAATCGAGGAATTTGAAAAAAGCATGTTTTTTTTGTTTGTTTGTTTGTTTTTTTTCCTCCACGCGCGCTATTCTGACATTCGCGCGTGACCAAGGTTAAACAAGTCAATCCCTGATAACATTTTCGCCAAGATTCCTAACGTGTCGAAGGGGCTGCTTAAACGTTCTCCTAGTACCATGACGGATATTAACATTATATAATAGAGAGAATATTATTTTCCTTGTTATCTTTGTCTTCTCTAAATATTACCTAAAAATGACTTTAAAATGACCTTGAAATGACCTTGTACACGTCCGTGAGACGGCCTTGAAATTGGCTTTCAAATTGCTTGCATTTCCAATCACAATTAAGCTGAAATCATTTTTTTTTTTCATAAACAATTATATTACGTAGAAAGATATAAATAGAGAATAAAGTTATTCTGTTGCGAGTACAAAATGTTATATCATGCAAAGATTATAGAAAAGGAGAGGGGTCATATTTCAGGGCAGAGGCGGCGGAACGTCAGGCTCATACAATGAAAGTGGAGGGGCACCTATTGTTTGGCAGACAAAAGGTGCCCCTCCACCTTTCTTTGTCCGAGCCCGATGTTCCGCCGCCTCTGTTTCAGGGGCGTCGTATCCCGGGAGGAAGGGCCCGTATCATCTTTGCTCACCATAAATCTTTGTAATATATACACTTTTGTCATTAAGTGAATTTCAATCACAAATTTACGAAAATAGATTTTTGATTGCTTCTATTTTCATATTAACAGGGAGATATAGAGAAAGATAATCAGAGAGGAGTCAGAGTTTACCAGGGGCGGATTCAGGGAGGATGGGGGCGAAATCTCTTTTGTTCACCATATATTTTTCATGAAACATCTGTCTGTCTTAAAGTGCATTTTGGAGCAAAAATGTCATCTTTAATTCACCATCAATTTTAGTGGTCTTTTGGGGAAGGGGTGGGGTATTCTCAGAATTTTAATGCCCCTCCCTTTTAAAGTTTGCATGGATTTGCCCCTATTTGGCAAACGTATGTCATAGATTTTATGTTGCTGTTAAATAATATATGTGTTGAAAATGCAGTGAAAATCAATTTAATAATTACTAGCACGCTTGTTCATTATTACAACACCATCAAAAATCAGAACCATTTATCATCCACTCAATCACAAGTCATTCAGAAGGCATCAACATTCAAATTATTTTTCATTCCCGTGCTTTTTTCCATGTTCATGTTTCTTTCTGTCAGCTAGCTCTTTTCTCTACTTTATACCTTCCGACTCGGTCTATATCTTTCCTTCTCTTCCTTTTTCTCTCCCTCTTTCTTTCCCCTCTATTTTCACCATCTCTAGTTTTCTCACCTTTTCTCTGCTTCACCGTTCTTATCTTTCGTTTCTCAAGCTCTCCATCAGCTCACTCGATTGCTTTCTTTCTCTCTCTCTCTCTCTCTCTCTCTCTCTCTCTCTCTTTATACATGTACCTCTCTAGTTATTTTAACTCACCTTCTTATCATGAGTAGTTATTTCAAGTGTGTGCCTAAATTATGTTATATTGTCTTACTTTATCGTTCAGTTTATTATCTACAGAGTATCTTTTGTATTTGCACTGCCAGTGGAGGTCCAATTTTCTGTTTTTTCCCTCTCTCTTCAAATATGGATCAGTAAAACTGTGAACTTTGAAATACATAATAGGTCAGTACAACATGAAATGAAATGAAATTTTCCTTAATTGCACTTGTCACACTAATAACTTTTATTCAAAACAAGAGTTGACATACGCTGTACTTCAAATTAGGAATTTAAATCCGACTGGAATGGTGCTCTTTATTAAGCTGTAGTCTGAAAATGTTAAATACTTTCTGTTTCTAATAAATTTAAGAGTGGAGAATGTTTGTACTGTCTTCCTAATAAAATTCATCTTTGCCTTTCCTTTCACTAAAAAATAAAATAAAATCACGTAATCCAAAATATCTCTTCACATCTACCCATTATATTCTTTTACAAAGTTTAGCTAGTAGGGTTTTTTTTTTTTTTTTTTTGGTATAGTTAAGATACAAGGAAGCAATTCCATCTAAATTTAGATCATTGCACATGTGACATAATTCATGAAAAAAAAATCCTATATGACATTAAGATATCTTATTGTTAATCCAATAATTAAAAATTTGTTAGTTTTAAATTTACTTTTCAAGTCGTCTGCTCTTGCAAGAACACAAACGCAGTGGATATTTGTAATTAAATATTATCTATAAAATAAAGGTAATATCATCCTGAAAGTGAGATTGCTCCTATTGAAACATGTGTCATGAGTTATTAGGGCACTTGTCACCCAAGTTATGAAGATACAAAAAGCAATTTTTTGCACTTTGTTCATTTAAGTAGTAGCAATATCACTTCCTCATAACTTCAACTGTAGTACAGCTGGACGCTGTCAGTCAGTTCTTACATAATATAGCGGTCATGCTCAGCTTTCATGGCTTTGGTAAGTTCTTTCACCCACTGAAAGGATGTGATCATAGACCATTAAGGCATCCAAAGTTCCAAACACTACTTGTTCTAGTGACATCCTGTACAGCCATACCCATGTTTATTTTGTAGGATCTCCATCATTGTGAAGTTCATCCTGGGTTGACGCAAAGAGAATCCAACTTCAGTTAATGTTTCAAGATCTTAGATCACCTCTGCTTACTCCTCTGATATTAATGCAGTGACTTGACATTTTCAGCATCATTGAATTGAATGTGGTTATCATATCCTACCCCTCTCCTTCCAGCTTTGCCTCTAAGTTACAGTCTAACATTCCTATATTTGCCTGGAGATGACAAGGATGATAGGGACGAGCATGACCTGGCTTAGCTGCTCCATATCAATGGCCTGTAAAAAGAAAAAATCCCTTTTAATTATACATGAAATGGCACTAGAAGCAGCCAACTGCTTAGATGAATCACACTGACTGATATACAGATTTGTTTTAGAAAATCTGAAGTACACACAACAGCATTAAATGAGTATGGAATACAAAGTGTCATTCATTCTAATATGAAATATTAGACAGTAATAACATTTAATCCATTAAGTAATGTTGTTTTGTGATTAGTATTGTTTCAATTTCTATTAATCTAAAAGTAATTTAACTAAGTATTCCATTATGCCTAATAATTGAAATTCAGTTTGTAATTCAATTGTTTTAATAAAAAAAGAAAGTCTATAGAGATAATGAATGCACTAAAAACTGAAAACAAATCAAGCAATACACAATGGGAAAGGTGGGGGAGGCATTTTTTTGTGAATAATGATCGGCCCCCTCCCATCCTTCTCTCAATTATAAGCAATGCCCTGCCCCCCCCCCCCTCCATTTCAGCTTCATCATTTTCTGATTTCTTATTTTTTCTAAAAGCAGGTCTGTGCTTACAGGGTTGTGATACATAAACAGTTATTTTTAATTCCATCCTTATTCAGAGCCCGAGCTAGGGCAAGGTCCTAGTCTGGCCCTAAATCAGCTGGACTATATGCTAGCCTAGATCTAACGTTAGGGCCGAGGCCTAACTTTATTTTACTCTGTGTAGGAAATAAACTGTACATGTATATAACTTGCTGGAGCTCTGCTAAAATTTTCTAATTAATTTCTGACTGGTAAATTCAGCATGGGAAAATTGAAGCCTCAAATATGTATCAACAAATTCAAGAGATTGGTATAAGCAGGTCTGAAGTTAAGATCTACTCTAGTCCCATGATTATATTTGTAGCGGAATAGACATGCACAAAAACGTCAATGAATTTAAGGGTAAGGCATATCGTGCATTCAAATGCTAACGTTAACCAGCAACTAACGTTTCAACATTAAGACACATCTTCGCTTTTTCTTGCATGTGACTGCTTTAATCTTGGTTTAAAGAAATTGCCATACTGATGAAATAAAATACACAAATTGATATTCAAAGATTATACAGTAATATGAAAAAGAAATAACAGAGGAAGGATATTTCATAATACAACGTTACATGCCGAATTACAGGTATTAACAACTTTATCTGGGAAACTATGCATGCATGCATGCAGTCTTGAAGTTGAAGTTGCAGCTGGCACTAGTCACTACGAAATGAGGTAACTAGACAGTCACCTATTAAAACTGAATTAAATGTACGAAATGCCTTTAAAACCCGTAATTTCTACTGGAACAAACTGTGTGAAGAAATTATAATAATGATCTTACCAATTCATCCAAGGAATGACATTTGATCATCAGCAAGAGCCAGATTAATCGACGGACTAGTAACATAACAGTTAGGTCTTGAGTCACTGTTTTGGTATTTTTCTTCCGCACGTGTATTTTGTTTTTGTTTGGTGTTGTTATTTTTTTTCCTGTGCGCTCTGCACGTTTACGTTTTGATATGCGCTGACTTTAAGCGCGGTTTTACTGCGTAAGCCATTTGGAGAGCTAAGGGCCCTTTTGTCGCGTCGCGGCCCATATTACATATAGTATGATATAACTTAAGGATTTTTGGTAAAAAATGAAGTAATACAAAACAATGTGCATATGATTATAATCACAGCTGATCAGCTACAAATTGTAAAGTAACCAAACAGTGGTGTTCCTTTCACAATACCATGCTTCTGCACAAATTTTATAGTTTCACTTTCATTTAAAATTTGTTATAAAATATGTATGAAAATGTATTATTTCAGCTGTTTCAGAATTATGAAATCAAATAATGATTGTACTGATGCTATGACTACAAATGAGTAATAACAAATTAGTTTAGCCAAGGAGATGAAACATGAAAACAAGTCTTTCTTTTCATATAATTTGTAAAATGCAGAGCCTGGTCGGCAAATAGGCATCACTTCTTCTCCCAACAAATCTGTTATTTTCTTTCATAAATGAGTAAATGTGAAATATAGAATTGTATATTATGGTTGGGTTTTTTTTCTTTTCTACTTAGCAAAGAATTTATGACCACACTCACAACCTCTGTCCAATATCGCTATCTTTGGAAATTTGTCCTCAGGGATTGTCATCAGATATAAGAACCTGATGTGTGTGCGATTAGAAGTTAAATATGCATGTTATCATATGGCATGCCATGACTACTGGTAAGACCAAGATGGCAAAAGTGACAATGATTGTGAAATTTATTGACATCTTATTCTCTTTGTCAAGTCCTAGTGTAATAGGTTATGAATGATTGAGCTGTCAGTTAGCAATACTCTTATGACATAGCTGTAAACTTATGGTATTATTGCTGCCATCCGCGATGACATTTTACAATATCTTTGCCGCAGTCAGATTCAGATTCACTTTCATTTATTTGCCAGGTTTTTTTTAAAATGCAAATCAAAATCGAGTACAATCAATACAGATTATACTAGTCAATTAATCAACTTGGAAACTTAACAGTACATAAAATATAGTAGATATCTAAGTCAGTGATAAATCCTTTTGAAAAATATTATAACATAAATGAGCTGGACACACTATAAGCATAGCTTGTAATTCTGCATGTCCACAAATGTGTATTCTGGCATTTGAATTCTAATTGCTGGACCTATTATGATTGTGAAGTTAAATGGTTAAATGGTTAATTATTTTACCTTACTGCTAAAAAAGCATGTGCATACTTGTAGTAAGTAACCAAGGGACCGACAGCTTTAAGTCCCCTCCGAAGGACTTGGTAATAAGGATTAATACCTTATCAAAGGGCATTAGCGCATCAGCTTGGTGTCAAACCCGGGTACTCCTGGTTATGAGAATACTGCTCTACCACTGAGCCACAGCGCCTCCTCTTGTAATCATAATCTTCTGGAGTGGAGACACTGTAAGAAATATATATATGCATATATCTTTTTTTGAAATTCAATTCGATTAACATGTATTTTCTTGCAATTGACATTTATTTTCTTGCATTAATGATTGTGTATCATAAGTATGCCTACATTTAATCTCTGATGATCATTATGCAGACACCTACATGTATTCTCAGTGGTACTCCATTACTAGTTAATTTAAGGACATTTTCTTGCAGAATGGCGTTATGACACTTGAAATCCTACTTTCACTTTTGTATTACATAACTCATTGGTTGTTAGGCTCTCCAAGTCATTACACAGAGAGAGAGAGAGAACAGTGTGATGATGGTAATGTATTAGAAGTTTGAAGGTGCAAAATAATGTTATGATGTGTTGAGATAAGATATTTGCTTGAACTTGTTTTTTTCTCTACTTAATTTATCTCACATATTTACTTAGAAAAGATGGTGGTTTGTAATCCTAACTATATTTCTTTTGGTCATAAATTCTCTATGGGTCACAAATATTTCACACTAACTTTGATTTTCTTGTTTTGTCAAATGGCATGCATTGTGATATAGATCTTGCATGCGCGCATGGGTCAGATTTATGTATTTCTGTAGATGTAATGTTTTCGGCCAGTTACTGGGATCCACCCGTCAGATAACTTATTCAATCCTTGCCGAAACACATCCCATATTTTATCATTGAAATCAAAGATCTTAATCTTTTTTTGTATAAACCCTGGACATGGCCTATTTTTCTGCATTTTAAAGGTGATAAAAATCAGCGTCAGAGAAGGAAAAAGTGTGTGTTCTATCCCCTTGCTTTATATACCCAACAGATCAGGAAGAGGCTTTCATGATCTTAAACCCCATCATTCATTGTAGTTGGTGTTTTGGGAATGACTCAGCATTTTGTACTTAATGTACTCTCATATTTCTTGAATGTTATTTCATCCCAATATCCATTGTCCCCACCTATATGTAACAGAGGCATTCATACAATAAAGACACAAAATTTGTGAGGGTTTTTCAAAGCTGATATAAATAGAGTCCCTGGAATATTTCCATCTGAAGTTAGCTGTTATGATTAACAGTACATACATCTTTGGCAGTGCTATTCTGCTACAGATGAAAAGGGATGGCGCCATATGACCGGAAATGTTTGCGTCGAGGGTGTACTCTCTTAGGCCAAGGTCTTTTCCTTCCTTCATAGCCCTGTATGATATCAATTGCTTTGAGTAATGTATAGATGTAAAGTACTGCATGTATAGATTCAGTTGTGCCATTTGACTGCTGCATCCTCCAATCCTTGCACACCATTTTTGTGACAGATATCACACTGTATCTTATATTGCATGTTTGGAAAAGGTTTGGAAAAAGGTATGAGTGAAGTATACATGTATGCACTTATTTGTAGTCGTGTTCATATCCAGATGATTGGTTTGGTCCATGGATAAACCCTTTGATGGAGACTGGAAGTTTAAGGGTTCAAGCACAAGATTAATATAATTTATTTACCTTTGTTTCTCTCCACCCAGGTGAAGTAAATGAGTACATGGAGGAAACTCTGTGAATACCATAAGCACCACAATCTGTAGTCTTGAAGAGGGTACTTTGAAGAGGGTATAGGTGCCGCCGTAAACGAGTTTATTTATTTCTGGTATTTCTTCATTGATTTTTAAATAATATTTCAAGGCATACAAAGTATGCTCACCAGTCTCTCTCATTTTTCCACAGTGCCAAGCCCATCTCTGCTGAAGCTGTTCAGCACAGAGAAGGAAACATTCACCAGTCAGAGGGGCACCAGCAGCCCTCATCTCATGAGCACCCTGGTCTGAGAGTGGTTGGTCAACCCCAGATGATGACATCCACACCCCATCCTTCTCACAGCGGTGGGGCAGGGTACATGGACCAACGTAGCCAAGCTGAGAGGCAGGCTTTGTTACAACAGATGGTATGTTCTTGTTTGATGAAAATAATGATGATGATGCTGATGAAGATGATGATATTAATGATTTTGATGTTGATGGGAAGGAAAGGGAGGAGGAGCATTGAAGTGAGGCCATTAATATTAATGTTCAAGATGATGATGATGATAATCATAATAATTATAATAATGATATGATAATGATGATGATGATGATGATGTTGATGATAACAATAATAATGATAGTAACAACAACAATAATAATAATTATAATAATGATGATACCAGTAATATTGAAAATAGTGGTTCAAAAAATGCTATGTGTATGTCTTGTTTATCCTTCACCTATTTAAGCACTGATTAAAGGGTTTCACGATGGCCCTCCTTGAGAGAAAGGAATATCTTGCAATGGAAACTTTCTATGTAGACTGCTGAAAATAATATTTCTAGACAAACTGAGAAAATCTTAGAACCTCAAGCAGTCTTGCATTAAACCTTCCCTTTATTGCATGCTGCGGCCTCCAACCTCTTGAGGTAGCTTTTGAATGCAAAAGTTCATTTCTAAGTTTTGAATATTCATTTTTCATAACACATTCATTACCCATTTGACATTTGGTACTGTGCTTAAGGCATATCTATGAATATTTGATGATTTGGGATATATTTTCAGCTTGGGTTTTTTTTTAGAACCTTTGAATGGCAAATTTTTTTTTCAAGGATTCATTTCTATAGCACCCACAGTTCTTTGACACTTGTTACAATAATGACATACCTTTAAATATCTAATTGTCTGTAATGTATTTTTATTTCACTAAAGCTTAAGCCTTTACTTAATTCACTGTGATGGATCTTCCCAGTTGGTTGTCACTAATCTGATATTGAGAACTTAAGAAAAATATAAATTATTCATAGGCAATTTGTTTCATATGAATATTACATGTTAGATAATGATGAATTACTTACTGGGAAACTTGGAGGAAAAACACTTAGGTTTGTACAAGTATATATCTGAGTCTAATGCTTTGTTTTTATTCTATTCTTCTACCCTTTTCTTTCACTCTCTCTCTCTCTCTCTCTCTTTTAAATTTCATTTGTAATTCGGCCCCTCAGATATATCTCAGTTAATCTCTCTCCCTTGTTTTTAATTCATATTTCATGCTTTGTTATGATATTTATGGTTTGTGTATATATGTTTTTATCCTCTTCTGCTTATGGGCAGTTGTAAGGTGACAGTATAACATATACAACACCACAAGTAGTTTTCAACTTTGAAATGATATATTTCCACAAGGATTGACTACTCAACATGATGATTATGATCGGTTCTTAAAGATTGATGTATTGACGTTTTCACTCATTTTGACATTTTCAAAACTATAGGCCTAGAGCTTTTTTTTTCAGTGTTACCACTGAATACTCAGTGCAGATAGCATATTCTGTTTGTTTTATTTCTCTCTCCAATGTTTTTTTTTTTTCAGTGGAGGGTTTTCCAAGGGCAATTAAGTAACAGTGTTTTTTTTTTCTTTTAGAAAGAAACAGATATGATTTTATCCCTTTCTATAATTTCATCCTACTTTAATGTAAATCATCATTATCCTATTCACACAGTTGTCATCATGATTTCATCAATCATTGATATTCCTACATGATACAATTTCTTTACTAGATGCAGTCAGAGTCAAGTCTTCGTACTAGTCTAGAAGCCATGCAAGCCAGTATGAAAGAGCTCAAAAAAAGGAAACAGGTAAAAGTGTCTAAGCATTTTGACTTCTTCTTAATTCTCACTTCTCACTTCTCGTTGCCTTCCCAGAAAAAGGCCACTAACACGCACATGCGTGAAATGTACGTTTTAGAGAAAAAACGTGAATGAAGTTTTGACCTTATTTTGAGCTTTTAGCAGCTAGTAACTCTCAAACTTTCTGACAGAGCAAGATTTTTTTCTTCAGTGATATTTTGTGCTTTTATTTAAAACACTCTAAAGGTTTTCTAATCATTAGCATTTTATCCTTAACGGCTTTCTTCCCGGACCAAAAATGCGCGAGTACGTAAATCCAGTTCCCGGAAAAAAGGCCGCTAATGCGAATCAGTCTTTGCGCGTAAGCACGTTGAGCGAAAAATAGTGTCTTTCTTCCGGGAACAAAAAATGCGCAATGGTTCCCAGAAAAAGGACGCTATTGCGAATCGGTCTATGCGCATAAGCACGTTGAGTGAGGAGGAATTCACGTGCTCGCATAATTTTGTTTTTTGGCTTATTACGTCATAATGACGTCAAATTGAGGTTCAAGAATGGTACGAGAAGAAAGCTTATGACATGCTTTTTCCGGGAAGCCGACGTTCTGTTGATTTTGTTCAAACTCAGATGTCTATACCACTTGAACTTTTCATTCTCTCTTCTCTTATTTTTTCTTTCTGTCCTTTTTCTTTTTCTTTCTTTTATCTCTCCATTTCTCATTCTGTTTCACTTTCTCAATTCCTTCTTCCTATGTATTTTTTTGTATTCATCATAATTATCATCCGCATCATCACTCTTGTTATCATGATGATGATGATGCAGACATAAATAAATGAATAAATCAGTTTTCATCTTCATCATCATCATCATCATCATCACTAGTCAGATCATCATTCCCTTGTTCATCTTAACAGAAAACCTTCAGAATAATTGTCATCTTCAACTTTCTCTCAGTATCACCCGCTGTGTTACAAAACACTCAAAGTTGTATGTTTGAAAGTGTTATTTTTTACCTTTCAACACATTCATAATTATACAAATTCCTTTCTTTCTCATTGAATATAACACTCTGTTGTGTGTACCTACACTCTTCATCCTTCTTCAGCATCACCAAACCCTATATCATCCTCAAAATACACGAAAAACAATCTCTTGTTAACCCACATTCTTTATGTAATCATGTGACAGGATGCAATAGAAGAATTGAGAACACTCCAGGAAGCAGTAAAGAGGAATAAAAATGACATCCAGCAAGCCGAGGAGATGGCTAGATTGAGTGTTGAGAAAGGAGATGGGCTCAGGTACGAAAATATTCTCTATAAAGCCTGCTGCACACTGTACGATCCGACTGCGACCCAATTTTCGGACAAATGGCATTTAAGCATTAAATATGAAAGTTTAAGCAAGTAAAATTATGTTATTTGAAGTTCAGAATAATGATAGCAATACTCAAATCAAAATTTTGGTTGACTGCAAGCCTTCTGGTCGGAGTAAAGGCCAAATCGGCTTCAAATAGTAGGTAATTTGAAGATTGCTATGACGTCACTACTATTCAGAATTGAATTCGCTTTCATTCCTACAGGGAGGCTCGCAATAGCCCGGAATTTTGATTTTTGTATTCATACGACTATTCAAAACTTTGATCATTATGATTTCACATTTCTGAATGTTCATATCAAATGCTATAACAATTTTTTTCAAAATTGGATCGCAGACAGATCGTATAGTGTGCGGCGGGCTTTATAGAGACTGTCGACATGAAAACATAATCTTGTCTGTGTCTTTTTAATAAAGTGATAAAGAATTAATTAAAAGGAAAGCAGAATGAGATGCTTTGTAATAATTTTGTATAATGTTCTGCTGTGAGATACCTTGGTGTTTCATCCATAATTTAAGATGAATTGTAGTGTGAATGTCTGACATAAACACCAGGGGAGCGTTTCATGAAGCGTCTTGTCAGTGATTTTCACTGACAACTGTTATAAGATACTGAAATCCTTGCATCTGATTGGCTGGGAGCAAATTTGTCAGTGAAAATCACTGACAAGATTCTTCATGAAACGCCTCCCAGATTGCTGTTCTGTAGAGCCTTGTGCTAGAATAGATCCTACTTCTGGCTTCTATGACTGCCTTAAAGATAAAATGTACTTCATAGCCTACAAGTCATGACTTGTGATTTTCAGTTAAAGTAATATCCATGCAGGCAATTTCTATCATTTATTCTAGTTTTTATGATGAAAAATAAAATCCTTGACCAAAAAAAGTCAATCCTGGCCAGTTCCTCTCAAAATGCAGTTCCATATACCAGATGTCAAGATTAGCTTTGTGCCTTCATGAATGTAGAAACATTCTTTGATGTACACGCATTTCTTACAATTGTGATGAGATTTTTCAAGCAAGATGAAGATGGCGGTTTCTTCATCACTTAATGGATAGAGAGTACTATAAATAATTCTGTCTTCATGAATACAGGTCTAAGGCTATACTTTGATGAATGCATGACAGATCCTTTTGTATATTTCTACATTTTCCTGAGAGGTTTTTATCCTATTTCCCATTTTAAGTTGAAGAGGATGCCAGGTGAGGAATCAGAAGAAAAGAATATTTGCCCTTACCTTTGCATTTCATATCAGAAGCAGAATGTTATTGGATTTTATGGCTTTGTGCAGTTGACAGTAGGTATTACTGTCTGTTTTCCATGTTCAAAGATGTTATAGACTTGTGATGAAGGTTATAGATGTGGTGGAAATGTTTTCTTGGTGTGTCTACTTGTATTTTTTTTTTGGGGGGGGTCAATAGCTTTTTAGATAGAAAGAAAAAAAAAGAGTCAGAGATATGTGCCTAATAGATAGATTTGTTCTACTTTGAGTACATCATTTTCCTTTATTAATCTTAACAAATTTTAAAGATTTAAAGATTTATCAATTTGAGATCAATCTTATCTGTGAGTTGTAAGTTAGGAAGCTGTTTTATACATGAGATATTCATAAATGAGTCAGTCACATTTGAGATATTAATGGTTGATTAAAATAATCACAAATAGAAAATAGATAATGGAAAATAGAGGGTTTCCACAGCTCTTATAGGTTGCATTTTGCCTTCAGGTTAAGGAGAAATGACAAAAATAGAAAGGTAACTTGTTGACATACAGTAGCTTGTTAAGCTGATGCCTTTCAACAAAAGAACAAAATGCTACGACAGCATCTCATAAAAAACCAATTAGGTTCTATTTGGGAATGGCACTATCTTTGCTAGATTCATTATTGTGATTGCTATTTTCAATGTGAGGTTAATTTTCATCTGATTTCAATTTTCAGTGAATATTTGTTAAGTGGATTTGCATGGGAGATGGAAGCTAGTATGCCAGAAAGGTCTACAACATTATGGGGAATGTTTGAAGTTAATTGACAATCTAATGTAGTCGTTGGTAGATTGCCAGTATCTTGTTGCTCAGAGCCGCATGCAAAACCATATCATGGTTCATTAATATGTATGTGACAAAATTCCTGTAGGCCAAGATGAGAAGACACATATGGCATTTGGTAATTGAAACATTATTTGGAAAATAAATAAAATCTTGTCACATTATTCAGATGGTAATGGGTATTGAGCATTTATTCTCCATTTCTGATTAAATGCACTATCATATGTGGAAATGACATGTTCTCTGCAGTTGCATGAGCTTGCATACAAAATGGGATTGAGGGATTTAGGGGCAATGTACTGAGAATTGCAACTGCTATCAATATTCCTTGAGGCACACATCACATGATATAATGTAACAATTTTTTAAGTATCAAAATTTAGGGTTTGTTTTTAGTATTTCTGGATTTTTGAGTAATATTCTTGCATATGAATATGTTTGTTTCTTTCTATTATAAATCATTGTCATTTTATGTAGAATAAACTTGAAATTATAACTCTCTCTGCAGGAATGGGTCTGAATGGGTTTTGATTTAAAAAAGAAACACCCTGGTTCCTTTCTAACTATTTCAAATTGTGTTGTTTTTCTTTAATTTTGCAGTCTGTGATGTGATTTTTTTTTTAAACATAAAAGTACATGATATTATACTTATTGTATATTCTTCTTTCAGTGTCATATTGTTGTTATTGTTGAAATAGAAAGTAGAAATGAACATGACTTTGATTATTTCTCTTGATGATGGTCAGGTCTGAACTGATGGTGCTAGAATACCAACGAGACCAGGCCAGGAGGGAGCTTAAGGACCTAGAGGAAGGAATATCTGCCAGAAGGAATCCACCTGATGATACCAGGGGTGCAGAGAGGGGGCCAGCTGGTGCCAGTGGTGGTCTTGCTCAGATTGGTCTAACGGCAGAAGAGGTAAGAGGGCAGGTAATGGGGTTTTATAAATTCTCGTATACTAAGCCTGTGAAACCCTCCTGTTAATGGTAGGTGCCAAAGGTGGTCTCACTCAGATTGGTCTAACAGCAGAAGAGGTAAGAGATTGGCACAGCCAGTAGGCAGTCTTGCTAGGCTTCTCCCAAGATGCATTGCATTTAAATAAAGTGTCAATTAGGGTCTGTGCCTGCAGACTAGGCAAATAGTTGAGTTTTGTATACAAAGCCTGAGATTGGTTTTGCTGGAGTCTATGAAAAACACAGGTTAGAAAAAATATCAATTGGTATCCAATTTGTTAAAGACCTTGCAGTTCTTGCTTTCAGAAAACAGGCCAGATTTGAGGGTGTGTTTATATATGTTTCCTATCCTGGTTGTCCACTTGTCCATTATCAGACAAGCTGTGGTACTTCAAATCTCTGAAAATTAAATCTGTAATGTCATTCACTTCATTTCTTATGGAAGATACATGAATTCTTCACATAGATTTTTAAATATTGATAGATTTCTTTGTGTTATTTAGGTCAGTGTCATTGTAAATATGTTTGTACTTTGCCTTTTACATTGTAAAGTCTGCCATTCCAGGGCAAGAAAAACACATTTCTAGGGCAATATTTAATTTCATTGTCAATTTCTCGTAATCCTCCTCCCTTAGATCCTTGCAGTGATCCAGGAGAGAGATGAGCTCCATGTGAAGCTGGAGACTGAGAGAAGGAGCCATGTATCTAAGGAGGAGCATGAGGAGGTGATGAGACAGCTGGATCAGACCAAGCAGGAGCTCTTTGAGAGTCAGAAGGCATCAAGAACCAAGGTGGAGAAACTACAAGAGGTACTTACTGAAGTGGTGACTCAACATTGTTTCATCCTGTTAGAAGTCCTTTATTTTTAAGTTTTAATTCATGTGCATTGATGTGTGATGTTAATTTAACCCTTCTTCTTCTTCTTTTGGGTTCTCCTGCCTCCTTCAGTCCTGAAGATTCTTGCATGTTTAACTTATGTGTGTTGTATGTGCATCAGGGGAAGTGTAATGTGCATGGAATTTGTACATGTGCTTTTGGTGCAAGTAAAATACCACATCATTCTTAGTTCCTGCCTTTCATCAAACCCTTTGATGACTGAATTCTCTAGTTCCCATAGGTTTTATACAGGGATCACCTAGTTCCAGTAGTTAACAGGTTAAGACAGAACAAAGAGAAATAGCAGGATGAAAACAGGAAAATGGAGACTGCTTTGATATAAACCATCTTTGGGCAATAAAAGTGAAATTAGTTTTTTTTTTATTTTTATTAATTTACATTCTTTTTTTAATCACATCTGGGGCCCACTGCTTAAAACTAGCATTTGATCGCAACTCCTAAAAATCAAACACAAGTCCTTAATACGCACTTATGATTGGCTGAAAATAAGGTTGCATTTGACTTTCCTGAGATGCGTTCAAACACAAGTTTTATGCAACGGGCCCCTGTACAAGTTATGTCCTTTGGTACACTTTTATTCCTTGAAATAAAAAAACATGAAATAATACAAATAATAAATACAGCATTTGTAATGGGCCATTGATCTAGTAAACTATTCTGAGGTGCAGAGGGATATAAGAAGTAAAAGAGATAAGGAAAGAGAGAGAAAAGAGGAAAATGCATTAGAAATCATTATTTTTGAGATGCCACTTATGATATCTGATATTTTAAGAGTGTCTATAGATTATCTTGAACCTAACATTTTTTCATGATTGTTCAGGATCTTGAAGAGGGCAGGGGGAAGATTGAGAGTTTAAAGGTGATTGAATCTGACCTCAAGAAAGAACTTTCTGATGCTCAGGAAACCATGAAGAATTCAGAGACTGAACATCAGAAACAACTATTGGTAAGACATGATTATGTCATTATGAAATCTGAAGGTGTTGATATTTTGTATGTTTACTGCTTAAATTGAAGTGCAAATCACTACTGATATCGATAAAAGTTTCTGTATTAAGTTTGTTGAAGGTCTGCTGTTTTGCTTTTTGGTAAAAACTCTATTGAATGTTTCAAGGAGTCCTTTTAAGTGTGCATATTTGAAAAGAGAGTATGACTTTTTAACTTTTGTATTCATGAGAATGATTGGGTTTGAAAGAAAGAAAAATTGATGGATATGATTAATGTGATCCTCACCTAAGGACATGTTGCAGGTATCAAGAACATTCAGATACATTTATT
>CM057154.1:33842369-33854869 GCA_029962745.1 Echinometra lucunter | reverse complement strand
TAATGTTATAAGAAAATTCAGAGATTTGTTTTAATATGTTCAATGTAGACCTGGTCAAATTGTGAAATGTAATTTCCTTGAAATTTATTTCATTGGTGTTATATGCATGTTATTTTTATCTTAAAGGAACTGGAGAAGTTAAGAGATGAGAATTTAGCTGCTGGAAGAGAAAAAGTCGAAGCTGTCTCCAAGGCTAGAGAGGAAGCAAGGCAAGAGATACAATCACAGCTTGACCAAATAAGGGATCAGATGGCACAGGTAATGACACTTCTTTACTTATAAGCTAAAATTCACAAAGGAGATTGGATTTAAATCATGGTCAATACCATGGCATAATTGCCTTCTTGACAAAACTATATCATTTACTGCTGTATATTGTCCAATTTATTTGATATGACCACATGCATACACTATATACTCATGGAGGTTATGGGCCTGACAATCTACAATGTATAATGAAACTCTATTGCTATCAGTCCAGGGTGGTGTTTCACAAAGAGTTAAGTTTGATTTAGATTCATGCTTAAGAGCCAGTGTGCATCCGGTATTTAACGCGTCATCTCATTGATAGACTTCCCACTAGTGCGCGTCCACTGAGCATGATCTGACAAATGAGAAGATGCGTAATATACAGCATGCAACTAGGAATTTAAGTTCGATTTTAAGTCATACTTAACTCTTTGTGAGACACCCCCCAGTTCCCATTACTAAATTGATGAAAAATATCAAAGTCTCATTAACCTGTTGAATACTGAATTCTTTCTTTGCCATATAGACTTAATACAAGGATCACCCAGTTCTAGTAGGCAAAGGGTTAAAAAGCATATATATTGCACCCAAAAATTAATTGTAGGGACTTTAAAACTGGCAATTCTGACTTCTTGAGTCATGAATTATTTTATTTCCATAGGCTTAATGCAAGAATTCTCTTATTTCCATAGGTTTAATACAAGAACTGCTTGGTTTCAGTCAGTAGTCATGGGATAGCATGCCATTTATGCTGCTTATGCATGTATCAAACTATTTCTTTTCTATGTCATCTCAGGCCATTTATTAGAGGAGAACAGGTGTCTTGATTAAGGATCTTCCTCCTCAGTCCCATTTATCTGGTCACTCAACAAAGCTAAAGTGTCTTTAATAGGGATTAAAGTCCAGTATTGATAGCATACATCCCATTACTTTATCGATTGAAGTCAATTACTACTTACAGCATTGGTCATGACTTGGTCATCAATCTAAGAAATACCATAAATCATCTACTCCAGAAAGGATGGTCAACTTGAACCTTGAGCTGCTGTTTTTTTTTTTTTTTTTTTAAATATATATTGTACACAATTTCAGGGCTAGATCCAGCCAGCATCTTTCAAGGGGTGGCACAGCCGATTCAGCCCCCTGGGTTTCAAAGCGGGAGGGGGGGGGGGGCAAGGCTGATCCCCCTCCTGGATCTGCCCCTGCAATTTGATATTTTATGTTGACAAACAAATTTTGACCTATTGCAAATTTAAAAGATGGAATATTTATCTGTTAACTTCTTTATTCATATCTTTTTTAAAATGCTTACAGGTAGCTTTAATTTTAGTGAAATGGGTTTATAAGTATTATAAGTCCAACTTTCAATAAGTCATTTAAATATCTTGAAGTTTGTGTTAAACATCTAGAAAATAAATATCTGGAAGATTGCTATCAGTGTGAATGGGTACCTCCATACAGGTACCCATTTCATGTTGACTCTTGATGATGATTCTAGGCACTTCAGAGATGACAAGTAAACACCATCAAAGTGTATGGTTGGGACTAAGCAAATATACTTATCTTCAAGTGGTCCTAATCAAACTTTGCTTCTTTTAGAGCAGTTAATGAAGATTAAGTTTACATTCGAAGTCAGATGTTCATGAACTCTGTTCCTAGCACACAATAAAAATTATATGGCCGGATATTATGTTGTTTTGACATCTTGTTGGCATTTCTTTTTGGAAGAAGTATTGCAGTCAGGTTATATGGAGCCTATATATTTCTGTTCACTATTCGTAATGTGGCATTGGAATCATATCTCTTGTGCTACATTTTGCTCAAGAGGTGACTGCCAGAGGAAGCAGACATTGTTGTGGAATTTGACCTGTAGACAAACGGACATATAACACATTTCTACAATAATTAACTCAGCTATATTATGTGCTGACCAACTGGACTTAAATTTTCATCTCAATGTGATAATGATTGTTGTATTGTTGGATGCTCTTACCTTGTCCATTTTAATGGAATCTGATTGCTAACGTTATTGATTTATTGATCTGTGTTCTGCTGTGAGGAATTACGAATGGAGAAGATTAAAACCCAAAGCTGATGAAGCATGTAAAGAAGTTTGAATGCCTTCATGTCTGTGATGTAATACATTGTTGGAGCAAGACTTTGCTTGTAATCTATTGAGTGTATGCCTATGAGAATCCAAATGGAATGGAAGGTGTTTTGACGGATAAAATTTGAACCATCTTAAAAAAAGAAAAATAATAATGGGTAGCAAAGAAGATTTCCTCCATATCATAGTGGTGGCAGTACAAGCTCTAAAGGTAGGAGCAATATTTGGCCCAGTGTTTGCATTATTGGCTGTTGATTGAGAAGGTTTGGGTTATCTTTACTGGATTGGATTAGTTCATTAAGAATTTACAGATAAAATGCCAGAGTAAATGCATTATATCAATGCATAAGGCATAATATAAATTAGAAAAAAGGGACATGTTTTTAAAGAGTAATGTAATGATAAAGGAAAGTTGACATATTAAAACTTACAGTTTTTACATGTTTTATAAAACTAGCTGTGTTTCTCATATTGATATTTTTTAATGTTGTGATTGTATATTAGTAAACCATTACTGGTAGATGAATTATGGCAAGCTTTAATGACAAAAATAGATAAGGGTTGGGTTTCATTGTTGTTGTGGTGGTGGTGGTTGATTTTGTTCTAATTGTTGTCATCATCAAGATTGTTTTAATTGCTATTTGTATTCTAGGAGAAGACTAGAGAGACAGAGAAACTGCAGCAGAAGCTGAAACAGCAAGATGAGGAGCTGACGCAGCTGAGGTCAGAGGTCAAGAGTTACCGTCAGAAGCAGAGGGACTCTTCGTCCAGTCAGAGCAGTGTAGACCAGAGTTACAGGAGCATTGTGATGGAGCTGAATGAGGAGTGTAGGAAGACATCCAACCTGGTGGGATCTACACCTCGCAAAGTTCCATTGTTTAGGTTGGTGTTTTCCTCATTATAGCATCTGGCAGATACATGGTATAAAAAGGGGGAGTTATAGCCCCTACCCCTCCCTAATGGATGTACACCCACTCTTATAACCCATGAGTGCTACTAGGCAAACATTTATATACCACTAATAAGGTTTCATCAGCCTAGTTTATGATTGTGTTTTGCCTTTCAATCATTCTTTGTGATATGAACAGTGTTCCAAGGCAAGGAATTTTACAACAAATTATCCTGTTTTGAATTTTAGGGTGAATGACAAGCTTTTCTTAGCAAACTAATCTAAAATGCAGTTTAAAGCTTTTGACTGATTATGCTGCCTGTGCCACTAAGGATTAATATTGTTCCATTGTGATTACAGCTCTAGGAATATGAAGGTAGACTCACCCTCCCAGACCGGTTCTTCCAAGCAAGCATCCTTCAACAGTCCTGGCCGTACTCAGCTCATGGCTGCTATCTCCAACCTCAAAGCTACTAATGATGACCTCAGGAATTATATCAAGTCACTCCGAGATGACCTAGAGAAACAGAGAAGAGCCACCGCTAGGGCTAACAGGGAGAAGGTATTAGAGGATTGAATGAAATTTACAGGAAATGATGCTTGTCTTTGTCTTGAAGTATTGTCCTGTTCCATGTGGTCTTGTATTGTATGTAATCAGTATATCCTTTTATGGCTTTTTCTTACTATTCAATTATACTGTGATATTTATGTTCTTGAAATTAAATTACAAGCTCTGCTTTCTAAGGTTTCCTCACGAACAGCAAGCATTAATTCATGGATATATTTATGATTTGATTAATATTATACTGAATTTATTTCCAAATTCTGTATCATTCTTAATTGTTGGTTTTCCATGCTCATAATGATGTTGTAATGTGAAAGTTTTTGTAGAATATTGTTTGCTGCCATTTTGGAAATAAATGATATCAAAAATTAAATTTGATCTTAGCAGCACTATCGTGATCAATCACTAATTCTTTTCCCTGTATTTTTGCTGCAATCAATGTTTTGTGTGTTCTGTCACATTCTGTCTATCTTTGTTTTCTCTATGTCTCTCTCTCTCTCTCTCTCTCTCTTTCTTTTTGTTGGGGGGTCCTTTTCATTCTCCTCTCCTTCATTCTCTCACACACAATCTCTCTCTGTCTCTCTGTCTCTCTCTCTCTCTCTTGTGCACCTTTTTCATTTTTTGTCTTGCTTTTATCACTCTTATCTTGTTTTAATCCTTCTCTAACTCTTCCTTTTTATTCTCCTATTAAGGATAATGAAGTGAAGAAACTAGTAGAATCCATGGGAAGAGAGAAGGCCCAAGTTTTTGAAGGTGTAAGTCATTTTATATGTTTCTTTCAAATCACATGGGTACAGCAGTAGTAAGTGCTTGGAGGGAGAGGGAAAATTGCAAGCCTCCTTCTCAATTTGGTATGGAGATGCGCAACTGAGATGGTTATCTCTTCCTCAACCAAAACCCTTATACAATGGGAGCATTGTGGCACAGTGATGAAGGCTCTTGCCTCTCATATGCGAAGTCCTGGTCTAATCCTATCCTGGTGCTTACATGTACATCCTTGGACAAGGTGTTTTGCTCACGTGTCCTTCTAGACCCATGTTTAATAAATGAGTACCATGCATTGCTGGGGTAATAATAATTGCAGGGCTTGCAGGAAAAAGCAGAAGTAACACTGATGTGGCTACCCTGGGTAAAGAAAACCCAATTATTATTATTATTGTTATCATTATGATTAATTAATGTTTGTTCGATCATCAGACTTGTGACTTTCTTTCTCTGAAGCAGTTGGTCTTTCTTAATAAAAGCTCATGAATGATTATCTCATTGACTCCAGGAGAGAGATGTGGAGCTTGACCGTCTCCAGCGGTCAGTTAGTCTCCTGCAAGACTCTGAGAATAGTCTCCAGCAGGAGCTGATGAACAAGGATGAGGAGCTACGACAGATCCAGTCCAACATGGCTACCTGGAAAGAAGAGACTGCTCTCAAGATGGCCAGGAAGTTTGAGGATGAACTCAACAAAGAACTAGAAGTGTAAGTTATGTTTTTACCCATGAAGAGGATAGCCATTCTTACATTGAGTTGGAGTTTTGATAGAATCATATAGTAGGAGAAATTGATCTTTCAAAATGTATAGAAATTTTGATGAAGGATTAGAAAAATGTGAAGTTTTGAAGTTGTGATTAGTCAGGCACTAAGTGTCAACTCTTTGACATCCTTTGCCAGCAACCCTTGTATTAAAAGAAAAATGTATTTGTGTATAGTTTTATGGTAATGGACACATGTTTGAACACGTGCCTTGCATGAATTAGATCTATTCTTTCTTTTACAACCATGTAGATGGATATTTGTGATAATTCTCAGCACAAACCACTTTGTGGGAACTTTTACTTTGAGTAAGATTTTTTTAAATTTTCAGTCAAGATTTAGTATATACATGTTTTGGTTTTTTGTTTTTTTCAACAGAAGACTGGAGGAATCACACAGTGGCAGTGGGTCATTCAAAAGTGGCCATTCTGATTCAAGAACGAGGAACTCGGCTGTAAGTTTAGTTTATATCATTAATGTAGCTATTATGTATTATAAAACAGGTTCAAGGATGTAGCCAATAGCGAGTGCGTATGCATGTCACGTGTTCATGCTTTAATTCTACGCAACCTTCCAGCCGTGCATTTTTTGTGCAGCACTGTGCATTTTGGATGCATCACTTTACCTCTAGCGCTTAAAAACTGACACACGCGCCATGAAATACGCGGTCTTTCTAGTTGTTATCACAAGGATTTTGATGCGCTTACTCAGGGGCGCACCCGGGGCGCATCACACTGGCTACACTTGTGATGTCATAAGAGAAAGCAGATGTTGCCTCCTTGTCTGTGCGATCTGAGGAAATTTGGAGCGGTATTAACAAATTTTCCACTACAAAGTCATACTGCCGACCCATTTTTTATAAAACAAATAATACACAGATTTAAATTTGTGATGTTAGTGGCGATGCAGGCATCTCGGGTATTTACAATATTATGCAAAAGCACATTGTAAATACCCTCGAGTGCGCTGCATCGCCACTAACACACTCAAATCTGTGCATTATTTGTATGAACATTGAGAATGGGTAGGTATATTATTTGTATTTTGCTTGGTCTCTCTGCACGTATAGACCTTGCGTGGAGAGACAAGTGAAAATATACCTTTGTATTTTCCACGGTCTCACATCCACGCACTTGAGATGTTCGCTAGCTTTTGTACGTACGTACAGGCAAAATAATGTCGCTTGTTTCAGTTACGTTCAGCACGTGGAAGACAGTTCGCTGGAGGGTTGGCGATTCCTGTGCTTTTCTATGGGGAAAACCTCTGTTCCTGCAAGCTCATACAAACTGAAGTTATCGACAATTTTAGTGCGCCAATTAGTAGCAAACCTGTAAATAGCTGTTTAGTGTAAGTGTTAGACTCTACAACTTGTGTTGAGTTTTTCTTTGAACTTTAAAAGTTTAAACTTTAAATTAAATGCACCTGATAGGGATGAACAGGTAATAATAATGATATTGACTGGCGTAACTTTCGGGAGATACCACATTAATTTCCCTCACTAGACCCACATTGCCCTCGTCTTCGACTCGGAACAATATGAGACTAGTTTGGGAAATATATGTGGTATCTCCCTCAAGGCCAGTCAATATTATATAAATAGTACAAGAAGTAATAATTGATCTTAAAAGAATTACAAGACACTACAGATCACAGAACAAATTTGGTCAGGAGAATTTCATGTGAGCATGATGAAGATAAGATGAAGCAAAACTGTAGTGTGTGTTTGAGGGAATTCAAATATTTTCCTTAACCCATTCGTGACAGAGGTCCACATTTTGTGGTTTGGCCTAATATCTTTTGATGCAAAGCCCTAAAAATCATACCAAATACATGAGCAGAAAGAGCAAAAAATTCTACACAAACTGTGCCCATTTTGGTTGCGTCAATATTCGTTGTTTGATGCTGAAAATTTTTTTAAAGGAAAAGAAGCATTAAAATCCTTAAATTGGCAATGTGATAGAAAGTTTAAAATCACCGTTTTCTCCTGCAATTTGGCAACTTTTTGACTTCTCATCATAATTTCTGTCAATTTATATTCATTTCAGATACATGACGTTTTATAAGAAAAACGTAGCAATGAAATAAAAATGTTGGTGTTGCCAATATGAAGAATAAAAGCTGATCAAATTAGCCTTTAAATAATTCCTGTCACGAATGGGTTAATCATTATTTTCTTTCTTTCCTTCTTCCTTTTTTGTAGCATGGGACATCTACCCCATCATCTGTTGGTTCCAGTGAGACTAGTACCAACAAACTCCTTCGTCATCTTCAGGATCGAGTCAAACAGCTAAGGATAGAGAACACCAGTCTGAAGCAGGCCAGTAGACTTGATAACAGTCTTGATGGTGGAGATTCTAGCTTCCAGAAAAGCCTTCAGGTAAGAACAGTGATGAACAAGTTAAAGCTATTGAGTAACTTTGAAAAATCTGAGCTGCATGGCCCTACATAATAATGCACTTCAAAAGCATCATCATGTGCTTCACAAAAAGTGAAAATACACAAATGACCGAAAATGCCAGACCTTTTTTACCCCATAGACTGCAGTGTTAGACAAAAGCATATCCAGTTTGGTTTTGCAAATGGCGGAATTTAGTGATAGATATCTTGATAATGACATCTTATATTTCAAAACCCTTTTGTTCCTGGCTGTTTATTTATCCTTCTGAACATCTTTATGAAACACAGACTTCAAAATTCAACAATTTATGAAATCAAGACTACACAAAGTTAACGGATCCCTTTAAGATAGAAGAAATGATACGATTGAGACCACACTATCATTTGAATATTTTCCTTACAAGTATAATGTCAGAGTAGATATCTAACAGAGTGGATAGTACTCTGGATAAAGGTGATGCTAAGCTTCAATAAAAGCTGACAGATGAGAGCAGGGATGGTTACTTCATTCAACAAAGAAAAACCAGGAAAACAAAGAAAAATGGGATTTGAAGAGGATCACATGGATGCCAGGAAAAGAAACCTAAGACATTGAAGAAAACATGAAAGAAATATGAAAAAAAAACATACTATTTAAATATACCATTTAAATATACCATGTACATATTGCTTGCCTTGCCTTGCCTTTCTCATGCTTAGATTGGTTGTAGGAGACTAATATGTAATGATAATAATAATAATGATATGAATCAAAAACGCGCACATATCCAAGACTTTCAATCAATGTGTGACAATAATTGATATCAAGGTTACATGAAAATAGTTCACCAGACAATCTAAGGTACTGGCATTTAAAGCTTAGATAAACGGATATGTATTCAGTTGTGATTTGAATCGTTCTGTGGAATCTTATTCTCTTAGATAAGAAGAAAGTGAGTTCCAGAGAACAGATGCAGCTTTAGCGAATGAGCTTTGCTAATGGTAATAATGGATCAAAGCCTTCATTTTGGGAATGAAAAGCATTAGAAAAGCTTAGAGCTGTCAGACAGTAGAATTATAGATAGTGTTCATGATGCAAACTTTCAATAAAACATATAGGTAATAATCCGTTGAATACTGTGCACGAGAGAACTCAGGCTGGGGTCAATGGGAAATCTTTGTTGTGCCAAAATCAAATTGTGCTCACCCTGTTACAGTGGAGCTAAGAGCATCATCAGATATATTAGAACCTTTGATTTAGATCATTTAGACTATCCATCAGTTACATTTTAGGGGATGTAATTATCTTATTTTACCACTTTCCCCTTTTTTTTTCTTTCTTTTTGTCTTTCTATCTCTCTTACCCTGTAGCTGGAAGAGAAAGATCAGCAGCTGTACCGTCTAGACCAGAAAGTCAAGTTACTGGAACGTCAACTCTGGGTAGCTGAAGAGAGATGTAGAGAGAATGCTGCCCTCTTGAGTCAGAAGACAGCAGAGAATACAAGACTGGAAGGAGCCCTCACACAACAGACAAAGGTATTGGATCTATGCATATCACAGTAATAATATCAGTAATGACAAGCTGTTTTGTTTACCCATGTTAGCCACATCAATACTACATACTGTTCTCCCAGAGGGTCCTGCAATTATATTATTACCCGGGCTTTAGCACAGCAACTGTACTACTTGGTGTGTTCCAGGAATAAGTTTCTAGTTCAATTCAAAGGCAGTACGGTAGCATCTAAGCTCTTTAACTTGGGGGCATACATGTAGGTCTCCACAGTTTTCTGGCAAGCAAAAGAAATAAACAGGCAAGGTTCAAAATACTCCAAATTTAAGAAAGGGACACATAGATATATTTCACAATTCAAATGAAATTTATAGATGTTTCATTTAGGACCTCAGCCTTTAACAAGTAGTTGTAAACATTCACAATATTACATCAAATTATATACTTAAGGTTTCCATTGGTTAATTAGACTAATTCATTTCACAGTGATTGGTGTAATTATTTGAAGTGGAGATTTATTTGGTTTCATGTTGTAGTGTGGGGATTCTAATTACCAAGAATGAATACTTCATCATTACTTCATTAGAGTTGTCTATTATTTGTCTTCTCTGTTAAAATAGTATGGTGTGATATAAATTTCAACATACTCGCTAACTGATTTAGGTGAAGTAAGCAACATTTTTTTTTTCTTTTACAAGGAACTTATGAGGATGGAGAGAGCCTACAATAAACTTTCACAGTCCAATCCGACTTCACCTGTGCCTTAGCCACTGGTCTACAGGCCGGCCTATCCCATCCAAGCTAGACCATCATCAGTGATCCGTCAAAAGGACAAATTATCACTTTCAACTCTGCCAACTGTTCAAAAGAAATATTTCAGGGATTTCACCAATATGCCATTGTAAGATTCTAGATCAACTGTACATAATTGAAAATAAAGAGCTCTCTCAAGTAGCTTGTTTGTTTTTAGAAAATGCTAAAAGAATTTATTGGTCATCAGAACTTAAGCACAAATAAGTAACAATGGAAACAGTTACATGTATCTTAAGAATGCATTATGTTGCATTTTAATGAGATAACTGATATTTTAATTCCTCTCTCTTGTTCTGCAAATGTTTGACAGTGCTTATGTCCTACATATTGTACTCAAAACAGCTGTCTTCGTGAACAGTGTAAGACAATCACTGTATAAACTATTGATACTTGTTATTTTTTACTCTTGTACTTTCAGATTATTTTTCATTTACCGATGATATATTGTACCCAGTAAAATCCGAAATTTGTTCTTGAAAAAATGCACAACTGGAACTGCTGTATAAATCTCATGATACATATTTTGAATTTACAATATTTTTTGCAGTTCATGAAGTTTATTACAGTTTATATGTCATTGCAGTAACCTGTAAATTTCAAACACTGCATACTAGAAACTTTTCCATATTTTGACGGTAGTTCAGCTTGGCAAGTTTCATGACACAGATATTTAATTGACAGTGTTTTCTTTTAAATGTTCATGAAAGTTGCTTGCCTCAATATAGCCATTGTAAAAGTATCTACTTCAACAGTGTACATATTTTTACATGACTTGAGTTATAGTGTGTATAGATATATTCACATACAAATGACATGAAAAAGTCTGTTGACACCCAAATGTTTGTTTTATCTGAAGTCACAAAGTGCCACAAGATACACCAGAAACAGATCAAAATTTATCAATTTTTTATATTCTTAACTGTAATAATGCTCTTTCAAAATTATAATTATGTCATTGTGCCTTTTGTCTGATATTTTGAGAAAAAGTATATATATACTGAACATGAGCTCTTTTTGTGTTGCTTTCATTATGTTTCATAATAATGATAATGATAATAAGAACCAATTTCTTTCAGCTCAGTTGTGTGTCATAGTGTACAGTTCTAACAATGATTCATTTATGCTAATTTTGATGTTTATATGTATACTCTATCCTTTCAATTATCTGGTATATATGACAACCATAATAGTTTACAAATCAACACTATTTCTTGCGTTCTTTATCATAATCACGTAATCATCATCACACAATTTGATGTTATACTTGTGATACTAATATTTCAATGTCACCGTCAGGCAAAGTCACAACAAATTTCGGTTTATTTGTTTACAAAAGGTGTTGTTTGTTTTTAGTTGGTGTTTATATTCTTAAAACTTTCTGCTTAAGTTTTGGGAGTTTTTTGTGTGTTACAAGACCATGATGTTTGTGACATTTTTTTAAAGTGAATCTCTGCTAGCATTTTACATCAGAAAGAGTGGCATACCTGTACATAGCACTTTATGGTGCCTTTATTTATTACAATTCGATGGTTTTCGATGAGTGATGACATTTACAATTGATCTAATTTTCAAATTGCGTAAGAATTTATTTTATATTGATTTAGTATTTCAATGAACATTGCAAATGTAATGTATGAAGGAAGTGTGCTATATACTATTTATATGAAAATATTTGATTGATAAATATTGATAAGTTGTAATCATGGTAACTTGATTTTTGCTTGATTTCCAGATTATTGTACATGTTTATAGATTTTGAAATTTCCTTTTTAGGAAATGTTTAAGAAACTTTAGCTCAATGTACACGAGATCATGTCATCTGTGGGGTGCAAATAAATCAGTTAAGTATAGATTTTGATTGATGTATGATATGATCAAAATGAAATTTTTTTGAGCAATGTCAAATTTGAAATCAGGCATTCCCATGTTTTCATAGAGTAATAAATTGCCAGGAACAACAATATAAAATACACTTTTGACCAGAGTTTCTTCTTTTCAGAAGTTTTGATGTGGGATTCCATTTACTCTGTTGAATAGAGTTAATACTCCACTTGAGTGATTTCTTATTGCAATGCTGATGTACTTTTGCACTATACACTCATTCACCTCTTATGTGGAATTGTGGCTTTTTAGGATTTCATGCTCAAAAGAGTAAAAAGTTCATGAAGCTGCAGGCGCTTTTATTGTGCAATTATGATGTTTGTGTGGGGATTTGTTGGGAGTATTTAATGCTTTCAGAGTAATTTTTCAGGTGATTGTGATATTCTGAAGTGTCATCAGCTTTAAATGATGGTGGTTGTTAATGCCAGTGTTACTTTCATGGGAAAATTGGACAACTTTATGATCAATATAAACACCAACAAGTAGGTGATAGTGAAGGGATAATGTTACAAATTCGTGACTGAGTAGAAAAATGGACTAGAAAATAGCAGGGATGGAGAGGAAGAGGTGACAGAGGGTGGAATGA
>CM057154.1:33766426-33841869 GCA_029962745.1 Echinometra lucunter | reverse complement strand
CCCCATTTCAAAAGGGGGCTAGGCCGATTTGCTCCTCCCCTGGATCTGCCCCTGCAGTGATATTTTATATCGACTAACAAATTTTGACCTACTGCATATTTCAAAAATGGAATATCATGTATTAACTACTTTGTTCATATTTGCAAAAAGTTGTTACAGGTAGCTTTAATTTAATTGAAGTAGGTTTATCAGTCTTACACTGCCAACTTGCAGTGGGTCATTTGAATATCTTAAGTTGTATGAAACATCAAAAAATTAAAATATCTGGAAGATTGCTATCAGTGTGAATGGGTACCTCCATACAGGTACCCATTTCATGTTGACTCTTGATGATGATTGTAGGCACTTCAGAGATGACAAGTAAACACCATCAAAGTGTATGGTTGGGACTAAGCAAATATACTTATCTTCAAGTGGTCCTAATCAAACTTTGCTTCTTTTATACCAGTTAATGAAGATTAAGTTTACATTTGAAGTCAGATGTTCATGAACTCTGTTCCTAGCACACAATAAAATTATATGGCCGGATATTATGTTGTTGTGACATCTTGTTAGCATTTCTTTTGGAAGAAGTATTGCAGTCAGGTTATATGGAGCCTATATATTTCTGTTCACTATTCGTAATGTGGCATTGGAATCATATCTCTTTGCTCAAGAGGTGACTGCCAGAGGAAGCAGACATTGTTGTGGAATTTGACCTGTAGACAAACGGACATATAACACATTTCTACAATAATTAACTCAGCTATATTATGTGCTGACCAACTGGACTTCAATTTTCATCTCAATGTGATAATGATTGTTGTATTGTTGGATGCTCTTGCCTTGTCCATTTTATGGAATCTGATTGCTAACGTTATTGATTTATTGATCTGTGTTCTGCTGTGAGGAATTACGAATGGAGAAGATTAAAACCCAAAGCTGATGAAGCATGTAAAGAAGTTTGAATGCCTTCATGTCTGTGATGTAATACATTGTTGGAGCAAGACTTTGCTTGTAATCTATTGAGTGTATGCCTATGAGAATCCAAATGGAATGGAAGGTGTTTTGACGGATAAAATTTGAACCATCTTAAAAAAAGAAAAATAATGATGGGTAGCAAAGAAGATTTCCTCCATATCATAGTGGTGGCAGTACAAGCTCTAAAGGTAGGAGCAATATTTGGCCCAGTGTTTGCATTATTGGCTGTTGATTGAGAAGGTTTGGGTTATCTTTACTGGATTGGATTAGTTCATTAAGAATTTACAGATAAAATGCCAGAGTAAATGCATTGATATAATGCATAAGGCATAATATAAATTAGAAAAAAGGGACATGTTTTTAAAGAGTAATGTAATGATAAAGGAAAGTTGACATATTAAAACTTACAGTTTTTACATGTTTTATAAAACTAGCTGTGTTTCTCATATTGATATTTTTTATGTTGTGATTGTATATTAGTAAACCATTACTGGTAGATGAATTATGGCAAGCTTTAATGACAAAAATAGATAAGGGTTGGGTTTCATTGTTGTTGTGGTGGTGGTGGTTGATTTTGTTCTAATTGTTGTCATCATCAAGATTGTTTTAATTGCTATTTGTATTCTAGGAGAAGACTAGAGAGACAGAGAAACTGCAGCAGAAGCTGAAACAGCAAGATGAGGAGCTGACGCAGCTGAGGTCAGAGGTCAAGAGTTACCGTCAGAAGCAGAGGGACTCTTCGTCCAGTCAGAGCAGTGTAGACCAGAGTTACAGGAGCATTGTGATGGAGCTGAATGAGGAGTGTAGGAAGACATCCAACCTGGTGGGATCTACACCTCGCAAAGTTCCATTGTTTAGGTTGGTGTTTTCCTCATTATAGCATCTGGCAGATACATGGTATAAAAAGGGGGAGTTATAGCCCCTACCCCTCCCTAATGGATGTACACCCACTCTTATAACCCATGAGTGCTACTAGGCAAACATTATATACCACTAATAAGGTTTCATCAGCCTAGTTTATGATTGTGTTTTGCCTTTCAATCGTTCTTTGTGATATGAACAGTGTTCCAAGGCAAGGAATTTTACAACAATTATCCTGTTTTGAATTTTAGGGTGAATGACAAGCTTTTCTTAGCAAACTAATCTAAAATGCGGTTTAAAGCTTTTGACTGATTATGCTGCCTGTGCCACTAAGGATTAATATTGTTCCATTGTGATTACAGCTCTAGGAATATGAAGGCAGACTCACCCTCCCAGACCGGTTCTTCCAAGCAAGCATCCTTCAACAGTCCTGGCCGTACTCAGCTCATGGCTGCTATCTCCAACCTCAAAGCTACTAATGATGACCTCAGGAATTATATCAAGTCACTCCGAGATGACCTAGAGAAACAGAGAAGAGCCACCGCTAGGGCTAACAGGGAGAAGGTATTAGAGGATTGAATGAAATTTACAGGAAATGATGCTTGTCTTTGTCTTGAAGTATTGTCCTGTTCCATGTGGTCTTGTATTGTATGTAATCAGTATATCCTTTTATGGCTTTTTCTTTACTATTCAATTATACTGTGATATTATGTTCTTGAAATTAAAATTACAAGCTCTGGCTTTCTAAGGTTTCCTCACGAACAGCAGCATTAATTCATGGATATATTTACGATTTGAGTAATATTATACTGAATTTATTTCCAAATTCTGTATCATCTTAATGGTTGGTTTTCCATGCTCATAATGATTTTGTAATGTGAAAGTTTTTTAGAATATTGTTTGCTGCCATTTTGAAAAATAAATGATATCAAAAATTAAATTTGATCTTAGGCAGCACTATCGTGATCAATCACTAATTCTTTTCCTGTATTTTGCTGCAATCAATGTTTGTGTGTTCTCTCACACACAATCTTCTCTCTGTCTCTCTGTCTCTCTCTCTCTCTCTCTCTCTCTTGTGCACCTTTTTCATTTTTGTCTTGCTTTAGCACTCTTGTTTTAATCCTTCTCTAACTCTTCCTTTTTATTCTTCTATTAAGGATAATGAGTGAAGAACTAGTAGAATCCATGGGAAGAGAGAAGGCCCAGGTTTTTGAAGGTGTAAAGAGTCATTTATCTGTTTTCTTCTTTCAAATCACATGGGTACACAGCAGTAGTAGTAAGTGCTTGGAGGGAGAGGGAAAAATTGCAGCCTCCTCTCAATTTGGTAATGGAGATGCACAACTGAGATGGTTATCTCTTCCTCAACCAAACCTTATACAATGGGAGGCATTGTGGCACAGTGATGAAGGCTCTTGCCTCTCATATGTGAGGTCTGGTCTAATCCTATCCTGGTGCTTACATGTACATCCTTGGACAAGGTGTTTGCTCATGTGTCCTTCTAGACCATGTTTAATAAATGATTACCTTGCATGCTGGGGTAATAATAATTGCAGGGCCTGCAGGAAAAAGCAAGAAGTACACTGTAACACTGATGTGGCTACCCTGGGTAAAGAAAACCCAATTATTATTATCATTGTTATCATTATTCTTATTATGATTATTCGATCATCAGACTTGTGACTTTCTTTCTTTGAAGCAGTTGGCCTTCCTTAATAAAAGCACATGAATGATTATCTCATTGACTCCAGGAGAGAGATGTGGAGCTTGACCGTCTCCAGCGGTCAGTTAGTCTCCTGCAAGACTCTGAGAATAGTCTCCAGCAGGAGCTGATGAACAAGGATGAGGAGCTACGACAGATCCAATCCAACATGGCTACCTGGAAAGAAGAGACTGCTCTCAAGATGGCCAGGAAGTTTGAGGATGAACTCAACAAAGAACTAGAAGTGTAAGTTATGTTTTACCCATGAAGAGGATAGCCGTTCTTACATTGAGTTGGAGTTTTGATAGAAACATAAAATAGGAGAAATTGATCTCTCAAAATGTATGGGAATTTTGATGAAGGATTAGAAAAATGTGAAGTTTTGAAGTTGTGATTAGTCAGGCACTAAGTGTCAACTCTTTGACATCCTTTGCCAGCAACCCTTGTATTAAAAGAAAAATGTATTTGTGTCTAGTTTTGTGGTAAGGACACATGTTTGAACACATGCCTTGCATGAATTAGATCTATTCTTTCTTTTACAACCATGTAGATGGATATTTGTGAGACATGTAATTCTCAGCACAAACCACTTTGTGGGAACTTTTACTTTGAGTAAGATTTTAGATTTTTTAAATTTTCAATCATGATTTAGTATATACATGTTTTGGTTTTTTTGTTTTTTTCAACAGAAGACTGGAGGAATCACACAGTGGCAGTGGGTCATTCAAAAGTGGCCATTCTGATTCAAGAATGAGGAACTCGGCTGTAAGTTTAGTTTATATCATTAATGTAGCTATTATGTATTATTACCCGTATCAGACATCTGAGCTGGTCATTTACAAAACTGTATTGCCCTTGTTTACATGAACATTGAGAATGGATAGGTATATTATTTGTATTTTGCTTGGTCTCTCTGCGCGTATAGACCTGCGTGGAGAGAAGAGTGAAAATATACCTTGTATTTTCCACGTCTCACATCCGGGCACTTGAGATGTTCGCTAGCTTGTGTACGTACGTACAAGCAAAATAATGTCGCTTACTTCAGTTACGTTCAACACGCATAAGACAGTTCGCTGGCGGGTTGGCGATTCCTGTGCTTTTCTATGGGGAAAACCTCTGTTCCTGCAAGCTCATACAAACTGAAGTTATCGACACTTTTAGTGCGCCAATTAGTAGCAAACCTGTAAATAGCTGTTTAGTGTAAGTGTTAGACTCTACAACTTGTATTGAGTTTTCTTTGAACTTTAAAAGTTTAACCTTTAAATTAAATGCACCTGATAGGGATGAACAAGTAATAATAATAATATTGACTGGCGTAACTTTTGGGAGATACCACATTAATTTCCCTCACTAGACCCACATTGCCCTCGTCTTCGACTCGGGACAATATGAGACTAGTTTGGGAAATATATGTGGTATCTCTCTCAAGGCCAGTCATTTATTATATAATAGTACAAGAATTAATAATTGATCTTAAAAGAATTACAAGACACTACAGATCACAGAATAATTTGGCCAGGAGAATTTCATATGAGCATGATGAAGATGAGATGAAGTAAACTCTAGTGTGTTTGAGGGAATTCAAATATTTTTCTTAATCATTATTTTCTTTCTTTCCTTCTTCCTTTTTTGTAGCATGGGACATCTACCCCATCATCTGTTGGTTCCAGTGAGACTGGTACCAACAAACTCCGTCGTCATCTCAGGATCGAGTCAAACAGCTAAGGATAGAGAACACCAGTCTGAAGCAGGCCAGTAGACTTGATAACAGTCTTGATGGTGGAGATTCTAGCTTCCAGAAAAGCCTTCAGGTAAGAACAGTGATGAACAAGTTAAAGCTGTTGAGTAACTTTTAAAAATCTGAGCTGCATCACCCTACATAATAATGCACTTCAGAAGCATCATCATGTGCTTCACAAAAAGTGAAAATACACAAATGATTATAAAATGCCAGACCTTTTTTACCCCGTAGACTGCAGTGTTAGACAAAAGCATATCCAGTTTGGTTTTGCAAATGGCGGAATTCAGTGGTAGATATCTTGATAATGACATCTTATATTTCAAAACCCTTTTGTTCCTGGCTGTTTATTTATCCTTCTGAACATCTTTATGAAACACAGACTTCAAAATTCAACAATTTATGAAATCAAGACTCCACAAAGTTAACGGATCCCTTTAAGATAGAAGAAATGATATGATTGAGACCATACTATCATTTGAATATTTTCCTTACAAGTATAATGTCAGAGTAGATATCTAACAGAGTGGATAGTACTCTGGATAAAGGTGATGCTAAGCTTCAGTAAAAGCTTACAGATGAGAGCAGGGATGGTTACTTCATTCAACAAAGAAAAACCAGGAAAACAAAGAAAAATGGGATTTGAAGAGGGTCACATGGATGCCAGGAAAAGAAACCTGAGAACATGGAAGAAAACATGGAAAGAAATATGAAAAAAAAGAACATACTATTTAAATATACCATTTAAATATACCATGTACATATTACTTGCCTTGCCTTGCCTTTCTCATGCTTAGATTGGTTGTAGGAGATGTAATGATAATAATAATAATGATATGAATCAAAAACGCGCACATATCCAAGACTTTCAATCAATGCGTGACAGTAATTGATATGAAGGTTACATGAAAATAGTTCACCAAACAATCTAAGGTACTGGCATTTAAATCTTAGATAAACGGATATGTATTCAGTTGTGATTTGAATCGTTCTGTGGAATCTTATTCTCTTAGATAAGAAGAAAGTGAGTTCCAGAGAATGGATGCAGCTTTAGTGAATGAGCTTTGCTAATGGTAATAATGGATCAAAGCCTTCATTTTGGGAATGAAAACATTAGAAAAAGCTTAGAGTTGTCAGACAGTAGAATTATAGATAGTGTTCATGATGCAAGCTTTCAATAAAACTTATAGGTAATAATCCGTTGAATACTGTGCAAGAGGGAACTCAGGCTGGGGTCTATGGGAAATGCATGTTGTACCAAAATCAAATTGTGTTCACTCTGTTACAGTGGAGCTAAGAGCATCATCAGATATATTAGAACCTTTGATTAGATCATTTAGACTATCCATCAGTTACATTTTAGGGGATGTAATTATCTTATTTTACCACTTTCCCCTTTTTTTTTTCTTTCTTTTTGTCTTTCTATCTCTCTTACCCTGTAGCTGGAAGAGAAAGATCAGCAGCTGTACCGTCTAGACCAGAAAGTCAAGTTACTGGAACGTCAACTCTGGGTAGCTGAAGAGAGATGTAGAGAGAATGCTGCCCTCTTGAGTCAGAAGACAGCAGAGAATACAAGACTGGAAGGAGCCCTCACACAACAGACAAAGGTATTGGATCTATGCATATCACAGTAATAATATCAGTAATGACAAGATGTTTTGTTTACCCAGGGTAGCCTCTTCAATACTACATACTGTTCTCCCAGAGGGTCCTGCAATCATATCATTACCTTGGCTTTAGCACAGCAACTTTACTACTTGGTGTGTTCCAGGAATAAGCTTCTAGTTCAATTCAAAGGCAGTACGGTAGCATCTAAGCTCTTTAACTTGGGGGACATACATGTAGGTCTCCACAGTTTTCTGGCAAGCAAAAGAAATAAACAGGCAAGGTTCATAATACTCCAAATTTAAGAAAGGGACACATAGATATATTTCATTATTCAAATGAAATTTATAGATGTTTCATTTAGGACCTCAGCCTTTAACAAGTAGTTGTAAACATTCACAATATTACATCAAATTATATACTTAAGGTTTCCATTGGTTAATTAGACTAATCATTTTACAGTGATTGGTGTAATTATTTGAAGTGGAGATTTATTTGGTTTCATGTTGTAGTGTGGGGATTCTAATTACCAAGAATGAATACTTCATCATTACTTTGCTAGAGTTGTCTGTTATATGTCTTCTCAGTTAAAATAGTATGGTGTGATATAAATTTCAACATACTCGCTAACTGATTTAGGTGAAGTAAGCAACATATTTTTTCTTTTACTAGGAACTTATGAGGATGGAGAGAGCCTACAATAAACTTTCACAGTCCAATCCGACTTCACCTGTGCCTTAGCCACTGGTCTACAGGCCGGCCTATCCCATCCAAGCTAGCCCATCATCAGTGATCCGTCAAAAGGACAAATTATCACTTTCAAATCTGCCAACTGTTCAAAGAAATATTTCAGGGATTTCACCCAATATGCCATTGTAAGATTCTAGATCAACTGTACATAATTGAAAATAAAGAGCTCTCTCAAGTAGCTTGTTTGTTTTTAGAAAATGCTAAAAGAATTTATTGGTCATCAGAACTTAAGCACAAATAAGTAACAATGGAAACAGTTACATGTATCTTAAGAATGCATTATGTTGCATTTTATGAGATAACTGATATTTTAATTCCTCTCTCTTGTTCTGCAAATGTTTGACAGTGCTTATGTCCTACATATTGTACTCAAAACAGCTGTCTTCGTGAACAGTGTAAGACAATCACTGTATAAACTATTGATACTTGTTATTTTTTACTCTTGTACTTTCAGATTATTTTTCATTTACCGATGATATATTGTACCCAGTAAAATCCGAAATTTGTTCTTGAAAAAATGCACAACTGGAACTGCTGTATAAATCTCATGATACATATTTTGAATTTACAATATTTTTTGCAGTTCATGAAGTTTATTACAGTTTATATGTCATTGCAGTAACCTGTAAATTTCAAACACTGCATACTAGAAACTTTTCCATATTTTGACGGTAGTTCAGATTGGCAAGTTTCATGACACAGATATTTAATTTACAGTGTTTTCTTTTAAATGTTCATGAAAGTTGCTTGCCTCAATATAGCCATTGTAAAAGTATCTACTTCAACAGTGTACATATTTTTACATGACTTGAGTTATAGTGTGTATAGATATATTCACATACAAATGACATGAAAAAGTCTGTTGACACCCAAATGTTTGTTTTATCTGAAGTCACAAAGTGCCACAAGATACACCAGAAACAGATCAAAATTTATCAATTTTTCTATTCTTAACTGTAATAATGCTCTTTCAAAATTATGATTATGTCATTGTGCCTTTGTGTGATATTTTGAGAAAAAGTATATGTATACTGAACATGAGCTCTTTTTGTGTTGCTTTCATTATGTTTCATAATAATGATAATGATAATGATAATAATAACCAATTTCTTTCAGCTCAGTTGTGTGTCATTGTGTACAGTTCTAACAATGATTCATTTATGCTCATTTTGATGTTTATATGTATACTCTATCCTTTCAATTATCTGGTATATATGACAACCATAATAGTTTACAAATCAACACTATTTCATGTGTTCTTTATCATAATCACATAATCATCATCACACAATTTGATGTTATACTTGTGATACTAATATTTCAATGTCACCGTCAGGCAAAGTCACAACAAATTTCGGTTTATTTGTTTTACAAAAGGTGTTGTTTGTTTTTAGTTGGTGTTTATATTCTTAAAACTTTCTGCTTAAGTTTTGGGAGTTTTGTGTGTGTTACAAGACCATGATGTTTGTGAATTTTTTTTAAATGAATCTCTGCTAGCATTTTACATCAGAAAGAGTGGCATACCTGTACATAGCACTTTATGGTGCCTTTATTTATTACAATTCAATGGTTTTCGATGAGTGATGACATTTACAATCAATCTAATTTTCAAATTGCATAAGAATTTATTTTATTTTGATGTTAGTATTTCAATGAACATTGCAAATGTAATGTATGAAGGAAGTGTGCTATATACTATTTATATGAAAATATTTGATTGATAAATATTGATAAGTTGTAATCATGATAACTTGATTTTTGCTTGATTTCCAAATTATTGTACATGTTTATAGATTTTGAAATTTCCTTTTAAGGAAATGTTTAAGAAACTTTAGCTCAATGTACACGAGATCATGTCATCTGTGGGGTGCAAATAAATCAGTTAAGTATAGATTTTGATTGATGAATGATATGATCAAAATGAAATTTTGTGAGCAATGTCAAATTTGATATCAGACATTCCCATGTTTTCATAGAGTAATAAATTGCCAGGAACAACAATATAAAATACACTTCTGTCCAGAGTTTCTTCTTTTCAGAAGTTTTGATGTGGGATTCCATTTACTCTGTTGAATAGAGTTAATACTCCACTTGAGTGATTTCTTATTGCAGTGCTGATGTACTTTTGCACTATACATTCATTCACCTCTTATGTGGAATTGTGGCTTTTTTATGATTTCATGCTCAAAAGAGTAAAAAGTTCATGAAGCTGCAGGCGCTTTTATTGTGCAATTATGATGTTTGTGTGGGGATTTGTTGGGAGTATTTAATGCTTTCAGAGTAATTTTTCAGGTGATTGTGATATTCTGAAGTGTCATCAGCTTTAGATGTAAAAATGATGATGGTTGTTAATGCCAGTGTTACTTTCATGGGAAAATTGGACAACTTTACGATCAATATAAAAACCAACGAACAGTAGGTGATAGTGAAGGGATAATGTTACAAATTCATGACTGAGTAGAAAAATGGATTAGAAAGTAGCAGGGATAGAGAGGAAGAGGTGACAGAGGGTGGAATGAATGGATATAGAGGAGAAACAGAAGAAGAGAAAAAGGAAGGAGAGAGGGGAGAGAAAAGAAGAGGGGAGAAATGGCAAGGAAGGGGAATGGAATGGATAAAGAGAAGAAACAGAAGGAGAGAGAGAGTGAGAAAGAGGAAGGAGAAAAGAGGGAGAGAAAAAGGCCAAGGAGAGGGAAGGGAGTGGAATGGATAGAGAGAAGAAACAGAAGGAGAGAGAGTGAGAAAGAGGAAGGAGAGAGGGGAGAGAAACGGCAAGGAGAGGGGGTGGAGTGGATAGAGAAGAGAAACAGAAGGGAAGAGAGAGAGAGGAAGAGGAAGGAGAGAGGGGAGAGAAAAAGGGAGGGAAACAGCGAGAAGAGGAAAGGGAGTGGAATGGATAGAGAGAGGAAACAGAAGGAGAGAGAGGGGGGAGGGGAGAGAGAAAAAACAAGAGGAGAGAAACGGCAAGGAGAAGGAGAGAGTGGGAGGAAAATTGGTGGTGGGAGAGGGGTGGATAAGAAGAAAGAACTATAAAAACTCCCCCTTTTTTTTTTTAGCAAATTGCAGCAGTGAATTTATGTTTTACATCAACAAAAGCCTATAATGTGTCTCATTGTGTAAATATATGTCAGTATCTAAATATCATCGCAAGTTATATATTGAACCATGGCAAAACATGATTATTATGATATAAGCCACATAATCTCGGAGCTGGTCCTGAAAATGTCACCCCATTTTGAACAGAAGATAACCCATTAAAATTACTTAGACCATCTATCTCTTTCACACACAACAATGTCAACCTGAACATAGCCACTGGGGGCGGCTTCCAGGGCACCCCAAAATGCCACAAAGTCGTGTTGATTTGACACCATCTTTAAATGCACACCAAACTTTGTCAGAAGAAAATTGTAAATCTATAATTTAAAAAAAAAAACACTGACAACCTTTTTCTTTGAGATTGGTTGTCAGATGGCTCCTAAAAATTGTGATAAAATTTCCCCTTCGACCCATGGACCAAATTTTATCAGAAAGAATGGGCTTGGCTATACATTTAAAATATGTATAAAATACATAAAAAGTGACTATTTCCCTCAGGAAGGGGATCTAACACTCCCTTCGAGAAAACAAACAAACAAACAAACACAAAAATATTCTTTGACCACGCTTTGCTGCCCCGAACGCTTTGACTGTAGGGAAAATGCATTTTCTTACCTTCCAACCTGTACAACTCTCAAAAGGTTTTCCCTGAATTCAGACCAAATTTACTACGCACAATCTAGCAAGGTATTTGTTTAATTAATGCATGATTGGTAGATTTCTTTCAGCAGATAGGCCAAGATACTTCGCAAGCTGCTCTATCATGTCTAGATGGACAACAGGCGTGTTTCCATGATCCTGACAATGTATACTGCTCTTTCGAGAAAGCAATACGATTCTCACTAACACTGAAATTATCATTTGACACAAATCTGCACTTAAAGAAAATTGCAAGATTCAAACTCGTTCTATGTCAGTTTTAATCTGAATTCAATTCAAGCAGAAACTGAATTAGGTACTTTTGTGATTTGTTTTGTTTTTCAGGAGGGAGTCGGACTTTCTTCCTGAAAGAAATTTATATCAGTTTTTATATTTTTTCAAAATTACAGCCATATTCCTTTCCTTAGTTCCTTCCGATAAAATTTGATCCATCGGTTTCAAGGGAAATTTTTTTTTTATTCCAATCTCTATAGTGGCAGTCCGACAACCTATCCCAACGAAAATAAAATGGTCGATTTTTGTATTTTAGTGATTCATAGTCGTATAACTTCTTTCTGACAACCTATCCCAACGAAAATAGAATTGTCAATTTTTGTGTTTTAGTGTTTTAGTGATTTATAGTCGTATAACTTCTTTCTGACAAAGATTGGTGCACTGATGATGAGAAATCAACCTGACTTTTGGGCATTTTGGTGTGCCCTTGGGGTCACCCCTGGTGACTATGTTCAGGAGGACAAGCTTTTGTGAAAGACATGGATAGTCTAAGTAACTTAAAAGGAGTAAAATCATAGGGTGATGTTTGTTATTCCGAAGGTTCGTTATTCCGAAACACGCAAATTGCGTATACCTATATGTTCGTTAGTCCGAAAATGAAAAAGGGATTCGTTCATCCGAACATTTGTGGCGTTATTCCGAAGGTTCGTTAGTCCGAAAGTGAAATAAGGTTCGTTATTCCGAAGGTTCGTTAATCTGAAAATGAAATAAGGTTCGTTATTCTGAAGGTTCATTAATCCGAAAATGAAATAAGGTTCGTTATTCCGAAAATAACTAACGAGCTATCAAACCTTATTTCATTTTCGGAATAACGAACCTTATTTCACTTTCGGACTAACGAACCTTCGGAATAACGCCACAAATGTTCGGATGAACGAACCCCTTTTCATTTTCGGACTAACGAACATCTAGGTATATACACACTAAGAAAAAAAAAGGTGCAAGTTTGCACCCTAAATGCAACACTTGCAGCACCTTTTTGGGTGCAATCTTGCATCCTACATGAAAAAGGTGCAAAAATGCACCTTTTTGTTCTTATATGCGCCCGGAAATGCCCGTTTACACCCTAAAATGTGCAACTTTGCACCTTTGAGGGTGCTGAAATTTTTGCGTACAAAAAGGTGCAAATTTACACCTTCCCTAAAAGGGAACAACTCTGCAACCTTTAGGGTGCAAAATGTAGCTAACTGCACCCTTAAAGCTGCAAAAAGCTTATTAAGGTGCAAAGTTGCACCCAAAATGGAGCTCCCAGCGTTGCATTTGAAAGGTGCAAAATTGTACCTTTTTTCTTAGTATGTACGCAATTTCCGTGTTTCGGAATAACGAACCTTCGGAATAAACGAATCTTCGGATTAACGAACTGTAACCGGAGCTTGTCCAAAATGGGGTGACTACTTCGGGACAAGCTCTTGGCCTATTGCATGTTAATTAATTAACTTTTTTAAAATAAAGATATATCTTCATCTTCCATTATGATTTTAAAAACTGCCCACGTATAGGTCGAACTCTACCTTTTCGAACGATCATGCAACATCCATCATTTGATGCTTGGTTTCTAAGACCGATGCCCTTGCCATATCAAACCCGAAAACTGTGTTCACCTCAGCATTCATACATAATATTTTGATAAGATCTTAAGAATAATTGCATTATTGTCGATATTGTTAATATATACAAGGAAACCTGAGATGGGCATTATCCTTTAATCATAAATAAATGAGTGTTAAAATTGCGACAAGAGTAAGGAAGATTCCGTTTTATACCTCGGTATGAATGAACCTGAAATTTTAGACTATTCATCCCGGGTATTCATCTTACTGAATAGAGGAATATTGATTTAAGAAATACATACAATACAAACTATTATCGCCATCTTCCTTATGATATTAAATATATGCTTCCACAAATCTTTCTCATTAATAATTCAACATCCCTTTCATAAGTTAGAACGTACCTTTAATAATCACTCTGACCTAGCCTAACACTAGCGGATTATATTCGGGATCAAAATTTGTTCAGTTTATTTATTCATTTGTACAGTGTATACATTGATGTTTTGAAATAAACATAAACAAAAATAAGTTCCCCTAAAACAAATTTTTGTAATTTTTAATCAGGAACCTTTGAGGAAATCTGAATACAGATTCACGTAGTTATATTTCTCAGCTACATTTCATTCAGGGAGATGGGAGTTTCTCCCATCTCCCTGTTTCATTTAAGGCAAATCCTTCAGTCACACTTCAGTGAACATGCCCTAAATGCAAAATGGTCATTTTTCAAAGTTCACAAGCCTTATATCATAACTTTGATTCAGTGATATCGGAACAAATTTCAAGCTTTCAGCGCTAGAAGGCATGCAACATCAATAGTATGATGTGCTTCCCAAATACCGAATTTATGCACCAAATTACACGCTTGAGTGAGCACAGGGTGAAAATGGCAAAAACGTGGTAAATTTGATCTAATGCAAAGGAATTCATGTTTTGGAAGTGCAGGGGCAGCCTTACAGGGGGCAGGGGGTGGCCCCCTTATACTTTATAAAGTGGAAAAAAGAAAAAGAGGAAGAAGAGGAAGAAGAAGAAGAAGAAGAAGAAGAAGAAGATAAGAAGAAGAAGACTGTGGGAAGAGCTGACAGGGTAATACAATTATGTAATATCCCCTTTTGTTCATTTGATAGTTGGCAGGGACCGTGGAACCGGGGCGGGCAGGCAGGGACACAGTGCACCCACTTTTCCAGGCATCTCATGTCCCCTTTTACCCATGAAAAATGCCCCTTCAAACTTGTTCAATGCCACCTTTTCTTCTTTCAAAGGTCCATCTTACTTGCTTAATAAGTGCCCATTTCCCCTCAGATAATTCGCCCTTCTTAAATCTTATAACTCCCCCCCCCCCCGGTTTTTATATCAGATTTGGGATACTTTCATTTCTATTTCATAGCGCTCTTTTTCCTTCTGACAAATGCGCCCTTGTGTGATAAGTTCTCTTATGACTACACATTTTTCGGTTCTAATGTTTCAATTCTCCTGCTGAGAGCCCCCTTCCATCTCTGATAAGTTCCCTCTTTCCACTTGAGCACGTGCCCCATTTGAAATCTGACACAATCCCCAACTTGCTTCTGATAAATGCCCCTTTTCCCTGCTAGTACAAGTGCCCCTTTTTCCATTCTGGCATTAGCCCCTTTTAAAATTTGATACACACCCACTTGATTTTTGCTAAGCTTCCCTTTTGCATTCTAATAAGTGTCATTATTTTCTCCTCATGACCCTATCAAATTTGATAAGTCTCCCTTCTTTTCTTGTTACTTCTAATGAGCGTCCAATTTGAATATTTGTCTCTTTGCATGGCTCCAAAGAATCAGAAAAGCTTTATTGTTCTTGGTGCAATAATAGTGTGAAACCATGGAGGAGGAGGCAAGAGCTAGGGCAAAACGCCCCTAAATTGCAGCAGTGAAAATATTTTTTTTTCTTCAGAAGATCGTTCGCTATGCTCGCTCGCACGCACTTACTTATCAAATCTCACGGTGACATATAAAGTGTTTTGTAACCATAATAAAGTCTAATGATTTCTGTCCGTTTTCTCTAATATCTGCTCTCTATTCGCCCCTTCAATTTAACTTCACACCTATCTTTCCTCGCGTCTTATTCATTGCTATTTTGTTGTTGATGTCGGAACGGCCGATTTTCAGTACTTTGCCCTCTAAAGGTAGATAATCTTTCTAAATCATTGGGTAAAACATCTTCTACCGAAGGGAATGATACTAAGATCATTGAATTTGGTGAAGTACTTTTGATTTTATGCCCTTTTCCCCAAAATACAGTCATTTTTAAATTTCACATGTTTTTGGCGACCGACGAGCGCTGAATTGTGTCGGAAATGGTCTTTCGTTTATATAATTACGATGTTTCAGGGAAGCCCATGATGCGTGTCGATAACAAAACATGCCATAATTATGAAAGGCCATTCCCGACACAATTCTGCTCTCATCTGTCGCTCAAAGCTTGCAAAATTTCAAAATGACTGCATTTTAAGAAAAGGCAAAGAATCAAAATCACTTCACCAAATTCAGGGATCTTGGTATCATTCTCCTCGATAGAACATCCTTTACACTCTGATGTAATAATTGTGTCTGTTTTTTGAAGGAAAAGTACTGAAAATCGACCGTTCCCCTTTTTCTGGGACACCCGGTATATACATTATTTCAGACAATTTCAATTCAGTTCAGTTAAAAATGGTTATATTAGAAATACATTTTAGCGGCAGAGCCGAATTACAAAAGTTTACAATCTTGATATTTCAGTAACATAAAAGATAACATATATCTGGGTAAATAATCGGATTAAATGCATAATTCGATACTGAAATGAAGTTTGTAATCAGAGCAGGTGAAAAGACTAAAGGCATAGAAAGGAGAAGGGAAAGCAGACACAACATGCATATAATTATATTGATATCATACAAAGGTAAAGATAAAGAAATAGACAGCGAGTGAGAAAGAAAGGAAAATGATTAGAGATGAACAGAATAATTAAAAGAGAAGTATTAGAATAAATACATAGGGAAACAGAATATTGATAAGATCACGTGAATTAAAGAAAGAAAAATGAAAAAAACAAAAACAAATCAGTCATGGGGAATAACGGACAATCATAACCAGATAACGAAAAAAGGCAGCATTGAATATGATCTGTGTGAGAGAGAAAGAGAGAGAGAGAGAGAGAGAGAGAGAGAGAGAGAGGGGGGGGGGAGTGTTGTATAAAAAATATAAACATGTACAGTATAATTATGAAGTAAACGAAAATAGTAGACAATTTGAAAAAAGGGGTATATGGATATCAGATACCTATAAAAGTCATCTACAACATATTAAAAAATTGATCATATTTCCAAGAGTGTAAATAAAAAATATTGTGAAACAAAATAATGAATGCATAACTATATAGCGGTATGGAGCAATAGCAATCATAAAGAAGGAGAAGGGTTGAGTATGTTTGTGTGTGTGTGTGTGTGTGTGTGTGTGTGCGTGCGGGTGTGTGATGTGTGAAGGAGAGAGAGAGAGAGAGAGCAGTGAGGAGGGAAGTAAAGAGAGAGGGAGAAGGTGAAGATGAGAGAGAGAGAGAGAGAGAGAGAGAGAGCGAGAGAAAAAGAGAGAGAGCTAGAAGAGAGAGACACTGACATAAACAGGAAAAATTGAGATGGGGAAATATAAGCAAGACCTAGAGTAGAGTATTGAATTATCAGCTGCATAGGCGGCGATCCGGGGGGGGGGGGTCGTCCCCCTCGATTTTAAAAGCTTATTATAGTATTTTTCTACTTTGAATCAGGTGACCAAATTTAGGCCAACCACTTTAATATTTCATAGGCCTAGAATGCATTTTGATGGCAAAATCAGGCTTCTTTCATTATTTTATTTTGGTTATTTTAGTTCGCTCGCTTCACTCGCTCGCATAATTACGATTATCCCCCTCTCACTTTTCGGAACAGATTTTCGGCGGAGACCTTCCATGTTTTCGTCCCTCCCCCCCCCCCCCCCAATCGTGACATGAAATCGCCGCCACTGATCAGCTGAATAATAAAAAGTTTGATATGTAACCAGGCAATGAAAATATATCACGGGGAATGTAATACACTGCAATAATAAAGGAGTGCATGAAATTTAAATAAAAGCAATGATTAACCAAACAAACAAAAATATCAAAGTTCATGCATGGATAAAACGGTTCCATGATATATGCTCCGCCGACATATGCTCCGCCGACATTTGCTCCGCCGACATTTGCTCCGCCGACAATTGCTCGGCCGACATATATGCTCCGGAATAGACGACACTTGCTCGGCGGACAATATTTGCTCCATTGTCTTCTCATCATCCCGACTTGCCGAATTTCAACAACACCTCATCTCGTCTTTTTGTCTTCAAACAAGTCAACTTGCCGAGGTCCAAAATTCGTCATGTCGTTTTTTTATCCCGTCTTCTCATCCTCTCGGCCTGAATTATCTCGCCATCTCGGTGGCACTTTTAAGATCAGCATTTATTGGTTTCAGTATCCTAAAATGATGTGATGAATTACAGTTTAAAGTAATTATCAAGTCAAATGTACGACACTGGTGCTAAAATGCATCCCCCCAAAAAACCCTTATAATAAAGTCTTCCAATTATTATTCTTTTTCTTTGAGTCTAATTTTCTCTAATGGTAGATTTCAAATGTCATGATGAAATGGCCACTGTAATTCAGTAGTAGGCGTTTTTACGAATCAGATGACTCAACAAGAATGATTCCTCATGAACCTCAATATTTGCTACAACTCAACTTTGTAAGGTTTATCAAATTTCAAAGAATGTTATTGTCACCCACTGTCGACTTTTCGAGTTCTAGACAGTAATTTTATGTCTGTTTATCGTTCAATGAACAATGAGGGCCTGCTACACGCATTTTTGCTCCGAAAATGATTAAGTCTGCCAGCATAATATAAGTTATTGATTTAATAACACCGTCCTAGAAGAAAAGCATAAATTCAAATGTATTTTGCAAACGGAAGGTTTGGCAAGAAATAGAACATGTAGAAGAGAATTTAAATCAAGTTAAGGAATTGAGGGGTCCATTTTACCTCCACAGTCAGCATGGTGAGGTAATATCATAGACACATTATAAGATAGACACTTCACCCCTTTTGAGAATACGACGTCATATTTCGTAAATCTTTTTTTTGTTTGTTTTTTGTTGTTGTTGTTGTTGTATGTTTGGAGTAGATTGTCGGCGGAGCAAATGTCGGCGGAGCAATAACTGTCGGCGGAGCAAATGTCGGCGGAGCATATGTCGGCGGAGCTAATGTCGGCGGAGCAAATGTCGGAGGAGCAAATGTCGGAGGAGCAAATATCGGCGGAGCAATTGTCCCGGATCATTTGTCGCGGAGCACTTATCGCACTTTTCGGAGCAGTTGTCGGCGGAGCATATGTCGGCGGAGCATAATGTCGCGTCACCGGATAAAACCCATATGTTAACTAAGATGTGATGACGGGAGAAAATAGGCGAGAAATCTTTTGGAAAGGAAGTAGACGATGGAATATAAATCGGGGGGGGGGGGGCTCAGGTGGAAGATGAAGAAAGGTTTGTCACGATATAAGACCGATTAAAGACCCACAAGTAACACATATAACGATTGAATAGCAAATACTTTATTATATCTGTAATATGACAGGAAACAATAATAAAAGATTGAAAGTTAAATAAAAACAACAATCACTAAAACAACAAAAAAATCAAAGTTCATGCATGGTTGAAACTAGTATGTTAACTAAGATGTTATGACGGGAGAAAATGGGCGAGAAAACTTTTGGAAAGGAAATAGAAGATAGATACAAATCGAGGAGGGAGGGGGAGGGAGGGGGAGGGGGCTCAGGTAAAAGATAAAAAAAGGTTTGTTACGATAAATTATGAGACCGATTAAAGACCCACAAGTAACAAATATAATGATTAATTAGATAGCAAATACTTTATTATGTGACAGGAAACACAACACTAAAATCAAATGCCAAGTACTAAAAGACGACTGAGAGATTAACTTTCCAATTAAGGTGCTATAACGATGATAAATCCAAGGGTAATTCCTGTTAAATCAAAAGTCCATGACGATGTCGAAGATATCGAAGACGATATCAAAATTGGGACCAGCGTCCACCAAGATCAAATAGAGATTAATGTCCACAATGATGAAGAAGACAAAGTCTATGACGATGTCTAAGACAATGTGTAAAGACGTTTGGATCGATGTCCAAAGTAATGTCCACTTCAGTGTTCAAGTCGGAGTTCAAAGCGTTCTCCACAGGTTAATAATCAGATTGTGATTAAGTGAGAATTTCTATATCAAAGCTGATAATCTGGATAGCCACTGATAGACTCTTTATAAATTCTGAATCACTAAAATTTCCAGCTTCTCTAATGATCGATAATAGTCTTTAAAAAAAAAAAAATAGTATCTCCTACTTTCCGATCAAGAACAAAATCTAGACTTTTCCCTTCTACAGTAAACAAGACCGTAAACAAAATTCTTAATACACTTTTCTTGTAAATTATAAGCTATTGTATTCTGAGTTCGTTATAAAGTCAAGTGAAATCTGCAACACATACTGAATTCAGAGTATTAAAGTAGTTTCCAGAGACATCGAATTATCTCTGCCGCCAAAAACACAAACTTTTACAATTTTACAGACTTGTGAAATGATCGAGAATGTTCTTCTTCTGCATGCTTAATTCTTTTTGTGTTATTTACAACAAACTATGAATAATGATTTCTCTTCTAGAAGTTTCTGTAGTTATAAATGCATTAATGAACTGGATAACTCCCTTCCAGAAGATTTTTCTATTATATAACGGGTTAGCAAGGAAAACAGAGGCGATAAATATACCAGAAGGACATTTTAAAAGCTTTTTGAGTCGAAAATGAAATCCAACTCGATGCGCAGTGAAAACTGTGCATAAATCCGGAAAGGACTCAGCTGTATATATATCTCTGAGAAAAAAAAAAAGAAAAAGAAAGCAACCCCTAAACAAGCAAAAAACAAACAAACACCCCCCCCCAACCAAATAAACAAACAAACAGCAGCAACAATAAAAATACTAAGGTATCATTATTATACCATAATAATTTAACTTGCTTTAGAGGCCTGCCGTATCATCATTTGTTATAAATATTTTTCATTTATTTATAGGTCTATACGCCTAAAAAGCTTTACTTCGTGTTTTGCAAAGTGTTAACATGAAAAATTGCATCTCCACTTTTTATTTTATTCTTGTAGTGTACATGTTATATAACCGCACGTTTAAACGCACTTGCCTGCACACACTTAGCGCCTGATGGATTCTTGCTTCTTAGAGAACACCTGAACTGAAGATTATACGGTATTTTGTTTTCAAAACAATTTAGGTGCTATCTGAGCGACAAGTTTTTATGACATAATCATATTCCTTGTATGACATTGGTGATGTATTGTTGATCAGTGGTGATCATTTGTAAATATAAATTTCCTGTCCATGCTATGTGTATATAGACTTATTCTCACCTCATTATGTGTTTTCTATGAAGCAGTGTGTATTCCTTGTGGATGAACCACAGAACTAGTGGGATGAACGAAGGTTTATTTATTTATTATTTTTTTTTAAATAATATTTTATTCCTTCCATTTGAAATCAATATTACATTTCATGGAACAATCACAATAAGTCACATATAGTTGTTTATATACAAGGAAACTTAATGAAATACATTTATATCAATATAAACACAAATATGAAATTATGAAATTATCCATAACTGCAGAACAAGATTAATTTTCCCAATAAAAAAATAAAAAATACAATGCATCAGTCAATGGACATAGGAAATGTGCCAAATTATACATGACTATTTCTTTCATATACTTTAAAATTAAAAGAATTGAGGTAACAGAGGAAGGCATACATAGCCCAATCCTATGACACCCTACGCCTTCATCTCGGCACCCTACTCCCCCACCCCCAATCTCTTCCAGTCTTACACTCACACACCCTCAAACACCCTCCAGTCATACACTCACACAGCCTTGCAACCCCCCCCCCCCCCCACACACACACACACATACAGGCAAGCATCTGGCTCCGGTTCGTCAGTCCGTTAAAAAAAAAAAAAATAGGGGAAACAAAGAAACATCAGAGAAATGCATTAATCTGTTCCCATTTCCTTAAATGCGCCCCTAATTTCCCCTTTTTGTTGGCTATTTTCTATTCTTCGTCTCTGTAATCTTTTATCATGGCGACTATTTTCTGTCCAGATGGTAGCTTGCCTTGTTTTCTAGCAGAAAAGATTATGTATTTTACAAGAAAAATTATACAATTTATTACATGGATTCACAGTTTTGCCTGATATTCCCATGAAAATTGATTTCCAATCATTTATGTTAATTTCTCTTAGATGTAGCTCTTTAGTTACTTCCTGCCACAATTGTTTAGCTTTAGGACAATCTAAAAACAAATGTTGGTATGTTTCAGCCTGTTGTTTACGCATGGAACACAGATTATCTGACTCAAAACCAAATTGAAAGAGTCTCGATTTCATATATATAGCTCCATGTAAAAGTTTATATTGAAACTCTCTTTGTTTGTTACTTACAAATGCACTTTTCAGTCTTGTGAATATTTCTTTCAACATCCCAATTCCAAAATCATATTGACAAATTGCATCTGTAATCTTTAATGTGTAATCTTTTTGAAGTTTTTCAATAAAATGATTGTATAACCTTATAGATTTTAAATCGCTAATTTTTTGTAAATAACCAGAGATCTTAAGATCTATTTGAAAAAGTTCAGTATCCACATTTATAAAATCATTTTGTATCCATTCCTGTTTGATAACAGAAAATATTTGTTGAATCATTATCAGGCTGTCGGTGGTAAATCCTAAGTTATAAAAATATGAGACTGGTCTTAAATTACCTCCAACAGTTATATCTGATGTTTGAAATATTCCTTTCTGAAAAAGTTCAGCATCAAAAATCATTTTAATTTCGGTAACATATACTTTTATTATTAAAAATGACAGGATTAACCTTGTTCTCTTCAAAGTGTCTACATTCATCTATTTCTTGCCAGGCTTTTAACATATCTATATAAAACATGGGTATGCCATTTAAATTCATTTTTTTCATATCGTAATTACAGAGAAATATACTTCGGCATCCCAACGATCTAAAAAAAGTAATCAAATGTTACTTTCCATCCTAAATATTTTTCACCATACAACAGCCGTTTAATCCACATTATTCTTTGAGTCTTGATGAAAACTTCGTAATTAGTTATTCGAAGTCCACTGCACAATAATCTTGATATAATATTTTCCTTTTTATTCTGTCTTTCCCACCCCAAATGAAATTAAAAGAAACTTTTTCAATTTCTTCAAGGATGTGGCACAGACATAAGAGAAGAAGCATAATTTAATTTTGAATATACATTCATTTTCAATAATTTGATTTTGCCTAACATTGTCAGATCTCGTTGCCTTAATATCTCTTTATAGTTTAAATCGTCTTTTATTTTGGAGTTACGTGAAAAGTAAACTCCTAGGATTTTTATATCAGGTACCCTACGTCCCAAATGAGGTAAACCCGGCCTATCAATCTCTTCCCCAACCACATAAAATGTGTCTTATCCATATTTATTTTCAATCCACTTAATTTCTCAAAGTCTTCGAAGACTTTCTTCACTCTATGAATTGACTTCATTATCTTTTAAAAACAATGTATACCATCAGCATAAAGTACCTGCTTTATTTTTCTAGTATCAAACCTGATTCCTTCAATCTTAGGGTCCCTTCGGATATAATGAGCAAGCAGTTCGATAGCTACAATGAATAATATCTAATTTCTAAATTCTAAATAACAGTTAGAATTTAGATCTAACTTAGATCTAACGTTATTAGTCTTTGATAAAAATTTTTTTTCATCCACCATCTCACTCTCAGATAGTAAAGAATTTGAAATTGAATTAATTCACTTCAACAATGTCACCCAGAATTCATGTTTATAACTATAAGAAATACAGTAGGTAATGTTACAAAAGACTGGTAGTGATGTGATGATTGTTATATGAAATATGACAGTGTGGTGTGAGGCAGTGAATAAATGAAATGTATGGACAGGAATCCTAAAGCTATGCAGGTCCTAAACACAGAAATAGAAGACTAAAGCTATTTATTCTGCACATGATTAAAAATAGAGCGCCCTCTTGTGACCTACTAGTGAATCGCTCTTCCGTATTGCTTTCCGCTAACGTGTATTGCAATGTAGGGTGTTATTTTCTACTCCAAATCAACGGAAAATTTGACTTATTGTGGGACTTTATATCTCCATTTGGATTCTTAATATCACTCTTCGGACCCTTGGTTGAGTGTAGGTGAGTATCTCGACCATCATAGTCGCCATGGAGGGCGAATCCAAGCAGCGATCGCAGCGAAATCGGCGGCGTGAGCGTGCACAAGAAATGAAGCAGCAACAACAGCAGCGGCAGAGTCAACAACAGAACAACGCGGGTAGCGGGGAGGAAGACGACGAAGATAACCCCCCTCCCCCAAGGGGAAGGGAACGCACCAGACACAGACCCAAAAGACGAAAATCGTCCCGTTCCAGCTCGGGTAATGATGAGGATATTATTGATGGATTTGCAATCACTAGTTTCTCGTCGCTGGATGCTCTTGAGGTGAGTGAGATCATATATTTTGTGTTTGTTTCTAATTTCTAAATTCTAAATAAAAGTTAGAATTTAGATCTAACTTTAACGTTAGATCTAACTTAGAAGTTAGATACGTTATTAGTCTTTGAATCTTTTTCGTCCACAATCTCACTCTCAGATAGTAAAGAATTTGAAATTGAATTAATTCACTTCAACAATGTCACCCAGAATTCATGTTTATAACTATAAGAAATAGAGTCTACAGTAAGTAATGTTACAAAAGACTGGTAGTGATGTGATGATTGTTATATGAAATATGACAGTGTGGTGTGAGGCAGTGAATAAATGAAATGTATGGACAGGAATCCTAAAGCTATGCAGGTCCTAAACTAAAGCTATGCACCCTGCAAATATGTGCGATATGACATGTTCAGTGCGCCAAACTTCCGATGTGACTGAGCAAAGAGAATATGAAGATTTGCTGAAAAGAATCTGTGATTTTCCTTTATTGTTCGTCATATTATCACTGATTAGAATTTCAAGTGAAATTCAAACCATGATTCAGTTTCAAAATCAAAATATGCTTTCATTTATTACATATGCATAGCTTTAGGACCCTTTCATTTTTAAAACAAAATTTGACACTGGCATTGATATTGACATGGTAATATGTGTTATTTACATTTGTCCATTGTAATATTCACAATGTAAAACCAAGATATACTGTATAAAAGAAATTTGCACAAACCAATGATTTTTGTGATGTTTTAGCTGCTGAAAACAGAGTGCGTGGCTTTAGGTCCCCCCATTATAAATGAGAAAAAAGAGAAAAATTCTCGGATTTGTTTGAAACTGTTATGGCTAAGCACCATGCGAATATACAAATTGTGACATGTTCAGTGGGCAGAACATCAGGTGTAACTTGTTACTTGTAAAGGCCGTATCTCACTGGTGGAGAGGTCAAAAATGGCTTGCGCTCTCATCAAGGGGCAACTTCTATGAGACGCCTTGGAGACTCTCCAGGCAAGGTGATAACCAATTTGCCTGGGAGTCGCGGGAATGTTGCCACGACATCTCCGAGATGTCACTTGCGGCAAAGTCTCTGAGATGTCTTCTCAGTTGCGGCAAAGTTTCTGAGATGTCTTCTCAGTCACAGTGACTGCAATTGATGGAGACGTCGCAGAGAGGACTCCTAGACCTGCTGGAGACTGAAAAATATCTCCCCCAAAATCAAACATGTTTCAATTTCCTGAACTCCTCAGAGACTCTGCAAGTCTCAAGGAGACATCACGGAGATGTCTCTAAAACTAGCAGAGACTCGAGTCGTGAACTAATCGTGAACAAGTCTCCAGGCCCGTGAGATACCCTCTTAACTGAGCAATAGGTGTATCAATAAGGTTTGCAAAAAAAAAAAAAAGAATTGATATCTACCTGTACATGTATCTAATTTTCTTTAATTTTGGGTGGAGTTATCATCAGTTAGAAAGTGAGGTAGATAGAATTCACACCAGTAGGCTTCAGTATGAAGATTTGCATTGATTTATTATGTGTTTTTCAAAATATTTATCCAAATAAAGAACACATTTATTTATTGTGTGTGTACATGTATGGTAAGGACCCCCTTTTTTTTCACCAACATTTACACAGACACTGACATCGCTTGAAAACGTGTGTTATAGACATCTGTTGTAATTTTCTCAAGGATTTAGCTTCATGATATGTAGATTCAAGAGAGAGAGAAACAAATCAATGAAACAATCGACTTTTTAAGCACTGAAAACAGAAAACTAAGTGTGACAATGTTGAGGCTTATGGTCCTCCATCATACTTCGTAAATTTTTATCACAAGTTTCCATCTCTTGAAATACACTGTAAGCAACCAGTCATTGAATGTGTAATAGTAGTAATAGTAATAATATTAATAATAACAAGAACAAGAACAATAACAACAGCAGCAGTGGTAATAATAATCAAGAATATTGATATTAATAAATGCATAAAATTTGTAAGGCGCCAAATAATAATCATATGATCAGGGCACCCCTTGTGCGAAAGATGAAATCACATACATTACATGACATATAAATAGAGGTGCAATTATGCAACAGGAGATGGTATGATAATGACATGAAAGGTGTTTAGAGTGAATGGCCCAAATTCACAAAAGAGTGTAGGTTAAACCATACTGCACACACATGTCCTCTTGTCCATTGGCTGGATACTACATGTAGTATTGCTCTTAAATACCTTTATTAACGTTTAATTTAGCCCACAGTGATAAATTAAGATACCAAGTATTGCAATTTTCCTATTCATTTTAACAAACCTGTAGGCTGGTATTTGAATTTATTGAATTTCCACCAAAATTATTAAATAAAAGTGTACAAAATTAACATATATATATACATCATAAAGTGGGGGGGGGGGGGGGGGGGGTGGGGTATCACAAAAGTATAATTACTTATCAAGGTTACCCCCTTACAAACAAGTTCATAAAAGTACACATATACATATAAAGTTATATATGTTATATATATATAAGTATATGATGGTGTGACATTTATTTTTCTTTATAGAAATGTGCTGCTTCCATCTAGAGTACCAAAGATACATGTACCTGTATATTACACTTTCAGCTGTGCTGCGTGCATCTGTGATAGAGATGAAGAAAATACATTACACCACCGTTATAGACATACAAATGTAATTTCTGTTCGCGACGGGATGGGGGGGGGGGGGGATGGAGAGAGCTAGGGGTGATAAAATTGGTGGAATCAGTCACTTGAAAATGAACTGTATGAACAGTGCTTGTATTCTACATATATGTGATTATATTTATTATCTTAATGTTATAATCCAACTGTATGTTTTACCTTGTGTTTATAATCTTACTTGCATGAGCATGTTGATCAGTCTAAATTACTATTGCAACCAGCTCAAAGCACGCATACATGTACATATTGTGAGTAATGGTGGTATCAAGATGTTTTATATCAAAGGCTCACAGTCGCTGTGTGATGTGATATCTGTTGGAGATTGTCAAAAAATATTCAGGGATTTGGAAGAAACCATTTTTGGTAAGCATTGCATTGAAATTTTCCCATTTTTGCCCCCTCCTGTCCAGTGACTTCTTTTATGTTCTTGATGTGAAATGAAAAAAAAAAAAAATAACAAGGGCCTGAGTGTATTACAAAGTAGATTTGTGGCCCAAATGGGCTGTATTACCCCAACTTTCTTAAGTCCCATACAGACCAGCAAAAGGTGTTTAATGTCAAATATACGAGTTGTTATACCTTGCTGTTACAGGTCGATCAGTTGGTGCCCTTTCTTTGGGTTTGATTAAGTAAGATTGAACAGTTTGTTCATAGTATGAAATTCTATGAAATTCTGAGACCCCCCCCCCCCCCCCCCCCCCCCCCCAATATGACAAAGGTGAGCTCCACACATTTGCCTCTCCGATTCATACAGGAATCATGTTGTATTTCTACAAAATAAACATGTACAATCTTTGTTTGTCTTTTTATTTGTTACTAGTACCGATAATTTAGGTTATTTCAGTGCTATATTCCATATTTTTGTAAGGGGAGACAAAAGAGTGAAAATCCTTGTATTCTCATTTTGAAAATTTGATTTAGTTATGGATATGGGACGTGCAGTAAATGACACATTTCATAAAACAACACACATTGGTTAGAGATGATTCCTGTGGCTGTAATCTGCTGCACCTGTAAGCCAGCCACATCATCTCTCCAATTGGTGGTTTATTGCATCAAAAGCTGTGAAAATGGTTTGGAGAGGTGGCATTATGTGCCCCTTGTTATTCAAATGAGCTCTCTCTAGTCATTCCCACTTAGCGCACAGTGCAGGACGACGTCTTCCTGATGAGTGGCTGTCCCGAACCTGAGAGTTTACACTTGGGCACCAGTCATCAGCGTTGGGTCGTGTAGTATGATGTAGAGGTGGTATTGTCTTGCTCAAAGCTTTGTCGTGGTCTGAGTAGAATCAGTCCTTGTGGATAGATTGCGATGATAGCAGAGAAAGAGAGTAATTGATTAATTGATTTTTGTCTTTGAGGCTTGGCACACCTTCCCTTTGCTACATGCATGTTGCACTTGTAGGCTTGCCATCCCATGGCTTTGATTCTTCAAGCCATGATTAAGTCATATTGAGGATACTGAATGAAATCTGCAGACTGGCATTTATGTCCATTCAAGTTTACAATTTGTTTTGTATCTACTTACATGTACATACATTGCACGTATGAAACAGCTACAAAACCATGAGCATTTACATCATTTGTAACTTACTAAACAGTGCTGCATTCCTGTTTTGGAGAGGAGCTGTGTTTACACAAGGCTGTGTGATGTTGTGTGTGTAAACACCTTGTTTGTTCAGGGTAGCATTGTCCCCATGTTATTGATTCCGTGATTGGGTGTCTATCACTGATAAATGATTGCTTCCAATTTAAAAGATTTTTGGAGTTAAGATGTTATAAATGAGTACAGGGAGGGTTGAATTATAGTATATAATGAATCTTGAAATGGTCCAATTTGCTTGAAAAATATGAATGTTTTGTAATCGTACAGAATAGATGACAAACTTTACTACTCACACATGAAAGATTCCGAAAATGTCAATAAAGAAATTGAGCCATCACATATTACGGCCAGAAATATGTCATTGAAAGATGTACTTGTATTGATAGAAAAGGATTATTTAATTGTGCACTGTCTTTTAAGTGATTTAAAACATGTGCACAGTTTTATGTGGTTCACCATAGTACATGTACTTGGTTATGGCCTTATTCATATTCACTAAGATGATGTGTTAACACTTGCAGTGTGTTGTATAAACACTTTGATACACAATATTTCTCAGCACCGCAATTGAGCAGTATTATACCAGTAGTCATTTGCCAGTGTACTTGAGTACCTTGGCCACAAATGATTGTCGGCAGTGTTCTCACAACCCTCATCTGTGTATGTACAGTGTAGTCTTTTAATGCATGGCGTATTCAAAGTTACATGTGTGTTATAGGGGCTTTGGCTGTGGCTCTTCTCAGTTCACCCTGTGGGCTTGAGACGTTCTAATTTGAATGCATGTGGTGAGCTTAGTGATCACTCCTTCCAACCTGTCCTGTCATTAATACCGTGCTGAATCATAAGTCTAGGCAGCATTCCCTGGTAGCTTATGATACATCAGGCTCAGAGCAATAAACTATGAACAAAGCAGTAAGAGGTGATCCAAGAAATGAACTTGAATTGAATCTGGATAAAATTAGCCAGAACCCTGTCAAAACATTGACGGTTTATAATTTCTTTTTTTACTCTTTTCCACAGGCTCTCCAAGGGAGTTAATATTTAACAAGGGGTTTGGTAATAAAGACATATAAGAGAGGAACACATTAATGGAATTAAAAAAAAAAAAAAATCCTGTGGTGTATTTAAGGCAAGCTCTAGGCTCCATTTCATGAAAATTGTTATCAATAACAAGTTGCCATAACTGTTATAAGCTACTGAAATCCTTGCATCTGATTGGCTGAGAGCAAATTTGCCATAGAAATGTGGCAGTTGTTACTGATAACAATTTTTATGAAATGTGGGCCTGGAGTTATTTACAAGTAAGAAGCTGTGCAATCAATAAGCATGACATGGATCATTATGATCACCAAAGTGCACAATGCTCTTATGAGACTTAATCCATTCAGATCAGATTAATGGGAATAAGCACTGTTAGGTTATCTACTCTTACAGTTATTCATTGCTTGTGTTTTTGGTTATATTTAATGTGCAGAATGAAATGTGCACATATACCTAGCAAAATGAAACCAAGAATGAAGTTAAGGATGTGCAATTTAAGTGGAGGAAAGTATTTAAAACCTTTGAATTACTTTTTGTATTAATTTTTTTATTCCTAACTCCTGCCTTCGAAAGAAACCTGTCCATTCGTAATTTCCTTACAATATGAAAATAAAAAAGGTGAATGTTAAGTAATGCTGTCAATTGCTAAGAGATAGCAGAGCCATTGATTTGACGGACTTATCACAACAGATCAATTAATGACAAAGTGGCCGTATACATGTACTGTATAGAAACCATGCAGTAGATGCACCTATGCTATTTATTGGAATGTGAAACAAAATCTCCCCTTGAAGATACTGTTTTGGTAGGCTTTCAAAAGTTAGTCATCAGATTTCTTGCTTTTAGCTGGTTAGTAGTAAGAATGCTGCAAAATACATGCAATAGTATAGATGATGTGAATTTTGTTTCTCCTCAAGTTGAATATGAATGAAAGGTGAAAAATATTTGTTATCTCGAGTTGGCGATGTAAAAATCGCACAGCGCCTACACACATGTCGCCCCGCTTTCAGACGAGAGAGTTCTCGTATCGATATATGACGTATGGATATAGGACATTTTGTTGCGTCTGAATGCTCTTATATTGATACGTCGTTTCAGTATACTACGTATATCGAAAACGTTGGTTTGGGCATCATTTCGTATGGTTATCCATACGATGTAAATTCATGTCTGAATGCTCAACATATCCGTATGTCGTATAAGTAGGCGGACTTATTCGCAACGCGTAACGCGCGCTTAATGCCCGACCTCTACTCTACTATAGATAAGTCCAGCACAACGCAACGTAAACACGAAGCGCAATGCCCGCATGAAGTTCGTACTGTGCAAGGGACTCATACATATTCATGAGCTTCCCACGAAAGTTCGACTGAGCACGAAGTACGTTTGAATGCTCCTGTACGATTAACGGATAACGGGGCGTTGTGTCTGAAAGGTCTCATATCAATACGTCCTATATCCATACGTCGTATGAATATACGATAAGTTAGAACGTCTGAAAGCGGGGTAAAACCAATGAATATTCTGTTTAAATGTGACAATTGTAACGAAGCACTGTGATCATTGTACAGAGAGCGGTCAATGTGCAGGGGATGTAGGATAGAGTGTTGTATTGCTTTTATTTCAGATATTTATACTGTTATTAATTCATCTGAAATCATGAACAGAACATAATGATCTCACTCTCACACATGCTTGCTTATACAGTATGCAAGGCAGATAATGTGGGACTTGAGTTTCATGCCACTTTTCTTTTTACTACCAAAACTGTACTAACCAACATGTTGAGAATGTACGTCCACAATTATTTAATGTCAGTATAATTTTCCTCCAAGAAATGTTCTGATAGTGGATTTAATTCACTTTTGCTGGTACATGTATGTGCTTTTATTGGTCGGAATTCACAAAGGTGGTTTAGATTTAGTCTTAGAACATGGTTTATGCAGATTTCATGATACAAGTGCACTTCATTTAGCATTGTACACTTAGAAAGGTCTGGGCGCATGTTTGGCATTGGGCGCTAAACTTATGCTTATTGCTATGGTTTAGATAATGGTTTATTCAAATTTCACCCACAGTTTATTTACCGTAATTAACGTTCTATAAACCACACACGTGTATTAACTGCACCCCCAATTTTTGACCCCCTCTGGTGAAAAAAAAGCGGTTGCAACGGTCGTAGCTGGCATTGCTGTTTGTCAATGCAGACGAGGCTGGCTTTAGTCAGATGACGTAATTTTGGTCATGTGACATTTTAAAAGTCCCCGGATGCGTAAGGGACATGTCAGAGCAAGTTGAATTCCCTTGCAAGACGCACACATCACAGATGCAACGATTGTAGCTGGCATTGCTGTTTGGCAATGCAGACGAGGCTGGCTTTGGTCAGATGACGTAATTTTGGTCATGTGACATTTTGAAAGTCCCCGGATGCGTAAGGGACATGTCAGAGCAAGTTGAATTCCCTTGCAAGACACACGCATCACAGATGCAACACTCGTAGCTGGCATTGCTGTTTGGCGGCAATGCAGACGAGGCTGGCTTTAGTCATGTGACGAAGCTTTAGTCATGTGACGAAGCTTTAGTCATGTGACATTTTGAAGGTCCCCGGATGCGTAAGTGGAAAGTTTAATTCCCTTGCAAGACGCATGCATCCCAGATGCAACGATCGTAGCTGGCATTGCTGTTTGTCAATGCAGACGAGGCTGGCTTTAGTCAGATGACGTAATTTTGGTCATGTGACATTTTAAAAGTCCCCGGATGCGTAAGGGACATGTCAGAGCAAGTTGAATTCCCTTGCAAGACGCACGCATCACAGATGCAACGATTGTAGCTGGCAATGCAGACGAGGCTGGCTTTGGTCAGATGATGTAATTTTGGTCATGTGACATTTTGAAAGTCCCCGGATGCGTAAGGGACATGTCAGAGCAAGTTGAATTCCCTTGCAAGACACACGCATCACAGATGCAACGCTCGTAGCTGGCATTGCTGTTTGGCAATGCAGACGAGGCTGGCTTTAGTCAGATGACGTAATTTTGGTCATGTGACATTTTGAAAGTCCCCGGATGCGTAAGGGACATGTCAGAGCAAGTTGAATTCCCTTGCAAGACACACGCATCACAGATGCAACGCTCGTAGCTGGCATTGCTGTTTGGCGGCAATGCAGACGAGGCTGGCTTTAGTCAGGTGACGAAGCTTTAGTCATGTGACATTTTGAAGGTCCCCGGATGCGTAAGTGGAAAGTTTAATTCCCTTGCAAGACGCACGCATCCCAGATGCAACGATCGTAGCTGGCATTGCTGTTTGTCAATGCAGACGAGGCTGGCTTTGGTGAGATGACGTAATTTTGGTCATGTGACATTTTGAAAGTCCCCGGATGCGTAAGGGACATGTCAGAGCAAGTTGAATTCCCTTGCAAGACACACGCATCACAGATGCAACGCTCGTAGCTGGCATTGCTGTTTGGCAATGCAGACGAGGCTGGCTTTAGTCAGATGACATAATTTTCGTCATGTGACATTTTGAAAGTCCCCGGATGCGTAAGGGATATGTCAGAGCAAGTTGAATTCCCTTGCAAGACACACGCATCCCAGATGCAACGCTCATAGCTGGCATTGCTGTTTGGCAATGCAGACAAGGCTGGCTTTAGTCAGATGATGTAATTTTGGTCATGTGACATTTTGAAAGTCCCCGGATGCGTAAGGGACATGTCAGAGCAAGTTGAATTCCCTTGCAAGACACACGCATCACAGATGCAACGCTCGTAGCTGGCATTGCTGTTTGGTGGCAATGCAGACAGGGCTGGCTTTAGTCAGGTGACGAAGCTTAAGTCATGTGACATTTTGAAGGTCCCCGGATGCGTAAGTGGAAAGTTTAATTCCCTTGCGAGACGCACGCATCCCAGATGCAACGATCGTAGCTGGCATTGCTGTTTGTCAATGCAGACGAGGCTGGCTTTAGTCAGATGACGTAATTTTGGTCATGTGACATTTTAAAAGTCCCCGGATGCGTAAGGGACATGTCAGAGCAAGTTGAATTCCCTTGCAAGACACACGCATCACAGATGCAACGCTCGTAGCTGGCATTGCTGTTTGGCAATGCAGACGAGGCTGGCTTTGGTCAGATGACGTAATTTTGGTCATGTGACATTTTGAAAGTCCCCGGATGTGTAAGGGACATGTCAGAGCAAGTTGAATTCCCTTGCAAGACACACGCATCCCAGATGCAACGATCGTAGCTGGCATTGCTGTTTGTCAATGCAGACGAGGCTGGCTTTAGTCAGATGACGTAATTTTGGTCATGTGGCATTTTAAAAGTCCCCGGATGCGTAAGGGACATGTCAGAGCAAGTTGAATTCCCTTGCAAGATACACGACGCACCATGCACACAACAGTCCACACTCTCGTGAGTGTTCAGCAGAGGAAATATCATGCTGCTTATTGCAACGTGAAATTAACTTTTCAAAACAAGAATTGCAACCTGTAAACTTCTGTAAACTGTAAGTTCTTACTTGCCGAATGTTACCGGGACCTTGTACCCACTAAATAACTTGTCTGTATGGGTGACTGACTCTTGTTATTCCTGGTGAATCCTGGCCCAGACCTGTCATTGTGTATTAACCGCACCCCCGACTTTTCACTTTTCCCGGCGGGGAAAAAAGTGTGGTTTATACAACGATAATTACGGTAGATTTATTTATGAACCATGATAAAACCAAAACAACAAGCATAATTTAGCGCAAATGTGCGCATTTGTTGTTGGACCTTTCTAAGAGTATGTGCTAAATGAAGCTCACTTATATCATGAAATCTGTATAAACCATGGCCTATAATAAATCTTAACCCCCTTTGTGAATTCCGGCCATTACTTTCAGCACATTTCATTGTTATGTTTACACATTTCTTTATGTGAACATGTAAATTTGTAACCTGCTTGCTGTTAGATCTCTTTCCCTCTGTTTCCATATATGTATATGCACACGTATGAGACTGGAAAGTATATGGACAAAAATGTAAAATGAAAGTGAAAATTAATTTGTGAAACTAAACATATGATATTACAAAAGGAATCTCCAAATGAAATATGGGGTTAGTTCTAAAAACACATAAAAATGTGTTGCCTACTTATGATAACATAGTAGGATCATTAATGCCATTTGTGCTCATTGGCTATAAATATTTAATTCATAAAATGCTCCTAAATCTTAGTTCAGCTGTCTCCTCTCTCCATTTTCATCAGTGGAAACAGCCCTAGGAGAAATCATATGGGGCTGCTGCAGGCAGCGTGCGTCTATTACATCTACATGTACGTGTACATGTACAGTATATGCACATCCCCACTTGTACTGACTGTAGCCTGTCCATACGGAAGTGCTACATGAACATGTATGTATATGTAGTACAACACACTTTACACACTATATATCCATGGCATGAATGCAGGCCAGAACAGTGTGGACAGTCCCTTGATTCTTACCCAGGCAACCTGAGCTTCAAACTCTGATTGAATCATTTCCTGTCTCACTAGCAACAGTCAGTGTAGAGGATGGGGGGGGGGGGGGGGGTGTCAAATATATTGCTGTACACATGTTACCAGAAAAAAAAAATGTGAAAAGGATAGTTATGGTACGTGATGTGCATGATGTGTTATAGACCTTCAGGGTGTGCAATAGGCCGCAAATCAGAAGAAAGGTGTATATTTGTTGAGTTTGCTAAAACTTTATTAGTCTGGACTCTGTGCATCTTTGAATTGTCCATTTTTTCTGGAAATAAGAATGAAACAGAGAACTCATTTAATAAATGTTATTGAGGAGATTAAACTCGGTAAGAAAGTCATTTTTTTTAAAGAAAATGGTGAAAAAACAGAAACAGAAACAAAGAGAAACAGAAAGAGAAAGAAACAGTGTGATTTGACCAGTGGGTGGTTAGGAAAACGCTTGGTCATGAGTCTGTATGATGATATATTCTGACCCCCCCCCCCCAGCCCCTAAAGCTCCGCCATTTTGTCCAGATCCATTAGAAGGCGGACCTAAGCATCCATCAATATTTATGAGCAAAAATGAATAATTCATTTTGTAAGATGATTCCAAGGAGTCGTGTGCGTTTGTGCATGTTTTAAAACATTACGCCCATCAGCTAAAAATATGCGCAATGCTGCTCAATCAATGCGCAACAAATCAAAGTATAATAAAAGTGATACACGCCACACGCGCAGTAGATATGAATAATGCAACAAAGTCGGGTGCTTAGGTCGACCTTCAAATGATCTGAAAAAGGCGGGGCCTAATGCCATTCGCGTAATGATATAAGCGCTTGCTGCTTTTCGTCTAGTAAATTTATTATATGTCTATAATAATAATAATAATAATAATATGCAACATTTATATGCCCCCCCTCCATCCTCCAGGTCTACAACTCTATCTCTCAGATCATTAGCCAACAATAATGAAAAAAAGGATATATGAATTATTTGAATATGATTTATTCCTGAGTTTTGCCTTAATGTCAACTCTAATCAAACCCTGAACTTACTTGAATATACATGTATTGCAATTACTCTTGATCATTGGTAGATATTTTAAGTAGGCATAAATAGAGTGTTTCACTTGTATTGTAAGCTACGCATATATCATGTAGGTTGATAAACGAATTCTATTGAAAGTACAATTTACCTTTCATGGTAGTATGATTTCTACATGTAATGAGAATATTAACGATTTATCAGTTTGTTAAGATATTCTGAATGAACATTTAGAGGTGCTCTTAGCAGCTTATAGTTACCAATGTACATTTTTTTCCAGTTATGAAAATAAAAGAATGTAAACATGCAGAGTGTAAAAAAGAATTTTAAAAAACCCCACTTTTTTGCCCATCTTCTGAAATATTGAGTGGGGAGAAGAAATATTCAAGATATTGAACTTGATAGCATACATGTATAAAAGCAGAACAGCATGGATAGCACTTACATGTATTCTCTTCTGTGATTGTTTCTATCTGAACCCATTCTTGCTGATTTAACTTAAGCTAATAATAGCTCCTTCAGATATCCTGCTAGATGATACAAACTTCAAGGGCTCTTAATGGTGTGAAATAATAGACTTTTGTTCTTTAATATCAAGCAGTGGTGTGAAAGCACCAGGTAGAGATTAAGTGAGGGATTGATCACATCCTATTTGTTTGGTTGGATAGCTTCTTTCAGTGGAGACCTGTTCAGGACAAAGGCTCTTTCCAGTGGTACAAAAGTGGCTAGGTGCTAGACCCCAAACCAATAAACAGTGTATTATGATTGAATGGCTGTGAAGTCAGCGCTATTCATGCATACTGTGTACTAAACAGTTAATGCAGTCTGCAGTTGTAAATGGGCTCTGTAAATGTGTTGGCTGTACATGATTGGGTGATTTGTGTTTGAGGTTGCAATGAATGCGTGGATGAACTCTTTAGAAGAAGAAGATAAAAGAAAAGAAAAAAAGTTGATGACAATTTTGTTTTGACAGTTTAAAATATTTTTACATTCATAAGGAATGATGACAAAGTCAATTGATATGATTTTCTGTAAGTCTTCAGGGCAATGAAGATTTTGGGCCAATATTAATGTACAACATGTATGTCCTTCCCATGGATGTGTGCGAAAATGGGTTATTCATTGCTCAAAAAACCTCTTTTTACTACATTAAATGGGATTACAGGCCAATCTGTGATCTGAGTACACACAATCAGAGATGACAGGAGGATAATTAGTTGGCTCAAGTTGGTTTCATTTTAATCTATTGTGACAGTGGAGTATGGTATAATCTCTGCATTCCATTGTATGATTCAGGGCAGTGCCATTTTAATAGGATCCATTAAGCTTTTTAGTGCCAATATTTGAATATTTTTGTTTTCATAGAAAGCTGTACCATTCATGCAATAACTTTTGAACCACATGTAGACAGCACTTCATGTGTGGGTACATTATGGTAGCACAGAGAAAGTGGGCATGAAACCAATTTGATCTAGTCTCACATTATCCACTAGGCATCAAAAGTTACAAGTGTGAGATCATGTGATATTCCATTCATTGTAAACGGTGACTTTTTAGTGTGAAAATCTGAAAGGAATGTAAAATAACAGATACACTCTTCCCCGTGTTTAGCCCTGTCGGTCCCAAAGGCTCCCAGCACAACAATCTCACTGCTGTATTATGCTTCTCACACACTCTGAACCTCACATGTTTTACACCTGTACAATGTACATTGCACTGTGTGATGCATTGTTGAAGGTTTAAGTCCCTGGCCCAGCAATCTAAACTTTATTTTTGCCTTTCATTTAATAATAATAATAACATTTCTATAGCGCTCTTACGAACTACAAGTTGTTTCACAGCGCTTTACATAGGCGTAAGAGTAAGAATAAAAATAAGCATTGATTTGGTTACTGTTTGAAGAGTAGAGTTTTTAGATGTTTCTTGAAAACCTCCAAGGAAGGGGATAAACGAATAAATCTTGGAAGATCATTCCAGAGTCTAGGAGCGCATGCCTGGAAAGCATTGTCGCCAGCTGAGGTGTATGTCCGTGGAATATGGAGTCGGGTACTGTCTGTACTAGAGCGAAGACCAGGACGTACAGACTGATGTGGTAGGATGAGAGAGTTGATATATCCTGGAGCTTTGTTCTGGATACTCTTGAAGACAACATTTGTTTGGTATTGCACTTGAGGAGAAAATTAAAGTTGACAGCATCTTACTTTAGTTAGTATCTTGCTATCTATTATCTAAAAGCAAAGAAATCTGATGAAGAGTGTTTGAGGGCTTAACAAAATAAGTCATTGGCCTGGAACATCAAAACTACCAGCTGAATATATTTGTTTGTTTGTGCACAATTTTGCGAAAAATGGCCTAATGTTAGTAGTTATGTTTATCTCTTGATGAATTTCCATTCCATTGCTCATAAGGGAGATGTTTGTAGAAAATACATGTACATTTGGCACCATACATGTACATATATGTATACATGTACATGTAGGCCTTTGTGTAGTTGGTTCATGTACAACAACACATGTAGCAAAGTACATTGTGTAGAATGCAGGACACAGGAAATTGCTCCTTTTTTCCCCCAGACTATCATGATTGAAACTAGCTAAAAATATTTCATTCACAGAGCATTCTCATGTTTTGTTGTATTTGTACATGTTTGGAACATGCACAGGATCTGTCCTTACGTTACCAACGCACATGAAAAATTTGTTTGGTAGGCAGCTGCCTTAGTGATGGAGATGGATCAGCTTGATGTGCTGTGACATGGATCGTATGCCTCATCCATGCTTTTTTTCATCCATGGGTCCATTAAGATAGACCAACATGGTTTCTTGTCATCAACTAGTACAGAATACATGTAGCTTGGCCTAGATCCATCCTGGATACACAAGGTCTAAATGAATAGAGAGACATCTGTATGTAAAGGACATGGTGGCCCATAGACATTTATACAAGTAAATTCGTCCTGCTTAGATTAGCTTACATGTAGTGGTCTTCTATGGTGGCCCTGAAGTACGCTCGACAACAGTTCATGTGCGACGTGAATTTCGCATCCCAGATCATGAAATTCATGACCCGCGGCGCAAACTTTGCATCCCAAGTCGTGAAATTTACGACCCGTGGTGCGAAATTCAGGACTGGGATGCAAAGTTTGCGCCACAGGTCATGAATTTCGCATTGCGGGTCGTGAATTTCATGACTCGAGATGCAAACCCGGGATGCAAAGTTCAGGACCTGGGATGCGAAATTCACGTCGCACATTAACTGTTGCCGAGCGTACTTCAGGGCCACCATAGTTTTCACATCTTGTAGCTAAGTAACCAAACCTTCTTGTGATGCATTGTACAATTGGTTTTTCTTTTCCATTGAATGATTAAGGAATATGATCCAGTGCAAAAAAAAAACACTTTTGAGAGAATCCACACCTCATGTTCTTGTAGGGATTCATCAAGCATTATTTATTTTAGAGATAAGGGGTAGGGGAAGAGAGAGAGAGAGAGAAATTTTTTTAGGCTTGTTAAATTAGACCTACTTGAAAGTTAGTTTCAGGTCAAGTGTACATGCACACTAATTGGGTCTTGGACTTATGAGGAAATAATTGAAAAATGAAGAAAAGAAAAAAAAATTGTTTACAGGCACTTTTTTTCTTAGAATATTAGAAACAAAGGAATGTGGAGTACGCATACAAGGTACATGCTTATGTACAAACAACTAAGCCTGATCAAAGCCCATGGAAATTGTATTAAAAAAATAAAAATCTTCCTCTATTTCTGAATTTGATGCTTAGGAGAGCCACATGGGTACACACTTTAGAGTTGTAATCTGTGCACAGTGACAAGTTGTTTTCATCAGCTTTTGTTTGCGACCACACTAATGACCCCTCCTCCCACAAGCACCCACAAGGAAGATCCAAGCAGGGGGAAATGGGCCTGTGCTGCCACCGAGCATTGTTTGCTGACGAGCTAACAACACATATTCAGCATAATCAACAAGCACGTCAGGAATCATTAACTCTACAGTGCATGGGGATTTGGAATTCTGGGCATGGCAGTCGTGTGTGAATTACTGCAGCTGAGGGGAGAAAGAGAGAATGCACGGTAGAAACGGTATGGGTCGTATATGGGAGACGCAAGCCGAGGGATGTGAGGTTGGTGGCTTTCGACAGGGAAGCTATTTGTTGCAAGGATAACTCCTGCCTCTGCATTTGAATAGGATTGAATTTAAGCAAAGTCACATATTAGGGTCTGAAATTGATGATCATCCTTGTATCTCATTGGTTTTCATGGTGTTGACTTGTGCTTGACGTACTGTTCATTTTTTTTTTAAATACATACAGTGTACTGTGCTTGAGTGTAGGGCTGGACTGATGTGAAAATACATGTAGATAACGATCAAGTGATGTGTCTGAGATTTGAAAGGGTGGGGATATTGATTCAAAGTTGTTAACAATTATGTTATTTGTGACATTGTCGCCCGTTTGTTTTATGCATGGAAAATTGTCTTATGTCCATCATTTTGATGAGTACGTGTATCTCTGTGGTAATATGTCATAAAGACATTATTATCAGCATTTTATGACATATCAACACCATTAATACCATTATCAGTTTGTGTTTTTAATAGTTATTGCTACATTTATCATAATCATCATCATTTTCATCTTTTATTGTCATTGTCATCTTCATCATCACTTATGGTCGTAATCATTTTATTTTAGCTGATATTGACAAAGATAATCATTATCACTACCGTCACTTCAGGGCTAAGCATTATGGTGTATTCGAGCTTGTGATAATAGACCTTCATTACATCATTGCAGAGCTCCTTTCCCCTCTCCTGCAATGGGCAAGTACATGTAATACAATAAACATCGACGCAAAATATCAATAGTCATTTTGAGGTTACAGGTTTGTGAGGTCTTGTGAGAAGTGAAGCTCTTCATTCCCTTGACATTCAAGTGTACAAGTGCAGCTGTTATTTAGAATGACTGACTGATAAATGTCAAAAGATGTGATCTCAGCCGTACTGAATGGGCCTGTTTGGTCCAACATGTTGAGCTTTAGTTTGAACACAGAAAACAAGGAGATAAGAGCAGTCAATAATTTTACATTTTGTGAAATATGAATTGAAATTAAGAAATACAAAGAAATGGTCTTGTGATGCCAATGGTGAAGTGTATCATCGTGGTTTTTACGAACAGACGAATCCTGTTTGAATTTTTCATTAAAATGTCATTAATGACTCTCACATAGTGGAATTTTCATTTGAAATGCTCTTAAAAACCAAAAAAGTGATTATTTTTCGCTTGGGGGTCTGCTCGGGTGAGTAAGGGTGCATGTGTATATACTTCAGTGTGAGTTCATGCAAAAAATTCTCGGCAAAAAAAGTCGATCATCCCCCCCACTCCTCAAAAAGGATTTACGCCGGTGAAATGAGCCACTATACCATGTCATCAGCAATGATATTAAACGAGTCTGAATTAGACTTTTTTTAATGCTGATGAAATTAGCATACATACTGCAAATTGCTCAAATGTTTAATGTTTCATAGATTGATAAATATTTAATTTGAGCCAGAATTCGAATATATCTGACCACAGTCAGTTTGTCATCAGCAAGTACTTGTAGATTCATCCAGAAAGATAGTGATTTAAAAAAAAAAAATTAGATGAGAGAGCTCTTAATATAGAAACACCAAACCATCCTAAAGCCGATTATTAGCAATCCCCCTATAATACAAATCACCTTAAATTACTCACAGTCACCCATCTCTTTTGTCCAGTAATGCATGGAAGTCATCATAAAATCAACACAATTCATTACAGTGTTTATGTCATTTTTTTTTTATTGCCATTGGAAAGGATACAGGGCATTAAGGAACTCCATAAATCATCTGTCTATCCATACTATCACCAGGGTTCTTTTCTTTCTTTAGATCAGAGAAATATATCTTCTTAATATTGTATATGTTACAGCCAAATTAAACAATTTTGATTGTCTGTGGATAAAGAAATATACACTGTATATGTAAAGGCTTTAGAGCTAAAAGCTGTAATGTGGGAATATATTATACCACCTCACACCTTGTATGTCAAATGAATTTCCCCCGGTAAGCACTGAATTTTAGTGCAACAGTGCTAGTGAATGTTTGGAGAAGGGGATGTCAGAAAATGTTACTCAGAGGGAGAGGGATAGAGAGAGGGAGGGAGGTAAAGGAGGCATGGGGTGTGAGACGAGGAAGAGAGAGGGAGAGAGAGGGAGAGAGAGGGAGAGAGGGAGACAGAGAGACAGAGAAGGGGGAGATGGAAAGTGAGGGAGAGATACACTGCATTGAAAGGGGAAAAGAAATCAATTGATGGTTGGATGATTTGCAATCGTAGCCGCGGAGTCTTCAATTTCGTTGATGAGTTCGTAACACCTGCCGGCCGTTATCAGGCAGCATTGTAACACAATACTCTAGCAGGTGTAGCAGGCGCCTTATTCGTTAGGGATTAGATAATGTTGCCATGTTTACCAGGGCTGATCCAGTGTGAATTGTAGTGTGATGATGTCGGCCTGTTGGCAGCCATGTTCAATTTTGTTGCTCTAAGAAAGAATGGCAAATGGAGTGTGCAGAGCCATATTGCATTATTTTATCATCTAATCATTTCACTTTGTCGGTGTAAAGAGATCTCATCAATACTGTAATTCTATGAATTATGGGACTGTTCTCATTAATGTTTGAATGGTAGAGAGTTTTGGATTCTTACTGGTGATATTAAAGAATATATATTGTAGTCAGCAGAGAGGATCTTCTGCTTAAAGGCATTGGCTAACTTTGTGAGCAGCTGATTTAAAAAATTCTCAAACTAAGATGAAAAATGTGTATGAGTACTTTTATTTGTACTAAAAAACCCTGAAACCAACCATAATTTTGAATGAAAAACTAAGTTAGACGCAAACTGCGATTTTATTATTTTTCGTCTCAGAGACAAAAAATAAGAGGACCATTTTGCTCGAATTGAAATAAACCGTTATCTGCCTCCCGCTGCGTGATACGCCAATACATACAGTACGGTCCGATGAGCCATGCGTGCAGTCCTTATGTCTAGTCTGTGCAACCGACCCTCATATATTTTTCAAACATTGGTTCACATTTCTAATATTTAAAAATACTTCCTGTGGATATTATACTTTGAAACGTTTAGACTGGTACTTATACACTAAAACCCTTAAATGTTTATCCCATTTTCAAAAATTATAACAGTGTTAACCAATGCCTTTAAAGACATTGGTTAACATTGTTATGATTATAAAAAATCTTGTTTTGTTACTTGAAAATAGGATAAACATAAGGGTTATGGTGTAAAAATACCAGTCTGAAAGTTTCAAAGTATGATATCCACAGGAAGTATTTTTAAATATCAAAAATGTGAACCAATGTTTGGAAAATATACGAGGGTCGGTTGCACAGAATAGACATAAGGAGTGCGCATGCGCGTATGACTCACTTTACCGTACTGTGTGTATTGGCGTATCACGCGGCGGAAGACAGATAACGGTACATGTATTTTCAAATTCAAGCAAAGTAATCCTATTAGTGATTGTCTCGTGAGATGAAGGATAATAAAATCGCCGTTTGCATCTAACTTACACTTATTCATTCCAAATTATGGTTGGTTTCAGGGTTTTTGAGTACAAATACAAGTACTCATACACATGTTTCATCTTAGTTTGAGAATTTTTTAAATCAGCTAATCACAAAGTTAGCCAATGCCTTTAAAATATATTTCTGCAAATTTATAATGGTTAGAATCAAGCTTACAGATAAGAGTGTTACCTTAATACCTGTCCAGATTTAACTTGAATGAAAATAGTTCTACTTTCAGTGGAAATTGAATCGGTATGATACCGAATTAGCGATTTTGGCCTACCCATTTCCTCACGCATATGATCAGTGAGTTGCCCTGAGTGGCAACACTTGTAAACTATTTGTAGGTTATCTCTCAAATACTTGCACTTGTGGATTTTCCTGTAGCTCTGTCCTGCCCTATACGCTTAATGCCATGGTACCTGCATGAAAATGGCTAGTACAGGATGAGAGAGAGAGAGAGAGAGAGAGAGAGAGAGAGAAGGCAAGGAGTGTGACACTTATTTTGTATTTGATCAAGAAAGGAAAGGAAGTCTAGGTTAGTCATAGCACAGCTTTGCTGACAGGCATGGGCGACGTGCACAGAGCTTTGTGTCCTGATAGTCTTGCATCCAGGCGTACATTAGCTTCCAATTTTGGTGAAAACTTAACAGCGCACACACCGTCCAAGGACGCTCATGGTGCTAGCCCAGCAACAGTTCTCTTTGATGCAAGTTTAGTACAAATTTATGTTATAGCTCATGTGCAGTTTTGGTAGCAAAAATAAGATTAGCATGAAACTGGTTATCTATAGTCTCACACTGTCTGCTTTTTATAAAAAGATGCATTTGTGAGATTACTTGATATTCCCTTTATGAGTTCTGGGGTATTTTAGTATAGATGTGAAAGGAGTGCAATGTAACAGTTATACACTGTATGCTCTGTCCTGTGCTAGGACACCCCACCTCTCCCTGCACAATGATCACAGGGCTTTATTATGCTTGTCATATAAACAGAACTCTCATTGGTTTTACATGTGTGCGAGGCACGTCAACATTGTTGGAGTTTACATCACTGACCCCTGATCAAAAATGTTTTTCTCTTTCAATTTGTTTGATATTCAGCATGAAGAAAAAACTTCACAGCATCTTAATTTGAATAGTATCTTGCTACAGACCAGCTAAAAGCAAAGAAATATGCCAAGTAGTTTTTATGGCCTACCAAAACTGTACATACAACCTTTAAAGCAAAAACTTATGAGAATGATTTTTCAATACTGATGAATTTTTCATAGGAAGAAACCTTATATTGTATACAACCTGTGTTGTGATTCATTTAATTTGTGGCATGGGACTTAAAAAAAATCTGCACCCTACTCTACTCTGAAGGGTTAGATACATGTAGTAAAAATAAGGAATTAAAATATGTAAGCCTACATTCTACAAGAGTGGAAAGGAAACATGAATAAAGATTAAATGACAGGAACAGAAAACTTTACTATTTTTTTATAATTTTTTTTTTTTGGGAGAGGGAGAAAGTGACATTTGCTTGTAATCATACAATCGGATCTAGCGCAAAAATAATAAAGATTACAAGTAGGTCAAAATTTGTGTTGAATACATTTATTTCTCAGAGAAGAATGTTATTGTTATAAAGAGAAATAGCGAGTCTAAAAGTAGAGAATGGACATTGTAATGGATGAAATTATAATTCATAACATTTTTTTGTAAAGCTTCTAGACTTTCTCTCCTAGAAACAGTGGAAAGCATGAAAGTTTAACTTTTCCTCTCTAGCAAAGCACATTCAGGTCTTAAAGGTTATCCAGCAAAGCCCATTGACTCTACCAACCAGACGTATGAATTATTTTGATATGTTTTTAGTCGCCTTGGGCAAGGGTTCCATAACCCTGATTGTATGTTTGTATGCTGTCAGGTTGATTGCTGTACTTGCTTCCTAGGTTTTCAAGACCTGCATGTATACTCCTTTACCAAACATTTACCAAACATTTACGAAACATTTACCAAACAAGTGTTGTGGGAGGGGAAGGGAAGGTGCAAAAATTGTTGATCAAGCTTGATGATGACACCCCCCCCAAATGATTTAAAGCTCTTAACTAGTGATTAGAAATTTAAGGAGTTGTTAGAAGCCCTTGATGATGACAACATTCTACCTTTAAATGGAGATTACTCTTTGCATGATATTTCCATAAAAGACACCATTCAAACATCTGGAAGTCATAGATAATATTAAAAGATATGAAGAAACAAGGAGTTTTTCTTCTTCTACACAGAATGACTATAGACCAACCATATATAATTGTTTGTGAGATATTCACAGCAGGTAGACTGTACAAGTCTGTATTCAGGTCTAACCTTGAATGAGGTAATTGAGAAATAATCATGGATCAAATGGTGAAATTTTTGAAATTCAATCACGATGGCACTTAGGCATGCCTTTTGTGAGCGTGGATCTTCGAAATGAAATCAGGGACTAGAACTTAACCTTGGGTACGGTCATGAATTATTCATAGTAACACCCCCCCCCCCCTACATCAGTGTCTTGAAAAAAATGAAGAAAACTAAGCAAAAAGCTGTTGTTGTTATGTAGGAAAATAGATATTTCAGAGTATTTTTGGTGACAATTTTAATTTGTAGGCACCTACATATATTTTGGCAGGGTTCTCTGATTTCTAGAACTCTGCAAAATGAAAATTTCATTCAAATAACTGCACTTTACAAATAAATGTGTTTAGGTAGGGAGAGAGTGATGTGAATTAGAAAATTCATATCTTTGAGTAACAGCATTGTCATTTTTCTTGCTCTGCTTTAGGAGAAAATGCATGAATAGTAATCTTCAGATTTTTAAAACATTTTGTAAATGAAATTCATTTTTGTATTCTCATGATGGGGATCTCAATTTCCTTTTGTATACAAAAATGCATTGAAAATGTTATAATGACAGCAATTACTCTCTTCTTTTGAAAGATGTCCCTTGGCAAGTACCATGCTAATCTAATGCACTAATTGCTCATCTAAAATGAGAATTATATTATTCCACATTCATGCACATCTATGAAAGTCAGGATGGATTTAACACCATGTGGGAGAGTCATTGATAACCATGTGTTGAGGCTCTGGTGAGCTGTTAATTGATAGCCTCTGTACACTTTTTTTTTTTACCCACAGCTAAACAGCTGTATGTATTGACACAATTTCAGAGGCCAATTTCTGCTCTGGAATATAATTCAAACAAGCACTTAAAAAGAATTGAATTCACAGACATGTACTGCTATTGTTATTTTGTGCCCTCACAGAATACATCTCATAAATATACATACAACACTTTTCCTTTTTTTTTACCCTTTGAAAAATAATTTATTTTCCATAACCTTAAGAAATAGGGCCCATAAATATTCCATCATGCGGTCGTGTATGCAGTATGAATGTAGCATAATTAAAATGTTTAACTTGATTATCACCACTCATTCTCTTTCTTGAACATTTCTTAATCAGAAGTGAACAGAGGGAAATGCAAATCTTTGAATGCTGTTCTAGAGTATATGTTATGATTGGGGATCTCTTGGGTTTCTGCTCTTTAATGCTTGCTAATTTGATACATGTAGTAGTCATTGCTTTAGTAATTGCTTTCCTACTTTAGGATTGGCTGATGTCTTCTCCAATCAAGAATTATAAATGTGTTTTTACAATATTATTGTTTACATATGCTCATGTAGGCCTTTGGGTTTATGGTTAGGATTCATTAGGTTAAAGCTTAGAAAGTGATGTTAGAATGGGCTACATCTTTATAGGTACGGTTCATAGAAAACAAGAACATGAAGTAGTCATTACTTTAGAAATTGGTACCCTTTCTCCAACATGTCTTGAAGGTTACATGTTGTCTGTTTGGAGCCAGAGTCTGTATAAAATGATATGAATTAACGCCCTTCTGGCTCTGAACAGACGATGTAATAGATCTGTTGGTTGATTTGCATTCTATTATGTTGCTCAAGGTACTCAAGAGCAAAATAAATCTTCATATGCATGTGTTGATGAGGAGAAAGAAAAAAGACTCCCCTAAAGAGTGTCTGCGTGTATAATAAACAAGCACTACACAGATTGCATATTAGACATACCTGTGGGGATGTGTGGTTCTTTTGTATCTCCCTATGAAGATCAATTTGGTGGCTGGTTAGCCAATTGAAGAGCCGCCATTGATCCTATTGATTCCAGCCATTGTAGACTAGAGGTCGATAGTTGACGGGATGATAATGGCGGTGCTCCCATTGGAACTAAACCAAAGTAAATGGTCCAGACCAGAAAGAGGGAGAGGAAGTGAGCTTGCTGTGAAAGAGCTTTTTTTATTATTTGGGTTGATTAATAAGATTGATTTTAAACAATGAATCGTAATGTGGTAACCTTGATGCAATGAACATTGCACTTAGAATAAAGTTACGCTGTTGTTTCGCTAATATTGTTTTCTCTGGTGTGGGAAAAGGCAGTTTATCATAAAATGTTTATCAAATTATCAATAAACTAGAAAGTCATTAAAAATGACTGCTTTAGTCTTGTGTCGGTAATGGAGGATTTCTCTTGTGGGAGAAGAGATGATTAAACATGTAGCCTACATGTTTGTTTGATTTATGGTAATGATTAATGCAATGTATTCATGGAATGAAAATCTGATACTACTCCGTAAACAAAGCACCTAGAACGATAAATCAGAAGGTTAAAGAAATTGCTTGTAACATGTGTGTTTGCCTAGCAACTTACCACCCAAAGTGTAAATCTCCATTTTGTATGCATGTTGTACACCCTCTTCATCATCAAATCACCACACAAAAGAGGGAAGCACTGTTAGTTTTCGTAGACGTTCTATTAACGTGCTCATGTTCATGCGTAACCTGACCCATGTGCTCTCACTCGCTCCTTAACGAATGACCAAGTCACCAATCCGACGTCCTCGATTGCAAATTATCCCAGTGCCAGGGGGATTACAGGCTTAGAGCTTAGGCAACAGAGCCAGGCTGCAATTACACGTTCCAGTCTAAAAGCGTAGAGTATCATTTCTATTTCTGGTGGATATGTAGGCCCAGGCAGTGAGGTTACATGTCTCATTGTATAGGTAGTTATTAGACCACCTCATTATGGTATAATTATGTCATTCTAGTGAAAGCTCTTTTAATGCCCAAGATCTGAAGCTAATCTTTAATTGTGGCTAAGGAATTGCCTTTTAAGAAAAAATTACCAAAATTGGTTCTGAATTTTATAGCATGTGACAGAGAGGTTATTTGGATAAGTAATTATACATGTAAACAAGCAAATATGTCAGCAAACTACATGTAATGGAATCCTCTTGAAATGACATTCAGTGAAAAGCTCAATTTTTATGAGATTGCATATTATGAAAATGAGTAGGTGTTATATTTTCATTTCTTTACATATAATTTAGCTTATATATACATGTGTTATTATTATATTTCAAATCATGTAGAAGACATTACTTATTTGTCATCTTTAACATCCACAAATCTGAATTTTTAAGTTTTGTTAATTACGTGAAATAACTGAGCTTTGGATAATTTGAAAGCTATTCATTGAATCCCTATTTCTGATCTTGATTTATTGATACCTGTATTGAAAAGAAAGAATACATCACACAAATGTGAATGTATAAGACTCAGAGGCAAACATGTTACTGGTTTGTCTGGGCCAAAATCTGGAAATTATGCACAGGAGAGTTATTTTTAACTGCTGTATACTCTATGTCTTAAATCAGGAAGGTTTCAGTTATGAGCATTTTTTTCACTTAAAGGCATTGGTTAACATTATTATACCCCCCCCCCCTCATTTTGCTACTTGAAAATGGGATAAACATAAGGGTTATATAGTGTAAAATACCAGTCTGAAAGTTTCAAAGTATAAAATCTACAGGAAATACATGTATTTTTAAATCTAGAAATGTGAACCAATGTTTGAAAAATATATAAGGATCAGTTGCACAGACTATACGTATGTAGTGCACATGCGCGCATGGCTCACTGGACCATACTGTGTGTATTGGCCTATCACGTGCAGGGAGGCAGTTAACAGGTTATTTTAATTCAAGCAAAATGGTCCTCTAATTTGTTGTCTCTGAGACGAAAAATAATAAAATCGTGGCTTGTGTTTTACTAACAGTTTTTTCATTCCAAATTATGGTTGGATTCAGGGTTTTTGAGTACAAATACAAGTACTCATACACATGTTTCATCTCAGTTTGAGAATTTTTAAAATCGGCTGCTCACAAAGTTAGCCAATGCCTTTAAGCTTGAAGTCATGAATTTCACATTCTTATCAGTTTTTAACATGGTTCTTTTTGGCCCTACAGTCTGACAGATGCCATTAGTTTTAATTATACTTCTTTAAACATGTGTATTGTAAAGCTCCCCATGATACATTGATCAATGCACTCACTATCTTCCTGCATATCGGAGAATATGTAAATATCGGAGTAGGGCTTTCTTTTAGCCAGGAAATGTATATCGCGAGTGAAACAGGCAATCTCCTGAGCACTGCATTTTGTCCTTCAACTCGGCAGATTCATGTCGTTTTTAATTCCAGTTTTGCATACTGTCTCATTTGATGGCATAATGGCATAGTTGCGGTAATGTATTGTAGATAGGGTTCATAGCTTATCATGACAATGGCAATTATGTGAATTGAAGTGATGGTGATGATGATTATGATGATGATGATGATGATGATGTTGATGGTACCCCATTACTTCAGGATCACTTTCGGTGTGAATGACATTATGTGATCTGATTTTGAATATTATCAATTGTTTAGGGGCATGGATAGTCCCTTGTAGAATTAGAGATATCTAAATGTATGAAGTGTGTAAGTGATAAAAAGAATTGTATTGTAGCATCAAATATACAGTATGCTGTTTTAGTGGTGAATTGATTTAATTAGAAAAACTTGTCATATAAAAGACTTGTCATGTAATTGATAGTACTATTAGAAAAATTAATTGATTAAGTGAGAAAAGGCTGAGCAATTTTTTTAATTTTTAAAGTTGGTGTAATGATTCTTATTTTTTTGAAATAAAAAATCTAACCAGTGTTATGTAATATATGGACTTTATTTGCTTTCTATAAAACCAAAAACATACAGAAGAAATCTTTCGCTATTATTTTCATTGGTTCCTCTGAGATATATACATATATATATATATAGAGAGAGAGAGAGAGAAGCACATTAATGAGCTTGGAAATACTTTTCCAGTTTGCTTTCATTGCAGTAGTAATATATATTTTTAGTACATCATTTGGGTCTTTGTAAAATGTATTGGGTGCAGGTACCAATAGAAATATTCTTTTATTTGAGAAAGATCTACATTTATTCCTACAGGCTATATAACACAAACCAGAGGAGTGACATTTACAGAACAAATTGTGTGTTTTGCTGGAGAACTCATGTTTTGACCATCACTAAAATATCCTGCCTAGGAAATGATAAATTTCCTTCTCTCGCTCAGACTGAGACTGTTTATCAGTAGGTTGGGAACTCATTAAATGCTGTTCAGTTTTTGTTCTGAATTTTCTCTTCTTTCTTCTACTTCATAGTATATGCTTGCTAGTGAGCTATGGGATTAATTAAAAGAATAACAAAGGTACATGCATCCAGTATAAAACCCCAGGGAATTTGAAGAGCTTTGACAAATTGGGATATCAAAATATTTACAGAAAGGAGATGTCATACCTTATCTTATTTATAAAAAAATCCATAATAGATAATTGGTTTGGTGGGGAATTTTCATTTCTTTTAAAAGCATGTTGATCTAAGTAGAATTCAGACCTTTTCACTTGAAAGTGCATCTTTAATGTATTGTCCAAAAAAAAAAAAGAAAAGAAAAGAAAAGAATGCTGAATGTGTATGGAGAGGGATTTGGGAAATGGGCCGAGAGAAATCCTTATTCAGTAGCGAATAATAAATCCATTAGTCAAGAAGAAAGTCGAATTTCAAGCAGATAAAGATTGATTTTCAAGACCCTTTGCATGGTATTGATTTGTGCACTCTATCATTTAATATCCCAAGAGGAATTCATATTACTTATACAAGAGGGAGTAGATATAGAAGATGGGGTGGAAGGGAAAATTTCATGGACAAATTCATATAGAATTTTGTTCTTTCCCAGAAAGAAGTAAGAGGAGGGGGGGGGGGGGGGTGGAATCACTGTAATCACTGTAAAGTGCACTGTATTTCATAAATCAATTAGGTCTATTTGGTATTTGAATAGTGTTTGCAATTTCGTGATTCATGTGGGGAAGTCAAAGGTATTTGTCCTACATGTATATGTTACCAACTACATCATGGGTTTGGTATTTTAGATGATCGTAATAAGTTGATACATGCACTGCTATAAAATGAAGCTTGTATCATAGGAAAGATCTGGGGCCCTTTGCATAAAACTTTCTGTAATAGTAACTTTGCTATTATAGTAACTCTTCATGGAATACTGGATTTTGATTGGCTTTTGAGCAACATGCCATGCTTAACAGCCAATCAAAATCCAGTATTCCATGAAGTGATACTATAATAGCAAAGTTACTATTATAGTAAGTTTTATGCAACGGGCCCCTGTAGTGACGGTACTTCTACATATATGTTAGTTTTGTTATACTTGGTAATAATGATCGTAATAATAATAATAATATGATGATGATGAAGATGATGATAAAGATGATGATGATGACGATGACAACAAAACAATGATTGCTTAATGGCCTCCGCACACCAAACATGGTCCAGGCCATGGAATGGCCCTGTTCCAGTACAACGGTGCACAAAAACGGAAATGAATCGGTCATGTTCTATTCCAGTGCAACTGCTTACATCAAACATGCAACATGCCGTGGCAACCGGAATGGTTTTTATGCGATCGCTCTTGGAGCACTTTGATACAATTTGGGACATGGTGGCCCGGACCAGATTCGGTGTGACGGGGCCTTAACACGTTTTAACAGTATTATTACACCAGTCAATTGATTAAAATTTACAACTCTGTATATTACTGTCCACATTCTCTACTCCCTGGGCAACTAATACCGTGTTTACACAGTGACTCGGCTCGGTTCAACACGCGACACGTGCTCAACACGGCAATTTTATGTTGTGTAAACGTGATCAGTGTGATCCGCGAGCCGTATCGAACACCGCTTTTTCGATCCACCAGAATCATAGGTTTCAACCCGTGAGCCGAGTCAGACTCGTCTATTTTTTTCGTGTGTAAACAGAAAGCCGTGTCGAACCCTCGTGACCTAGGTCAAACACGGAATAGCTGCATCCAGTATCGGGCGAGATAGCTCTCTTGTCCTTGCTATGCCCCTGCCTTTGCTCGATTTCCCTAGGTAAAACCCCGGGTAAACTCTTTTTAGGGATCGCGAAATTCTACTCTTGCTCGTAGAATTGTTTGTATGGTATATCACTGTTTGGTATAATCCTTGCATTACTTATTCTTCTATATATTTAATATAGTGCTGTCACCACAGCAGTTTATAACTAATGTAACCCAGCCTCACTCTCGTTGTTCAGTGTTTAACGTATTTTGTTGTGAACGTTGTGGAAAAATGTAGTCGGAGGCAAATTTCCCGCATTTGTGACGTCAATTCTACTTCCGTTCGTGATCCGCGGGCCGTGTCGAACTCGCCTTTTTCGTTTTGGTATAAACATGATCACGGTTGCCCTCTTCGCAGCATTCGACCCTGCATGAGGATTCAACACTTGAGCCGAGTCACTGTGTAAACACGGTAATAGTGTTACAAGGGACTAAAAACTTTACCAAAATATGTTGAACTTGCCATATTGCCATGTTTGAAATAAAATTTTTAATTTGACAAATACTTAAAGATTTATCTCGAAGTATAAATTCTATCTAATATAGTTGCATGCTATTCTTACTTCCACTCCAATGAATTTGTGAATTTGAAGTCAAAACAGAAGAAGAAAGAGAAATTGTACCAAACCAAATTCATAACAGTCTAAAAAAAGTGATACAAATCAGAAGTTATTCCAGTAGGTTTAGCTGCATTAAATAAAAAGATGATTGAGTGCATGATAGGCAGAAGCTGTGCTTTTATCCCTGAATTGGCTCCCTTGAAAAAAGGCAATATGGCACAGCGTGATGAATGCTGTGCCTTGGGCAATTATTTCTTGTCGCTGATCTTATTTTTCATGGATACATCTGATTTTTCTCCCACCCTCCCTCTTACCGTTAGTTGCTTGTATAATCATGTGGGTGAGGGTGAGTGTAGCTAGTAATGTGTGTGTCTCTGTTATAAATTTGAATTCACTCAGCAGAAAGGGATAAAGATGGAGATGGGGAAGTGGTGGGGGGGGGGGGGGGGGGGCTCACATTAGCATTTAATATGACTGCACCTTTATTTGATTATGATTGCATATCAAACATTGACTGAGAGGACAGTGTAATGGGTAGTATTCTTTTAGCAATTTCTTCAGTAGATCTGCCGACACAGTGAATATTGTTTCAGTGGTTGGTATTGAAATACATGTACATGTATGCATACATGCAGTATCTTTAACAGGAATGTGAGATCAAAATCTTGAAATTATCTCCTGAATTTACAGGCCTCCATGTAGTTTAAAGGCATTGGCTAACTTTGTGAGCAGCTGATTTAAAAAATTCTCAAACTAAGATGAAACATGTGTATGAGTACTTGTATTTATACTCAAAAACCCTGAAACCAACCATAATTTGGAAGGAAAAGCTGTAAATTAGACGCGAACCGCGATTTTATTAGCTTTCGTCTCGAGAGACACTGAACTAAGAGGACCGTTTGGACGAATTAAAAAATACCGTTACTTGCCTTCCGCCGCGTGATACGTCAATACACACAGTGCGGTCCGTTGAGTCATGTGCGCATGCGCACTCCTTACGTTGGGTCTATGCAACCGACCCTCGTATATTTTTCAAACATTGGTTCACATTTCTAATATTTAAAAATACTTCCCGTGGATATTATGCTCTGAAACTTTCACACTGGTATTTTTACACTATAACCTTAATGTTTATCCCATTTTTAAGTAACAAAATGAGATTTTTTAAAAATCATAACAATGTTAGCCAATGCCTTTAATGTCACATTATAGATTATACATGTAGATATACATTTTTATGAAGGGGTATTACCAAAGCTATTAAAACAGAGTGTTTATTTATTTATTCTTTCAGTATTGCTATAGTCAGTAGCTTTTGTGAAATGTAAATGATAACCCTTTTCATGGCAAGAGATTTAGGTGAATTAGCAGGAGTCCATGGAGTTTGTATTTCATTTTGACTTGCAAAATTCATGTGAATATGTGGTGTGCACACAAAAGTTTCTGGTTTTACAGGCAGGAAAACACTAGATATTTCTTTGATGATATTGACTCAAGATACAACTTGTGTTGTAACTGTATGATGTGTTTATATACATTACAACATTGATTTGGGGAATGGGAGTAGAATGACACAAATTAGAGTCACCAATGAGACATTTTTACAACACCCTTACATATCAACTCTTCTCTGCTTTCACTGCCAAGTGGTTAGAAGTTCAAAGTGGAGTGATGTATCAAAGGACTTTCTGGGGTGACCTCGGTGACCTTTGAAATTGTCCTCGCATGCCAAGCTTTTATTGAGGTACTCTGATGATGACTAGAGCATGGGGAAAGTAGATCACATAGCTGTGTGTTTGGTATCATGATAGCTCAATGCAGGCCATTGTATTTCACTCTGATGATTTGTTACCTTTCATTAAAGGCATTGGTTAACATTGTTATGGTTTTAAAAAAATCTTGTTTTGTTATTTGAAAATGGGATAAACATAAGGGTTATAGTGTAAAAATACCAGTCTGAAAGTTTCAAAGTATGATATCCACAGGAAGTATTTTTAAATATCAAAAATGTGAACCAATGTTTGAAAAATATACGAGGGTCGGTTGCACAGAATAGACATAAGGAGTGCGCATGCGCGTATGACTCACCTTACCATACTGTGTGTATTGGCGTATCACGTGGCGGGAGGCACATAACGGCATTTTCAAATTCAAGCAAAGTAGTCCTCTTAGTGATTGTCTCGTGAGACGAAGGATAATAAAATTGCCGTTTGCATCTAACTTACACTTTTTCATTCCAAATTATGGTTGGTTTCAGGGTTTTTGAGTACAAATACAAAAACTCATACACATGTTTCATCTTAGTTTGAGAATTTTTTAAATCAGCTACTTACAAAGTTAGCCAATGCCTTTAAAGAACATGAAGTTGATGGAGAATTCACATTTGTCCATTTACATGTTGGAAAAACCTAAACCTTCCCTGACCTCAACAATAGATGAATATGTTCACAGATACTGACACATACATTTTAGTACTCTGCCATAATTGCTTTCTTTTGTAATTACATTTGTATTTTATTTAAATCAAAAGACACAGAGAGAGAGAGAGAGAGAGAGAGAGAGAGAGAGAGAGAGAGAGAATTAAATTATCCCAGTGATACAACCTTAAAGAGAAGGTGGAGTTCTGGGAAAGGTAAAAAATAATTTGTGAGCTTTCTTATTCTTCGTATGCTAGTTAGGAAGATTTTCACAGTAGAAATGTCCCCTGCAAACATTTGTTCTTCCCTGACATTCAAAATAGAAAAAAAACAGCCCAAATGTTTAGGCCGAACATTTGTGTGTAGTCCCATACATGCATTTCTGTGTGCAGTGCATGTGACTCTAGCAGAATTTAGTTAATTTCTTATCATTTTGGTGATTCCAAAATATTACAGCATACAACAATTCTTTAGTGCTTTATAATCGACCTTTCTCAATTACTTTGACACAATTTTTTTGACAATTCTCTCTCATGACCAGAACTTGCCTTTATATTTAATGTTTGTCCACTTTTTCTCTCTTTGGTTTAATTCTTGATGGAAAGATGAACAAAGATGACAGCAGTACGCATACTTCACTGATTATTTTAATATTATGCTAGAGTTTGATGCTTGAGGCTGAAAGACATCAACTCTATATCATTTGTTAATGGTGTATGCAATGCATCAGAGGCAAGAATATCCATAATGAATCAGAACTCTTGTGTTATAGGCTCCTGGGGATAAATATAAGCATATAGACATGTTGCAGGGAAAAATTAATTGATTTTTTTCCGGGGCTACTTTTCAAGCCTACCCGCCCAAATTTTCTACATTGTATTACACTTTACATTGGATCCTATGAGAATTTCAGGGGCTCTTTTAGTTTTCCAGGGCTCTTTTTGGCATTTCAGGGGTGAATTCGCCCCGAGCCCTTGTGTATTTTTTTCCCTGGCATGTTGGATGAGAAGAAAAGGGTGGGGGAGGAGAGGGGGTTAAGAAAGATGAGGTGAAAGGAACATGGTTGGGGGTCTTCAACCGAAACCTTTGGTTTGGACACTCATGCAGTGATCAACTCACACTCAAGGATGGGGAGTGTTGGGAATAACAAATTGGGGAATTATTATTAGGTTTGCTGGCCGGCTGGCCAGTCAGGTGCTGAGGTTAGATTTGTAAATGCTGGACTGTTTGCACTTCTGGGAATTTTTTACTGTGTTTAGGCGATTGCGCGGACACACTTATGAAGTCATATTTTGTGCTAAATTGATATTTAACATTTGATTTGTCCACACCTTTTTTGCGGCCAGGAGGCAAAAAACATTTTTTTTTTTCGCCGTGGTATTTAATTTCTTTTCTATGCCTCATTGTACCATTCATTTATGTGCAAACAACCACACGGGTTCTTGCGGGGGTTTACTGGTCCATACATGAACAAGCCTTAACCCGTTGAGCATGATGATTTGAATTTGGTATAATACCCATTTTCCACAGACCCCAGCCCGAGTTGGTATCATAGGCCTATATAATGGGTTAATGAGGATGATTATAATAAAAAGTCCCCTGATTTTGAAGTTGGGTAAAATTAACAGTAAGAACATTATTCTCTACTGTTGAAAAAGAAACAAGTAATGCCTCACAGAAAAGGCCCAGGGCTGTTGTGATCTATGCCCTCACACATCTAGAGTTGTGATTACTCTGCAATATTAACCTTTTTTTGAAAGATACTGAAAAGTGAGAAAATGAGATTCAGGACATGTACCATCTCTTCATAAACCATATCATTCCCTGTACATAATATATCAAGGAAAATAAAAATTTAAGAGAGAGAAAACAATATTTGGAAGAAAAATAGCCAAATGTACACGTGTACCAAACTTAAAATTGCAGAGCTAAGATCCATTAAACAAGAGGAATACCTGTAAGAACCTCTTTCATAAGGAAGATGGTGAACTTGATAAAGATGCATGGATTTAATATTGCTTTGAAGATAGAAACCAAGTGGGAAAGAATCTGGGGCACTTCCCTCAAAACCATGATTATTCCACGCTCTGCGATCAGCATTACTTATTCATGATGTGCATCTACCGCATCTTGCGTTATGATAACCAGTAGGCCTACTCCATCATTGTGGTACAAAGCAGGATAGCAATATCTTTGAGGAAACCTGTATGATAATGTATAACCTTACGGCAACCTGACTTCCCTCGGTGAATTTCATAGTAACACTGCAAATTACATGATAAATTGATATATGCACATTGGAGCTGTGCAGTAATGTGGATGCTGGTATTTTTATTGGGTGATCATTACCGGCAGTATCTCAGTATAATAGGGATATCTTTTTAATGGTAGTTGTGTCATGCCAAGTGCAGTCCGGGGAGTACGATTAACCCGTTGACTACTAAATTCTCAATTTCACATAGACTTATTACAGAGGCCACCCTTTCCCAGTGGGTTGAAATAATTCTACCAGTTTCATTAGGTGAAGCTCTTTATTTCAGTCTTTAATTTGTTTAGCCTGAATTCTAGGCTACATAAGTTTTTCAACATTGTCATTCTCAATGAGTTTCACTGGTTATAGAGTATTTAGACATTTCCTTTTTTTAAAAATAATTTTTTCAATGCAGTTATGTGTTTTATTAATTTTGTGCTTTAAAGTGATTACACAATGTTAGAAAAAATTTTGATACATGATCGAGAATAGAATTCTAAGAAGAATAACATTAAAAATGTGATGATTTTTCAATCGAAATCAATGCATTTTGGCTAATTTTCTCATAAAAAGTCAAGAGTTGACCCAAAAACTTGAGTATGAGGTATGACGTAAAAGTGGGTACCCAGCTTCATGCACTGCAGTTGAGCTGCGCGCTAGACTGTACGATTTGTATTATACCTTGCGCGCATTTTGCTAGAAGTGCGAGACAAAGTACCCACTTTGACGTCATTTTGACGTCATTGTGGTTACCTAGTTGAAACTGGGTCACAGCTGAGGAGTCAAAAATATCCTGAAATCTTAGTACATTTGGGGGGTTTCCTTGGCAACATGACTTTGAGAAAATGATTAGGCAGATGATTTTCTGCTGATGAAATCATGCTCTTTTAAATGAACTAACATTGTTTCAACATTGGGTACCCCCTTTAACAGGTTCTTGTTTTCTCTACCTGTGGATATGTAAATACCATGTAGGCTATTGTCTACAACTTGAACTTATGTTAAATGTATAATAAAAGAAGATAGATGTAGAAAACACATTGGCTAGAATTGATGAAAGAGGTTCATATATTTAAACCATGGTTTAAACCTCCACATGTGCATGAATTCTTGTCCAGTGGGTAGCCAGTGATGTGCTTATATGGCTTATTTTATGCATTTACACATGTTTTAGTCCTTGATGTTGTAATTTTGGCCATGTGGTCTGAGATATAGCCTATGCCTGCCACTTGAAGATGATGCAAACATTCATGTTGTATAATGATTTGTATGTTGTAGGTACAGCCAGCCATGGGGCATTACCTTTCGTATGATATGGAAGCAAAACCATTGATAGGTAGTGTGAACAGTACTAAATTGAGGTTCATTGTACAACTAAGCATTGTGCATTTGGATGTGCCTCTAGTGTACCATGTACATGGGGAATAACTCATGGGGCAGTGTGAACAGTGCTATAATGAGGTAATGTAAATCATCTTGGCAACGATCAATAACCGTTGACTCATGTAGCCTACACCTCCAGGGCAATGGTTAGTGCCAAGGAAACGCGTAGATGGGCTCGGTAGAATGCTAAATATTCAAAATAGACAAGCAGCTATGGAGTGGCTCTTGTTCATGGGGAAACAATGCCATGATTTAGCGGAAAGGTAGGGTTGGGACCTGAACAGCTGAAAACGAAGGTGATTAATCCCCAAGTGATGGGAGAGTTGATGATGGAGGTGGTGGTGATGATGATGACGATGATGACGATGATGATGATGATGATGATGATGATGGTGGTGTTGGTGGTGGTGGTGTTGGTGGTGGTGGTCAGGTGATGATGATGGTGATGATGATTATGATAAGTAAAAGGCTAGTAATGATGATGATAATAGTGACAATAATGCGTTGCCCGACTGGCAGAAGGGCTTTAACCCGAGTGCATGTTACGCAAAACGTACAATTTCGTGCTCAATTTTAACGCCCTTCTGCCAGCTGGGCAATGAATGATTATAAGTTAGGCTTTCAGAGCTCAAAATATGAATAACATTCAAGGAAAAAAAAAAAAACTACTTGAACAGGTAATCTGTTATACTATGTTAAATGACAATAATTAACATTATAATTAGAAACAATTTCAGGATTATTAGAAATAACTGTTGATGAATATTAAAGAGAATTGAAGGGAATGATTACAATCTGAAATATAAAAGGATATGTAAACAGAATAACAATAAAAATAAATCATATAGAGGTGATGACATTATTTTATGAGGACACCTCCTGTATATCCTTGGCTTTGAATAGTTGGTCATGTCAACAAAGTATCACTCGCACCTTTCTACCTTGTGCACTTTCTTTTTTTCAAAGATTGGAACAGGTACATGTAAGTGTACTGTACGTGCCACTATCCCATGGTAAACAGGGCATGACGTGGGCAGGGCATGTACACCAAACATACCTAATTCTTCTATTGGCTAGCTTAGGCACGTAGTAGCATTTCAGCGCCTGATTTAAGATCTTTAGATGTTGGTGGTAGATTATTAGGCCCTATTTGCAGAACCTCTTGAAATAGGAGGACAGAATCACACCGTGGATAGTTTGTAAACACAACCCCTTCAACATAATAGAGTTTGCTGGCTTGGGTTTCTATTATTGGTGAGAAGCCACCTTTCCCTTTAAAAATGCTTCCTCTTCTTATAATTTCTAATGCTTCCTCTTCTTATAATTTCTAATGCTTCAAAGCTTTCTTGAGCTACAGAGATCCCCGGTCCCTTCTGCTATCTCCACTGCTCCTGTTAACTGTTAACTATTGGCTCTATTGCTATATAGACCTTTAGTCAACTCTGCATAAGTCGAAGTCACATAAGTCGAATAATTGCCTAAGTCAAAGGTCTGTACTGGGTCCCATTCCTTTATTTTCTATTGTTTTTGACCCTCATAAGTCAAATTTTCTCTAAGTCGAAGCATTTTCTCCCGTCCCAAGAAATTCGACTTAGTCAGAGTTGACTGTATTTTATTTTAAAACAACGAAACTGACCATAACTTGGGGGCTTCCAAAATAAGAAAAGATGATTGGATGGGTCATGCAATAAGTCAGATGTGTTGCTATGCCTGTGCATAACTAAACTATTGTTAGGCATACTTGAAGCCCCCAGTTAATGCTAAAATAGACATTAACACACAAAAAAGCACCCTTATGGAATGGGTCTATTTAGTATATGTACTGCTACTATTGTGGCTATATTATATTCCTCTTCTTGAAATCATGTTCTTTATCTCCTCTGATCATGTGATCAAATCATGTGATCGAATCATGTCATCAAATCATGTAATGGATACAGTAATCCATTACATTTGAAATGCAGTTACACCAACAAGACCCACACCTGCTTCAAAATATATAGAATGGAAAATTACTTTACACCCAGTGGCCAAGGAAAACTCGGTATTGAGTTATTCTGGAATCAGTTTGGTGGTGCAACTGAGGGTGCATTTATGCTGACAATTTTCAGGCCAAAATCAGGCTTTTGAAACGCGTTTAGTTAAAAACACGGTTGCGTCCTTTCTCATTTTTGTTTAAACGCCAATCTGAAACGCAGATCGTAAACGCACAAAAAGGTGCGTTTACGATCAGCATTTCTCAGAAAAGATGGTTTTTGGGGAAGCATAAATGCAACACCATTTATATGAATTCAGAATATATAACCTCCCCCTTCTTTCCATCTTTAGTAATGTTATTCTTTGTTTTATTCTATCATTTCCTCTTTCAATCTCCATATTGTTATTCTTTGTTTTCCTTCTATTTTCTCATCTTTCTATGCTTCCTTATGTTATTCTTTATTATTCATCCTATATCATTTCCTCTTATTCTTTGTTTCTATCTTTCCTTATGTATTTTTTGTGTTTCCTGCTATCTTCCTGTCTTTCTATCTTTCCTTATGTTATTTTTTGATTCATTGTATTTTCTATCTCTTCTTATGTTATTCTTTGTTTTATCATTCTATCTTCCCTTATATCTTTCCATGTGTTATTCTTTGTGTCATCGTTCTATCTTCTTTTATATCTTTCCTTATGTTATTCCTTTTTTCCTTCTAATTCCTTGTCTTTCTATCTTTCCTTATGTTAATCTTTGTTTCATCCTATTTTCTATCTCTTCTTAAGTTATTCTTTGTTTCATCATTCTGTCTTCCCTTATATCTGTCCTTATTTTATTCTTTGTTTTCCTTTTATCTTCCTGTCTTTCTATCTTTCCTTATATGTTACTCTGTTTCATTTTGTCATTTCCTCTTCCTATCTTTTGTTATTTTTTGTTATTTTTCCATTCTGTCTTCTTCTTTTTCTATCTTTCTTATGTTTTTCCTTGTTTTATCCTATCATTCCTTCTTTAGCTGTCTTTCCCTATTAGCCTATAACTCCAAACTTATGAAAAAGCTTGAGCCCCAGCTTGACCTGTCCTTTGCCTTTAAAAGAGAAGCATAAACAGTACCCCGTGAAACCGCGTTTACGATATGCGTTTACAATGTGCGTTTCAAAACGCTCATCCTGCATTCAAAAAGTAAGCATAAACGTACCCTGAGTTATTTCGATTCCAGAAGCAGGCTTCTTCCATATCCAGCTAGAAAGCTGTTTTAGAGAAAGGCTGAACAAACCAGAGCTGGCTCAGCATGAGATGAGGTGACCGTGGAGGATTGGAAGGAAATAGGATTCAGAGCTCTGCCTCTGGGCTTTAGAATGATGGCACATCTAAGCTGAGATGTTCAGATGTTTCATGATATTCTCATCTACATGTAGCTTTCTGTGATGCTCTGTAATACTTTAGGAATCGTGCCTTTACCGGAAATAGATAGATATGGATTAGAGGAGAGCTTTTGCAGGCTAATTTGTAAAGAATAGGAACTGTATTTTAGTACATGTCTGGATACATGATTTCTTAAGTGAGAAAAGTTAATACCTCTTTTCTGTGGGAATCAGAGATCTACTTTAGATAAACGAAATATTTTGAGGGAAACTTCATTGTAGAGCCCTGTTTTTTGTGGTTTTAAATTCATTACAGTAACTAAAACATGCCAATGTATGTTGCATGATGAGTAATATGTATTGGCATTGACATATTCTGTACATTTTCCCTTTATACCCCAATACTTATGATAACCCTGCCCGCATATAAAATGCGATTTTTAGAACTGAAATATTATAAATTCCTAGATAGTGTAAAGGTTTCCATTTTACCAAAAATGTACTCAATGTTGTTTCAGTTGTAACAAAAAGCTGTGTGGTTTTTGTGACAAAGGTAATATTAAAGGGAGGTTCCATTGGGATATATGTGGACATTTTCAGCCACGAGAGGGCACTGTGTTCGGCATCTGATGCCAGAGCTCTACCCTGCAGAGTGGCCTGCTCTCTGGCGCTTGCTTGCTGCTGCATGTATTCCCTGCTCAAAACTACAGACTTGGTTGATTTTAATAGGGCAGTCCAAGAATTAATTGCAATAGTCCCAAATACGCATTGGATGCCCAAAATTTGTGTACGAGTGAATTGGGCTTACACAAATTGGACATTGTCCATGGTCTCCCAGTGGCCAGTCCCTTTAAGGTGTGTTCAGATATGATGCAACTTTGTGCCGCCACATTGAGCCGCCACATTACTTGTGTACAGGTCTGTGGGGTATAGGGCGACAAAAAAATGTCGCCGAGGCTGGACACATTTTGATTTGCTGCCTGGCTGCAAAAAACATGCGCACCAATCAAATTCCTAAAAAAGTTAGCGCAAAAATTGTTGTCATCAGATTGTTTGTGCAAGTTTTGACAAAATTCTCTCTTATTTGAGAGTCGACGCGTTAATACGTACTGATTAGCATAAGTGGCGGCACAAAGTCGCATCACATCTGAACACACAAAATGTGGTGGCACAATGTGGCGGTAAATGTCGCATCATATCTGAACACAAAAAATGTGGTGGCACAATGTGGCGGTACAAAGTCGCATCATATCTGAACACAAAAAATGTGGTGGCACAATGTGGCGGTACAAAGTCGCATCATATCTGAACACAAAAAATGTGGTTGGCACAATGTGGTGGTACAAAGTCGCATCATATTTGAACATAAAACATGGTGGCACAATGTGGCGGTACAAAGTCGCATCATATCTGAACACACAAAATGTGGTGGCACAATGTGGCGGCACAAAGTCGCATCATATCTGAACACACAAAATGTGGTGGCACAATGTGGCGGTACAAAGTCGCATCATATCTGAACACACAAAATGTGGTGGCACAATGTGGCGGTACAAAGTCGCATCATATCTGAACGCACCTTTAAAATGAAACTTCTGCTTATAGATTATATGCACAAGAACCATTTTACTGGAAATCCTTGTTTACTTTCAGAAATGTTTGATCTGAATTTTAAAATCTGGAAATTACCTAATTACAAATTAGACATTTTGATGCATGCTCTGATGAAAAGAAATGAGACAGATCACTTTATTCTGTGACATTTCAGAGTCATAAAACCCTCAAATTACAGCTATATGGATGGGGTAAATACTTTTGATTTGTGTTGTCACAGTCATTAGACACTCTCTAGGGGATTGAAAAGTCTTATTTGTCTGTCTTCTTTCCTAATTCTTCTTTGTGATTAAACCCTCATAATTGAATTCCTGCACCAGTTATGTAAGCTCAAAATGGACAAAATACTGCATACAGGATCAATACATGTAAGGTGCAGCTCTGGGTTCTTAAACAGAAAATCCTCCTAAACCTTTTCTGACAAAAGCCACTGGAACTCCAATGGAATCCAATCTCGCCAACAATTACACTGATCTCGGCCCATTACCCCTACTCTATTGTTCACTCCCAGCCCACTTTCTGTTCTGGCAAATCTTGCTGGATGAGAAGAATGGGGAAGGGAAAGAGAGAAGAAAAGGGTGAATAACTGTTAGTGTGACACCTTGATGTTTACATCACTTTGGTGTCTGACCTTTTCTGGTGTGAATGGGGCCATGTGAATGAGATAGGGAGTAGAACTCGGTTTCCCTGTTATTTAATTTGATATTACGGATTACCTGAATAATTGTTAGTGTCACTCTTTGATGTTTACATGAGTTAAGTGTCTAACTTGGTGTGAATGGGTCTGGTGTTAGTGAGATAGACTAGAAAACTGATTGAACCCTTTTGTTATTTACTTCACAGTCGGACTACTTGTACCTGGATGATTGTTAGTGTAACACCATGATGTTTACATCATGGACTTATCCAGGTGTGAAAGGGGTTCAGTGTGAGTGGGATAAAAGGTGTTATTTAATTAGATGCCAGGCTAAATTCACATCCTGTATGGCTTTTGTAGTCTAAGCTCAGTTTGAACTTCACCTCTGACTCTTACCCTTTTAAAACTACTATACATCTAGCACAGGAAAAAGGAGATCATTTTAGGCTTTTAGTAGGTTTCTTACATAGTATATCAATACTGCACTTATAGCTAAGATACTAGTATGCTCAAATGTTGGGTAAGGGTTTAGTGGTCTGTCCCAGTAAACACTGAAAAGACCTCTGTTAATAGATCATTGGGCCTCCTTCAGATTTGCATGTGTTTGTCAATGGACTTCACTTTTCAAGCCTTTTGAAGCATTTTGCATAATGGATGAATAGGCAACATCATTATCATTTTTATACGATATCCTGAAAGATGATTGTTAAGCCTATCAATAAGCAATCACAAATGTGATAGTTTCTCGTAATTTCAATAACCCTTTGTTCTAAATGTACTTCCGGTGTATTATGCTTAAATTAACAAAGCATTCTGTTGTCCTCTTGAAGGCATCAGTGTGAAGGAATTTTCCTGAAGTTCTATTAGCTGAGTGCATCTTGAAATGATGTTGATTCCTCCCACTTTGCATGCAATATAGGGTCACTCCCAGAGAGCATTGCACTTTTCTCTACCATACTGCAGGGTTGACTGACTTATCCATTGGTCAGTCTAGTGAACCACAGTGGTTACTAGTGGTCACTCTTGACCATGACTAACTCTTTCCTAGAGATGTTTTTCCAATTTGCATTGTCAATTTGATAGTGAATGGACACAGGCTTGAACTACCAATATCTTGTATACTGTGAAAACGCTTTTATTCGTAGTCCATTGTCTTCATGTTGCCTTCTATACATGTAGTCATCAAACACAGCTGGTGGGGTCTGTCATGTAAATTAATTTTGTATGTATTGTAATATTGATCATACCTTGTAATAACTTAAATTTGAAAAGAATATCTCATCAATCATGATACAGTTGGTAAATATATAAAGTACAAATGCTTCCGGACTTGTCATTATATGTCCATCACATGGTAAATTAATTTGTCCACTTTGTTCCATTTATATTTCTAGTTTAAGATATTGACAGCATTCCAGTGTGACATTTCTTGAGAACTCAAATGCGCAAAGATATTTGAAGGTACTCTCTGAAATTGAAATTGAAATGATGGAGTTGAAAACGGGGACAATAACAATGGCAGATCACAAATCAGATATCCCTCGTTACTTTTCACAGCGGTATCTCAATATTGCCAGTCTGAGTAGGGTAGATTGAGGGGAGATCTTGAAGATCTTTGCAGGGATAACAGCATGTAAAGGATAACCATGTTTTCCTTGTGGCCAGTAGACGCCTGTATATTTATTATCCGTGAGGAGTAATTGCCCGCGACTGATCAGTCCTGTGATGAAAATAACAAATCAAATTTGGGATTTTCTGTGCTTAACCCCCACTAGGATCCTCCGTTTTCATTTCACCGTAGGACAGGATATGAGGCTATTTATAGCAGGCATCAAGTCTGGCAGTATAGGCCTATATTGCAGAGAGAGAGAGAGAGAGAGAGAGAGAGAGACAGAGAGTGAGAGATGGAGAGAGAGAGTCAGAGAGAGAGAGAGAGAAAGAAAGAGAGAAAGATAGAGAGAAAGAAAGAGAAAGAGAGATAGATAGAGGGAGAAGGAGAAAGAGATAGAGAGGGGCATATAAAGAAAGTGAAATGAAATTGGACTTGAAGAAAAATGACAGAGAAAGGCCTATTTAAATAGTACAAAAGACAAGAAATGAGATATGGCAGAGAGAAATATAAGAGAGAGACACAGAGAGAGAAGAGAATAGCATCTGCATGACCATATTTATATAGGATGAAGGGAAACTTTAATTGAAATAAAAGGTGATTGATTTAAAAAATATATATATTTATTCTCCACTCATGGGTTGGATGGCCCTTGTCAGCTAAGAACTGTTTTTCAAAGGGGGTCCATATGAAATGAGGAAATGAAAGAACAGTACAAGTAATCGAAAATATCAATTACATGTATCTATGAAGCAAGAGAAGGAAAGAGTGAACAGAGATGAAATAAAGAGTAGAGAGGATAACGAAGTGAGAGAGAACCCTCAGCAGTCATCTATATGGGTTTATTTTACGTGCACTTAGAGGCCAGCTTGTTTTGACTCTGGACACAAATGTGACAAATAAAATGTTTATTTACGAAGAAGACCTGCTAGCGAAGCCTGCAAATATAGCACAAGTAAGCTTTCCCTTGGCTAGCGAGTGAGCTAGTCTTCTGAAGTGGGGTCAGACAAACAGGATGGGTGGACAGTGCGTTTATATCTTTATTTATTTGGATGTATCAGGCAGAGACAGATTCAAGACATCAGATTTAATTGAATTGGTTGGGATGTAATGAAACCTTATGCCGTGATCATCTTCTTTTAAAGGGTATCCAAAAGAGTACATTAAAAGTGCTTCATGCATGTTGTAGATAGTATCAAACAACATTAGAACATGGGACAATAAGGACAACATTTATCATATTTATATATTTTAACAATAATTAGTTGATAAGGTATTGTAATAAATGATTTATTTTGTGTATGTGTGTAACATACAAAGTTTGTTGTGATATCCAGTGAAGAAGATAAATTTCTATCAGAATTAAAATTCAAACTAATGAAATTGAGCCAAACTTCAATGATTTGTAAAAGACACATTTTGAAATATTGGATTAACACTGTCTGTACTGTAGGCAGATATAACATGTATCAAACAAATAGTACTATAGTAGTACTAGAGTTCAGGGGTTTGTAATAAAATAATACTAGGTTTGATTAAAGAGAGTGTTATTCAATATTTATTCATATCCTAAATTTGATAAATGCCAGCACATCAGTCATAAAATAAAAAGTTTTCACAGAGTGCGACGTGCTGATATGGATGCTTGCATATTGTTTACCAAGCAGGGTACTGTATGTGTTTAATAAAATGATCCCTCTGTACTATTGACAGTGACTTGTGCAAATAAACGGAAGAGTAGCTAACCATTAATTCACTATTATGGGGGTGGCTCATTGTTACATCTCCTGTGATCTAATACAAATAGATTGTGACATCATATTCTCCCCATCCAGCCTTTGTTATTGTGCAAGGTATGAATGGAAGAAAGGATGCATTGTGTTGGTGTGTATGGGAAGAATATGAGTGATATTTGGATAATTTGTAAATGATACCGTGAAGACTGTCACAGGTCAAGAGGTCGATATCCCTCTGCTGAAAGCTTACTTGAGTTGCTGTTAAACTAATAGTGTATTCCATTCTTTATGTAAAGTATGCAAGGGAATGCAGTTTAGGCTTGCAAGTATAGAAAGAATTAATGTCCCTGTGAAGATATCATAGACATAGACTATTGTCATGTCTTTTTTAGGGAAAAAGAGGAATAGAAAGGTGTTACAACCTTATCTAAAAAAAAAAAAAAAAAGAAAAGAAAAAGAAAAGAGAATGAAATAAAAAATCTTGTCTGATAAAACATATGCATACATGTATAAAGCTGTATTTTTAAACAAGATGATTGGAGATGGATAGTATTAATTTAAATGAATTAGATACGAAGAAGATCTGACATGGAGATATTACTGAATAATGGAAATACATGTTAGAGTAAAATAATTGATTTCATGTCGAAAGTGCTGAGCTGAATTATCAATTAAAAATGAATTATTGGACAGAAGTAGATCTTTACAACATGCGATGATGCATTTCTTGTATCATACATACCTTGATGGCAACCGATAGTGGCAAGCTCTACAGAAGTACATCTGGGCCTCGTTTCATAAAACTTGTTATCAATAACAAGTTGCAATAACTGTTATAAGCTACTGAAATCCTTGCATCTGATTGGCTGAGAGCAAATTTGTCATAGAAATGTGGCATTTGTTACTGATAACAAGTTTTATGAAACGGCCCAGATCCACGATATGTCCATCATTTTCTCATCCTCTGTTTATCGATATACATGTAATACATAAAGACATAGTCTTAGTTGTATTGTTCAGACACAAAAACTCTGTCATATAGCTATGCTGAAGCGATATGGCTATATGATGAATTTCTATGTGTGTCTATGCGCTCACTGACGAAACGTCGTATAATGAAACTAGGGTCCGAGCTACGTTTCGAACTAGAACGTGATAAAGAATCACTGTCCATGTGTGTCTGAAAATAACTTATAAATTTGATAATTAGAAAAAACTGATTAACACCCATCTTGCAGCTTTATCATCTGGTGGGAAGTTATTACCTTTAACTAGATTTTTGTAATGTCAGATTTTAGACTGCAAAAGGTTGAGATCAGCTTTAACATCATGTGACTTTGAAAGACCAGCCAAGGATCCCACTGATGACATCACTGAGTCCCTGTTGCCATGAATCTGTTTCCTTTCTCTCTTCTGGGAGATGATAAATATCAATGGAGCTATGCTCAATTAGTCAATGTCATCCTAATGTCCTATGGCTTCTCTCCAGAATAAAAGATATATAGTGCAAACAGTGGAGGTATATGATTATTTTATTTTCTTTTTTTACAAAGAAGCTGTTACAAGCCAATTTGAAGTACATTATTGTGTGCCGATCCAAAAGGCCCAGATAGTTTGACAGCCAGCAAGCATCTACCTGCTAGGAATATACATGCTAAGAGAGTATTGTTGATTTTTTATTAAATTTGTGCAATGCATTTTAATAATTACAAAGATGCAAAAGCATCACACAGACCGAGCATTGTTAAATTTGAAATCATTGCAAAGATGTTAAACAGCCAAAAAATGGGAAACTTTAAGTGTGGTTTTGTGTGGTGTCTAAATGGTGATCAAACAGAGATTGTAAAGATACATTGTATGCATAGCCACTCAAGAAGTTTGTAAGAGAACAAAGTTCATGGTTGATACGAATTGAAATTATTTTCAGGAGTTAGGTTATCAAGTACTTAGAAATCATTGAGTGTTAGGCCATTCTCAATGCAATTATTTACTCAAGTGATTTTTCTTCTCCTTCCTTACAATTCAAGTTGTAAGTGCATAGTCTCAGAGTTAGATTTTAATGCTCAGTTCATTGGAATGATATTGCATCATATCCAATTTGCACTACTTGTATGTCCTAATTTGATTAAGCTTCGCTATGTCTTTCTCAGCTGTAAGCATTCATATTTTCTTCTGTTTATTTGTAAAATCAATATTGCTTGAAAGGTAGACGTCTGAATGAAACGGCTCAAGAAACATGCCTTGAAATCATATCCAGTCTTTATTGATTAGTCAATTAGGCTTTTGATTCAGTCATTTTGTCTTGTATAATAAGTGTTCATGTAAGATTATCAGATATATGAATGATGAGAAGTAGAGGATGTTGTCATTGCTTACGAGTGAATAAAGCGATACAGTGCTATACAGTTGCAAACAAAAAGGGGAAAATGCTTTGGGAAGGCAAAGTATTATCGCTCAGCAGGCCAGGACTTAGCCGGCCGTGTAATTGGTTCCCAATGGTTAGGCATGAGCGTATTGGATCATTTGCTCATGCATAACTTGCTTGCCAGGCACTCCAGATATAACTGGTTTGAGTTGACTGGACTGAGAATAGGAACGAAGATACGATACAAGGGATGTGGAGAAGAGAGAAAGAGAGGGAGGGAGGAGAGAGGGAGGGAGGAGAGAGGGAGGGGGGATAGAAGAATGGGGAAGGGGTGGGGGCGGGGAAGGATGGAAAATAAAAAGGTGGAGAAGAACTGGGGGAGGGAGAAAAACATTTTTAGAGACATCAATGAAAAAAGATACACACTATGGTGGAATAGAGATGAAGGATAAGATATTCATGGCTGATATTCAGCAAATGAGCTTTTTGCTGATCAATATTATAACTGACCTCAGTTGAAATGAAAAAAAAACAACAACAACACATCAACTTACATACATACATCGCAGGTTGAAACTCGGTATATTCTCACTTTTCTTCTGCAGGAGGAAAAGTGGATTTTACTATTGAAAATTTCTCAGACTTGTGTTGGGTTGGTTGGTTGTGAATATGCTGAATAGGCCTAAATATCAAGGATTATGAGGGCTTTATTTCATACTTCGCATCTGAACTTGTACCGTATTCTTTGGATACCTTTGATGGGTTAGGATTCAGGAAGGTGTGAAAATGTGTAATAAAGCAGGGTGTTATACTGGTTATTACATTAGGCGTATTATACTTGGACATCCCACTACCTGTGAAAATGTGATCAGACAATGCATATCCTCTGTCCCTTTTTCTTACCTTAATCTTAATTCCCATTCAGACTTCCTCAGTTCATTGTTGCATATACCAACTTGTTACATCATATTTTGTGTTAACTTTATAAGAATTTGACTGGTCCACACCTGTTTGTTACCAGGAGTAAAAAAAAAACACAACTTTTTGTCTTGGTATTTCTCCCTCGTATCCCATTCATTTACGCCCATAAAGGCCACAGAATTTGCCATGGGGGTTTGGTGCTTCATATGTGAACAGTCCTTTAGTGTGAACTGGCTATTAGGCATATATCCAGGAAAACAAGCACAGCAAGTTTTGAGTTTGAGTTTACTGCGGGGGTTTGCCGCTTCACATGTGAACAATCCTTTAGTGTGAACAGGCTATTAGGCATATATCCAGGAAAACAAGCAGAACAAGTTTTGAGTTTGAGTTTACTGCAGGTATTTGGTGCTTCATATGTGAACAGGCTATTAGGCATATATCCAGGAAAACAAGCAGAGCAAGTTTTGAGTTTGAGTGTATTGCGGGGGTTTGCTGCTTCACATGTGAACAATCCTTTAGTGTGAACAGGCTATTAGGCATACAACCTGGAAAACATATGGAGCAAGGTTTGAGCGAGACTCGGTCAACCAGCCCTTGAATTTGAGATTGACTACAAACCAAGTCAGCCATGAATCCACTGGGTAAAAATGAGGTGAAAAAGATCGAGACTTGAGTGTGATTTAGAATTTGAAACCTTGAAAAGAGCTCTTGAAGTAAAAAAAGGCCTGTTGATGAGGAGTCGTTGAAATATGCTAATTACTACGTGTACCTTTAACTTTTGGGTTGTGTGAAAAATGTTAATGTTTTTTTGAATTCAGAGGAGAGCATTTTACATTTGAGCAAGCAGAAGAACAAATTGAATAATTGATATGTACATCCATCCATTATTAGAAGTGATCCGTCAAGGTTGGATGTTTCATTAACTCTTCACCATATCCTACTCTGGCAACCAAATCACTGATCCCTATTTGTCCTACTCAATAGAGGAACCACTGGTGTGAATGAGAACATGGGTTTTATGGTCGAAGAACCCACACTATGTCTGTCGGGTCAGCAGGCCATGAATGTGTTTGCATGGTAATTTGCAAAATGTTCACCCTTGAAGGTCTGAACAAGTCCTCTGTACAAACCTAACTGATAGGGTGTTTAACCTTGGGACCATTCACACCAGGCAGGCTATCATGCGTAACCCCATGTTGAAACAGACACATGCTTTCATTGCATTGCATTGGTGTCACTAGTTCAGCAATTTTACAATTTGGAATTGTTGGATACAGATCATTTAGATTTTAACTGTATTGCCTTTGTGCAAGCCTGTATTTGTATTCTGTTGTACAGTAGTTATCAAATCAAATTATAGTTCTCTCATCTACTCTCTCTTATAGAAGTTATGCTCTTTAACTACTGATTAATAGTGTATCAGATTTGATGGCCTTATTAATTGCTCATTTATTACCAGGTTATATCCTGCAGAGAATAATATCAGGAGCTAGATTTTCCTGTATAGCGCTAAAGGATATGATTATGTATGTACTTGTGTACAGGGACACTGGGACGGAATAGGAAATTTTGACGTGTTTTACATAAAATGTTATGTAGATTAATTTTTATCGGTAGCAAATAGAGTCTGGTGGACTATAAAGCTATAAAATTGAAGAGTAGTCTCCTGAAATAAAGTTTTTGATGTAAGTGGGAATCCTGCAGGGAATGAGAGTAGCCTCCTCTTGCTTATACTTGTCTCCTGAATTAAGTTTCCTTCTCCTCCTCCCCCTCCTCCTCCTCCTCCGAGCTCCTACCCCTCCTTCTTCTGCTTTATCCTATTCTTCCTCTTCTTCTTCTTCTCCTCTTCCTCCTCCTCTTGCTTCTTTTGCTTCCACTTATCTTCCCCCCTCCCCCTTCCTCCTCTTCCCTTCTTGTCTCCTGTAGTAATTCTCATCTAGCTGCTCCTCCTCTCACTTTTTTTTATATTCATATATCCTTTTCTCTTGTCCCTCTTTTTCATTTCCTTGTACATGTTTTTTCTATTCCTTCTATTTCTGTGCCATGTGGTTAAAGCATTTTCACCACCGAACTCTTACATGTCGCTGTGGGACCATCACAGCCTTCCTGCTGCAATTACATGCATTTTAATTCTAATGCTCCGCCTTGAACCCAGAGAAAAGAAGTAAAAAAATTATTTTCTTTTCTTTTTGTTTAAAGCAATATATCCACAAATGATTGGACATGTATGTTAAGGATGTTAACTACAATAAATACATTGCTAAGATCCTTTTGCCTTAGACCTGCAGAAACCTTGAAATTTGTATTATATAATTGAATCCTTTTCTTGTGTATGTCATATCCTCTCCAGTTGCAAGTTTGTCTGTTACATGATAACATGATTTCATCTTTTGCATTAGTTGTGCCTTGAGCATTCAATTTCAAGTGGATTTAGTGCCTTACAAATCTTTTTATTAAGAAAGCAACTATTTGTATTTGAGAAAAAAAGTGATAACAAGAAATAATGGGAGTATTTATGAGTAAAGCCATGTTAAAGAAATCATGGCAAATGCAGATCATTGTTTAATTTGATCAGAATTTTATTCAAAAAAACAAACAAACCATAAGTCAATACAGTGTGATACATCAATGTTCTTTTGATAGCAATTCTTTGTGGTGTTGTTGAGTAGGCTCATTGATGAGTGTTTTGTCTAGTCTGTTTTCTATTCCGCTCTATTAATCTGTCCAATCAAGTCATGTTGATGGAGATAGAATGGTACACGCAGACGTAGATGAGAAGGAAATTAGCTTCAGGCAGATTTGACACACGGCATACCAAGCTCCTCAGAAATATATTTCTCAACTCCTCCACACAGCTCAATCAATTCATACATTGCTTGCATGAGGATTCCGATTGCTTGTACGAAGCTATGAATATGAATATTTTGATAACCTAATATAGATATTTTTACGCATAGTTAAATTGATCTTTTCGTGAAATAAGATATATTAGAGTGGAGGTTTTATAAGATCAGTTTGTTTTTGGATGATGCATTTGCCTAGATTTAAGTTGACACGTTTGGACTTAAAGGGAAAGTCCACCCCACAAGTTTCTCTGTTTCAAGGGATTGCACATTTTCTCACCCCATAGTCAAAGTATGTTATGTAAAAAGCACTTCTTCTGAACATACATTGACTATGGGGGTTAGAAAATGTTAACTCCCAAAGAAATTGAGAAAATGTGAAATTTCATGTACAAAGTGAATGGAAAGCTGCTCGTATATGATGTCATCAGTGCTGCCAATTTACAGAGCCGAGAGTAATTTACTGGAAAATGTAAATGAGTGTAATTTTCTAATTCTTTGACCGATTTTGCTCATTCCTTTTTTAAAATGCTGTTCAAATTTAACTCCTTTTATTGAAACAGAGAAACTTCTGGGGTGGAGTTTGCCTACAAGGTGTTGGCTGTGCTATTCATCAACTTTAAGCTATTGATCATTAATGTATTGAAACAGTTCAAACAAGCTATATGACCAGTGGGTGAATCTGAGCTTAGGGCCTTGGTGGTACAGTTCAAGCTAATCAATCCATCATTCATGTTGCAGAGTGCGAATATGAAATGATTCTGAGTTTACCAGCGGGTTGAGGGTTGTGGCATGCCTCTTACACAGAGACCCTCATGAGTCACGTACCCATTTTGTTATCATGTCCGTTAACAAGAGCAATGGAGTGAGACTACATGTATGTGATGGGAAGGCTTCTGAGAGGGAAGGGAGAGAGTTAGATGGAGAGAGAGAGAGAGAGAGAGAGAGAGAGAGAGAGAGAGAGAGAGAAAGGTAAAGAAGAGATAGTGGAAGAGAGAGAGAGAGTTGAGAGAGTGAACTATAGCAAGATAGAGAGAGAGAGAGAGAGAGAGAGAGAGAGAGAGAGAGAGAGAGAC
>CM057154.1:33541369-33765926 GCA_029962745.1 Echinometra lucunter | reverse complement strand
ATTGCCATGATACTACAGGTGCTATTATTTACAGTACTGAATCTATTTATTCATGGTTATAGCCTGCCATGAGCTAGATGCAGCTTTTTATTAGTGAATAATGTTCAAACATAAGGAAACATGAAATACAAATACATCTACAAAGGAATCACAAAATATTATTGGAGCTTAAAATGAATAAGTATTCAAACAAAAACCAATACAAAAAAAATATGAAAAAATATTCATTAAGAGGAAAAAAGTGAGACAACAAAATTATTATTAGTAAAATTGTTTAGATTTACTTGTACCACAGAAAAGGTGTAGTGCTTTTGTCTGCAGTTTATTGAAAAGCTCTGAACCTTAAATAATGGGCTTTTTTTGAGGAAGTTGTAGGTGATGGTGGTAGTTGATTAACGTGATGCAACATAACATGATTTAAGATAAAGTGTGAGGACGATTTTTTACAGTTTTGGTGGTGAAAATGTGCAGAAATTTCATACTTTCCGCATTGCCCAAATATGAAGCGATATGGGCGCCCTTACGCCACTATAATGAGAATACTTAGAAGGGGGAGGGCAAAATAATCCCCCCGAATGAAGCAAGCATTTGCCCCTTTTCATGCATGATAGAACATTTGAATACTGACAAAGAGCAGGCTAGGCCTACATGCCAGAGCCAGTTTCAATAATATGGGATTCATGGTAAACAATTTTATTTTCATTTTGTGGTCACATATCTTAACACGATTTTGATCAACAGTAGGAATTACATTAAACTACCGGCATCAATCCTTCCATCATAACAAATTTTCTAATAATTCTCACTAGCTTAAACCTGAATGTAACAAACATTACTGTCCATGTAAATTAACAGCGTAGTTGGTGTTCTATTACCAAGCCTAATCACCTCCTCCTCCCCCCCCCCCAACTAAAAAGAAGAAATTATGCATTTAGGTGGGGCTTATGTCTCACTGAGAGCAGTACATGACTCGCAAACACAAAAATGATTAAAAATCATACTTTTTTCAGCGCAAGGCATGTAACGTTTTAATGCTATAAAGGCTGCAAAAATCCAAGAAAAGGGCAGGTCCAAGCTATTCTGACCTCAGGATTCGAAAATTCAAATTAATCGAAATAAAACAAGTTGCATGTCATTTTACAGCAAAAAAATTGAATCTTATGATTACAATTGTATCTGAGAGAATGATGTGTAATTATGGAATTGGAGCCTTATTATTCAATTATCATGGCATACGGACATTGTATTTTTTTGCTGTGTTTCCCAAATTGACTTTAGAAATATTTTCATGCTGGGATGAACACAAGTAGTCAACCATTAAGTGAAGGAAAAAATAATTTTGAAAAAAAAGTAACGAATATGCTGATGAGGTGAAGTCATATCATCAAATGTCTTGTATGTCACAATTTTTTATGTTCCAATGAAGAATAAATAATTGTTTTTCAAACTGCTTTGTGAAGGTCTGATATATAGTAGTATACCCAACAAGAAATCACGTCAAGTAAATCCAGTTATCATTCAATGTTATCACATAATCAAATTAATTATGTGACGTACACGACAATTCTGTGACGTATGGGACAAATCTGTATAGTACTGCACACAACCTTTTGAAAGCTGTATTAGCCTATTTCAGGGATCTTGGGGCTAAATCAGTATCAGATAATGATTTATTATAGTTCTTAAAGCAGTTTTTAACTGTGGAAGGACATTATTAGAACATCTTCATGGATTTACAGCACCATTACAATGACACAACAAGATTTCAATGATGAAATATGGCAGTGTATCCTCAATTTCTAAGATAACAAATAGGGCAGGATTTGTCATTGTTTTATAATGAATGACCCTTTCAGTACGATTTTATTCTTCCAGATAGACAAACCATGTTGAATCTTGAGAGCTCAGTTTAAACTTAGATATTCAAAGTTCAAAGGTTATTCATGATGCTTCATTTAGGTGATTTTTAAATAAAAACACCAAGAAATGAGCTTTCAATTTTTGATACACCTATATGGACATATACAAAGGCTATTAGGCTTCTTAAATCTTCTTGACCTCGCCCTATTGCCAAAGTGAAAAAAAAATGATAGTTTTAGTTTTGCCATATGAGTAGACATTCATACTTCTGGTAATCACAAAAAACCAACAAAAAGTAATTTCCATGGGGTATTACAAGTATAACAGTTTTCTCAGGAAATACCCATTTCATGTACATTTTCAATGGGGACAAATTGTCCTTCACGTCACATGTCCTGTACATCGCAAGCAGACTGTCATATTTGTGTCTGTTACATAACAGTGATAGGCAGTTGAATGTGTGTATCTGTGGTTTAAATGGTTCTATATATGTGTGTGATTAAAACATGCAGTCTCTAAACACTCAGAAGATTTTTGTAGCAGATTATTATTTTGAAAAAAAAAATCAACTTTTCTCTGGTCCCTCATACAAAGGCCTACATTAAAATTTCTATGGATTTTTAATAGCAAAAGATCATTTCTATCTATAAAACCTCTGAAAAGTTTAGAATTTGTACATCTTATTTTGAAATTAAACTGTTTACAGGTTCTGAGCTGTCCCGTATGTCATAGGTCAAATAGCTTGGACCTGCCCCCAAATTGTATCAAATTTACAAGTTATAGTAAAAATACATAGGCAGGAATGTCAATACCCAGGGAATGTATATTTATCCTTGAATAGAATCTAAAATAACAAAAAGCTGCCTACAATGGTCTTAAAATTGTTAGACCTTTGCCTTGTAACTACTTGATCTTCCATCTACACGGTACTTTGGCTGATATACACAATGTACTACAGAATGTTGCATCCCTTGTCCTGGATGTTCATCAGTGATATGCAAACTTTATCTTACCTTAAAAAAAAACCACTATTATGTACAGAATAGATTTACATCTATACTACATATTCTATCCTAAATCTTGCCTGTGTAGACAGATGTTCCAATGCGTTTATGTTTGGCTCCAGTGGTCACTTGTAAATAAGTACAGATGCACATCTTAGGTGAAAGGAGGCTGGTAAAAGAGTGCAGTTTCTGTGCATCCCATCACTGTAGGTTCAAGAAGAAGGACATATCAGCTGTAAGTAAAACCCAATAATTCTGATGGATACAGTTGCATGTATTATCAAGACTTCTAATGAACTTAATCAAATCAGATCATATTTTAATTTCCAACCTGTTCAACCAGTTCTGGTCATGTGCTTTTGCAAGACATTACAAGTGCAAGTAATGCCTTAGCATTACTTACACTTTCAAGTCTTGTATATCAAACTAAATCATCTAAATAATTCTGTATATACTACATATGGAATGAGTGCTGCACTTGATTTGGAGACTTCACTTCTGACATCAAATGTGTTGGGACCTACTGAGAATAATTTAACAAATGACATATTTTTCCTTAGTCAAAATTGTCTCGGGTTGGATGTTCACCAGCTCAAACACATATGCATCCTATTCATCTGGCAAATAATCAAATAATCAAATCCAATATACCTCATATAAATTCTTTTGTGCAATATCTACTGTATTTTGGAATGGCATGTGTGGGCTCACATGCCCACGGGCAACAGAGAAGAATTTCTCTTACATTGTGAACCCTGACCCACATGCCATTCTGTCTTATCTTTTACTATCTTTTGTCTATTGCCTTGTATGTGTATCTTCTATTCCTTTTAAATGGTCAAATAAATGGTAACAATAATAATAATGATAATAAAAACTTGGTTGTGTTCTTTTGTTTACCTGACTGCTAAGAAATCATGAAAGCTTGTAGATAAATAAATGAGCGAGTCATCCATCTCCAGGCCACACAGAACTCCAGTCTCAAAAATGGAAAAATCTCATGGTAGCATTCTGGCAGTATCTTCTCTATGTGATGTAAAAAAAAATTACAACATTTGATAGCAATCATTTTCAAAACTGATTTATAAATGGTGATAAACAATACACTTGCTCAATGGGATATATCAACAGGAAAAGAAAAATTGCAATTACATTGATTGTTGTTGTTGTTGACACTGAGGTGATAAACACTCAATACACTTGTTCAAACATGGAAACAAGCTCTGTTTTTTAAACAACTGCTCTCAAATCAGTTTATCTGTTTATGGATAATAGTGAACCACCTCCCCATATATATAAAAGCGGAAAGCAACAAATCAATGAAAAACAATAATCAAAGTATGCGTACATGTGCATAACAGAATAAATTACAGGTATTAAAAGAGTAATAAATTAAGTTAATGGTAAAGCCTGCCATGAGCTAGAAGCTGCATTTCAACAAGGCTTTGAACAAAATGTAAACATCACACACGATGAAAAACCAAAAGAAATATACAAAGAAATCCCATAATATAAATGGAGTTACAATAAATACTGGTACAGTATAGAAATAAAATCTAACTCAAAACAGAAGATGAAGAAAAAATTGAGTAGAGAGCAACACAGGAATATAGATGGGTACTAAAGGAGAGAATCAAAGGAGGATGCAACCCATATTTCAGTGTGCTTTAAAGTGAATGGAGATGAAAAAGAAAGAGTAGACAGTCAAAATGCACAAAGTACTACAGTTGCTCGAGATAAAGAACAGTATATAGTACGGAAGAGACTACCCTTGGTAAACAAGACTTATCATTATCATGATTTAAAGTTTGAGCAAAATCAGACAATATTATGTTCAACAGTTATCCAGCATGGGGATCATTTCAGTTGGCAATACCACCAGTATCTGTGGGTTCACATGGACAAATCTGCATTCATTTTGTGCACAAAATCGAACATTTTCTTCATTTCATGGAAAAATAAAAATTACTGTAATTTATTGAGTACAATAATTATGGTCACATCAATTTTGCAAGCATTTTGGGAAGAATTGTGTTAATTCCAGACTTCAAATTCCATCAATTAGGTTTTGAATTATTATGCAAAAATGAATGGAGAGTTATTCATGGTGACATCACAGATGTTGGCAAAGTTACCAATTTGAGGATTCTCATAACAGGATACTTTCAAATTAAAAACTTTTGAACAGATTGTTAGATTTTCCTCAAACTTTCCATGTCCACCCTTTCTTTGTTCTTCTTCATTCACTTGAAAGCACACTTACATGTTTGTCTGGTCTCCTTCTTCTTCAATATTAGACAGGTGTCCTGTTCTATTAAAAATCCTTGATACATGGTCAGGATGAAAAATGAATTTTTCGCGATGATGTGCATGGTGCATCGCATGTACATGTACATGCAGAATGCTTATAATGTTGCATCCTCTCTGGAAGTTTATTTATCCTATGCAAACTTTCTGCACCATTTTCATACACAAAAAAATATATATATGTCTAGACTTCATAAACTATTCTAAATCTTGCCTGTAAGTATTCTGGTAGGTAAAAGGCTGATTTCCTTGTAAGTGTACCAGGGCAGTTCCAGCGGTTACTCCAGTGGTTACTTCTAAAAAAGACAAATGTACATCTTGTATGAAAGGAGGCTTGCATAGAGTGCAGTTTCTGTGTAATGTTCAATCTCATCACTGCAGTAAGTTCAAGAAGAATGACATGTCAGCTGTAAGTGAAACATAATCATTTTGATGGTTCCAAAGCATATACCATCATAATATTTAATAAACTGCATTTGGAAGGAGAGACGAGTTTTTAATTGCGGAGACTTTGTTTGTGTGTGTACATGTAATAGCAAATGTGTTTGACCTACTGAGAACATTTTGATTTGAGAATGACACACCTTTTTCCTAGGACCCTGTCAAACTGTCTAATGCTTAGTCTTCAAAGTTTTAAACATATACATGTAGGCATCCTATATATCATTTGAAGAGTGGATTAATCATATTCAAAATACCTCACAGAAATTCTGAAATTGCCTTGTGTTGTTTTTTACTTACCTGAATGTTAAAGCATAAATGTTTGTAAGCAAATACATGTAATTCATCTGAGCCATCCATCTTCAGTCCACACAGAACTCTAGTCTCAAGAATGGAAAAATCCCATGGTAGCTTCCTGGCAGTAGCTTCTCTGTAATTTAGAATATATGTATGCACAAATTTCTACAGCAAATCAAAATAATTTTTTCTTTTTCAATGTAAAGTCCAATGTATTCAGATAAAAAAAATGATATAAAGTGATAAAAATTCATTACATAGTTAAAACTGATTATAAAGGATTTACAAAGGGTAAACTATCTGAGAGAACATGGGGCACTTACTAGAAGAAACTTACAGAAAATTGTACTATGAAAAAGGGACCCTTTTAAGAACAAGGCAAAAGCCATGTGCAACTATCATGTCATCTTTGCGTGGAATAATTCCTGCAGGTACATTGTAACTTGACCCAATTCTACCTTTTGACCTTCACACATGACTTTTGGCTAAAAATGATATGGCTATGTTTTTTTAAAACATATGACAAATGTGTCACCTTTAGGGTGAAAAATGAAACTATGATTTACATGCTTCAAACATGGATTTAAGTAACAACAGTATTCATATTTTTGTGGAACCCAAATTTCGGAGCTTAATCTTTCCCTGTATTCATTTGACAATTAAAACACTGAGAATTTTACAATTTTTCAGCAAGTAATAGCATATATATCTGGGTTTTGAAACTCATTTGTCACAAACAACATCAACAATATACATTAATCTTTAAGGATATGTTTCAGAGATTGTTCATGCCAAATTTTGAGTTCCTCGTTGGATAATAAAATTTCAGGTCACTTAGAAGTTGAAAATTATCCGTAATTTGGGGTTTTGAAACTGAAAAGTTTATTTTTCATATAGAAGGATAGATTCAGGTAAGCTAAAACCTATTTCATTTTGAAGGCTAGTGATAAAGAATAGAAACATTAAAAAAAAAATTGGTACAAGTGCATCGTCTGATAATGTGCTATTAGAACTCCGCACCTGTTTCAGATGTTACAGTCTGTTAACATTTGTCAATATTATAGATTTTGTCACTTTTATTGTTAATTTAGTTTTATTTCATTGGCCTAATAATTCACCGTTTGCTTACAGCAAAATATTCCAACAACAAGATATCATGCTAAACATGAATGCACATTCAGTTAGCACATGTACATATAAATGAGTTGCCTCTAGCACCTTGATTTCTCCAAAATGCATACCAACATTCCACTAAAATGAGTAAGTGATGTAAGTTTGGAGTGTATGTTCATGTACCTGATGGATTATTAAACACATGCCCCTTTAGTGTTTTTTAAAAGAAAATGTGCACACACACATGTAGACATGATGTTAACAGGCATGTATCAATTAAATAACTTTTTTTTCTCTATCATTTATGAGTGATTTCGATCTTTAATTGTAATTTTGTATTTCATTATTGTATTTCATTATTTCATGTCATTCTATTCATAATGATAAGTCACTTAGACTCGAAAAGAAGACCTTCAGGTTATAGTTAGATACACTTTTTTCTTCTGCGGCATCCATGACTCTCCTTATATTCTGTATTGTGTTGTATTCTGTTTCCTTAGCTGCTTCTATAAGAAGCACTTATTTATTCAACTATAATAAATCTCAATGATGATTTTACAGTTTATTTCATTATTTCACTTTCACTTTAATTTTTGTGAGCCTTTTCAGTGTAATTCATCTCATTACAGTTATACTGAAATTGTAGGATAGTATTGTATGCATGATATGCCTTGCAATTTGCCTCACAAGTACATGTAAATACATGTAACTGACAGTTCACATACAGTTCACATGTAGTAGTACAAGTGTATATGACTTTTCCCTAAATTACAATTGTTCCCCCAATTTTTAGGGTGAAAATTGTCTTTTCCCCATTTTACCTCAAATTTGAGGGAAACAGCTTGCTACTAGTGCTTTACAAATATTTGCATCACATACTCCATGGTGTGTGGACTGGGAGTATTTCAGCTTTGTGATTTGTTTCAGGCAAAATAGTTATAACTGACCAAGTACAATCTAGACACAGTTTATTGACTAAAAATGGCCTTTGACATTGAATTTGTGACCTGAAATTCCTTTCACATAATCTTTGATACTTGATATTGTCATCATTAAAATTGATTTCTTTTCAAATGCGGGGAACATTTTTGCAATATAATTTGAGATTACGATCTCAAATGATCTTTGACCTTGACTTCTGACCTAAAATTCCTTCAACAGAATCTCCAATACTTAATAAGCCTTGTGTACCAGTTTCATGAAAACTTAACACTTTTGAAATGAGGGGGACAAATTAAAACTTAACAATGCGCTTAAGTTTTTGCAACATAATTTAAGTTTATTGACCTCAAATGACCTTTGACCTTGACTTTGTTACCTGAAATTTATTTCACAGAATTTCTGATACTTGATAAGCCTTGTGTACCACTTTCATGAAAATTGAACAAAACCTTTTGGATGAGAGCACAATCTAACAGTTATGTGCCTGTCAATCGTTTCTCTGGCCCCCGGGTACCTGGGCACTACCGGGAACATCAGCCCCTCTAAGCTGAAAAACCCCCGCCAACTTTTCCCGTCAGGCAGGGCATCTTCAGCGGCGAATTCCCGATGAAGTCCTTGCCCCAATACCACGGGGGGAATTTCTCAAATCGTGGACAAATCCCGGCCCCCATACTTCTGAAGAAATTTTATAGTAATATGAAAAACAATATCTCATCAATATCAAAAACATAATTTCTTCTAAACCGTATACCCGTTCGATATATGATACAGGTACGGTAATAATAATTTAAGGCAATTGTAGGCCTACCTGACAAATTCAAACCATGAGGCAAGAAATTCCCGGCCCAAATGAACACCATTGAGCCACCGCCGCAACCCCGTACATGGTCCCCACCAGGCCGCTCAAGCCACCACTGCAATGTCATACATGGTCCCCGTCCGGCAGGGATGTCTGCACTCGAGCCACCGCCACAACCCCATACATATTCTCCGCCGGCAGGGACGTCTGCCTGCACTACCCCTGATGATATACAGTGAGTACCCCAGGGCCGCCCAGTAGTGCCCTGGTACCCAGGGGATCAAGAAACAACTGACAGGCGCATTAGGTCTAACTTAAAATGTCCCCGTCAGAAAAGCGACTCCTACCTAACTGTTACTAGATCTAGTGTTACTGTTAACACAGATCTAACTTTAAAGTTTAACGTTAGATCGAACGTTAGATTCTAGTGACTCTCACTGAGACTGAGTCTACTCTAGTCTATCTCGCTTTTGCTACACAGGGGAGTGAAAAATTGGATAAAATTTCCCAAACAGAAGTTCTCTGCACTGTATACACGAATGCAAGATTGAAGCCTGGTGGGGGGAAACAAAAACCCAACCTATCTAGCAAGCCCTAGCTGTGTAGCTATTCTGGGGCTTTGCCCTTACTATGGCTTTTCCTTCCCCACAGTTCAGGGGAGCTTGCTAGATGAATTACTGGTCTACAAACTGAGCAGCATCACTCATAATACAAACATCTAAATTGATGAGTTCTAGATTACTTACCAAGTTTGTTGGTCTGAACTTGAAGAAAAATAGGACTCAAAACAAAATAATGGTGAAATTCGTCATTTTCCTGAAGTAATCTTCATCTTTATCAGGAAAATACTGAAAGCAGGAACCGTCAGTTTACTCCCTTTGAAATGTGGGATCAAGCTGCATCAGCTGCATATGCTTTGTACACAAACTATTCGCAACTGACCGATAGAGGGCAACATTTAAACTTCAAGAAAATATCTTTCTCTTCAAAAAGGTTTCAAACATTAAAAAGGGAGTAAAACAGTTTGAAACCTATGAAAAGTAAATATTTGGCATATGTTTTCATTTTTAAAGAAGAATTTAAGCAAAAGAAAAGGAGATGAATAGTCTTATTGAGTGGATGAATTGACCCTTACTCTGGTTCAGAAATGCAACCTCCCATTGACTGCACACATACTTTCTGGAGATGCCTTTTAATTTCACCCGGTAATATTTTGAATTTTAAAGCTTTTTTCCCTTTTAAATCAATATAAAGCGCAGAAGAATTATGAGATAATCATTTTTTGGTACCTGTCCATGACTTATTCTGAAATTATAGGAAATTATGAAGGAATCAAGAAATTAGATTTTGGTTCAGAAATGCATATTTTAGAGATGACCAATTCACCCCCAAATTTGAAAAAATCAATTAAAAATCAATTATAGCGTTATATCAAGCAAAACTGATAACATATTATATTAATAGTATATTCTTTGTTATAAACAACCTAACATCTCGAAAAACCCCTCCAAATGTTGATAAAGGCATTTGGCAATAATTGGATGGTAACATCAATTTTTACTTTAATGACATGTTAACCCAACCCAAGTTCATTCCTGTCTTTCTGGAAATTTTGTAATATCTTCAAAACGACATCATAGATTGAAAAACTAGTAAAATGATCAGAAAGGAAATGAAAAGCTCGTTCTATCTCTCTAGGTGAATCAGAAAATGGTTAAGGAACAAAAAAGTTATGTGGCTTTCAATAAAATTGTGGTTCAGAAGTGCATGTTAAAGAGAGAGAGAGAGAGAGAGAGAGAGAGAGAGAGAGAGAGACTGAGCGAGACAGAGACCATGTTTTTTTCCTGGATATTTTTTGTCTGGATATTTTGAGTGTTTTGTGTTCTCCACCGTACTCCCTATTTTGAACTTGCCCCTAGGCTATATGGTACCCCTAATTCCTTAACCACTGAGCATAGAATGCATGAAGAGTTTATATGCAAAAACCGATAAACGCCTTTCATGAAAATTTTAAAGTAAGGTCACCGTCATGTAGTACAAAATAATACTTTTCATTGCTCATTACATATAAAGGTATATTGTTGAGATTATGGTCAAAAGTAGCATAAATCGTCTTATTGTTTTCTATTTTTTTCTTGATTTTTAATTGCAAATATCTCAATTTGACAAAAATACATGTACATGTATCGGTTTTTGCATTCAAACTCTTCAAATCAAGAATGGCCATTGCCTCCTTCATTGAGCTCTTTGCTGATGAGTAGTGATTTATCTTGTCTGAACTCTCCCCTGCAATACTTTACCATTTATTTTTTAGTTGCAATAAGGCCTTTATTCATAGGATTATTGTCTGTCAAAATGATTTCTCTTACATTTATTGTGGAAAGTATAATTTGTTGTCTCTCCCGTTAATGTTTATCTCTCCATTTCTTTTTTTCGTCTCAAATTGCCAAGCACTCTTCAATTCCTACCACAAGTACATGTATATACTGATTGGTATTGAAGAGCATATAATAGATATTTTTACAAGGAAATATCATCTTTCCTTTTATGTAAGCAAACTAATTAAAACAACTGTAGTACGTTTACTTAGTGCATACTTGAATGAAGGATGTTGAAGTGTGTGGTAAACATTGAAAATGAATTAAACAAGGAAAGTGTTCAAGTATTTTACTTTTAAAGTAACTCTTTTACTTTGAAGAAACTTTTACTTGGATGCAGTGATAGGTTAACGATGTCACTCATCTCATTTTAAGAAAAAAAATCATTTAACTACTGAATTTTCTCATTGATTAGGTCCTGTCTATTTGGTCAGTGACCTCTTTCTCTTCTAGCAATTTTGAGTGATTTTGAAAAGGATGAAAAACAGTGAATGTCACAAAAGACCTGGATTAAGCACAACAGCAATTTTTGTTTTGTTTTGTTTTGTTTGTTGGTGGGGATGCCCATAAATAATCCTTAAAGGCATTGGCTAACTTTGTGAGTAGCTGATTTAAAAAATTCTCAAACTAAGATGAAACATGTGTATGAGTACTTGTATTTGTATTCAAAAACCCTGAAACCAACCATAATTTGGAATGAAAAAGTGTAAGTTAGACGCAAACGGCAATTTTATTATCCTTCGTCTCACGAGACAATCACTAAGAGGACTACTTTGCTTGAATTTGAAAATGCCGTTATGTGCCTCCCACCGCGTGATACGCCAATACACACAGTACGGTAAGGTGAGTCATACGCGCATGCGCACTCCTTATGTCTATTCTGTGCAACCAACCCTCGTATATTTTTCAAACATTGGTTCACATTTTTGATATTTAAAAATAATTCCTGTGGATATTATACTTTGAAACTTTCAGACTGGTATTTTTACACTATAACCCTTATGTTTATCCCATTTTCAAGTAACAAAACAAGATTTTTTAAAATCATAACAATGTTAACCAATGCCTTTAAGGCAGCATACTGACCACCTACTGACTATACATTTTGTCATCTAATTATGATCCTGCAAATGCTTTATGTCATTAGAAGGCTAATTACTGTCTAGATCCAGCCATATTTTTATTTGTTTTGTTCAGCGCATTGGTGACCCTTCACACAAGTCTTTCGTAGGATGAGGATATTACTGTAAATACATCATTCTTCTTAATTAGGCGCATTCACAGTACATATTACTGTGGAGTGCTCTTTGAAAAAATCAGGTTTTTTTTGGTGACCTTTCACACACAGATAGGAAAAAAGCAATTTTCAGTGCCCGCATGCACAGCTCTCGGTGAATTAGCACACTGATTCCCCAAAAGCCCAGTAATGAGTGCGCATTGGAACGCGCTGAGAAAATCACTCATTAGTGATATTTTCACTTTCTTACACAAAAAAGAATCAGTTTTTGCAGTGCGCTTAGAAAATTGGTTTCTCTGCATGCTATTTCGGTCTAAGTGTGAACCCCCTATTGTGTATGTAGTCATATCTTTACTTATATCCATTTATTCATCTAGAGCCAGGATTCAAAAGAAGTAATAACAGGATCTTGAAATATAAAGCTTGTATGTAAATGAATTTATGAAAATAGTTGTACAAGATCCGGAGCTTATGATTGTGCCTGGAAATACCAGGTGCATATCCTGTAGACATGGCTTTTTTGATTTTGCAGACTCTGGAATTAGCCGTATCACCCACCTTGATATGTTATAGAAGATGTATAAATGCAAAGTGTATTTGAATTAAAAAATGCTGCATGACAAACTTCAGAATTTAGAACCTGTCTTCAGAAAATAGCTTGGCTTTGAGGTACACATGTAAAGGATTTGTAAGTGCATAAGGGCCCCTGGAGTGAAATTCTTTTGAGTCATGTTCTATAGGGGTTAGCATTGTATGTCAGCGTTCCTTCAATTTCTTGACAATCAACACTCACATCAAACTAAGTTAGAATTGATACTAGGAAGGCCATGTGCCAAGAATATCTTTGCTTAGTCCGTTGAGCACTATTTGATTTCAGTGTAACACACATTTTCCTGAGACCCCAGCTTGAGTTATCTACGGCTTGGAATTCAACGGGTTAACCCATTCGTGACAGGAATTATTTAAAGCCTAATTTGATCAGCTTTTATTCTTCAAATTGGCAACACCAACATTTTTCTTTTATTGCTACATTTTTCTTATAAAACATCATGTATCTGAAATAAATATAAATTGACAGAATGTGTGATGAGAAGTCATAAAGTTGCCAATTTGCAGGGAAAAACAGTAATTTTAACATTTTCATTGCATTGCCATGCAATTTATGGATTTTAATGCTTATTTTCCTTTTAAAAAATTTCAGCATCAAACAACAAATATTGATGCAACAAAAATGGGCACAGTAAGTGCAGAATTTTTTGCTCTTTCTGCTCATATATTTCATATGATTTTTAGAGCTCTGCATCAAAAGTTATTAGACCAAACCACATAATGTGGACCCTCTGTCATGAATGGGTTAAGCAGAGAGAGTCATAAATTCCTCCTCTGTTTATTATTTTTTTCAGCCTTTTTTAATCAGCTTGATACACATTATACATAGTCATTGGCCTAATAGCCTGTAGGTGCCAACAACTTCTTTGTCCGGTTTCTTTGATTTTTGCTTGATAATGGTTATCAAAGATTTATTTCAAACTCTGGGTAGGGCACTACTATGGGATAGTATGAAAACTCCTGTGTGAAATCAGCTGACAGCTTTGTCATATACACTCAGAGTACCTCCCCCCATGACACAAGTAAGATGGCCATCGTCCTGTGTGTTCTGCCCCTGAGACTCCTGGTTGACCCAATTCTCCATCTATTCCGTAGTCTACAGCTCTAGGTGCTGCGCTTCCCCTTAAATCATCATGATGAATTTTTACTTGACTCAGGATATCAACCATACTCTTATCCATGCATGCGGTATTTGAAACAAAGCCAACAGTTCATGTTCATTTCCTTCTTGCAGGGCAATCATTCAGACAGGGGGGGGGGGGGGGAAGGCAGGGTTCAATACCTACACATGTACAAATGTATGCACTTGTATAAGGGCATATTTGTGGTCAGTAACCGACTTTCACTTTCATTGGTATTCAGGAAAGATAATGTTTGCTTACTGCTTACCATATCCCACAAGTATTGCATGTATGAAGATCAGATCAAAATTGGTCTTGACATCAAACTCTTGCAAAGCAGTGCCTCTTCCAAAATCTGTAAAAAGCTTCATGCTTGCAAAAAATTCTGGTGTAGATATTGATAAGCCATCTAAAACAGGATGAACATTTTAAAATTTCTTACATCCTATTCTTGAAATGAAGTTTCAGTACCAGGATTCAAGAATATATTTCATGGATTTCTCAACCCATGTCAGTATACATGTATTCCAATTATAACATTGCAGGTGCAGCATCATAAAGAACTTCTCCTGCATGTAAATATTCCATCAATGAGCTTCAGACAGATGCTGTTCACCTTCTCTCCATTTCACTCCTGTAAACAGTGGCCTCAAATAAGTCCCTCTCCTCATTCTGAAATTCACCATGTATGCAAACCGGGCCAAACATACACACATACACCACTGCATTTCAGATGGATGGATGGGGGAATGGTAGAGTGTTGACTCGTTGAGCCCTGTGCCAACCATTTTTTGTTAGCTCTCTCAAGTATTCATAACAGGTAGAGGTTCAAGTTTGCTGTCACTAGTGGAGTGTACTAAACATAGTAGGCAAAGCTGGACTTCTACCAAATAGAGGAGTACTGTATGCTGTGTAGTGTTTCGATAGGTAGTAATCATTGTAGATGATTATTATTATCTGCATTGCTTAGTTAGCCTTCAGTGGAAATGTGAGGACATATCTGTAATTTGTATACTGTAGCAGGGCAAGAGTTATATCAAGCTCAGAAAAGTGTACTCGGTGCTTTGAAATTGTGAACTACTGTAGAATCAAATGTTTGAGAAGCTCATGAATAGTCTTTGTCCAACTAATTAGTCATTAACAGTAGATAAATAAAAAAGCAGATTTGAGGAAAAATGTTATTACTTAAAGTTTTAATCCCTGAACTGATATGAAACCTCTACAAGATTACTGCACACTTATATTTTTCTGTAGAGATCACCCCTTTCCTCTTCATTAATAGGAAAAAATAAATGGAGAGAGCCGAGAACTTATACCCATATTCATAATTATTATTTGTGGCTTGTCATAAAATCCTGGTATTGACCTCATGTGGAGTAGATACCTACTCGCTTATCTATTCTTTTTGTAATGTGACACTCTTTAATGTACTTAATCATAGAATATCCTTTACTTTTCTTCCAAGGACTTATCTATCAAAAGACACTCTCAGAACCTATTGAAGATGGTTGTCCAATACTTGTTAGACATACCCTTGGAATTAAATTGAACAACCCTGAAGAGACTTAAAGATAGTTGATGATGCAGCCAGCTCATCATGATGTCAATTATGACTTGAAATAGCATGATAAACATGGTATTTATCTGTTCTCAGAAAACAAGCTTTGGAAATTTGATCAATAAGTCATTTAACAAGAACATATCGGCTGTAAATACACTTCTTGAATTTTGTCTCGATCTTCCTATATTGAAAGGGAAAAAATTCTCATGAGGCAAGATTGTTTCATTCAAGGTTTGAAGAGATGCTGTCACCCAGGCAATATTCTCAGAAAGTCAGAGGTCCAAAGTATTGTCTCTTCAGAGCTAGGAGGGCGTTAACTCAGACATACTTACATACTTACATACTTAACACCCCTCTGGCTCCAAACAGACGATATGCACGTTTAAGCTGCGATAGATGTGTCTCTACTTTGAGATCTTTAATCTTCTTTGATGTCTGCGTGACGCAGCATTTAGAGGGCGTTATTCAGAATTACAAGCATGGACGGACGGGGTGTGTTACACATTGAGATGTACGCAAAGGGTTTATGTAACCTGGTCTAGAGATGCGCTTATGTATTTGCTATGTTTCCAAAAGCCAGAAGATTGCTGATGTAGACCGCAGTTTTGTTTGGTTCATTCTGCAACTTTGTTCCTGAAGTCCATTCTCGCATGTCTTGCAGTGCCTTGTTGGATCTTTCTTTGGTCACGTCTTGATTTTCATCATATATTTCCGCATTTCTACAATTTTTGGGGGGTACAATTTGTCAATCTTTGTGCTCAAAATGGTGGTGAGGAATCACCCTGTCTATATTTCTGAATAGCACCCTCTAGTCTTAACACTTGTATGGTTGAATGTTGCCAGAATTTCCAGCAGTCCTTCTTCTAGAAAACTATGCTTGAGAAAATATGGAACCTAAGGTGCACAGGCTTCTCACCAGGATTTTCTTTATGTGTGGTAGAAAGTAATGTTCGGCATGGAGGAACTTTTGGGTACTTTTTGTGCCATTATACACTTTCATGCTTAAATTTACACATGGTGGCATTTCCTCTTCTAAATTTACCCATGGTGTCAGAAGTGTTTTTAAAATTTACACATGGTGGCCGCACCATGTGTAAAAGCCCTGGTGAGAACCATGGAAGTGCAGATGTGTCTATTGAGACCAGACTGTCTGAACTGCCACTACCTCTCCAGAGGAGCTAGGCAACAGACCCTTGGTAGTGAATGATTTATGAGTGATAGGTGTATAAGATGACTTGATGGACTCCAATCAAATTTCTGTTGACATTGCTGGACCTCCTCATATGACCAACAAGATTTATAGAGTGGCTCTCTCTATTTATGTAGCCATTATTGAGCAAATGAATTTTTGACAGGGGAGGGTATCCCTGGATCCCTTCCTATTTTGTATGTTGACTCATTCAAGGTGCATCAGAATATAATTCATAATTTGCCCATTGGACAAAGTGAAATTTTAGGCGATAAATCAAACTCTTGTTTCCCTACTGGAATTCAATTCAAATTTCTCTGCATGCCTATCTATTAATAGCCTGCTCCAGTCACACCCTCCTTTTGTAGACAAATGCAGGGAATTCACCTGTTTTGATAAACAGCATTCTCGTTGTTCTTCAGAGAGGGGAAACATTGATCAAGTCCAACAATGTTCCTACACTGATGACAGTGAAAGCTTGGATCCATACCATAGAGAGTCTGCCTGCACTAGAATGACTTTCAGCCTGTTCAGACACAAAATGCTTATCTCAAAAGTCAAAACTTGATGAAGAATTGTTGTATAAAGAATCATGATATAGTGAGCAGTGTTCAGACACTCGGCCTGAACTCTTTAAAGAAAGAGTGCTTCATTTTCTACTGCGCATGTTGTCATGGCAAGGTCGTGTCTCCTCTCGACTGTGCTCACATTAATTCCCGTCCAGTTATACCCTTCTGTTGTCGCCATACGTTCAGGCACACAAGAACCATGATTCTTTATCGAGTTCTAGTTTGAAATGATGCTCAGACCCTAATTTGGTTATTAGACGTTTCTTTATACGTTGTTTGGTTAGTGAACGTACAGACACAGAAATTCATCATATGGCTATACTGTTTCCGTAGATATTTTGAGTCTGAACACAGGAAGAGTCTCTATGAATCAAGCCTTTTCTTTATCATCTGTTCGGAGCCAGAAGGGCATAAACTCATTATTTTATACAGACTTAATGCCCATCTGGCTCCAAACAGATGATATATACATGGGTATGAATGATAGATGAATCTTTGCACAAGCCTATGCTGATATTTCATTAAACTCTAGACTGTAATCACTCTTGTTTTTAACCAGCACTGTGTGAGAACCTAATTCTTCGTATTGTGTAAGATATACATGTATGCTTTCTGTTTTAATGCATGCTTGTGCACAGAGGACTAAAATATACTCCCAAGTATATTATGCAATGTGGTTATGTAAGCCTGTTGTGTCTTGTTACAGTGTGCATATTAAAAGGGAAGACTTTTAATTGTCTCATATTTAAAACAGAGTGATAGGCCAACTTCAATCAAAACTAATTTACCAAGTTTCACCATTTGCGAAAGAACATGGAGTATATATTAAGAGATTTTGATTTGAATTGTGAGCATATGAAAATGTTATGGTAAAGGAGGAAATATGATATATGCCAGTACACATGTGTATGTTATGCATACATTCCCATCCTATGCCAAACTGCAAATCAGATATTATTTTTGTCCTTTCAAATGTCAGCCCCACGCTAGAAATGAGGAAATTGAAATACAATATTGCTTCAGTGGTTTAAGATGATTAATTTTCACATGCAGAGTGGGGGGAAAATTACGATGAGAGAAAAAAAGAAAATGAGAGACAAGTGTGTAATGCTAAATTGATTATGCCTTGAGCCTAAGGCAGTGATAGTTTAAGTGGTATGCTGGATCGTGCCGAAATGCGCGGCGGAGAGCCCCGGTGCGGCACTACTCATTTTTATTAAAAAGCACTCTGATCGATGCTCGTATGTGCACTCTTACGCTCCTCCTCCTGAGCTCTTCAAATAGTTCTTGCACCACCCTAATCTAATCAATGGTAGGAATGTTAGCTGGATGTATGCAATATATTGAAGGAGTGAATAAAGAAGGGGATTTTGAATGAAAAGACTGCATGTTGTATAAAGTGGTTAGTGTATTGATCACCTATTGAGTGACATTAATGAGAGTATACGTTTGTATGACACTGTGATGGATGATTTCCAAAACACGAGATGAAAATATATATGTTGAAAATGAGATATAAAGCTTCATCAGACCCATGTGAAGGTCAAGAGGTGTTGAGAGTGATGTGAATTTACACTTCCAAAGTCAAAGTCATTATCATAAATATTGTCAGTAAATGTGTAAATATTGACTACATGGAAATTTGACATACATCTGATCTTAAATGAACTCAGTACATCAAGATGTCTCCACGATGCCTTCAAGTGTTCCAAGTAAATCAGATTTGATACAGGTTGACTGGTGGAAATTAAAAAAAGAAAAATCATATTTCACTCTGCGACTTTCTCATATACAGAAATAAAAACTGTGATGTGAATATCTTAGACAATAGTATATAAGCAAAAAAATATTTGGAAAAGTGTCATATTTGAAAGCTTGAAGATCCTGCTACAATAAGGAAGAAAAATAAATGAGAAAGATGATTATTTTCATTTGTCAACATCCTCTAAGTGGGAAGTCATCATCATCACCTGTGAGTGGTAGGTCTTGGAAATCACATCATTGATGAGAAATTTATGATTGTCTTCCTCTTTGGTGAAGTTATTGTGATGGAGATGATCCATGTTTTAGAGTGTTTCTTTGAGCTGTTTGTATTGGAAGATGATCAGGAAGTTGGAGGATTTTAGACAATTCAAATCAAATCAAAGCAATTTATAATTCAGTTTTGATGATTGTTATCCTTCACTTCCTTTTTGGCACTATATTGAGGTAATCAATTGTTAAAATTATTAGGTGCTTAGTTTGGAAGATGACATTGTTAGGAAGTGGGATGGGGGATAGGAGAGTTGGAACCTTGACAGATTTGATTGGTGAATCGTTATGTTTCAGCATGGATATAATTTATTCATTTCCGCATATTAATGACTTTGATGTAGTATGTACATGTAGGTATGTTTTTTTGTATACATTATGAATTTCTTAGCCTTGTTAATACAGCTTCATAGATAACACAATCAATATATTTGGCTTCTCATGCCAGCACTTGCAACAAAATGATAGAAGTTGTTGGTTCTACTGACAGTTTCAATGTACGTCATAGTCAGTGCCGTGTACAGTAAAGATGTCGGTTGAGTGAAGTTTTTCTTCTTGATATCAAGTTTTCAAAAGTAACTGTGACATAAGAAGAGACAGGACTAAAAGGGAAAACAATGAAGATAATGAATGGTAAGTATTTAAAAAAAACCACACATTTCTGATGTATATAGATACTGGAGCTGTGATATGGTCAGTTATCACCATTTTCTTCAATTTTCTTCAATTCAAGGTTTTATTTATTGAGGACAACTTAATTTTTTTTAATTGTACAAAAATTTTAAGGCTGAAAATACTAGTAAATTAAAACAACAGCACGTGTACGAGTGGAGAAAGCCGGCGTGCAGCAAGCTGCTGGCTATCACTAGTCTTGCCATCACAGATGTATTCTTTGTGTATCGAGGGCAGCAGAGATGGAGAGCTAAAAAGAGCAAAGAAAAAGAACTTGCGGGCAGCAGTGATTAAAGGCTACGTGAACCCTTGCACATAGACCTACTCCAGGAGCAGGAGTTGGTCCAATGGTAACATCTGCAGTCTGTCAGCTCTTTGTCTTCGCCAGCAAACTACCTCTGATCAGATCAGGTTCGAGTCTGAGTCGCGTCTTTCAGATGGTGATGTAAAAGGTTGGTCCCAGACATAAAGAATCATATCTGGTTGATATATATCTGTAAAAACCCAACAACAACATAGTAAAAACTTCATGCTTATCATGTTGCTTCAGAAGCATTGGTTGATAGAGTATATTCCATGTGTTCAAGTGATTTAAGACAACAGTTATGAGTTGGCAGATGGCTGGCCTATTTAGATCCTCAAGCAGAGACATGATCAGCACCCTGCTACCTGCCAGTTCCTGCCTACATTCCCCTTTGAGAATCAGTTCATTTCCACTGAACATATACCTTGTCTAGAAAGGCAAGGAGCCTCCTAAAACCACATACTCACTTCGCAAGTCATTTGTTGCAAACACACTCGTAGTGCAGTTTCCTAGGCATCTGCGTAGGGTGCTTATATCATAGACATGAAAATCTTTAACAAATGGATTAAGGCTTCACTCATATGTATGTTTTCATTTTTTTGGGTTCATGAACAACCAGTATCACATTTGGGTCATTGTCTAAGATTTGAATTTTTGTGCTGGGCATACTCCATGCTGATAAATATTACTATTTATACATAATTAGAAAATACATCTGCACACTGGAAAAGGCAACTTAGAAACTAAATGATGGATAATTTTGTAGGTGATATTTTGATTTTGAATGTCAGTCTTGGAAGTGACAAAGTTGATTTAATTAAATGTGTGATTGTCCACAGCAGGGCTTAGTGGCATGTCATAATCTCGTCCATCATGACTCAACTTCAAGTAACATGGGAGTGCTATGTGACCTCACCTAGGGTTAGACAAAGGCTATATGACTACTTATCCTGCCGTTGAAGTATCTTGGCTCAATGCTCTGCTTGAGAGCCCTTTCCTGATGTAGCTATCACTTACAGAAAACCAAGAGACTGATACATCTTGCAATGGGATATATACTCAGTGTGCACACATGTTACTCTGCTCAAAACACTCTAAGCGCTTTCCATTCTTTCCCTAATCCTGCTGCATTACACATGACAATGACCCTTGACCCCTGTAGGTCGTAGGTCATGCTGAGGTTGGCCTGCATTGATAAGCAGGCGTGACTAAGTTGAAATGGCAGGATTCATCGTCTCTCTCTCTTTTCACTTCAGCATTCAGTTTGTTGGTACCTCTTGTAATATGATTTGCATCTCCTTTGTTATTTAAAAAAATGATTAGTTTTGGTTTAGCTGTAAGGTAAGAATTAGGTCATTTTTTATTTTCTTTCCAACTTAATGTTCACATGAGAGAATGTTCCTCTTGCAAATGTATTGGGATGAATCAGCATAAAGATGATCAGCGTTTTATTGCAGCAAAGTAAATTCACAAATTGATTAACTACTTACTTATTTTGAATGGTTGTTACATCAGTTGCGCAAAGTTGTAGGCCTATAGATTATAATCTGGGATATGTCATTGCTCTTTATGACTGATAGCACTAGCACAAGAGGGCAATAGGCACAATATTTTTATAAGGATGGCAGGTAATTTACGTGAATGGGTCTTTTGTTTTAATTTTTTCAAACTTTCCTGAAAATGTTCAGTTTATTTTCTAAAATGTTTTCATCTTGTAAAGTGGCTAGGCTAAATCTACAAATTTACTTGGCGACCCATCAAAAACGATATCACATTACTTTGACTGTATCATAGGAAAGCTGATGGTGCTTCAGGAATGGCAATAATAGACATCTTGCTATGCTAGCTGCATGTCAGAACACTGTGTACATCCACCATGGGTATAATTAAACACAGTATGAGGTGACATTATTGACATGAAACATGCATGTCATACCTAATTCATAGCTTCATAAAAACCTCAGACTTTGAAGCAATGGCTTGTAATTGACATACCATGAAGAATTTTGCTGTGATAAAACTGTCAGAATGAATTATAGCCTTTGGGTATTGGTCTAGGATAGAGAGTCATGAAATCATACTTTTGAGTTGTAATTTTAGTTTGCCTCTTTGCATGTATGTTTAATCACAGTAAAATAGCAATTTGTCTTCAGTTTAGGCAGGGAGTTTTCATATAGGCTTGTAATGAAATGGAAAATATATATGTAATCGTAGTGGATTATATGTTTGAATTTGAATGATTAAACAATAATTTAGACATTTCATGGAGAAGTTGAAAAAAAAATCGTATCCAATGATATCTCAGATATTTTCTGGTATTAAACCGCCCTGCATTCAGACTAGGTCCTGTTTACTGGAGAGCGTCCCACCAAGCAGGACTTTCACTGGCAATCCCCTAGTGTGGCCGTTCGCTTAGACCTCATTGTGGTCCCACTAAACGTGATGGGTCCAGGACAGAATTTTTTTTGGGGGGGGGGGGGGGGAAGGAGGAGGTCGGGAACAACCTTGGCTCATAATCAATTACACGCAGCTGTTTTCATTAAATGTGCGCATGCGCAAAATGTGGTGGCATTGTTACATTTTACCGCACAGCCAAAACAACTTCAGCTGAAATGTAATTGTCCCCAGGGAAATGGGGGGGGGGGGGGGGGGGGGTGGGCATTTAAGAATAGTGTGGACGGTTGGTCATTACAAAGTAAAGGACCTTTCCAAACAGTTTGTCTGCACGACTTTTGCCCAAACTCTCTTTTCTTTGAGTGTGAACACGTTACTGTGCATTTATTATCATAAGTGGTGTGGTGAGGGTTTGCGTGGGGGTTTTACACGAGATATCTGAATAAGCCTTTTATGATGAAATTTTCATAAAGCTTGTTATCAGTACCAACTGCCACATTTCTATGACAAATTTGCTCTCAGCCAATCAGATGCAAGGATTTCAGTAGCTTATAACAGTTATTGCAACTTGTTAGTTTTATAAATCGGGCCCAGATTTGTACAGACTTTTTGTGTTATCGTATAGCACTGTCAAATGGTAATAGAAGTTTCATTAATTTGCTTGCATCATTGATCTGTATGATTGGATTCATGAATAATAGTCACGTGTCAAGATGAAAGTGAGTGATAACATTTTTGTCTTCAATATACCAGTACAATCCATATTATCATTTAAGCCTGAATGATAATAGATATATGGATATATATTATATATATATATATATATATATATATATATATATATATATATATATATATATTTATATTAACATTAAAGTTTTGAAAAAACACCAGCATTTGAGTTCAGTGGTGAGCTTTTGGAGAAGAACTGAATCCCCTTTCAGAAAACAATACAAACATCACCAATCCACTTTACTATTAGGTTTATACAGTGAAACCTGTATATAAAGACCGCTCAAGGGAGACAAGAAAAGCGGTCTTTATGAGCAGGTGGTCGTTATGGACAGGTTCCTTTTATACATGTTTCAATCGGAAAAACGATTCAAGGGAAACAAAATTTGTGGGCTTTATAGACAGGTGGTCGCTAAAGCAGGTTTGACTGTATTAAATCAAATTGATGAACCAGTCATATGAAAACATAAAGACATGACATTTCCATCGGTAAAAACTGCATTTCTACAAGGATCAAGAATCTTTACATGTATAATGAAATCTTTAATTCCATGGAAATGAAGACTAGAGCTGTAAGTTTCCCTTTGTCCCTTTGACCTATTGAAAATGCAGTGACATTTGAAGGTTGAGATGAAGAAGGATGCCTAGATTAAAGGAGCGTACTATTCCAATCTACATGGAGCTTCATGTTACTGCTTTACAATACAAAGTTTTATTAGTAAATGGTACTTGTGCAATCCAACGTTACACAATAACCTTCCTATATTGGGTTCTAGGGAATGTTGATGATATGAAATACAGTCAACTCTGCATAAGTCGAAGTCGCATAAGTCGAATAATCGCCTAAGTCGAAGGTCTGTACTTGGTCCCAATTCCTTTATTTTCTATTGTTTTTGACCCCTCATAAGTCGAATTTTCTTCAGTCCCAAGAAATTCGACTTAGGCAGAGTTGACTGTAGATGAAACATTTTTAATGGGACATTGACATAGATATCTGAAATACAGTTTATGAAAGCTTGCACAATGAAACCTGTATGATTCATTGAATCTATAGATACTACCAGTTTATAAACGCCTTACCCCACCCCCTAATTCATAGGTTTGTGGAATTAACCCATAGAAGTACAGAGCTTTTTAGAGGTCTAAATTAATCATCTTCATTCCTCAAATTGGCAACAACTATTTTTTCCCCCCACTCTTACATAGTTTAAAAAAAAATATATAGATATAACATGAACCAAAATGAATTATGATTGTAAAATTTAAGTGGAAACTGCCCATTTGAATGCGGAAATAGGGATAATATAATATTCACCGCTTTGCCAATTTAAAGACTTTAATGATTAGTTACATTTAAACTGTTCTCATTTGAAAAGGCAATATCATACTGTATTGAAATTGGACTCAAAATTGTCAGCGAATTTTTCTCTTTCTACTCATGTATAATGCGTCACGCCCATCATTCTGGACCAACATATACTGCCAAAGCGTCTCCTAAAGGAGACACTGTACGTCTATGGGTTAAGGTCTGAAGACATTCTTTATAACTGTACTATTGATGTGTATGAAGGAAGATTAGATTAATCAATTAATTAATTAACATGTGAGAGGTAGAAGGAAATTCAGTCTATCTTTATTTTACAAGTTAATTCGTCCCTTTTTTCACGAAGTGAGGGATATGAGAAAAATCACAAATTTGTCAATTTTGAGTTTTTTTCATTTTGGATATCTTTCACTAACATCTGGAACCTCACAGAGTTTCAGATCGTAATAATGTCTAATTACGTTACTATGGCAATGATGTCAACAAGAAAATACCTAGTAAAAGGATTTTCTGTTTTCACGAAGTGACGGCTTTCATCTGTCCTGTATGTTTTACGTGTGCGGCTGAGTTCACTTCGTGAATAAAATGATAGAGCATGTCCTTAAGTTGAACACGTGATCATGCACAATTAGGTTAAATGCGCGCTCATCAAGTCCCATTTGTTTTACACGCACGCAGCTGAGATCCATCACTTTGTGAAAACAAAATCACAATGGGTCCTTGAATTTTGTGTTTTCGTGAAATGACGGCAATGTTTACAGCTTGTTTTCTTCTAAAATACAAAAGGAATATGCAAATGAGTAATAATGAACATTGTCCAGAATATGCCCTATACAAGGATATAAAATTTATTCACCCTTCATACGTTAAAGAGATTGAGATTGAGGTTTGAAACTTTGAAAACGATTTACTCAAAACCAAATTTTTTTTAGTTGCACGCTCATCCGTCACTTTGTGAAAACGGATGAATTGTCTTCTCGCTAGCTCAGCAGATGATGTTTCAAAGGTGAGACAAAATTAGGCTAGTAATAGATCCTTCAGAGACCACAAAACTGTGTTTATGAACTTGATGATATGTGGTTTAGTGAATGTCATGGCAGTGATAGATGAATGTCTGTATGCCCTTCTGCCCTTGAATGTTGGTGTGTTGATGGTTTGATTGGCATTTTAAACAGGAGAATTATCATGTTCTCACTGTCTTCATATCAATGTATAATCATTTCAAGTGTAGTGTTTAATCCAATTTGACCAGTATACCAGCTATATCAAAAATTATGGGAGATTACATTGTTTCTTCCTGGTTTGCATGGTTATGCCTATAGAATACAAATTATATGATACCATACCAATAATACATTTTCTGTTGCTATGTTGGGCAAGTATTGGACAAAACTTTTGGTTATCTGTTATGAAAATGTGCATACAATATGAATGCAGTTCTAAGTCATCTTGTCTTTAGCATCTCAGGGAATAGATGTTAATGTACCCTTGCAACCTTGAATTTGACCCCTTGATTGGTTGATTGACATTGTGAACAGATGAGTCTTCATGTTTCCATTGCCTGTATGTTGGCATACAGTATTCTGAAGCGTAATGCACAGCCCTGTAGTTTCATAATGTATGTATGATTATGTGTTCTCCTGTCCAAGTGAATGTGTCCTTTGATTGGTTGATTGACATTGCAAACAGGTGAAGGAGTATGTTCTCACTGGCTCTGTGTTGATGTGTAACGCTGTAAAGTGCTGCGTACTACCCTCATTTTTTTCTGGCAAGGAGAACATTGTCATACTTTATGGGAAAATTTGAGATGGATATTCGGGCTGATGAAAAGTTATCTTTATTTCAGTCTCTCTTGTTACTGTATTTTATTCACATATCAACAATATGTTTTGTTCATTTATGGTTTTATCAAGAATTAAGCCCCTTAGGAAATCATAGAAATAATTGTTATTGTCATTTTCTGATGTTGGAGGCAATTTTGTTTATTCAATTTGCACATGTTAAAAATATTTACTTGCTTTGCTTTTGTGCATTGTATAGTAAATAAACATTTAGCTACCGATATGCTGATCTTCAACATTATTGAATTTTTAAAGTGAACTCTAGGAAATTACAATTTTATGAGTATACATATTTCATGTACAATTTTTATCATTCATACTTAAATTGATTGTTGCATATTAGTGCTTCTGATTAAGAAGTCTCGGTCCCTCATTTAAAAAAATTCAAGGAGCTCAGTCAATTACTCTCCTGGAAAAGCCACCGGAGCTGAATTTGAGCACCTGAAATAGCTCTCCTGGGCAAACTCAGAAGCTCAATTGCATTTTGTGCTCAATGTAAGAAATGTAAGAAAATTAAGTCAGAGGTATATTTTCAGGCCTTTAGTTCAATATTAATGCATAGATATACACAGTAACTTCAGAAGCAAATTTTCAACAACTAGAACTTGATGCTATTATTGTATTTTAGTCTCACGATTTACTTGTTTCGAATGTTTTTATTTTCTTCTATTCTGACAGAATGAGGGCAAGACAAAAGGCAAACAGAAGAGCCGTACATCCAAGCATCTAGAAGATAGCACAAACACAGACCGTGGAAGGTCAAAATGGCATGGCAGGAAGAAGGTAGGAGTGGAAGATGATTGCATTGTTGCAGCAAGTAGTTGTTGCAGGATTGATTTAGTGTTGCTGAGAGTATTATTTTGCTGCTGAAAGTTGCTGGTTGTAGTTGATTGTATAGTAAATGTTAAAAATGTTGCTGAAAGTGATGGTGGTTGGAGGGTTGATGAGTGTTTATTGTAGTGTTGCTGATACTATCAGAGATAGAGATAAAGATGGGTATGTTGTTGCTGATAGTATTGGTAGTTGTTGTGTTGCTGAACTTGGTGGTTGCAGAGTCGATATGTATTTCTTGGGATGTTGCTGATAGTAATAATTGTGTAACTTGAAGTGATGTTTGAGTTGATGATACTGTAATACTGGTTGCAGTGGATGTGGACACTGACTGTGATTACCATGCTGTTATAGGTTAATCTGCTGAAAATAAAAATGGTGTTAGAAAAACTAGCATTTTCCATACCTTTTTTTAAATCTCAGTTTTTAAAAAAATGTGTGTAAGATGGCAAAAGTTAAGCATGTTTATACATGGTCACTCTCCATGTGGCAAGAATACCCATTCACACATACATGTAATCTCAAAACCCCTACCAATTGAAACAACCAAGTAACTATTACCCAGGCACAACCCAGGATCTCTGTCTATAATAGATTTTCCTCACCTTCTGTTCATAATACAAGGATAGCTTCAAGCATCATCATTGGTCTGCAGAATCAATATCAGACCTCAATTTCACTGCTGTTCTAGAGCAATCTCATCAAAATTGCAACTAAAATGCTTTAGGTAGATGAATAGTTATATCCACAGTGGTGGTGTGTAATGTTTCTTTTTTTTGGAAGAGCCTTACTTCATACTGAATATTGAACACTCCTATAAGATACTACAAAACAGCAAAGCAAAACAAAGTGAAAACATGTCATTCAGAAAAAAAAATTGTTTGTTTTCGCCATTGCTATTTGTAAACAGATTTGGGAAAAACATGACAATTTCAAAACCTCTCTTTCACTCAGCATAATCACTGACAAATTTGCTCTCAGCCAATCAGATGCAAGGATTTTCTGTAGCTTATTACAGTTGTCAGTGAAAATATATTTTGTTTTTGTTATGAAAAGTGTCAATATTACTTATGAGGTTATTCTGGCTAAGAACGCTCAGATCTTGTGTGAAGATGTTTTTGTCCGTAGAGCTTGAATACAACACACAGCTTCAACTTAAGTTCAGTGGTTACCCTGATTCTGTTTACGGAGGGTTAAATATCCCAAGCTGTGATTACAGCAGTGTGATGCATACGGAGGAGAGACAGGATATGAAATTAACTTGTCACCTAGAATAGGATGCCAAGTAAAGTGTAGAAAAATGGCCATACCAGGTGTGGCATTTGGTTAACAATAACTTGGAAGCCACTGCATTCCATGCAGTCTAGCCTGGGAGAGTTTGCTATCAAAGAAATTTTGTAATTCCTTGGGCAAGGCCTGAAATTTGTAAGTGTAGGCTATAGTTCGCATAGGCCTGATTGTGTAAAGGAAAACAATATGTAGGCTTTTGTATCCACTTGCAGACTACATGTACTACCCATGTTAGTAATAGTAAAAGGAGAAGCAATTGGATATTTTGAGATTTTAGTTAGAAAATGGGAATATTTTTATTTGTAGGAGAATTACTATATATTTTTTTCAAGAGTTAGGCATCTTTAGCAAATATTAGTCATGCAAGCTGTAAACACTATCTGGCATCTATAAATTCATTTCAGTGGGAAAACCTGATTGCTCAAAAACCTGCTCTATTGTGTATATAAAAATTATCATTTCAGCCATGTTATTGTTTGTGAATTAGATTATTGGCTTCACAAGTAAATGTATGAAGAAATATTATTCTGAATTCATAGCAAGTGCATCATATATATTTAGCATTCCTAACGGGGACACTTAAATGAGCTGATGCGAATATTTTCTTAATGCTAACTCATGATTTGACATGGCGATAGGGAAACTAATGCTGGAGCTGCTATAATACAGATAAAGTTCAACATGATTAATCAATCATTTCCCATGCTGTATTGAGACAGCCACCCCTTAATGTGTTTAGCTGGAGAGCAATAAGCTATATTTAGCATCTCAGCTGTAGGAATGTGTTTTCTGATAATATCTATATGTCATGTAACTTACCTGTATGAAATTTGCATTGATGCATTGATGTGCTTATTCATACCCAATATGTATTAGTTCAGGACAACTGGAACTCTTGTTTCATGTAGTAGTGGCACCATTTTAGTCACAATAGTATCCCTTCACTCTAATCATCAGTAACCCTCATTTATATTATTGGAAAAAAAATTGAGATAAAAGTTTCCTGCGCAATGCTATTATGGAAGCTGTTGTGAGACCACCTAAAAATTATGAAAATTACACAAGTGAACCTGGCTGCATTTGGATAGACTTGTGACAGTTGCAAGAGGGTTTGTTTGAATTGTCTGTTTTTTTTTCCCCTTGGGGGAGGGGGGGGGGGGGGGGTATGGGGTGAAGCATATTGCTTATAGTCTAAATGGCTTACAGTATTCTTTCTTTGAAAAAGGAGAACTAAAATTCATAACATTTTTACTTTTTTAGTCTGTAGAAAATACCTTATAAATATAACAGCCTGTTTTGAAATCCCTTTGAAGTTTGAGCTTTCCACAAAATCCTCATGGACCTGATCTCCCAAATTTTGCCACCTCCACTTTTGTGTTGCTCAATTTGTTATCTTATAGAGCAGTGAATGTCAATTACAATCTGACTGAATCCAAAATATTTACCTTACACTTTGGTATTGTATCACTTGGTAGGGAATGACTGGGCAAGAAAAATGGAATCACTCAACTGGAAATAGATACATATCACCATTTGCTCATATTTGGTTACTGCAATCTGGTGCAGGATTTCTGTGTTTGCTGGTGACTTTTCCTACTAGATTTTCTGTGTCATATTTGTGTGCAATTCTTATTGTCCATAATGTATGGGGTATTTCTTTTATGTGAGTGTATTTCTGGAGGCTGTTTATTTGTATTCAAATAATTATTATATTGAGATAATTATTATTCTGATTTAAGGTTGTCAAGCTTGGAAGGACGACAAAATCTTGAACTTCAAACTAGTGAATATTTAAAACATTCACATCAGCGAATATGACAGGCAGTGTTTATTACTGAATCACTCTGTTATAGCATGTGAAAATTAGAACAAAATATGCCACTTCTCTTTTCCATTACTCCCTTTTACATCTAGTTTCTGTAAACAGGGTTAACAACCTTTGATGTCTGAAGAGCACTCGGGTGAATCTTGAAATCATCTTCATCCAAAGCTATCTAAATCTGCTTGCCTCAACCATATAATTGATGAGGCTCATTAGAAATGGGAAAGAGTATTCCACACACCCCCAATAAACCAGCTTACTGCAGACCTATCTCTTCAATTGCTTCTTTGTTCATTAAATCATTCTCTCCTCCAACAGACAGTCCGTGCCACTGCTGCAGAGAGATGGCGACGCACATACCGTGGAATTTTTAACGAATTGATGTGTGTCTCATGTCGCAGTCTTTGAATTGCGCTCGTTGACTGATATCGATGGGTGCGGGCAATATGATACGGGGTGAGAGAGCTGTGTGATGGGGGGATATCTGGTAGCAGGCAAATATAGCACTATGCACTATCTGTGTGGGTGTACATGTATGTTTATATGTAGTATGCATGTACATGTATGATGATTGAAGCTTCAGGGGGGGATATCTCATTGTATACTGTAATAACTTGTCTGAATAGGTTCTGTGCTGAGTATTTTGTACCCCTGACCAAATTAAATTTATCCATGGAAGGTTATTGTTTCAATTTTATCTTTGTGATATTTATATTTCTGTAGCGATCACCAAACCTAAAATATATTTTAATAATGCAGTGCCTTAAGTGTATCTGTGTGCTTTACATTTGAAATAAACCAGGATATCAAATATATGCATATGAGATGTATGCAAAACATTTAGAATTATAAGCAATCATTAATCAGTGAGTAAAAATATCTATGCTAGCTTTCCCCTTTCTTAAAATTTATGTTTGGATTACGCTGTCACAAAGTATCAAAAGTAGAACTATTGTGATGAAGAGCCTCAAGTGTTCCTCAACAGAATGTTACATGTATGCTTGAAGAAGAATACACTTGATCATGAGACTCTCTCAGACAGTTTTTGTACTAGAGACATCTTGGCTTGTATGTTCTGTGTAGCCATGTAATATTCCCTGTATTTTCCTATTTGAGGATAGAGAAGATACCAGTACTTGTAACCACAAAAATGAAATGTAACTTTCAGGTAGAACCAAATCTGAACAGCAATTAATAGCATGCATGACCTATTTTTCATCATCTAATTCCTATAAAACTTGGTTGGAAGCCAGATATTTAGGGCTCATATCCCCAAACAGTGGCATTGTTTACAGTAAGAATGTTCACACTATCCCCAAATCAGTCATTGAATAAAGATTAAATTTTGTTTTCATAAAACACTTGCGATACCAAAATTTTGAAATGTCGTCGCCTTCCCGGAAAAAGGCCACTAACACGCACGTGCGCGAAATGTATGTTTTTTGATAAAAACGTGAATAAAGTTTTAACCCTATTTTGAGCTTTTGGCAGCTAGTGTATTATTTTTCGTCCTAACTCTCAAACTTTCTGACAGAGCAAGATTTTTTCTTCAATGATATTTTGTGCTTTTGTTTAAAACACTCTAAAGGTTTTCTAATCATTAGCATTTTATCCTTAACGGCTTTCTTCCCGGACCAAAAATGCGTGAGTATGTAAATCCAGTTCCTGGAAAAAGGCCGCTAATGCGAATCGGTCTATGCGCGTAAGCACGTTGAGTGAAGAATAGTGTCTTTCTTCCGGGAACAAAAAATGCGCTATAGTTCCCAGAAAAAGGACGCTATTGCGAATCGGTCTATGCGCGTAAACACGTTGAGTGAGGAGGAATTCACATGCTCGTGTAATTTTGTTTTTTGGCTTATTACGTCATAATGACGTCAAATTGAGGTTCGAGAATGGTACGAGAAGAAAGCTTATGACATGCTTTTTCCATTTCTGCAATGAAAAAAAAATGGCGGGAAAAATGAGAAAAGGTTGCTAACGGCCTTTTTCCGGGAAGCCTACGATGTATTTTTAGTGTTTGGAATAGGTTAATGGCGACAATCTGAACCTCTACCCTATTAGCATGATTAGGTGCATCTTCATCATCTGAAGCCTGAAGAATAGCCATCTATTTCTAATCCCATAATCAGAAAATAGCAAGCTGATTCTCACATGAAGACAGAATTAGCCTGCTATTTGTTTAAAAAGCAAGCCATTCAAATCTTATACTGATTTGTAGGAAAGTCTAATTAGCAAATTAGCAAGCTATTTTCGATGCGTTTCATCAACTCAAGCTTCAAGAGCTAGTTTATCAATCCCATCATGCACCTGGGCTATAGCTTGAGCTAGATTGCAATTTATGGAGCTCGAGCTGTCAAAGACGCGATTGCATGCTTTATAGCTGAGTTTGTGGGCTAAGACCTGAGATCCCTAAATAGTGGGCTATCCTTCAAGCTCGAGCTGTCAAAGACGCGATTGCATGCTTTATAGCTGAGTTTGTGGGCTAAGACTGAGATCCCTAAATAGTGAGCTATCCTTCAAGCTCGAGCTGATGACGATGCATCAATTGAATTATTGAAATCATACGCAGTGAGAAATTTCACCACTAAAGAGAGATTCACCAACATGTATAGTATAGGTAAAAGTCATTGAATAAAGGTGTACAAATTTTCCTCTTTTTTCACTTGCTTAGGTAGTATAGCGAAGAGGAGTGGCCAAAAAAGACTTGTCCAGAATGCAAACAATAATATGCATTTTGCATTCTGGACATGTCTTTTTGTGTTACTACATTTCACTAAGCTATCATGCAATCCATATACACTAAATATTATTCATATCTGCATCATAGTCCTTGAAGTGATATTTCACCATTTCAAATTGCTCAGCATGTATAGGTTATTGGAACTGTGAGGTATTTCCCATTTTGGGCCTACTATTGCCTACCTTGAACATTCAGTAATGTGTACAAATATCCAGTTGTTAATGACTTGTTATTCCACTACCCCCAAGGACCTCAACTTCCATGGCTGTGTTTATCGTTGGAACTGATCTTACATTAATAAATCTTTAATAAAGGGAGACAATCTTTCAATAATTCAGGGCCAAATTTTTTACCTTGTTCTTCTTGAAATTCTGATTTTAGAATCTTGAAGACCTGGTAATAATGTGTTGCCCTGCCTCTATAAACTGCAGACACCTATCTGGTACCTCTCTCAGGTTTTTGAATGCCTTGAATGGGTGCGATATCGGTTTACCCCAGCCCTCTGCATGCTGCTTGCAACTGTCAAGTGAGGCAATCGGGTGGCGTAACGCTGATAACAACAACTTTGTCAAACATTGCCCTGCAGTAATGCAATAATGCAAAAGCCCCTTTGCCAGCCCTCTTTCAGGAGAAGCTTGGATTTGTGGCTCTTCATGGATTGAGAGGGTCTGGAAGACAGGGCAGGAGGGGAGGGGTGTCATCTTTGTGTAACTTTAATGTTAAAACAACAGTGCAGTGATTCCTTCCATTTTGTCTTTATTCACTCATCTCATGACTCAGTGATCTAATACCATTAATTGTAAGTCAATTAAATCAACCTAATGATTCTATTCTATTCAGAGGGAGGCAGGGGTTAAGGTATGGTGCCCCTTTCCTGGCACATTCAAGTGCCCTCCCCCCGAATTGAATGAGGTGATGAGAGATTTTCCCACCCTGTGATAGCAATGATGCATTACCTACTCATGAAAGCTGTCAGGATGAGGAACAAGATGTTTCCTACCCTCTAGCATCTCTCTCATCTCATTCCTTCTCTCCAGCTTATCCTCTCTCTCATCCTATATACCACTCTCCTCTTCTTTCATTCCTTCTCTCCAGCTTATCCTCTCTCTCATCCTATATACCACTCTCCTCTTCTTTCATTCCTTCTCCAGCTTATCCTCTCTCATCCTAAAAACCACTCTCCTCTTCTTTCATTCCTTCTCTCCAGCTTATCCTCTCTCATCCTATATACCACTCTCTTCTTCTTTCATTCCTTCTCCAGCTTATCCTCTCTCATCCTATATACCACTCTCCTCTTCTTTCACTCCAGCTTATCCTCTCTCATCCTATATGCCACTCTCCTCTTCTTTCATTCTTTCTCTCCAGCTTATCCTCTCTCATCCTATATACCACTCTCCTCTTCTTTCATTCCTTCTCTCCAGCTTATCCTCTCTCATCCTATAAACCACTCTCCTCTTCTTTTATTCCTTCTCTCCAGCTTATCCTCTCATCCTATATACCACTTTCCTCTTCTTTCATTCCTTCTCACCAGCTTATCCTCTCTCATCCTATATACCACTCTCCTCTTCTTTCATTCCTTCTCCAGCTTATCCTCTCTCATCCTATAAACCACTCTCCTCTTCTTTCATTCCTTCTCTCCAGCTTTTCCTCTCTCATCCTATATACCACTCTCCTCTTCTTTCATTCCTTCTCTCCAGCTTATCATCTCTCATCCTATAAACCACTCTCCTCTTCTTTCATTCCTTCTCTCCAGCTTTTCCTCTCTCATCCTATATACCACTCTCCTCTTCTTTCATTCCTTCTCTCCAGCTTATCATCTCTCATCCTATAAACCACTCTCCTCTTCTTTCATTCCTTCTCTCCAGCTTATCATCTCTCATCCTATAAACCACTCTCCTCTTCTTTCATTCCTTCTCTCCAGCTTATCCTCTCTCATCCTATAAACCACTCTCCTCTTCTTTCATTCCTTCTCTCCAGCTTATCCTCTCTCATCCTATATACCACTCTCCTCTTCTTTCATTCCTTCTCTCCAGCTTATCTTCTCTCATCCTATATACCACTCTCCTCTTCTTTCATTCCTTATCTCCAGCTTATCCTCTCTCATCCTATATACCACTCTCCTCTTCTTTTATTCCTTCTCTCCAGCTTATCTTCTCTCATCCTATATACCACCCACCCTCCCCTCCCTTCACCCTTTTACTATCCTCTTTTGAGCTACCATTTCTCTCTCGCTCTCTCTCTCTCTCTCTCTCAGGCATATACATATCTTGTTTTATCTCTCTTCACATTGCTTTCTCTGATCCTTTCATCTTCTTTCCTTTCCTTCATCCTTTTCTTCTTTCCTCTCTTTCCTTCACTCCTCTCCCTATTTTATTATTTTTTTCTCCATCTCATTTTTCATGTTTCACTCAATTGACCCTTTTCCTTTCTCTCTTGCTCATTTCAATATTTTGTTCTATCTTCCTTTTCTCCCTTCTACAATTCACCACTTTGTATCATTTTCTCATGTATTTGTCTCTTAACTCCAGCAATTTCTCAGCCACTGACATTGAAGTATTTTACTTTTTGTCATTCACATTCTAATTATCTTTTTCATTCTTCCATCTCCCCAATATTATACTCATTCTGTGAATAGATCTCTTAACCTTGGACACTTCTATCTCCTCTCCAATAAATATTTTTTTTCTTTATCCCTCCTCTTACTCTCCACTTTTTCACTCCATCCAACCTTCCAAGACTCGTAGGCCCTCACCCTTACCGCTTGCCATACCCGCTGTAATTTCTTCTTTTTTTTCTAAAGATTTTTTTTTGTCCCTGTTTCACAGCCTCATCTTGCCATCATCCTTCATGCAGTCTTCACTCTCTATCAATCCTTTATGACCAATCACAGGATGTATTAATTACCCACTGAGGTTTCATCAGGTTTTCTTGCCTTGCTGAGGTGTCTGCCTTCTCTTGAACAAACCACATGTTTCATTCTGTCAATTCATGTGAAATATTTTTGTTTAATCTTTAACATCTATTCACTTCAATTCAATTAGAAAATGGTTTACTAGAAAACATGTTTCGCATCATGTGCTGAATTGCACATGTTTACATTATATACAAAATTCAAAATGCATCATTGGACATTGAATAAAAATTGATATGAAAATGTTGTCTGATAGGAAATTGAATAGATATAAAATGCATCTAGACTTGTATTACATTCAAGGAATATTAGTAGGTTAGTGTAAATTCAAGTGCTGATATTTGTAGAGTAGTATGCATGTGAAAAATTAAAAACCAATGCTTATTGTTGAATATTAATTTTTCAAAATATCCCTTATTAACATAAGGAAATTTGGACGTTAGGATTACAGTATAACTAAATCACCCCTTTTGTGTACGGGGTGTATTTAAAAAAGAAAAAAAAAAAGAATTACTAGCCAGCTTTCAGCAAAAAAAGAAATTACAAAGAAAGATGATAGAGAAGATACTCCAGTTGCAGGGAGACAAAATACTCCTGTCTGTTTGAGGACTGAAGAAAAATTTTTCAGTCTGTGAAAAGGGAAATTGATTCTGATCTACCAAAATATCCGCTAACCTTAAATCCACTTTTTGCTCTTTCCTGAATGAAAAAAGTCAACTGAAAACACAAATGTATTTCAGTAGGTCAATACACTCTTAAAGGGATACAACCCCTGTTTACCATTTAAGTGAAGAGCAATATTGACCAAACTTTTTAAAACAAATGTTATATTTTTAACTGACTTTGGTACTGTTTTCAGACTTTTTTCCATTCTACTGACTATTAAGAAGGCAAGTTGGTTCAGTCTGTAAATCATCTGCCTTTTGAACCAAAGATCGTAGGTTCAAGTCCATACCAGGTAGATGATTAAAGGCTGCATTATGTGTAAACTTGCCTGTCCCTTGTTTCATATATACCCCGTTCAAACCAAAGCCTCAAGAGTGGATGTCCTCCGGACACTGTGCCATGTTTCTGCCAGACCTCTGTTGGTATGAACGGTTTCCCGAAAAATGTATCCGAATGTACATAGCTTGAACAGTAGTTGAACAGTGGATAAAATACTTGCTAGATGGTCTCGGGTGTTCTCTAGAGAACACTCCAGACCGCAGCCTGTATGAATGGTCGCGGTACATATGCACGTCTCAAAATTTTGCCCCAGCCACATATTTTTTTCATAAGGAATTACATAAGGGAAATCTGGACTTTTTTGTTGGTTTAACTGATGCAATGTCGACCTACATGAGGCTGAATATATGTTTCTATATTCTTCTTGCTTGTAGTCTTTTCAGTCATATTCTCCATATCATAAGTTTTTACACCCCCCCCCCCCAAAAGAAAGTTTAGAGAAAACGGCCAGATTGCAGCTTTTCTTTTTAAATGAGAAATCATCTTGAATCCATTACATGAAAAAAAACAAAACCACACACACACAAAAACATGGTTGTCTCCAATTTTGTACAATTGCTCATCAAGAATTTGCAGTATGATAGTTTTTTGTTTCTTAGCAGGTAAAGAACAGCTGATTAAAAACAATGTCTCATGGAAATGCAAGTTGTAGGTCAGTTCTATCGTTGAAAACAATAGAGCAGTAATAGAATACTAATATGACAGTGATATAATGACAACATCATCTCTATTAATTGACACCTTGAAGGTGGAGAATTGAAAGCTCATTAACCTGTCTTGTCTTTCAACCCCATAGAGGTCTAGCCCCCTCTCTTGGCGGTAATGCATCTACCATGCGTTAGTCTGGGTCTAGTTACAAAACATATGCAAAACAGGTTAAACCATTTATTATTGAACTATGTTGGCAAGTACAGATAACACTCACAGTGATGTGTTGAATTAAGATAATGAATTTTCTTGTGGAGGCATTTGATTTCTTTTGTCTTTTAGATGTAAGGTATCCAAGTGAATACTTGTATCATAACAGAATACATGACACATAATTATGATACCCAAAGGTTATATGTCTGGATGCATGCTGAATGTTGTATATAGAAGGGGCCTATACAGGGGTGAGGGTGAACAAGTGCTATTCAGAACTTACCTTGGTACCTGCTATTGTTATTCCATGAATTTTACTTAATGAAGAACTTTCATTTCGTGATTGACATTTTCTTGAGATTAGGAAACTATTTTGAAAGCTATTTCTGGATGGGATGACATTTTCTTCTGATCTACTTCCATACAGAGTTGCTCATTGACATTTACCTGATTTTTTGTGGCGCTTCAAATGGACTGCATTTCTGATATTTCATAAATTGCTTATATCAATTTCATGTCACTCTTTGCAATTGCACATCATATTGTCCCCAAAATATGAGAACAAAAATGCTGTATTATATTAAAAATTTGAAGTAGAAATATGTAGTAGAAAATGAAAAACTATCAAAGTGCATCGACTTTTAAATATTCTCTGGGCTCTCTGGTTTTGTTTTACTATTTTTTGCACATTGAAACAATAACTTTATTGAGAATATTGTCCTTCCGCTTCACTGAATTAGAAAACTCAGTCTATTAGCCCATTTTGAAGTTATTCTTTGTATTGTTAGCAGAACCAGGAAGGGGGGGGGGGGGGGCGTTCATAGGGTGATGATGGTTTAAACAGCATATCATGTTTTGACAAACACTGGAATTGTTTTCAAACTACAATTCAAACAATTAGTGATTGAGCATATGTGGAAATGATAATTGATATATCAGGCATGGGCTCTGGAAGAGGTGACCATGAGCAGCCCCTTTTCACATCTGACACAATGTCACAGTTATTCTGTACAAGATATTTCTCCAATCTGAATGAAAGTTTATCAGATTTTAACCCGTTGACTACTGAATTCCCAACTTCCTATAAGACTTTGTACAGGGACCATCTGGTTCCAGTAGGCAATGGGTTAAGTCTCCTCATGTATAGGAATTAAAGTCCTTCTAGCTGACCAACTCTTAACAGATTATCATCCTTTAAAGAAGCCCCTTTGGAATTGTGTCACAATTTCTGATGTTTTCTAGTTGAAAATCTGCTTCATACTATTTGATATCAATGGAGAAGACTGCAGACTAACATAGTTTGGCTGTGGGTTTTGCTATATCAGAGCCAAAATAGTTAAATTTAATGAAAGATAGAAAATTAGGGCCTTAGAAACGATTAGCTTAAATGATATGAAGAAAGCTTTCTCTTCGTCAGATTATTGGATAAAATTTCATCCCCATACTATGGTTTATAGCTTCTTGGTCTATAACCATTTGGTCTAATTCCCAGATTATCTAATTTCCAGATCATCTAACGTCACTATGGCTAAACCCACTTTGTCTAATGATCAAATGGTCTAATTGCCACATTGGGTGATTTCAAGTACGGTGTTGGAGGCTGGTGTTGGTGTTGTGAGAACACCAACACCAGCCTTAACACCGAACTTGAAATCAGGCTGGTGTTGGGATTGACCTTGCAAGATTTGACGTATTTCCGGTAGTCAGTGTTGCTTTCTGGTGTTGAATGTCGTCTGCTGAACCGAGTATCACGGTTCGTGTTGACGATTTACATGTAATTTCCCCATTCACCAACACCAGCCCCTAGGGATTGGGAAATTCATGATTTCAAGTACGGTGTTGGTGTTGGTGTTGTAATCATACATGTTATTCCTGCTTCTCCCTCGCGGAGCAGCGGCACTCTTTGCTACGGCCACTCGTGACATGATGGTGGTTAAACCCATTTCGCAGTCAAAACAACTTGGAATAACTAAAACCATATATTTTTCTTGGAAGAGTGGTAATTTTCCTCTTGGATTCTTCAAATGACTATGCAATTCGAATCCAATAAGATGCAGATTTATTAGAAATTCTGAGGGAAAATGATTTTATCGTCGAGATATTTTGCTACTAGCGTATGACGTCACTCGGTGTTGAGCTATCGATAAGGTGATCGGATCAGATCGGTATCGTCCCTCTAAACTGACCGTCGGTGTTGGAGCTCGGTTCATTAGCCTTTCCACGCTCTCGACACCAACACCAACACCGCACACCGAACTTGAAATCACCCATTGTCTACTCAGTTTTCCTCATTTTTGTCTAATAACCATTTGGTCTATTACCAGTTCGTTTAATCAGATAGACTAAGCGATGTTAGACCAAGTGGGTATCAGATGAAATGAACAAAGCCTAACTGGAAATTAGACAGAATGGTAAATGGGTCAGTGGTAATTACACCAAATGGTTATTAGACAAACTGGTTGTAGACAAAATGGAATTAGACCATATGGGATGAGACCAAACAGACATTAGACAAAGTGGGATTAGACCAAGTGGCAATTCACCCATATTATTAGACCAATTCAGAATGCTTGGAAGGAGCTCTACTCATACACATCACAATTTCAAAACATTTTCCCCATGAATATGAGCCATTGTATGATCCAGCTTTCCTGAGAATACAGGTTGACAAAAGTGCAGAGTAATTTTTCTCAGTTCAGTGGTAACCATGATTTATTACTCCATACTGAATGCATTTATAGTATTTGTCAAAATATGCATGAAAATAAAGCTATCATAAGGGTCACGAAGTGCTGACAAGTAAAGTGATTAATGGCTTCTCTCTAGATTTACAAGGTTGCTCTCACATTGGCTGATTATACTGCAAACATGGGTTGTGGAAGTGAGTAGAAATAATATATGATGAAGGATGGAGCTAAAAAGCAGTGTATGTAATAGCTGATAGATAAGGTTATATTTAGGTATTTCAGGTGAACTTGAGATAAGTGTTAGCTGTTCATGATGTTTACACACCCCCCAAATCATGGTGATGAAATGTACAGTAGTGAAAAAATTCAGCGATATTCACTTAGCCTGCATCAATTTCCCCCTTTTTGATGGGGTAAACATCAGCAAGGGAGAAAATCGCTTATACGTCATTGAAATTATTTTTTTTGAGGCTTAGTTTATGTTCAATCTATAGCATAATATAAAAATGCTTATTTCTGTAACAGTTTGTGAAATTTTCAAATTAGTCTTGCTAAAACAAATCAAAACCCAAGTAATTACCATGGTCTGATTATGAAACAGACTTGGTTTCCTCCCCCTCCTCACTTTTGCTGCTACATAAAGTTCTAATGAGTAGAATAGCTCCCTCTTCTGTTCAATCTCAAACATTCTCTTATGGCTTACATGTATGTATATTTGCATGAGATGAGTCATCATTGAATTGACCCTTTTCTTAGTTCTTGACGAAGGATGACCAAATAAATGTCTTTTCAGTATGTGGAATGCTTTTTTATGTGCCAAAAATCATATTTTGGTGAGATGAAAAGTGTCTTATTTACTTTTAGCATCAGAAAGTTTATTTATGTTTTGCAGTGTTGAATATGTTTAGGATGCTAGGTACTAGTTTCATTTGTTTAAATTTGCAGTTTGGTCAGTTTTTTCAAGACATGTCAGAGGTGTTAGGATTAAATTTCTAATGAAAAAACAAAAAGAAAAAGAAAACTTGTACTGGTACCTTTTGTAATGTGAAGCCGAAAAGTGTTTGTTTTTTTTTACCATTGTCCCTAATGATATAGATTTGTGAAGACATATCAGGTAGAAGTATTTTTATTTCTAGTTTTACAAAGTGATTGTTGTATTTTTGTTTGACTTTTGCAATAAAAAATGAAATAGTCAAATGTTAAATTTACAAATTGTCAAGTATAAACTGTTTTCCTCTCTATCGTACGATGATTATTTCCTTCATATGGTTGTCATATCACTGATATGTTGTTAAAGGTTAGCCTACATATCTAATCATCATGATGAAAAACTGCCAAAATATTTTATTTAAACAATCTAGATTGTTTTTCATCATCATTTATTTCTTTATATAGCTCATAAGGGTTAAAGAGAACAAATACTCTTGTTATTTGTTTTTTGATTAACATGTTTTTCAAACAACCTATCCTAAATGTGCTGAGTTATGTCAATAACACAAATGTTATCTATTTTTGCAAATATACCTTACCAATGCAAGCTATCCTTTGTTATGTGTTTTATGTCTGTCTTAAAGATAAGAGGACTGCTTACATGTGTTTTGGCACAGTGTATATTGCTAGGTTAAAATGCTTAAAAGTGACTTTCAAGCTTCAAACATGTCCAGTATATTTCCATAAACAAAGAAATATACGAAAGTATAACTCTGTTGCTGTCATTTGCAGAAATTTTAGGGTCTTATTTTGGACTTTTGACCATTGAAGTTGTTAATAAATGAAGATGATTTATTCAGTATTATTTTGTATCTCCTTGCCTAGTCTGAGCTTCATATTCTGGAAGCAGTAACTATCCTGCCCTACCCCCACACTCATACATAAAATTGCATTTTATGAAGTCATTGTAAAATATTTTATTCATTTATTTTCAGTTTTGTTTATTCAGGATAGCCTCTTCAGATATAAAAAGTGCTATCCTTGAGTGCCCTGGGATAATATTTGTTCTTTCTACATGTATATCATATGTCTGCATATCATGTGTCATTGCAATTTCTTTAGGTGTTCATTTCAATAGGGCTGCCTTGTAGTTTAATATTAATGCTCAACGTAAAATTTTATGTGGAAAAGGGCTACCACACCATCTCCTAAAATCCATAAGGATCTAATTGATAATGGGGAGTTTAAATGTCTTTCTGGCTTTCAACAAACAGTATAAGTTACATCCTTCTAGCATTCTAGCTTACCACCTTTTGACCTTATTTTCTACATCATATTTACAAACCATTTTCTAACATTGCAGTAAATATACATGAAATTCTATACCTTCCTCTGTGAAAATTTATTTGAGTTCAAATCTCTGTTGTATAATCAAGTCCAATGTATCATCACATGATGCAGTGATGTGTATATTTATTTTACAGATTAAGAAACAAAATCAGGCCATATGTAAATACAACAGGCATATTCAAGGTCTTAAATTTTGCAATTAAAACAGGGAACATTTTTGATTGACATGGCAAACCAATATGGTAACATTTTGTTCAAGAGAAATTTAATGTTTAGCCTGCATCGCAGACTGTTATTTATGTATTTGTATATTTTTTGCTTCCATTTGCACAATATATTTTTTTTTCCGAATGCTTTTGAAATTCAATTTCATATTGCATTTCTAAATTCATTATTTGAAATATGAAACTTTCACATATCTGATTTTGAATAGAAGTATTACAGTAATGTCATGATAGAATTACACTAGTGCATTCTCCTGTTCACAGAATAATATTTTACCTAAATATTTGATTTGTATTAAGCTATATTGGTTGGGTATTTTTTTTTTTTTGGGGGGGGGGGGGGGGAAGGGGAGGTGGAGGTGGTAGGGGGATTTCAGTGGAGGAAAAAAGTCAGGAGTAGTTCAGTTTATCTTCTGTTTGTTTAGTCTGATTTCAAAGTGTTATCCTTATCTGCAGTTGTGACCCCAGACATAATGAATTGTCTTATACCACCCTATAAGTTTACTCCATAAGTTTACTCCGATAGTCTGCAAACACTTGACTCTGTGATTAAGATAATGAGTTTGGTATCACCAGCCAAGAGGTCCAGAGTTTATCAAACCTTTCATAAAAACATTAAATAGAAATGTGATAGTGGTAGCTCTTTAGGTCACATATACTTCTCATATACTGATGATTAGATCTTTTAAGAGAAAAGTTTGAAGGCATGGAAGAGAGAGAGAGAGAGAGAGAGAGGGGGGAGGGAGAGAGGAGAGAAAGAGAAAGAAAGAAAGAAAGAAAGAAAGAAAGAAGGAAAGAAAGAAAGAAGGAAAGAAAGAAAGAAAGAAAGGAAAAAAGAAAGGAGAAGGAAAGAAAGAAAGAAAGAAAGAAAGATAGAAAATGCAAACTACAAACATAATTATGTACAAGTGCATGAACTCTAACAGTGTGATAAAAAATTGTATGCATGTAAAGTCATATGGGCTGTTTTATTATCCAGGTTATGATATGTATTTAGTGTATTTGAACTGCCACTAAAATGATGATGTTAACAAAAGTCAAAATTATTGAGGAAAGACTTGCTGAAGAACTGGCTTTGGCTAGTGCTTTCCATGCTGAAATGAAATTAATTAATATTTATGCCTTATGTAGTTTAATCAAAAGTGTTTTTATGCTTCTGCCCACCGTAGGTGGTGGCCGGAGGCATTATTTTTTTAAAACTCTCTATTTATCCAGAAACATTAACGATCATTGTTTTATTACTGATATGCCTTAAATTGATAATATTCTGCTGTAAATTCAAGGATCTTTTTATACTAGTAAAGGCTTAGTTAATACTCATTTTTTGGGGTATTTTTCAATAACTTTTTTCAAAATGCACAATGAGAGGGATGATATACAAAGTGCTATTAAAAAAAGTCCAAACAAACATAAAAAATTTCATGGTGGTACATTTTTGGGTGAACAGATATAAAAACCTGATTTTAAGCAATAATGGGGTTGAAAGTTAGGTTCATGCATAGTAAGTAACAAAGAAACAATCTTGAAATCTTTATCACAAAGTAGTGTAATAAAGTCATTTCAAATGTCAACAGTTCTTTGGGATAGGCATGCTTTTCATCGACTTGGTAAACACCATTTGGACCTGACACACAATAACACTCCAGTATCAGATTATTAATCTCTTTAACAATCTTTTGCAAGCACTCGAAAATATTTTATTGCCGGTTTCAACTTAAACAAACAATATGAAAAAAATTGTACCCATCTCAATTTTTTTTTTCTGTGAGTCATTTTTATGTGAATTTCATTCTCTTGCCTTATCCATTTATTCTAGTTTGGTATCCACATTTATTTTATTTTCTGTTTATATTTTTACCTTTTCCTATCTTATATTAACACCTTTGCACTGTTGTGTGACATGTGTATTCGTACTCACCTTTTTTTTTTCTTAAAAGCACCTTGAGCATTCAATCAAAATGGAGAATGACGCTATGAGAATGACTTTAAAAAAAAAAAATTGTTGGTTGTACATGTATTTTCATTATTTTCCCCCAGCACCTTGAGCATTATGCGTATTGGATGTGGCGCTTTATAAATTGTCATTATTATTATTATTAGAAATTATATGTATCATTATTATTTTGGTTAACATTATCATTATTATATCATTGCTGGAGCTGATTTCATCAGGGATATATGTAGGTGCCGTAATTTTTAGGAATAACAATGTTTTTTTTTTTTTTAATCTGAAAATAACTGATATCCATTTAGTCCATAATAATTATCACCATTCCTTGCTGAAATATGTTGACTATATTTCCTGTATAGTTTAAAATGTAATTTAAGAGATTATCCTTTCACAGAATCTGGCTTGATAAAACAGCAACCTCTGCTTATGTGAGAACAATTCCCTTAAAGATTCTGAAAGACGTAACTTGGTACTAAAGATGGCTGAATAAAATCTCAGTTTACCAATTTTCAAATCCATCTGAGAGAAATAGGGTTTCTGCTGTTCAAGAACTATGCAAATCCTTGCTATGCTATTCCCAAAACGACGAGAGAGAGAGACAGAGAGAGAGAGAGTGCAGGGCTCCGACCACCACAGGTTAAACCACTACACTACGGAGTCTGCTTCGTCCCTTGATGGACGATGGACGTACCCCCTCTCTAGCTGCATCTCAAGACAGGGGCAAGGTCATAGGTCACGGTCAATTGATGGAGAGAGGACTGTTCACACAGTTGGAACCGAGTGAAAATAGATGATGCGTTCTTACATGGGAGTGGGGTTTGGTATGGTGTCTGCGATGTGATGTTGATGAGGGCTTCTTTCTTTTGAGGGTGAACAGAGCCAAATGATTGCATATAGTAGCAGTGAGGCTTTGCTTTCCTTTGTTTATATCTTAGTATATTTCTTCTCGTGCCATTCATCCTTTCTGTCTGTCCTCTGTCTGTCTTTATTATTACTCTCCCCATCTATCTTTGATCTCACTCTTTATTCTTTCACCTCCAGACCTCTAATGACTTGTCTTCCTCCTCTTTATTCCCCGTTCTTTTTTTGTGTGTGCCTGTCCTACTGGGACATGCTCACACATGCAAGCAGATAGTCATGGGTGTTGGTTTTAGTGCTTCCCCACACAGCGTGTCCCTCTTTGACCACTGTCATGGATTGACAACTCAGTATGTCACTTCTGACGCCTTCGTGGTCTGTTTTACAGAGTGTAGAGTCGGGTAATGACATATGCTGAGGATGATCCCTTGCCATTTTTATTGGGATATTTTGGTTTTCAGGCTTAGAGAAAAATCTTTTCCTAAAGTCTGCTTGGAAAAATTAAATCGGATCAAGATATGTGGCTGCGTCTACAAGTTGCCATGACAACCATAAGCATATGCTATTGTTCTACAGATACTTATTTGCAGACTTTAAACATAATTAATTCTGGAGTTATTAATATTTCAATACCTTAGTTTAGTTTTCATTTTATTCTGATTGTTCACTTCACGCTATTTGCATGTTATTAGATATCAGTTCTACATGCATACTGTTTTCTGATCAGCCATTGTCGTAAGATAAGTTTTATCTGAACTAATTAACCAGAAAAGGGTTAGGAAGCCCTCGACGGTTTTATGTCAATCACTTTGACCTGACAAGGTCAGCATCTCACTTGAATAACCTTGTTTGCACATTGCATTGTCTTGAGATGATAATATGTGGGTCTCCATCATGAAGCATGAAGAATAGCTCACTATTTTTAGACCTCAGCTATTAGCCCAAACTCACCTAAAGCATGCAATCACATCCACATCAGCTCTAGCTCTGTACATAGCAATCTAGCTATAGCCAAATGTACATGACAGGATTAACCCATTCGTGACAGGAATTATTTGAAGCCTAATTTGATCAGCTTTTTTTCTTCAAATTGGCAACACCAACATTTTTATTTTATTGCTACATTTTTCTTATAAAACATCATGTATCTGAAATAAAAATAAATTGACAAAAAGTATGATAAGAGGTCAAAAAGTTGCCAATTTGCAGGATAAAAGAGTGATTTTAAAGTTTCTATCACATTGCCAATTTAAGGATTTTAATGCTTATTTTCCTTTAGAAAATTTTCAGCATCAAACACAAATACTGATGCAACCAAAACGGGCACAGTTTGTGTAGAATTTTTTGCTCTTTTTGCTCATGTATTTGGTATGATTTTTAGAGCTTTGCATCAAAAGTTATTATGCCAAACCACAAAATGTGGACCTCTGTCACGAATGGGTTAATAAGCCAGCTCTGGAAGCTTGACCTGATGAGATGCATCAAAAATAAAATTTTGCTGGCTCATTTTTTGAGCAAAATAGTGAGCTAACTCTCTCTTCATCTGAGTATTAGCTGGAATAGCTATTCTCTGGTCTGCCTAATTCATAGGATCAGAATTAGCAGGCTGTTATTCAAGTTCGAGCTAATGAAGACTCACCTTAAGAGTATTCTAGTATCAGTGTCAGGATAAATCATTAGGATATGATAATAATAATAATATTGGATATTTGTATAGCGCACATATCCACCTAATAAGGTGCTCAAGGCGCTCCCAATATTACCCCGGCTAAGCTAGACTACTGATTTCAGGTATTGACTTTGTGGCTATTTTTATGAATAAGGCAAAATGCATTGTCCTACATTTCTAGAACAATCCTGTTGACTTAAGTTCTGGTTTGAGACAGGATTTGGAGAGAAATGATTAAAAGGGCATTTTGAATTGCTGATCATGATTCATAAGTTGGAGCATACCTATAGAGCAGAGATAGGCACCATAGTATATTTCTGTGGTAGGACCAGCAGAAATATTACTAGTGATACAAGATATTTAAAAATTTGCTGAATATTACATACATGTAAAATATAGTGATTAACCTCCTACTTTAATTTGCAAATATGGGACTTTCTGTGTAACTGATGTTTTTAAAGCAAGATTTCCATTTCTCCTTTTATTTTGTGCTAAAGTCTTGGCCTTTAATCTGTTTTTATAAAATCAATTTCTTCTGGTATTATTTCACAATCCAATCTTTGATGTGTAACATCCAAAAGCTAATTTTGTTGGGTTGTATATCACTTCCAGTTTTTGGTAGTAACCGAAGCTGAAGACTAGCTGTGAGTCAGTTCATGCCTGCCTAAACTCACGTAGCCATTATGTACTTAAGGTGTTGACATGATGATACAGAAGCAGAAGATAGTATGGTGATGTAGACAGGTTGATAAATGCTTCATTATCTCCCTAACGTGATAAGGGCAATGCTATAAAGTGGATGAGATTTCGCATTGCTATGTGATATTCAATGATATATATTTCTGTCAATGACGTAGGCTATCTTTTCTCAGCCATGCAAGTCATGTTCCCCAATCCTGATATACGTAATCCCTTTTAATGGTCTTGTCAAAGCTGTGCCTGACCAAGCAACACAATGAAGAAAAGGTGCTATCTTGGCTTCACTCATTTTCTTACAGGATTCCCAGGGTGGTTCTATGTATGTATGTTACATGTAGGCCTGTGCTTATCTGGAGCCAGCTGCTTTTTTCCAACAATGATTCAGGTTTTCAATTACAAAATACTTTTGGAACATCCCAAAATGAAGTCTTGGTGATTAATTTGTATTAATTATCTCTGCACTAGAATATATGAAACTTACATGTATGTTTTCTCTCTTTAGGTTAACTTGTGAACATAAAGATTTACATTTTTTGAAAACATAAGAAATAAAATGGTAAGCTAGTTACATGTAAGCTGGGGTATTATTGGAACACCTTGAGCATGTCTCTCTGGTGGATATGTGCACTATACAAATATCCAGTATTATCATTGTCACTAGAAGCATGGGACAGGTATATTAGAAAATGGCTGCCAGTGAGGAATAATCACAGATATCCATTTTGATACCTTGAGAAATTGAACTGACTTTTTAAAAAAAGCCTACTTCAAAATGATTTTTAGCATTGTCAGCTTTATAGTTTTTGTCTAAAATAGATCTGAAATAACTAGAACAGAGACTGGAATTCCTTTCTGTGAGTAGAGTACTAAGTGTTGCATGGAGTATGGATGGAGAGTTAATTTATAAATAGCTTTTCTGTCTATGGACTGATCAATTATTTTCTCAAGCACTCCATGTAGGTTACTGAAAGCTTCATCTTGTCTAAGTGGAAGATGGATAATTAGTTTTCTGACAGCACAGATGTAACACTCATCCAAACACATGATGAGAGCAAAAGCATTTTGATTAATTTCTTCACCCCCTACAGTCGTCTATCGCCTGTACTGTAACACATGAAATCATGACTTGATTAAAGAAAATAGCTACTCTGCCCGCTCGCCTTGACGGTAATGATATATTCAGTGGTCTATGGCATGGACGCTCTCATGATGGTAGTAGCCAAGGGCAATTTAGCACTCACTGGTCATCAGCTCCTCATGAAGCCTTTTGAAAATACCTGCTCCTTTCATCTCATCTTCATCTCCATCTTGCCATAGTCAGGACACAAGGGGTCGCACGCCTGTAAATATTTCCCCATAGGCCCCTGTCTTAAAAATGGAATTTGATAAATTCATGAAAAAAAAGTGTTTATAATGACACCATTGAAACTTTTGTCTTTGAGAGTTCATACATTATTCTTTAATTGCTGAAAATATGAAGGGGTGTTTTCAGTATTTTTTCTCGGTAGAGGGGCTGAATCTCAGACTAACAAAAACTTGGTCAAAGCTCCAGTAGTTATAAGGCTTTTTGCCACACTAATAAAGTCCCCTTAAAATCCACCTGGGACCAAGTACTGCTCTCTCATGGGACTGATCTAAACCAGTAATTATCCCTCTCTATGCACATATGAAACACAGTGTTCAACTATGTATCTCTGATTTTATATCAATATTTTTTCAACTATGATGTCATCTTTGGTACGGGTTGGAGGAATCTCTGAAAATGACCGGATCTATTTACAAGCGTGCGGCCAAGGGTGCTTGGCGTTGATGGGGTTTGAAGTGGAGGAGGCCCCCTTGTGACTGCGTTGGGTCATCTTGAAAGTCTCATCATTGATATGAGCTGTGAAGGCCGACGATGTCACAAGTAATCACAAGTCACAAGTGATCTGTAATGTTTGACCAGACTGATTGGCAATGCAATTCAGTATGAAGTCAAGTTTATTATGTTTAGTACGTAAATTATTTTTTTTGAAAATGGGATTCAGGCAGGAGAACTTGTCATGGTTATTCAATTATCTGCAATGTTGCAATCAATACAAAAATGTTGGAATCATACCGAGAAATGCAGCTTTGTGTTCAGTTTTCAATTGAAAAATTGGAATGATATCTTACATGACCTACAGCCTTGCTCAAAGTTTTCAACAAAATTAATTCATCATCCTATCCATTTTGTATGAGGCTTTCATAAGGCTTGGGACTCTGAATAATATTATACTAGCAAATAAATTTGCATATTTGTATATATGTAATGTTAATATATTTTTTTGTTCATTGTTGGTGTTGAAAATTGTTTCTGTCTGTTGTTCATTTATCTGTATATTTCTGTATTTTTATATGTGCTTCTTAAACAAAGAAATGATAAATGAAATCAACTTATTACTATAATTTTATTTGGCATTTCAAAAATACAAAAGAAAATCAAGAGAGTAGAGTACAAGGAGAAAATGAATAGAGGATATTGACCATACATGTCCATGTTGCCAAAGGAGAAAGTAAAACATACTGCTGTAGGCTTTCAACCCCCACCTGTGTGGCAACATCCACAAGAATAGACAACGCATCATGAATATATGGGAAATCATGAAATTATGGCAATTCAAATAAAACAGAATAATATGAAAGTAATTGAATTTGCTTTTACAAAAAATGAAGTAAGCTTAACAGTGTAAAAGTATTTCATAAGTAAATGGATGAAAAAGTCCATTCCATTCCAGTACAGGGGTGAAGTGATTGAAATACATACTTTATTGCTATCATACATGGTGGATAAATTCCTTCTTAACAAAATCTTGATTCCTATGAAAGTAGACTATGGGCACCCACATGTGTCCATATGCTACCAGTAAAAAGCACATCTAGGAATTCACATGAAAAACATGCTTTTGTTTGGGATGCTATAAATGAAAAGAAATTTATTTCATCCACCCTTACTTTTCCCAACTCTTTGCTTGTTTACCGGATGTGCTCATGGTAGTATCAAATATCACTTTCTACTCAGAAATTCTGCATTTTATTCATATAAGTTATATGTGCGTTCACACAACGGTCCCTAAGCTGAAAATCGCCTTGTGGCTTTGAAACCTCAGGGTTATCTTATAGTTTCTTGTCGTGTGGACATACTCTTAGTTTCAGAACTTAAAGGCATTGGCTAACATTGTTATGATTTTAAAAAAATCTCATTTTGTTACTTAAAAATGGGATAAACATTAGGGTTATAGTGTAAAAATACCAGTGTGAAAGTTTCAGAGCATAATATCCACGGGAAGTATTTTTAAATATTAGAAATGTGAACCAATGTTTGAAAAATATACTAGGGTCGGTTGCATAGACCCAACGTAAGGAGTGCGCATGCGCACATGACTCAACGGACCGCACTGTATGTATTGACGTATCACGCGGCGGAAGGCAAGTAACGGTATTTTTGAATTCGCGCAAACGGTCCTCTTAGTTCAGTGTCTCTCGAGACGAAAGCTAATAAAATCGCGGTTTGCGTCTAACTTACAGCTTTTCCTTCCAAATTATGGTTGGTTTCAGGGTTTCTGAGTATAAATACAAGTACTCATACACATGTTTCATCTTAGTTTGAGAATTTTTTGAATCAGCTGCTCACAAAGTTAGCCAATGCCTTTAAAGTTGTGTCATATTTTCAAAACCTTATGGTTAACTCCAAAACTACAAACTGTGTTGGTCTTACTCATGGTCATGTGTTTGCTAGTCTGTAGATACAGACTCTATTTGGATACTCGATCACTATTTCAAGTAAAAATCTTTGAATAGAGCCTTACTTTATCAGTCTGACTGTCAGTAGCAGCTACTGCACAGGAATATAACAGTCTTATGGCCTGGTTAATGTGATCGGTACGTGATGTAAGTCTCTTGAGCAGGTTTTGGTGGCGCTAGATTACAAATAATAGGAGATTGGTATTCTGTGAGGAGGGTGTATATGAGTAAGGTTTGTTAGCATGCATGAAATAAGAAATTCAATCTACAGCGGTGCTTGTTTTTATGCTTTGAAATAGTCGTCATGGTAAATGGAGAGTTTGATGCCAAGAGAAAAGCATCCCATCAATTATTGAAGTACAAACTGAGACCCATTACGAACACATGTTCAGTTCTGCTTTGGAGACATAAATTCAAGAGGAGTATGTGCCGTCATGCTGAGACAGAATTGTAGACGGGGCGATAGCTGAATCATATTGGCCAAGGCACCCAACACCATGTGCTTGCATAACCTCACCATCGTCTTGTTATTTGCGATCAGAGCTCCTCCTTCATGCTCTTACATGGCTGTGCATACTTGCCCAAATTTCATTAATCAACGGCTCGTGCCACCAAATTCCGCACTTACCGGGGCTTTGCATTTCTCCCCATCGTTCTTTTCATTCTCCCCCTCTCTCTTCTTGGCTTTCCTTGGCTCTCCTTGTGTTCTTTCTCGCTTAAGTGCACTAAAAGGGGTTGTGAAATATTTATCATCCCTCGATCGCCTTGCAATCAGAAATTACATGCACGCTCCTCACCCGTGCACAGTCACGACCCGTCCAAATCCATTCGGCTCCTGTCCCGCGACACCCGAGATGCTTCCAGAGCAACGGCGAGATGTGCAGCAATGATGATTGCGCCTGATACCTCGCCAAAATTCTTCCATTAGTGCTTGTCATGTTCAATAAAGACGCCTGATAGCTATTTATTAGCATTCCCTGTTGTAGATCGGTGAGAAGCCGAGGGGGGTCGCGACACCTTTGGATTATGTATGCTTACCGACCTGTGCTAAAGGAGAGAGAAGATGTGCTCAAGTATCTGGCTTAGTCTCATATTACAGACTCTTCTTGTCCAAGACCCATCTTTGTGATGTGGGCAGCTAAGTCTACCTGTTGTGAGTTTTGTGGTAGTTGGTAGATGATGATGATAATGATGATGATGATGATGATGATGATGATGATGATGATTTTGATGATGATGATGATGATGATGATGATGATGATGATGATTTTGATGATAATGATGATGATGATGATGATGATGATTTTGATGTGATGATGATGATGATGATGATGATGATGATGATGATGATTTTGATGTGGTGATGATGATGATGATGATGATGATGATTTTGATGTGATGATGATGATGATGATGATGATGATGATGTGATGATGATGATGATGATGATGATGATGATGATGATGATGATGATGATTTTGATGTGATGATAAATGAGGATGAAAATGGTGCTGCTGAAGATAATGTGATGATGATGAAGATGGTAGTGATTATGATGATGATGACAGTGATGATGATAATGTGATGATGAGGAAGATGGTAGTGATTATGATGATGATAATGACAGTGATGATGTGGCTATGATGATGAAGATGGTAGTGATTATGATGATGATAATGACAGTGATGATGATAATGTGATGATGAGGAAGATGGTAGTGATTATGATGATGATGACAGTGATGATGTGGCTATGATGTTAAAAATGATGATCATGAATAGGATGATGATAATAAAGAGATTGTGATTATGATGATGATGATGACGATGATGATGGTGATGATGATGATGACGATGACGACGATGATGATGATGATGATGATGATGATGATGATTGTGATGTTAATGATGATGATGATATGTTATGATTTGAGCAACCTTTAGAGAAATTTCAAAGGATAAAAAACATCCAGGTTTTGCAATAGGGTGATGGAGATATTTTTCTGTATGCTCTGCTGATTCATGAGGATTGGTAGCCACTTTCTGATGATGCAAGTGTTCTGAGCTGGTTCAGACTAACGTTTAGCCCTGCAGGTCTTTTCTCTGCCAAGACCTTGATGAAGATGGTGTTGCTCTGATATGACAGCTGTGAAGATACTCTTAGCTAGGGAATTAGCCCTAATGGCCTGATGAATGAGTCTGCAGATGAGTTGTTCTGTCAAATCATAGCATAATCACTACTGCCTCAAGTTCATCTCAGTATACTGGATATTTATATGGATGACCCATACTTGTTGCCTGTTGGAGCTTTAAAGGTAATATTGACATCTGTTGTTTTGTGGAAAAAGATGTTAACTTGCATGCCTCGTTTCCTTTCTATAGTGAAAAATTTTGAGGGAAACATTTTACTTAACACTTTAAAAAATCCCTTTAAAAACATTTTTATTTCCTGTATGCTTATAAATAGTATTTTCTGATGGGTCATTACTATCTACATGTAGTCTGAATATATGATCAATTGCGTGTTTTAGTTTCCTTGAAGAGCCTTATGAATTTGGTTGTGTTCTTGGAAAAAAAATCTAGTGATAGAGGTATAAGTCCGTGATAAAACCTTCCTTATGACTGGTTTAATTGTCATTGTCATTGTAATTGTAATCTTGATTGTAATTGAAAAGATCTTTTATTGAATTTATCTGACTGGCGACCAGTGGTCGAATTGCACAGACTTACATATTCATGTACATATACAAAGGTTATGAAAAAATATATATAACTGGATGGACATAGAAAAAATGAAACAATTTCATGCATAAATAAAAGAGTCAATATAACTAAGAGTGCAATTAGAAAGCATACACTTGCACAAGAATGATATTTTTCTTTTTGATTTGTATTTATTATTATTATTAATATTTTCTTTTTAATCAAAGTACATTCAGCAGTTATGCAGAAAGATGATGGTTTATTTTCTATATATTACTTTCCCATTGTAAATTATTGAGGATTGATGCCCTATGCGGGAGGTATTTTACATGCATGGACAGGGTACTTGTATGTTCTATGTATGTGCTTCTGATTAAATTTGATATACTGGTTACCAGTCAATTGAATTACAGTCTGTACCTGAACAAAGTCCCTAGTCAGTAGAAGAACACTATGAGACCTCCTTGCCTGGACTTCAAGCTTTGATGTGGGCAATTAATAAAGCGCTTGAGGGACAATAGACAGTGGTCAAATAACCCATCTCCAACGATATATTCCAGGGCACAATAAGGCTTCGTCTTCTCATGCTTGTAAGTGGTTTTCCCCTATGGGCAACACTCGAGCCATGCTGAACAGTTCTAACTGTATCACGGGTCCTTGTGGCGAAGAGCAATCGAAAGACGATGGGCTCGATTAGATATGTTTCTGGGATTCGGTATCGGTCTTCAATCCAGCCAGCACAAAAGGGAAAGCTGCAAAACAGGTCAAGAAGAGCCCTTGTGGCCTAAGTTAGAATAAAGTTGTTTCCATGAATCACTTTCTCTATAAGTGTTAATGGTTTTTGATGAAATCCCAAGATGGTGAGAGTGGTGTCAATAAAAGTCTTGACATTCTTTCTCTTTCTAGTGCTCTGCAAGCTGCTTGGTTTCCCAATGAATTATAATCTATCCAACCCACTCATATCCGTAAAGAATTCTTGCATCAACTTCAATTCGAAAAAATCAATGGCGATTAGTCTTCTTCGTGACTTGGTTTTCATTTTCCACTGCAGTGTGTTCTTATCATGTTGGATCACGAGTATCATTACAAGAAGCTACTACTGTGGCATGGTGATCGATTATTCAGTGTTATTAAATTATCAGTTCAATTTGAGCTGACAAGTGCATAATGGATCCCATAATTGTGCTAAATTATGCGAGGTGTCCGTGAAAAGCGGCTGTGTTGACGTAGTGGTTTTCATTTCTTATTGATCCCGTTGTTCGCGTTACCCTCCAAAATTACTTTGTCTCTTGCCTAGTTCTGGCACATGGAACCCCATCCTGAAGCGATTGCTGCTCTTGTTTTAATCGCAAACAAACTCCACTTGGAAGACAGGATATCGATCAGGAAGAATTTGAGATAGAAATAAATGCTTGACTCGCCTCACTCTCCTATGTTGGTGAGGTAAGGTTAACAGGAGGAAATGTTTCTTGCTTTTATATAGTGCAGTCCAAATGAATAGAAATATGTATGTCAAATTAAGGGGGACTCAGGGCTGTATCAGTTCTATGAAAAATAAAATTTGTTCAGGATAGTGTATCGGTTTTAGAGACAACTCCATGGAACTAGTTCCGCCCGAAACCCTGCTCCCCAATCTGCCAATCACATCATGAAGTTCAAGTACAACCAGTATATATACCGGTACTTGAAAGCTGTGAAAGGCAACACAATCTCTAGTTTCAGGATCCTTTGTTCAACAAGAACATAACGAGGGTAATGATTCTGTTGAAGTGCTTGTGAAGAATATAGTTTCAGTTTTATGACAAGTGAAATCAAGTGATAATTCAGGGGTCTGGTGCTGGTATTGTGAGCTTGGTTTACTCTTGCCTTGATCCTTTAATGATTAACTGGAGTTCTGCTCATGGTATTATAATGAGACAGAAACTGTTCCAATGCGATTGAGAAAGCTAGATTATTTGTACATAAACGTGAGTGTGTAGGTAGTGTAAGACTTGGGGAACATTGACTTGATAAGAAATTCACTGCACACAGAAATGATTATATGGGACACACACAAATCTGGCACGAATGTTTGGCCCAAACTTTTCAGCTATTTCTTGTCCAATTTCCAATTTTGGAGTGCAATCTTTTTCAGGGACAGGGAACTTATTTTGAGATTCTTCCTCACAGATATGAAAAGAATGAGGAAGCTCACAAATTATTTTTCACCTTTCCCAGAACTCAAGCTCCTCTTTCAAAATTATCTGTTCAACAGCCTTATTACTTGAAAGGTAAATGTTACAATTAAACCATATACACAGCCATCCCCCAAAAAATGAAAGGAAAGGAATGTTATGAACAAAATGCATGTAACATTTGACTACCGTTTATTTTGGCTATGTTTCATTGTAAATTATCTGCTTTTCGAGTGGAAATAGATTTTTAATCAAAATAATACCATGATCTTGTAATGCCCTTTTACCAAAGTGCTTACAATATTTTTTGATTTTTTGGTCACTGCATTCAAATATACAATTCCGTCCATGTTATGGAACTTATCATATTTTCAAATGAACCAAATGCCTTTTGCTGAATTGGAAGTTGAAGAAATTTCTATTGCACTTGTAGCAACAAAGAACGTAGGAGGCTCGCAAAAAATTCTTGCAAGACATCACAAATATAGCCATGATATTGAGGTGCGGTGTTACATGTATATGATTTGCCTTTATGACAAAGCCAAAGTGCATATGACTCATATTGTAAGCTACTTTCCATGAATTCAAGTTGGCCAGACCTATACATGTATCACTATTGAGTTTCCAAGATGGAGATGATGTGCATATAGGGAAGGATTGAATTATGCTACCTAGGATTGTACAAATTTCAACCCTAAATTCCTCTTTATTCTTTGACCACCTCCATCCTGTACTCTACGCCCTCTTGTACAAAGTATCTGCAGAGAGACAGAATGATGTTAATTCATATCACTGTATATGGTGAAAACACCCTGCTTGCATTTAAAATGTTGTTTGTCATCTAGCTGTTCTATTTGCAAGGGAATTTCATTTTGGCTGACCCTCTTCTTACCATCGTCTTATTCCATATTTGAAGCAGGTCATGATACAATGGTCGTCAACAGAATTTGATACTCTTCAAGCAAGCAGAAATCGAGAAAGGGAAAAATGAAAAATATTGGGGGGGGGGGGGGGAGAAAGGGAACTGACACATTTTGTTGATTGGGATGGTAGCTCTTCCTAAACAAGCAGAGGCTTTTCGAACCATATCGACAACGCTCACACAAAAGCCTGAAAGACAGATATTGACTCGTTACATTTAAGCTGCCCTCTATTGTTGGGACACATGTCAATCAGATCGCTGGACTGAATGGTGCCCCGTCGAGCTAATATTCGTACAATATCAGCTTCAAAGGCACTCCTTTCTGCTAAAATTTTGGATGGATGAAAATTGATAGGCTGCCAAACAAAGCGAGTGTGCATGAATAGAATGCAATACTTGCTGACAATTTTTTGTGTTTGAGGTAAAGGGAGCATTAATTACAGGGAGAGATTGTTGAGAAGAGTTTCTGTAAATGGGTTCATGAAATGCAAAAGGTTTTTGATAGGATTTGCAGGCAGTAATCAAACAGGCTAATAATATACAATTATGGAAGATCGTGTGACTTTGAAAAGGAGCTTTGGTGTATTAATCGCAGTGCATGTTGAAATAGAGGATCTGAGTTATTACCTGCTCAAATTAGCTTGTCACGTTAGCAATGGGATATGGATTGTTCAAAACATATACATTATGTTGATTTTAATGCCTATTTTTTCTTTCCTCTTCTCTTCCTATTCTGTTTCTTATTTCTCCTTCCCTTTTTCTTCCTCTCACAGACACACACTATGATATTCTCTGTACATTGTGGGCATGCAGGTCTATATTTTGTGTGCTTTTCATATAGACAATGACCTTTAGGTTCTTAAAGATTATGTACAGTTTTGGTAGGCACTCCAAACTATTTGTCAGATTTCTTGGCTTTTAGATGCTCAGTTAAAGATACTAGCAAAACTAAGATGCTGTGATATTTTCCCTGCTCAAGTTGAATATTAAACACATGAAAGGCAAAAACTATTTGTGATCTGAGTCAGTGATGTAAACTCACACAAGCCTGCACACATGTAAAACCAGTGAGAGTTCTGTTTAGGCGACAAGTGAACAAAGTGCTGTGTTCGTTGTGCTGGGAGTGGTTGGGGTGCAGGGGTCCTAGTGTAGGGCTAGATGTAATCATTACATTGCATTCATTATTGAACAGTTGGAGTGAAATTCACTGGAAATCATCAGTGGACTATTACATGATCTCACGCATGTATCTTTTTATGCAAGGCAGATAATGTGAGACTATATTTCATCAGTTTCATGCCGATTCGTTACCAAAACTGTACATGAGGTCTAACAGACATTCTCATATCCTACATGGATTCTCTTCAGTGTCTCTTCAGTTTCTGCCCTTTTACAGTTTACACCCTATTTTCCCATCTTTTTATGTTACACAGTTCTTTTGCATAAGGCTGCAAAAGCCTGATCTCATGTTAACTGAATTTAGTATTATTCACAATAAGTTATCTATGCCAAGCAACTTTAAAACTGATTTAAATGTCAGTTTTGTTTTGACACCTCACCATGCAGCATAAAGGTTCATGCCTTCTTAGAGCTGTCATTTTTATTATTATAATACACCAGCCTCTCTCCTCCATTTTCTTTCTCTATATCTTTGCACTTTATATTTCTTTAACTCCTCCTGACATCCATTTTCTGATTTGAAATTATATCTTCAAGATTTCTGAATATCTACTGTAATCATTTTGAAGCTGATATCTCCTTCTGATAGTCATTTATAAAGTTGATACTCTTCTAGTCTTCAGCAGATAATGTAGCGCTTTACTTGTTCTATCAAAGACCATTTGTGTTTATCTTTTGAGCTTCCATTTCATGCCTAAGATTACTTGTACACATCCAGTAATCTCTTCAAATCTATTAAAAGCAATGATTAAGATAGGGTGTATGTTTTTAGTATTTCAAGATATTGGTCATCCCAACCACGAGTTAGATAAAGATTATTTTCCTCAGTGCAAAAGTATTAGCAATTGCAGTCACTCAGTTATGAAGTTGTAAGCTTTCTTTCATTATATTGATGAATCATTGTCAAGTTTTTTACATTTAAACACTTGTCATAAGAAAATTTAGAGGTGAAAAATAACTTGAATTCACTGATTATCATCTAAATTGTGCTTTCTTGTTTTTGTTTTTTTATCCTTTGAAAAATTGATTTGCAGGATTTCCATTAAGCAACTTTACTACGAAGAGGGTGCATTTGTTGAATAATGTAGTATTTGCAGTTGGTTTCCCATAGTGATTTCAACAATTCATGTTGCTGTCCTTTTTGCTGTAGTACATGCTGGGTTAAATATGAGTGCTGATTCAAAATATCATTTCCAGATTGTACTAGGGCTGCGTTCAAGCGACCATTTTTCACCCTAGAATCACGGATTTCAAAGACGTTTAGTTTAAACCACGGTTGCGTTCAATCGATTTTTCACAGGTCGTAAAAATAAACGTCTTTCAAAATGCAACCATGAAACGCTGAAAAAGGTGCATTTTGAATCATGATTCTGCAGAACCACGGTCTCTAAAAATCGATTGAACGCAACGGAGATCTCAATCATGATTCTGTTGTTGCTTTCACACCAAGGTTTGAAGAAAGATAAAACAAACAACATACAGAAAGCTAGAAAAGAAGACAGAATGAAAAAACAAAGAATAATATAAGAGATTGAAAGATAAGGAGATAGAAGGAATAACACAGAATAACAGGAAAAGACGAAAAATAAGAAGATAAAACAGGAAAACAAAGAACATAAGGAAAGAAAAAGATGGGAGAAAACAAAGAATAACATAAGAAAAGAATGAAAGATAAGATGGAATGAATAACAAAGAATAACATAAGGAAAGACGGAAAGGGAAGAAGATAGAAGAAAACAAAGAATAACAAGGAAAGATGGACAGAAAAGAAGATAAAAGGAAAAACAAAGAATAACATAAGGAAAGATAGGAAAGAAGATAGGAGAAAACAGAATAACAAAGGGTAGATTGAAAGATAAGAAGATAGAAGGAATAACAAAGAATAACATAAGAAAAGACAGAAAAAAGAAGATCAGTAGAAGAAAACAAAGAATCACATAAGGAAAGATGGAAAGAGAAGAAGATAGAAGGAAAAACAAAGGATAACATAAGGAAAGATGGACAGATAAGAAGATAGAAGGAAAAACAAAGAATAACATAAGGAAAGATAGAAAAGAAGATAGAAAACAAAGAATAACAAAAGATAGATTGAAAAAATAAGATAGAAGGAATAATGAAGAATAACTTCAGAAACCCCCCCCAGAAAGATAGAAGAAAACAAAGAATCACATAAGGAAAGATGGAAAGAGAAGAAGATAAAAGGAAAAACAAAGAATAACGTAAGGAAAGATAGAAAAGAAGAAAGGAGAAATCGAAGAATAACATAAGAAAATACGGAAAGAGAAGATGGAAGAAGAAAAGAATAACAAAGAAAGATGGAAAGAGAAGAAGATAGAAGGAAAACAGAGAAAAATAAGGAAACATAGAAAAGAAGGTAGGAAAAAACAAAGAATAACAAGAAAAGATGGGAAGGGAAAGAACAACAATGAAAGATAAAAAAGGGTTAATAAATGATATAAGGAAAGATAGAAAAGAAGATTAGAAAAAACAAAGAATAGCATAAGAAAAGATGGAAAGAAGATAGTATGAAAAACAAAGAATTGCATAAGAAAGATATAGAGATGAATAAATGATGTGGCTAAAGTTGACCTATACTTCCTGGGTCAAACTGCGCAGTACGATGCGCAGTGGATAGGTTTGAAATGAGCAAGAATCAGCGTTGATGAAAAATCGCTTGAACGCTCTCTCGTAGTAGCCGTGTTTTGTAACAGCGTTTTGATTTGTGATTCATGTTTGTGATTCTAGCTTCAAAAAATCGCTTGAACGCGCCCCAGATGTTGTGGAATGGAATCATGATTTTACCATAAACCTTTTTTTTTTTACCTTGTATTTTAACAATGATTTAAAGTCTTTTTGAAAGTTTTGTGGAGAGGTGAATTAAATCAAATTTAGATTTTGCAAGAATTCAGTAATTTGACATTTCTAAAATGTTGCATTTCTCACCTCCACTTGTGAAGCAAAAAGTGTAAAAGAAATCTTGTTTGACAATCACCACCCAAAGAACATTCCCTCAATTGTTGGGCAACCGGTGCAAATATTTTGCAGATGAACCGTGTGCTGAGAGTCAACATGCCACATATTGGATTGCCCGGGTCCCGGCGTGTCGCGAAGTCGTGTCCTGGGGTCGGGTTTCGCGGGCTTATTAACTGACTATTACCCTGCTCAAACACTCTGAGGTGCATTATTTCACGACGCATCCGCCAATCACCCCCCTTGCTTTCAGGGAGATGCGGGATGTGTGCAGTGGCGTGCTGGGTTTCATATCGGCTAGCACCACAACCGCATGGGGATTAACTCCTCTGCTGCTAATTCAATCAGTAGCCTGGCTTGCAAAGAGGATTGGTGTGTTGAAACGTTAGTCCAATAAGTGTATCCCCATGATCAAATACTATACCGTTTCTCTTCAGCTTGTCTTTATGGATTCACTCTGTTCCCGTTACAGATTATCATTTCAACAAACTTTCACTCAAATGAAGTTACTTATTACATTTATCTGTGACTACATAAAAGTCTGTTCCAATTATGGAAGCCAGTTCTTGGAACACTCATCCCATGTGTCAATTCCAAATATTTGACACTTTGAGTCATACACGTATCTCAAGGATAAGAGCCATAAGGATGTTCCGAGAGGAACATTACTTCAGACCAACAGATTTTGATGGGCAGTATGAAATGGCAGGCAATGTAAAAATGTAAATATGTAGCCTTTGGCTTCATTAATGAGAAACAAGCAATTTTGTAAGAAAGTTTGCTGCCATACTTTTTACAGCTTTGTCATAGTATTCACATTTGTATTATAAGAAATTGCCTAAACTTGTTTACTTCATTAAAATTGCAGATTTGTAAAGAAATATATCTAGTCATGTAGCTGGAGGACTTCAGACAGCAAGGAAATGTCACACATCATAAACATTATCAAAAATCTGAAAAGGAATTCAATACCTGGCCAATATCATATTAAGATCTAATTGAATTATGTCCTGCAGATGGTGATCACATTACAAGTGTGTGCTTCCGTATTTAAGAACCGGTAGGTGCATAAGATCCAGAAAACGATATCGCATTGCAGCGGTGTCAGTGTTAGGCCATACACTTCAAGCAGTCTTGCCACATGGTTCCTTCTGTGAACATTGACTGAGGACATATTTCTAATTGTTCATTAAAAGACCAACTCTATATCCTGATGTTTCTTGTTCATACATGTGAAGTCAGTGATGTTTTTCTTTTAACTTGGATTTGATGATGATAATAGTGATATAACCATGCTAACACACTGAGACAACTAGTTACAGGTTATTTGTCATTTTTCATACCATTATGCCTCTGAGAATTATGTGAAGACAACTAGAATAACCCCATTTTTCAATAAGATTGGTATTACAATTTTGTAAACCTTGTACATTACATATTTTTGAAACCTTAATTACAAGTACTAGAACAGAATATTACCCAGAATTACTCCATGATATACCTTTATCACCATGTCACTAGTCCCTATGTCCTCCTCCTGAGTATGGAGCAGCAGTTTAGTTTGAAATGCCTACCTGAAGAAGATCTTGTTAATGTGGAATAACTTGAGGATCTATTCTTAATGATGAAGATGTGGCAGTAGAAAGTAATATCAGTTTTTAAATGGCAGATAGGTGGAAGAAAGGGAGGATGAGAGGAAAAGAGAGAGGAAATAGGGATGAGGGGAAGGGGAGGGGGAATAGGAGTGAGCGGAAGAGGATGGAAGAAGATTTTAAAAGTATCTTGTAGAGGAAGTGATTGATTACTGGGGATGCCATAAATCTTACAAATTGAAAAATTATGCTAATGGATACTGTATACCCCTGAACAACCTAAGCATGATGAATGAGGTTATGATAATGTCAGGAATAAAGTTATTATGGAGCATTATCATCTTTTTTGGCCTCTCTGTATAATCTCCTGTATCTTCTTCCTGGCATCTTTTCAAGGGATCCCTTTTCCTTAGTTGATGAAAATGAAATTTGTCTTGTTCAGTTCTCTTTCTGAGAAATGGTGATATATCTTGCTATTTCATTCAGATGAAGTGAAAAGCCTCCTATATCATCCTGTATCTTATCCGTAGTGTTGAGTTTCTTGTTCATTTTCCCTTCTTCATGTACACCCATCTCCATTTCCTTACCCTCCTCCTCTCTTTCTCTCTTCTCCACTTGCTCCTGCAATCACAAAGGCACTTGAAAAGTTAACTTCCTTCTACCTATTCACAAACAACATATCCTACATAACACAAATAACATTGTAGGACTGCTGTACAGATACTATGATAAGATCTTGTTTGAACCAAATTCTTACTTTCTTTAACTTTCTCCCCAAAGTCTCTTGCACTCTTTTAAGTCTTCCACCCAAGATGCTTCTACAGCCTTGGGAATGAGTTCATCTTATCATGGGGAAAGTGGTTTAACACTTTGAATGTTGTGATACCAAATCTAGAAAAAAGAGGCCTAACTGTCTTCTTGTTTTTGTTAACTTCTCTCAGGCTTGTTTATGGTTGGTGTGTAACAGTATCAGTAAGCTGTCACCTAGCCCAGTCAATAAATGTGTTTACTCTCTCCATCTCTCCCACCGTATCTCCATCTAGTCCTAAGAAAAACACCGCTCGGTGTGGTCTGAGAAAACCTCTCTCCCGTCTCAACTATCAGGAAACGAAAGCCTAGACAAACCTCTCCACGCTCTGCGGCCGCACTGTTTACCCTCGCCTTGCAATCGTACCCTCTTATCGCCGATCGGAGAACCCAAACGAAAGCCTCTTCACGTTTCCACTCGCGCCACTCTCATAACTCCTCGTTTCCTGTGCAAAATATATACTCTGTTTCAACGAGATACTTCACTTGCAGGCACTCGTTCATCACCTTGCCTCTCCATCTGAAAGGAAGAAGGGAAGGGCTCTTTTCGGGGGGAGGGGGGAGGGAGGGGAGCTTAGACCCTTTGCGCAAACGTTATGTTATGTTTGATGCTTAGTATCACTTGCTATATCTTAGGGCAGTTTTGTCACCCAAACTCTGTCCGGATGCTGACTTCTCCCACCTGATGTTAGTCTCCGTTTCTTTAATTTCCTCCAAACTGCTCTTCTGATTTAGGTTTCCAAGGAGTGGGCTAACGTTTCCTAACCCTAGACGGATCGTGATGAAGATGAAGAAAAGGGAAGAGGAAGAAATACAGGAGAGAAGGGGAGAGAGAGATAGACAGAGATGGACAGAGAGGGGGAGAGGGAAAGAAAGACAGAGGGAGGGACCAAGAGAGAGAGGGAGAGAAATGTTTAAGGAAGAAGAAATGTGTCAAGCAGGAGCACTGTATATTGAGCCAGCCGGCGCTCGGAGGGATTCAACGGTGGCAATATATGGGTTTGCAAGTGCGAACCCCGATGAGTTATCTGGCCAGGGAAACGCATCTCAATTTCCTCCCCCGGCTGCAAGGAATTCATCATTCATACTCTGGATCTTCAAGTTTAAAGACACCAAACAGGGAAGGTGCAGATAGACGATAAAGCATAATCAATATCTCTGCGATTTACCACAAGGTCGAACTCCTCCATTTCTTTTTGAAGGAAAAGTAATTTTCGATTGCAATTTCTGCCATCAATACCCATCTTGCCTGCATGGGTTGCAGCATTATAGCCTGCTTGACAGGATCTTGAATAATTTGCCCTTTTCTCTCTTACCCTTTGAGAGGGTATCAAGTATCCTCTACTTACTGAATGTTATATAGAAATGCCCTGAAGGACAACCCATTTGTGTATGAACTTGGGTTGGGGAAAGGAAATGAGAGCCTAGGACTTATGTTGATTGTTAACATTTTCTTTTTAATGCAGGGTATGTTACAATTCCTCTGGTAATGTAAAATTTAATAAATTGTACCTATTCTCCCGACACAACTGAATATCCCCTCTTGTGTTCAATTTTCTAAACCTCAATAGAAAATTCTGTTCTGTGTCTGTTTACAGATTTCACATTTTTATTTTTCCTTTTGTCTGTCCTAGTTTAACATGCAACTTGATAGTTTGACGGTAACTTGGTGGAGTGAGAATATGTCTGAGATCAAAATAGTGATGTTTATAGTTTTAATCATTCCAAATAACCTTTGTTCCAGGGCCCTGATTCATATTTCAAACGTTCTACCTAAGTAGTCCATTCTTTAGGCATTGTTTTTTTTCCTTTTTAAAAGTGTTATAAACAAAGGAAAGGGAAAGATTAAAATCATGAAGTGGAAAGATGCCATTATTTCAAAGAGGATAAATTCAGTCACCACATTCCTTGATCCATGAATACCTTTTACTTGTTTGTTTTCTTTCATGGCTTTAAAGAATCCAAAGTTAATCCTGATCAGATTTGACCCTTTAAACTGGCTTCTAGAACCCTAAGGGACTTCAGATGCTGGATGTACAGGTTTTTCTTCCAATGGAAATTTGACGACGAAGTGAGTTGCAGTGTTTGTATGTCGCCTCGAGTCGCAGGTGATGTATGCGCCGTTGCTTGCAGCTGCCTCCCGACCACCGTATCAATGTCACCATTAAAGTTTCGGTTCGGTTTGGCTGTCGTTCATTATACCATTCCTCCAGGAGAGCATATTATCCACATTGCCGTTCCTCGTTAGCGTGATTGTTATACAGGCTTGTTGGAGGAAATTAGGATATTGTATGTGCCATTAGAAACTGAAATTATTTTTACATTCAGGGTGAGTTACCTGAAAATTGGATCCAGACGTCAGGTGAACCAGGTTCTCCTGAACATCTGTTCTTAGAGCATATGCTAAAATGTGTTTAGTTGGGACAAATAACCTTTTTTTTCTAACAGGAGAAGTATACTAGTATTAGATATACCACATTGTTATTTTAATGCAGAATTTTCTGAGAGTTCTAGAGGTCATGATTTCCTTTTATGCTTTCCCATTTTCCTTCTCCCTCTTCCGTTGGTTTTTCTTATTTTCCCCTTTCTATCATTTCCTTTCCCTGTTCTTTCTGCCCTTTCCCCCTTCCTCTCCCATCCCCATTCCCTGGTTTCTTCTATTTCCATCTCATCTTTTTTTTTTTAACTATAAACCTGCAGACCCCTTATCCATATCTTTAATATGATGCCTAGTGCAGATCATGATCATAAACTCTACATCATTACCCTTTTCATATCAGATCCATCACTCTGTTATAGTTTAACCTGTATGACAGGTTCATGTGACACAGGTCAAATGTTGTGAACTCTGTTAAAAATTACATGGTGATAAAAGCAAAGGGGGCTATGATTTGGTTGATAGTCATCTAAACTTGCCATGATATGGAAGTGAGATTGATGTATTGGAAGTTGTTACATGGTGATATAAGATCGCTATTGAAAAATGTCTGGGAATGCAGCTTACTCATTGATATCCTCTTTACACTGCAGCCAAGCCTACCCCTTGGTGACAAAGTTGTAGCAGTTTGCAGCATTGCTATGGTTGCTTGGTTGCCTCCCTTCCCTCCATCTCTCTCCTCCCTTTTTCCCTCTCCCATCCTGTGCCCATCCCTGTTCCCCCTCCCTGTTTCTCCTCCCTTTGCCCTCACTTTCTGTGTTCTACACACACACACACACACACACACACACACACACACACACACACACATCCTCCATTCTGTCTGCCTCTGTTCTCTCCTGGGTCACCACCATATAAATTCACACCAGTCTTGTTCAGACTTCATCAACATCTTTCTCCCCACCCTGTCCACAATCACGTTGACACCAGATGCATATCTGCCTTGGGGGTGATTTTAGATCTTGCTCCATTCATCAGTGTAGTACTCACAAATCTCTGATCTCCCCAACATCCTCCCCCCCCCTTTCCTTCATTTTATTTCTAGGGAAAACATCTTTCCTGTCATTTTGTGAAAGTACACAATTTTTGTAGGTTTCTTGTAATGGGTGAACCTCATTCATTCATGTAAAATTGAAAACAAACCCTGAAGGAAGACATGGGATTAAAAAACATCATCGCCATTATCACCCTGGGTGAGACATACTTTGTGCACAGAAGCCATGCTGATTGAAATTTCTCTCTGCTGTTTTCTGTTGTTAGGCTAGGTCTGTCTACATGGACACATTTTGGCACATCTACATTTGAACAAGGTTCTCACTTTTCTGCATTAAACAATTTTTTGGGGACAAATATTACATTTCCATTTTAATGAATAAATCATTGGATGAACTAAATAGTCTTGAATATTTTGAAACATTCTGTGTAGACCCAAACATCAAGACTGCGGTTTTTGATGAACATTTCACCAGTGGGAATAGACTCCCCTCCCCTTTCTTTTCAGAAGTGGTCATAGATAATTATCTCTTATTGTCAATATTGGTTGGTTGTGACTAAGCTAGAAGCCAATCTAGTGTGTCTGTGAAGGTATTCTTATTAACCCAGGCTATACATAATTTGTTACACTCAGACAAAAGACCATAATACCAAATGTGTCTTTAATTGTAAACCATTTTCATGGAATCCATAGCAGTTGAGAGGAACACTTGCAAATTAAGCATTGGATGTGATAACATGGAGCAATTTGAAACATTTAGACGAGAGGCCATAACACTGAATGTCTCTTTAATCATAAGCCATTTCTATGGAATCCATCAGTTAAGAAGAAAACCTTCATATGAGGTGGGCTTTGTATGTAGCATAAATGGAAGGAAAGGATATCTTAGTAATACCATCGAGGATATAAGAAAATCTGGTAACGAACACAACTGTTAACTTATAAATGATGTGAGATCCCTCCCCACTTTTGATGATGCTGTGAAACCCCATTAGTTGGTCCAGTCTTTTCATGGATCTTCAGTTGACTAGTGACAGATCAATTACACACAATGGAGCACAATTACAGCCCACACAATGATCTCCTTGTTGGTCAATTGATCAGTGTGAATCCTTGGACAATAGGAGCACTAATCGAGTGACAGCCCATTGTCCAGTCACTGTCTGGAGTATTGACCATTGCAGCCACATTCCTCAGAGTCTGGATGAAGCCTGGGTCTGAGTAGGTGAGGTCATACAAGTGAGTGTCCTGATCAGAGGATTTAATCTGGACTGACCAGAATGACTGATCCATCGGAGTGACTGATGGCTTCTTAGCTTGTTGAGCTTCTCATTTGACTAAGGAAAATTGTATCTAGCTACAAGCACAATGTACACCTGAAAGAAACAATCATAGTACAAATGAAGAAAGTTTAATTTTTAAATCATATTTTGAGAAATGAATCACAGAAAGGTTTCTGATCAAAGGACAGCAGATAGATACTAACAAACCCTTGCAAGGAACTTGTAAAAAACACAATTTGAGTTTGATTTTGTACTGTCACATCATAACTCTTTTCTGTTTAACAGGAGATTTATTAGATTAGAGAAGGTAAGAGGTCAATTGCTCTCCAATGCTCATATTTTTTTTGCTGTTGCAAAAGGAACTTTGAAAATATTTTCCTTATAATAAGATAGCAGGAAAACATTTAAAAGGTACCCAAGGAATCGAAAAGAAAGCAACTGATATTAGAATTTGTATTCATACTTGAATACTCTATTATGTTCTCAGAATTTTGCCTTCTTTTCATGAATTTTTAAGGATACCAATGTAGTCATTTCTGTAGAGACCTATTCATTTTGAGTTCAATTTGTTCTTATAATGGATGATAAGCTGTTTTGGTTTGAAAAGAAATAAAACTGTATTCATAGCATTGGATGGTAGAAACAAGCCCCTGTGTATAATCAGGAGAAGTTCCACAGGGGTCATTGTAGGATATAAGAACTGCTTTCATAAAGCACAGCGACAAAGATGAAGGAAAAATGAGTATGAGGGAGCATTAAGCTTATAGCCTCATCGACCAAGGGAATATTTGTCCTAACATCCTCGTAACGATTCATTCCCATAATCATTAACATGAACATTAATGATGTTTTAGAGCTGTAGAGAAGCGATTATCACTTTGTGAAGGGCTGTAAAGTCAGAGTATTTAAGTAAACTGATGCCACTTCATAGGAGTCTTTGGAGTGTAGTTATCCATTTAAGCTCGGCTTTTCTCCATTTTTGTAACTTTGATGATATGGTCTTGTTATCATAAAAGGAATCATAGGATTTCTGATAGCCCCCCCCATCTTTTTCTTTATATGCCTTGAAGATTATCTTAATTTTTAGAAATATACTTTTTGCTTGAAAAATTTGACAAAAAAAAAATGGGTTCTTGTTTCATCAGTTTGAAGAGCTTTAAATGTTATCAGTATAGACCAATTCCACTACTGATTTATGTATTTGGCCCTCTATCAGCAATGCCATAGCTGCAGTGTGCAAGCGCGCTGACCACGATTGGCTCTGTGTAACAAAATCAATGAAAGATATGAGATATGCCCTGATATTGTTCCATTTACTTTATTCTAGATAATAAAATAAAGCATGGATACATGGGTAGATGAGGTAAGACAATGGCCATATCTGACAGATGAATGTATTTTGTACTTTCGTCATTTTTCCCCCTTAGTTTTGTCAGTAAAAGTTCAATCGCAGCATTGGCAGCCCCACTGCTGGCACTGCCGCAGTAAACGGGAGCCCTTGATGTTACCTTGTTTACATGTTTTCAGTCATTAAATTGTACGCCAAACTACATAATAATAATAATAATAATGTTTCTTAACTTCAAAGTCCGTTCTGTTGATGTTTTTACCCACTGGCGAGTGGCGACGAATTCCTTCATATTCCTTAAGCCTACGGAAATTTGTGCAGGGAAAGCCAGACCCGACACCATGCGCGACAGCGCTGTGTATAGCTAGTGTAGGGAGTACGGCTTCTCACACAAACAGGCTTCATGAGTCAAAGGTGAGTGAATTTTGCACTCTGTTAGCTTCCAATTTTTAAGCTTTCTCTGGTTATTGTGGCATTTGAGCACCGCACAGCTGCGACCTGAACTTCCCTGATTATTCCTCATTGCAAACATTAAGAGAAATCTGCATATATTGTTTCAAAATAGCAAAAATCAAACGAATATACATAACATGCTATTGAATTGTGTACTATAAAAGTTGGGGTGCACACTGCAGTATGTTTTCCAGTCTGCTGCCCTCTCGCATTGTGGAATTGGTCTATAGCTCTGATAAGAATTTAATCAGCCATTTTGATGTGTGTTTGAGTGTATATATTATGTACATTTTATACAAAAACATGTCAGACTCCCTAGAGGGCAGAATGAATGCTACCGAAAGTATGCTCCAGTTGCCTTAGGGGATTTCAGTCCCTGTGGTATTGATGACATCATGCTTGACTGATTGTTGAATGCTACATGTTAAGATCTTTGCCTGATGTGAGGGCAGGTGGCGATAAACTCGGATTAGATGATGTTGTAAAGGTTGGGAGTATTGAGGTACATGATTGAAGAATCTGTTTGAATTGGTCGCATATCTGTGTATTATTCACCAGCGGTGCATGTATGTGTGACCATCTGTATTCTGTAAAGTGTTGATGCATTTATTTTGTCCAAACAGGCAATAAAATGCTTCAAAATTTTTCAGGCTTTTTTTTGATGTGTAAAAATTTGTGCCACCTTTTGTGGAAAAATTATTTGTAATGCATTCAGGCATGCTAAAAAAATGCTTTAGAATTTGATTACTTATTTGATTGCTGCTCAAGGGTGCAATAGGAAAGGCATGTGCTTATGGACAGGAATTCTCCTTACCTTTGTAATGACTTTGAGAACATGGCGTAGGATCCATAGGGAGATAGAGATAGAGAACCATACATGAATAATTGTAACAAGTCTCTCCCATCCTTCATATGATCTGCCTCCTCCATTGCAGCAGCGCTTCATGGGTGAACCTGAGCACTGGATATTATTTTACTCCTCTTATTGGTAATGTCTCCACTTGAGGGGGGCTTCTCTATTTGTCCTCGATATCCAATTTCCCCGCAGCTAGATCTTTAAGCAGGGTGTGAGGACCCTTCAAAGAACTCCATGTCGCGCTGAGTACGTTCTACATTGCGCCAGTGCCTGTGACAGACTTATCATGACTTGTGCCTCTCACCGCACTTTTGTCCCCTCTTTCGCATCTCACTTTCTTGCTACCCTCTTGTTTAAAACCCTCTTCTGTCTTTCACAGCACAAGTGTTATTCACGGTGCTCGTGGAGTGTTACTGTGAAAGTTGCGGCTAGAACGCTTTCTGTTTTCTCTCCCTGTTCACAAACCGTGACCAACTCTTACTCCTGCAATCATGAAAGAGAGAGGACGGATGAGTAAAGGATGGACATCAGTGAGAATGAAGAATAAATAAAGGGGTCATGAACAACACGTTGAGAAGGAAAGAATGATAGAGGTTGGAATGGAATTCAGAGATTGTGAGACTGAGAGTTCAAAAAGGAGAAATCTTAAGATCAGACAAATTAAGATGTTGTGACATATCATCTCGTACACCCAAACTTTTGCATTTGAGCATAGTTCTTCATGAGCTCTTAGAAATGAGATGCTTTAGTCCATTTTTGCAGAGCCTACTTTTTTTCCACTGATATATAGAAGACTGATAGTGACACGTTAAGGATGGTGGATTTGTCGTTCTGTCAGATATTTGGCAGTGCTTTGAGTAGATTCTGTTTATAATTATTAATACGCAAACTCGTTAACTTTAGTTTATATTGTACCATACAAAGGGAATACAGTCCCATATACTCACTCTTGTGTGGACACATCCCTGATACAACACCATGACAGCAGCAGCACCAGTATCATAACAAGAATAAAGTTCCTGACTTGCCTTCACCGACTGATGAAAATAAGACAAATGGATGGATTGGAATGGAATTATGGGATTCCTTCTCCCCAAATCCGCCAAAGCCGCTTTGCATAATACATCCTACTGTGGAAAGCAAGTTAACATGGGTATCTCCGAGTGGCATTAAACAGTTATTGCTGTGCATGAAGATTTTTTGAAAGCTGAGAGAGGAATTTACTCAAGATGGATTAGATTTCTTACTTTTTTTCTTTTTTGTGTGTGTTTGTTTCCTTTCTTTCTCTATGCAGATGGGGGATTTAGGCTAAAAAAAAATCCTGCCTGTTCTTGTTTGCTCTTCCTCTGTCTCTGTCTTATGCCTTTTCTATCTCCTCTCTGTCCTTATTCTTCCCTCCCTCTATCTCTTGATGTCATAATCCTTGTTATCTTCTCGGTCATGTCCTCGCTTCTGTCCTCTTTCTTCAGAGGTTGATATCCTTTTCCTCCCCTCACATTTACCCTTTTTTGCATCCTTCTCCTTTCTCACTGTCTGCTTCCCTCCCCCCTCTTCTTCCCCTCATTCCTCCTACATTCTATTCTATTTTGTTTCTCTTTGCATGCTTCTTTCTCATCTTGAAACCTTGGCTTGCATCCATTGTCAATCCATCACTCAACTGAAATGTTTTTTTCATTGGAAATGGTGATCTAGAGATGGAATTGATATTTTTTCATTAGAAGTCATAATCCTATTTCTTTCTAAAGCCCTCAGTCTTTTATTTAAACCATGTATTGTCAGCATTTTCCTAGATGTACATGTATATCAGATGAATCACAGAAATACATTTGTTTTTGTATGATGTTTGTAAAACATTTGAGGCCATTAGTTTCAGTTTGATTTTGTTTTCAATTTTTTGAAATAAATGTTAAGTCTGAGCATTATATCACTTTATTTTTCAAAACAAAATTTGGGGTGAAACCTCTTCTGAATTGTATGGAGGCTGATTTTTAATGCCAGCATGTGGTTTTTGATGATTTGCTCATGATGAATGATGTTGAAAGGAAGATGTGTAGAATGCAGGATTTGGGTGTTGAGTGTTAAAATAATGTGTATGGTGTAAAGTGTTGGGTTGGCTGATAAATGGAGAAGGCTTAGAATGCAGGATTATTTTTTTGGTGTTAAGTGTTATGATGGTGAGTGGCATATGGTGCTGAGTTCACTGTTGAATGGAATAGACCAAAAAGGCAGGATTCATTTTTCGGTGTTGAGTGTTATGATGGTGAGTGGTGTTTGGTGTTGAGTTCAGGGATGATTGGAGAATCATTATTCAGAGGAGGGATGACTGAAGAATGCAGGAATATTATTTTGGTGTTTGATGATGTTGCAGATGATGACGAATAGAGAATGCATAAAACACCAGATTGATTGATTGGTGTTGAATAGTTTTGGCCTGCTTTTTTTGTTGTTGTTTTGTTTATTGTGACAAAAGTATTTGCTTTATCTTTTGACGAGATGAATTAAGTTCTGCAAACTCTCATTACATGCTCTGATTACAAACATATTCTAGGATGTACAAATATAATGGCTCTTACAGCTTTCCTCTCAGCTAACATGAAATATATTCTATGCAACTTCAATTTGCAATTGTTAATCCTAGATGTAATAATGAAATGTCTCATACCAACATGGCAATGTATGAGGGTACTTTATATGAATTCTGTTGAGTGGATAGTGTTATGTTTTTTGTAGTTTGATGAGGCAGAATAACAAAAGGCTCTTTCTATAGCCTTTTAAAAAAATGTTATTTCCTTAAGCCATGTAATCATGTAACTTAGTATTCAAATCAAATCAAACTGAACTTGCGAGAGATGACTATGTTTTTAAACATGTTACACCTCTCTCATACTAGTGTAGTTTACAGACAGTGTTGTGATCAGACATGTTTTTATTATGTCTTTGCAGACTCGTTCCCCTCACCGAGCTAATCACTGCAGAGCAAGTGGAGACGAGAACGCGCTACCCCAGAATGCAAGATCCAATTCAGATCGTTTGAGTGACGTAAGTGATCCAGTTATCATTTCATTTCTATTCCAAATTCATATTTGTATGTGATTTGATGGTAATGTTTGATATTTGGAAAATATTAATGCTTTATTTTGAATATGTGATAAGTCTTAGAATAATTACACTGATGTGCTTACAGTTAGAGCACCTGAACTTAACGTATCAAAAAATTGTAGAAAGCTTTTATCATTGGCTGTGTAGACTCTTTAACTCCCGCATACCCTGGAATAATTCATCTCTAGCTATTTTGTATACTAATTATAGATTAACCCATTCGTGACAGGAATTATTTAAAGCCTAATTTGATCAGCTTTTATTCTTCAAATTGGCAACACCAACATTTTTATTTTATTGCTACATTTTTCTTATAAAACATGTATCTGAAATGAATATAAATTGACAGAAATTATGATGAGAAGTCAAAAAGTTGCCAATTTGCAGGGAAAAACGGTGATTTTAAACTTTCTATCACATTGCCAATTTAAGGATTTTAATGCTTATTTTCCTTTAAAAAAAAATTTCAGCATCAAACAACGAATATTGACACAACCAAAATGGGCACAGTTTGTGTAGAATTTTTTGCTCTTTCTGCTCATGTATTTGGTTTGATTTTTAGGGCTTTGCATCAAAAGATATTAGGCCAAACCACAAAATGTGGACCTCTGTCACAAATAGTGCTATGGGAAGAAATGCTCTTACTTGCAGCATAACTTGACATTTTCACATAATAATAGTAATAATAAATGATAACAATATGATAATAATAATGTAATGATAATAACGAAAATAATGAAGAAGAAGAAGAAGAAGAAGAAGAAGAAGAAGAAGAAGAAGGAGGAGGAGGAGGAGGAGGAGGAGGAGGAGGAGGAGGAGGAGGAGGAGGAGGAGGAGGAGGAGAAGAAGGAGAAGGAGAAGAAGGAGAGGAAGGAGAGGAAGGAGAGGAAGGAGAGGAAGGAGAGGAAGGAGAGGAAGGAGAAGAAGGAGAAGAAGGAGAAGAAGGAGAAGAAGGAGAAGAAGGAGAAGAAGGAGAAGAAGGAGAAGAAGGAGAAGAAGGAGAAGAAGGATATTGCATTCTTGTGTAGCACAAATCACGCCATTATCTAACATCTCTGTGCACTCCCAAAGGACTTTGGATGTTATTATTACTATTTTCATTATGATAATCTTTATAGATTGGAACTAAACTTCAGAATGATTTTGAACATGCCAATATGATTTTTTCCTTTTGATAATTTGAACTTCATGGGTGAGAGCACCTTCGCCTTAAACACCACAACCCAAAATTGCTGCATCCCCTCGTTACTCAATCTTTCTCTGTCTACGTCCCATCCCAAGTAATGGATGTGTGCCTTAATGGGGTTATGCTTAGGGGTGTTTTTCTTGTGTTCCCCTGTCCTAAGTAGACATTAATGGTGATTAGGGCCATAATAAATGAACCTGATGGGCTTTCCTATGGGAGAGCAAATTATCAGAAGCTTTGCTTGGAAACGAAAAAAAAAAACCCAAAGAGGCTGACAAGAATAAATCTTAAGGCAAGATATCCAGGCAACATATGATTTTTGATTAACACCAGTCTGTTTTAGATCTCAAATGAACCTTCATATTTATCTGATTCTTAAAATATGCCAAAAGAATAAGGGGGGGGGGGTGTTGAAGTCCAAAGCGTAATGTACAGATAGCTGTAGGATATGTGATAATGGTTGATAAGGATGAAATAGAAAAGCAATATGGACATTGCATGAAGATCTTTGTTGTTATTATTCACAGGAGACCCATAGATTGAATCTTGATATGCCGCAAGGCTTTATGACTGATGGAAGCTGTGGGGTTTCCTATCGCTATTATTATAGAGAGATACATCAATTTCTCTTGTCCATTGTGGGCATCATGCATCACTAAGTTTTGGACTGAATGCATATCGGCATGGAATAAGGGGAAAGTGTTGCATCTTACTCGAAACTGTTGCTGTCTTGAGTAGCTACAATGCATCATGTAGATCTTTCATGTAATCTTATTATTGGTCAGCCCAAGGGAGAAACAATTTCTATCTCTTCTTCCTCACATTGTCTCTTGCTTTCTCTCTGTTAAGAGCGAGATATAGGCACCGCTTTTTCAATGGCAGTGGTGGCTACAGCAATGTTAACGTTTTAAGAAATAGCCTCTTTCCATTTTTAAATTTTTTCTTCATGAAACAAGGCTTATCAAGTATCACAAATTATGTGCCACAAATTTCAGGTCACGGAGTCAAGGTCAAAGGTCATTTAAGGTCAATTAATGTAGAACCTGTGGTATATATGTCAAATGTTATATTAAGCTTGATAGGAGCTTATCTCTCAACTTTTTCTCCTATTTATCTTTCATGACAGGCTAGCTCTCACTCACGATCTGGGAGTGGTTACATGGTGAGTAGCAAATCTTGTCTATACATATATCATCTATTGAAAGCTAGAAAGACATTCACTGATTGTACTTGATACAGACTTTTAAAACACTTATTGGCTCTTATCAAACCACTTTTTTTTTTGAGAAACCCTTTGACACCTTTCCCTAATTCTACTGCTCGACATTTTCTCTGCCTTGAGTGGCAATTCCTGTTAAATTCCTATTTGTTGAAATGATAAATAGCATAAACCGCATTTGGATAGTAATGTGTGATCATATGGCAGATGCCTAGTTTGATAGTGAAGCAAGGAATCGAAAGTACTCAGACTCTCGAATTTTTTTTTCTTTTTTTTTCGTAGAGATAAATATATAAAAGTAACTGATATTCTTTTATTTTCTTTTGCCCCAAGATATACTTTTATGGATTTGAAATGGTAGTCCTTGTGGAAATCTACTTTTGATGTAAAGTAGAAAGAATGAAGTACTCCATCGATGAAGTTTGATAATGTCCAGAAATGGCCTTAGATAGAGTATCCAACTATTTTTTTCTAGCCCCTAGATTTAATAACCTTGCCTGTTAGAACTGAAGTACATGGTACACAAATGAGTGAAAGTTTATCAGAGCGTCTTCAAGTTATGAAATCATGTATTGCTTGGAGTACCAATTTTTTCCCCATCTTCCTTTTTTTGCCATGGCAATTTGAAGATTTCTGATGGTGTAATGAAGAGTGACATGTAGGGCGTCATTACGATAAAATGTCAACCTTGATTACAAGCGCTGAAAAGCTGTTTGTTCTAAGCACACACCGAAACGGAAATGACAAACGTTGCCATAGAATTTCCTCAATTTAAGGATGAAAGGTATGGGGGAGAAGACAGACACACTTAATAAACATTTGCCATCTTTTTTCTTGACTATCAACGAGACTGAATGTTGCAGGCACGTTGGATGCAAACATCTCAAATAAAACATGGCTAACCTCCATGGCCGAGTTCGTGCCTCTGCTCCTGCAAATTCAGTCATGCCAAATTAAGGTGGAATAATTTTTGCGGTGGTACGTGCTTGTGACTCCTTGGGAAGGCATGCAGAGAGCCACACACGTGAGCACACAATCAGACGCGCTCAAATTTGATTTCTTTGTGTTCGTGCTTCGCCAAGCATGAAATGGCCACATTAAATTGTCGGCAGCTCGTACTGAGCGAGACCAGGCATGTTTTCCTTGCCTAATGCAAACAGCAAAAACAAAAGAGATGGATTCTACTCTCTTGTTTCTCCTCTCTTCCTCATATTTTCCTTCCATCCTCCTACAAGCATAGCATTGGATGTTTGAAAAAGGAGAAGGGAGGTAGAGAGATGGACGTGCGTTTAACCCCGTGAGCTGATGTCAATTGCAGAGTTTTTATTGGATGTACAAGCTCTTAAGCACTTGTGATTGTCAGAGTCGGTTTTCCTCCCCGCTAATGCCCGCATTAGACGTGCGCTTGAAGTGTTGGTTCGCGTTGTTGGCACGCCGAGAGCAGGATGCGCGATCACGTCTCACTCCATCAAGCAGGTTAATTCAACGATGGCAGGAGCCGTGGTGCTGAAAGAAGCCACTGCCGCCACCTTCTCCATCCTTCATCCCACCCCTCCCTACCCTATACCAGAGAATAGCACTCATTTGACACTTCCCGTCTCACAGTATACAGGCAGTGGTCCAGACCACTCTCTCTGCATTTCGATGTTGCATGACTCTCGGTCGATGGAGTGAAACGAAGAAGGGATGGACGTGCTGGTGGAAGATTTGGGATGACATAACTTTAATACTGATTGGTAGTGTGTGGAACCATGCTCATGCATTCCGGCAGTGCAGATTCATAGCTCACTCCCATGCTTTCAACTATTGATTGTTTCAAGATGAGCACGAGATGGAGATTCTATTCCTTGTATTTCATTCTAGCTTCTATCTTACCTCTGATATAATCTTTCCCTCTGATCACCCACAGTACAAACTCCTCATGAATGCCACAGAAATGTAGGTGGAGATTTTGAAATAAAAATTATACCGCTGCTTTACAGACGGAAGCAGTGTTTTAATAGAACTATGCATGCAGCATTATTTGAGCCCTTTAATTGCCCTTGGCCACTTATGTAAATCTCAATCCTGGAAATTTTCAGCCTTGTAATTTCATCAAGCACTCCTTATGTAATTTTTTTTTTTTTTTTTTGATCAACCATTCTGGCATGTCCTTATCAAGTCTTAAGGGTTTTATGATGACTTTGTCAAAGGATTAAAAAATAGAAAATCTAACAATACACATAACCTGGTAGTAAGTCCTGTTCTTATTTATTTAATCCTCTTTGTATAGAAAAATCCACCAGGCATTTGTATTCATGAAATGCATGACATATATCTGGCTTCATGACCAATTCATAAACATATTGAATATGTACTAAAGCACACTATTTCCAGGTCAAAATGGCACTTTTTATGGCCTGCCAAGGATTCCCTATAGTGTATATGATGCTTGACATGCATGCTCATTACTAGTATTTTCAAACATGTCAAGAATTCTCTATTTTCTCTATTTCTTGATAGGATTCAAGGGCTTATCCCTCCCCCGCTTCTTGGCAGCCATTTTTTTAAAAATATATTTCTTTGAGCTGAATGCACAAGAGCGTTCCAGGAAATTGCTTTGCAAGCAAGCGAGTGCTTGTGGTAGGGTTAGATTACAAGGCGAATGCTTTGATCCCTCTCTCTCTTTCTCTCTCTCTCTCTATCTGCCTTTCACTTTTTCTCACTCCACTTTACCCTCTCTTTCTTTTCCCTCATCCCTCTTTATTTCTCTCTGTCTCTCTCTGTCTGTCTCTCTCATTGTATGTCATATAAACATGAGGCACTGAGGTATATTTCTAATTGAATATTGATACTGTCTTAAACTGAAATGAAAAGAAAAGAAATGATAAATTGTAAAATATTAGAATACTATATTAGTAACTTTAAGATTTCTCAATAGATGCAGTACCTTAGTGGATAATGCTTACTATAAGTTTATATGAATATATCGTTTGAAGGTTGAAATGGCCTTGATCCAAGTTAGATGTCAAAGTACTGCTGTTTTCTCGTTCATCTAGTCTAGAGCTGTTGGAAGTTGAATTATTTCCATACTTTACAATGTTTTGACAGTCAACCAGGAGAAATGTGTTTGGTTAATTTTGGTTTCTTAAAGTTATACTTTCTGCCAAGGTGTACCATGCATATTTTATAATGATACATGGATTGTAGATTGATGAATTATATGGCGTAACTAGTAAGAAGAAGAAGAAGAATTTATATTTTTGCTATGAATCATGTTAAGTAAGAGCTCTTATAAGTGAAGAAATCAATTGTGAAATAGACCAGTACATTACACTTGGACATTAATGAAGGTTAGGTCCATGTCATGGAACGTACATAAGAAAGAAAAGTGAAATTAGAAAAAAGAAATTACCCCCCCCCCCATGCATTCTTATGCAGAACCAGAACTATGTCGAATACAATATCCAAGTATTATTGGCCATAAAAAAGGCTTGACAAATTTACATCTGTCCTATTGCTGATATCAATATCATGTGCTAGATTTTTTAATAGCTGGTATTTCCATGTTTTTGCAATTATTGAGATGTTACAAGTTACCCATGACATCCTTTCAGGGGGAATTTCTGGGTATGTCGGTCAGCTAATGATGTGTGGAAAATGCTCTGATACAGCTGAGAGAAGAGGAACATTTAGATGACGAAAAGGAGTGAGAAGGAAAGACCAGGATGGTTTTAAGGGACAACAAAGAAAGAAGGACTGATGGGAAGGGTTTTAGGAAAAAAGAGAGATATGGTTTTAATATTCAACTGAAAGAAGGACAGGAATGGAATAATTAATGAGAATTTCTCTATCCAACTGACACACAGATAAACACTAACTGGGAGTAAAGATAGAGATGTAAATATCAAGGGAGTTTTAAGGTCCTTCACTGAAAAATATCCCACCTACCCTAAGTATTCATTTCACAAATGTGGATGTATGCAAAATCCCTGCCTCAAACTGCTAAGGTTTCTCCTTCAAAAGAGCTGTAATTAGCCAATTTTGTGGTCACACAAGGGAATAGGATTCTTTGGCAATTTTCAATTTTCCTGGAGACAGGTTGTAAATCATTGGCCTCATTCTGTGTCTCTTAGCAGTGATTATTCATGTAACAATGATAAGCTGGTATGATGAATGGATCATTGTGAGTAGGTGAAGTATTAGGAGTAGAACCTCCTGTAGATGGGGGGGGGGGGGGTGTTTCTCAAAGCTGTGCGTAAAGTTAGACATGACTTTACGAACGGCTCACAGTCCTTTTTATTCGCATAAGCTAAAGGTTAAATATCTGTGCAGATTAACAATTATTATTAACGAAACATTTTTAATGTGAAGTTTATTTTTGGGCAACAATTTGATTGAGATTGTGGGAAATTTAGGGCATGGTTATTAAGGGTAACAGAGGGCTAATAAGCGACCCAAGTTCCAAACTAGCTTACCCGTTACCCTCGATAAATACAATGGCAACTTGATTACCGAGCTAGTGTACCGGACTTGAGTTCCGCAAAAAAGGGGGATTTGATTACCTGTTGCACGAGATCGGTGACTCGAGTCGTGGCAATAAATACAACACGTCTTTGGTCACGTTTCATTCGGGAACTTCAGACTCCTGTTTCCGGATCAGATAAAAAGTAATAAGCCCGCCAGATCTGACTTTTACTGCCGGGTCATCTTGCAGCTAGGCATGGGCTCGAGGGTTTCGGGAACTCGGATCCTGACGATAAACACGACATCCAGAGAGACCACTCATTGTGAGCGTGGTTTCTGTTCTCGACTCAAGTACCCATTTCTAATTTCTAGAAAACGGGTTCCCCCGTTAAACACACCCACGTACGTACAGTCATTTTGTTAGAAACAAGAGGAAATTTTGGGCATCCCATTTGGCTTTCATAATTAAGTCATTCGTTAAGTCATGCATAACCTTACGCACAACTTTGTGAAACACCCCCCAGGAAGGTATATGTACAATTTGTGTGGAGGAGCTTTCCGGTGCAGCAAACACGAAATCACATTGATTGTTTCATTCACTCATCAACTGGAATAACTGTAGGTTTCTTCCAAATGTTTCCTAGGGGCATTAGAGAGAGCTTACAGGCATCCCATCCCTAACACCTTGGTGGAACAAGTCCACAGCAAGTCTTCTCTCCTTGCCTGCTTTCATATTTTTGTTTAAAAGCTAAGTATCTTAGTTTGCAGTCTTTTTTCATATTTCATTTTTCTCTGCTTCAGTTGTATGCTACTCCAGCATCTGTCCTTTTTTTTTTTCATGTTTAGGTGATATTTCTGCATTCTGAACAATTGAATGATCAGTGAACAGGAAAAAGAGAATATCAGTACACTTGTATCTTCTCAAATTTAAGTTTCTGGAGTCATTCTTCATTTTGTGTATATAAAATACAAGTGTACAATGAGCTTCCAAGTTGTGTTTATGAATTATTCACACTCTCACAATAATGTGGGGGAGAAAATTGTATCTCAGCTAGGTCAGGTTTTATTGAAGCGGTTTTATAGATGAAAGCCATGGCTTAATCACCAGAAGATCATTGCAAGAATATTGTCCGTTTTCCACCCACTGCTTCTCAACTTGTTTCCTGTGTTTTTCAGTTTGATTAACTATGCGAAGTCATTTTTCCTTTCCTTTTTTTTTTAAAATCTACTCTTCCATTTTTGCTCAGTCTGTTGATTCTTTATGACTTGTAATATTATTTTTTCCCTCACCCTTATTTTCATCTCATGTCTATTGTGTGCAACCGACCCTCGTATATTTTTCAAACATTGGTTCACATTTCTAATAGTTAAAAATACTTCCTGTGGATATTATACTTTGAAACTTTCAGACTGGTATTTTTACCCTGTAACCCTTATGTTTATCCCATTTTCAAGTAGCAAAATGGGTTTTTAAAAAATTGGTTGACAATGTTAACCAATGCCTTTAAAATGGCAACTACTTGCAGACCTGTCCATATCATCAGATCGTCCCTATCATCCCAATGTGTGGTGTTTCTGCTTCATCAACCATCCCTTTATTCCCTTCTCACAGTTTCACTTCATACCCAAACCAATGCACTCTCACACAGACAGAATAACATGACATTTATCACTAATTTAACGCTTGTTTGCAAACTGCGAAGTGTCACGGGATAAGAAATGGCCCAAATTCAGACTCTGTATGTATAGAGAAGTATAGTGAACCTCTAACAAATTTGACTGTACTTTCCAGTTGTCATTCTTCAACCCATCACCGTTATCAGTCAAGTTTTCTGCATGCATACCATTATAAGAGTTTAATAGTGGAAGACATTTTCTCGACAAGACAAATAAAACTGTTTTATGCCAATCTTTTCACACATAGAGATGTGATATGTTTTTACAGATACTCAGTGTCTGTACTTTCAAGAAGTATATATTACCTCCTGTTCTGACACAAAACGTTTATACCGAAACTCGATAAAGAAACATGTAAAATTTTCATTGTGTAGCCTACTGACTGTTCAGACACACATCTTGACCTCTCAGAAGAAACATCTTATAGATGTGCATTTTTTTACTGCGCATGTTGCCATGGCAAAGTCATGTCTCCTTCGACCACGCTCACAATAAAGGAGAAGTCTAGGCGATTTCTGTAAGCATGGATCATAGAGAGAAAAACTTCAGCAGCTAGAAAATGTCTTCCTTTACACATCATACCTTAGGATTATAGAGTAATCAACAATTAACTTTTATAAACAGTAGTTCTAGTACGAGCCCATTTTGAATTGAATTTATTTTTTGTTCCACTTTTTACATCATTCACATTTGACAAAAATATAATGCATTTCAAAATCATATGGTAAGAAAAATATTTCCGAATGGACTATACAGCACAAAATAGAACATGTAAAACAAAGTGGGGAGCCTAAATAAAAAGCATAGCTTGTATAGATTAGGCTCCCATGATTCTTTATCGAGTTCTGGTTTGAAACGATGCTCAGATCCTAGTATCGTTATAGGACGTTTCTTTATATGTTGTTTCGTTATTCAGTGTTCAGACACACAAATCCATTACAGCTATACCATTTCAGTATAGCCTTAGCCTGATGATATGATTTCAGTATAAGTACATGTAACATGCATTTTCCGTAGACCCTCGCCTGAGTTATCTTGAGCCTTGTATCGAATGAGTTGAATGCTTGATATTTGTTAGTCATTTGTAACTGTTGATGTAAAGGTGAAGTTTTATATATTATATAGATGTTTCCTGATTTCACTGGTTTTCTGAACATTCTGCACCACCACTCTGGTCCAATTGATTTTTAATATTTAAGGACCTTTAAATTGTATTCAAACTGTCAGTACTCAAATTGCACTAACCATGAAATATTTCCTTGCTTGTTAAAAGTGCATAGAATTGAATTTCACCTCGGCCCCCTCCAAACAGTAAAAGAACATTGAGGGCATGTTTCATTTTTCGCAGCTCTGCCTGCCGTAAATTAGCCAGAGAGGAAAGAAGCTTTTAGTAGCTGCTGAGAGAGCGGAAGTCAGGCCATTTTGTTGTTTGTTGTCATTACCTTTGGGCTAAATGTCAGATTACCAGAAAAATACAACACTATCAAATATATTTTCCTTTGGTAGGTAGTGTGACAAAATAAAGGGCATATTTTGTTGGTCGTTGACAGTCTAGGATTTGATGGTAGGGGGATAAATAAACCCCTCAACCTCCAGGCTGGCGTATTAGTGGCGACAAAAGGCGTTGAATAACGTTCCCATTTCCGTGACTGGTGGCGCTGCTCCTTCTTTTTGTATTCTATAACGATGGTCAACCGAGCAAAGTGTTCCTGGGCGGCTTCCCCATTCTGCATACAGGGTTGCGAAAATATTATGGCAGGTTTTGAGTTTCATGGCCGATTGCCGCCTGTCCGAGAGTGTTAGAGTATGATGGATTGAGGGAGCGAGAGAGATTTGGTTGCTTGGCTGATGTTAGATCCGATCTGATCTTGGATTGTTAGCTTTAAGCAGGATTGTCAAGATGCTTTGATTCTTATCTGTGTATGCTTCCAATACTTGTCTTCATATCATGTGACAATTTTGAACTTTCTATGAGTTCATTTGTGTAACTGTCTCTTGTTTTTATTAAGCAATCCCCCCCCCTTTTTTTAAATGTCTGCAGGTGCAAAATTAGTTATTTTGAGGATTTTTCAAAATTACAGAATCTTATAGCTCATTTACAGTTTTGCTAGCAAAATGAAAATTAGGATGAAACTGATTACATACAGTCTCACATTGTCCACCTTGTATAAAAAGATACAGTTGGGAGATCATGTGGTATTTCATTCTTGATTTCTGAGAAGGTGTAGTGTAGTGTAAATATCTGAAAGGAATGCAATAAAACAACTACACTCTGTCTAATGCTAGGACCCTGGACCCCGACTGCTTCTCACATAATGATTACAGCGCTTCACGTTGTTATGCTCGTCTCGTAAATAGATATCTCTTTAAAAAAAAAAAATTATTTAATTTTAAAATTTTTTTAAAACATGTGCACACGTTGGTATCAATAATGCCCATAGCATTTTCATTTATTTGATGTACGATAAAAGAGCAATGTAGATAAAATGCCTTGCTCAAGGGCATAAGTGCCGTACTGCAGGGATCGAACCACCGACTTTCGCGTCTCCGTTCAAGTGCCTTAGACCAGACCACTCGACCACTCGACCACGGCACCTCCACTCATATCTCATTGGTTTTACACGTGTGCAGGCACTGTGTGATGCACGTTGTTATTGGGGTTTTACGTTGACATTAGATCAAAATTATTTTTCACCTTTCATTGTTTTAATATTCCAATTGAAGAGGAAAAGAACTTCATGGCATCTTAATTTTGATAGTATCTTGCTAATGACCAGTTTGAAGCCAAGAAATCCAACTAATAGTTTTTGAGGGCCTACCAAAACATAGCCTTTAAATGTTTACCTGCCTTAACCAAGCGTTGAAAATATAGTAGACCAAGTTCAGTGGGCAACCTTGATGGGCTTTTGGGTAACTGAAAAAAGTTAAACTGAAAGTTGTTTATTTTTTTGTCTTCTACACTTGGGAATGAATTAGTGACCCTAAAGTTTTAGCTTATGTCAAACAAGTCCTGCCTTTCCATTGGAGTTTAGAGGAATAGCTTAAAAATTCACTTTAATCACCCTTTATTGTACTTTAAGAAATGAGAGATTTTCTTTTTTTTTTAATTTGCTTCTTTTTTCAGCTTACACAATCAAAAGGATAGATTGCAACAATATCTTCAACCTGTTGCAAGTTATGATAATTTTCCCCTTTAGGCCAAATGTCGGCACAATAACAAAAATGTAATTTTCAAAGAAGCTCGCGTCAGAAAGCCTCTATGCTTTTGGAGTAATAAACGTCAGAATTTGGAACGTTTTGCCAGGCAGGTCCTTTGGACTGTTTTCTTTGCTGTAATTTTGTCCCTTTTACCCTGGGGATTTGTTATTAAATAACAAGAAACTTCATATTTTTGGGGAAGGCCTTGCAGTTATTCTGGAAGCTTACTGATCATGTGTTAAATGAACTGACAGTGTGCTTCATAATCCTTTCATGTCTTTTGATGAGTTACATGGAAATGTTGATGAGAAAACATCTTTTAAAAAACCTATCCTTGAGCGGGATGATGTTATTAACACAGCTTTACAAGTGGTTAATTGCTGCCTAATCTAAACACCCTTCAGTCAAATAAGAGGGGGGGGGGGGGAAGATGACATGAAAGAAAATTTCCTTTCATGATTTGACCACAATAATATATATGTAATTCATATAAAAAATGTACAACCCCCCAAAGAAATGATAAAAATAAAGATGAATAAAATAGAAATGGAAACTAAAGAAAAGAAAAGGAACTGGCAAGACGGATGATGGGTATGGCTGGCTTTTAGAAAAATTTAAGTTCAAAATAATTTTGGGTCTGTAATACAAAGGAGAGAGAGAGAGAAAAAAGCTGATTATACATGTAATGCTTTGCAGGTTACATTTAAATTTAGTTTGAATCATAGTCTATTTAGTATTGGTATGATTAGCATTTTATAGAGCAATCAGCAGTGAGAGTTGAAGCTTTTGAAAGTCTTTTCTCAGTTGAGATGAAGTTCTTTCAAGCTTTAGGGATGTTACTGGTACAGTATATCATGGAAGGAGATACCTTAGATACCTGATAAAAGGAGTATATCTTATAGTCATCCCATTAAATAGATGATCATACCTGGATGGAAACTATTGCCAACTTGATGAACATTTGACGCAATGACTTAGGGTACAAATGCTCACCTGAGTAAGATCTAATGAATACCGGCTATAAACGTAATCAAGTTGTGATCAGCGGCATATCCAGAGGGTCTTTACGGACCTCAGTTTTCACTTCCAGGGTTGCATTCCCCAAAGCCTTACCACAAAGCCTGTGAAAATTGCCAATGTTTCGTGGGATAGGTACGCATCAGCCTTAAAGTATCACACCAGGGCTCCACACTAGGATTCATGGAGTATTTCCCCAGTGAGAGTTCAAGGGAAGTCGATGAAATAAGTTAGATCTCACTGGAGGAATACAGGGTGTCGTAATTGCCCCAAGATCCCTTTTTGTCTCTCTGACTACCGTGCTGGATGGCAGTGTTAACGCATTCCTAATTGTTGGCAGCAATCCGGTTGTCAGACTCTTGAGAAGATAGGGGGATTCCTTTTTTGATATTCTGTGAATCCGGGCGGTTTAATGCGGCTTGAAAAACCCATTACTTCGGGTAGCTGTTAGATTATGGTGAAAAGAAGCAAAGGGGTATTTTGAGGAAAGCTTGTACACGCTCTGGTAATCCTGTGCCTATTCCTCGGTAGGATTTACCTGCCTGAGCCAGCTTTATCCCTAGGCCTATTTGCCACCTTGAGGGGAGAGAGATGCTGCCATAGATGTTAAGGAACAAGTCAGCATGATATATTGTGCTTTTGTAAATTGAGTATTCATTTAAATTCATGAAGTGACTGAGCCCATGTGATTAATGAAAACTGTTCAGTCATACTTTGTTCTCTCAGGTTAGAAATCAAACAGGATGATGGATGTTAAGATAAATCAGGAGAAATGATGGTTACAGAAAAATAGAAGTCAAAATATCAGAAACCTTGGATGAGTGTTTTTATGCATTCTCAAATGCTTTTAACCAAGCTTAGAGAAAAAGCATAAAGTAATTTGGAAGATTTGGAAGGAATTGAAGGGTAAAACTGAGAAAAGACAAAGTGTTGAATATTAAACATATTCATGGTGATGTTTATCCACTGGGGTATTTTTAAATTGCAAGACAAGTTTCTGTTAATATTAAAGGACTTGGTCTCTTAGATGCGCTCCTTTTTTATACACATCTCTACTTCTACATGAGTTATCAACTCTTTTTTTTTAATAAACCAAATATGTTCAGAATGGTCCAGTCTTTGCTAAATTCTATAACTATTTTAATATTTGAAGATTCCCCCCCCCCCCTCTCTCTCTCACTGTCAACTCTTAAAGGGATCTGGTAACTTTGTAGAGGTTTGTTTTAATAAATTGTTGAATTTTGAGCAGTTCGTAAGTTTGATTATAATTTAATCTTGTAGAAATTTATAACTACAATGGCAAGTGCCTTTTCTGTCTACACAGTATTCGCCATATACTAAAGTTCATGAAACTGGCTAAATATAGTCCACCTTGCATGAAAAGTTGCATGAAAGTAGTATGTGCAAGATCTTGTGATACTCCATGATTTCTGGTGAATTTAGTACAAATATCCGAAATGATTTTGCTACACTTTGCAATGCAGTGATCAAAGTACCTTGCTATGCTTGTTGCATACATGTGTTCAGGCTCTGTCTGATGCACATTGATATTGTAGGAGGATTAGATCCCTGGCCCAGGGATCTAAACTATTTTTTACCCATTGGAACACTAAGCCTGAGATAACTTGGGCCTGGGGTCTATGGAAAATGCCTGTTATACTGCACTCAAACCGTGTTCAATGGGTTAAAAGAATACTGTACGTACATAACCTTTGACCCCTTCTTACAGGAATGTATTCTTGCCTGTTTTGAAGTCTGTGGAAAAGAGAGAATCCAAAAGTCAGCAGGTGAAAAGAATACTTTTCTTAGGTAAAAAAAAATGTTTGTCAAAATCACATCAAATTCTCAATCTCTGATGTTGGGAATACATCCTAGCTTTCTTCAGAAATCTCTTCACAAAAACAAAACAAAACAACCCCCCCCTTGTTTTTCATGGATATTTCAGCAAGTGCACTTGTCTATTATCACCCTGATTTTAGGTATATCAAGAAACACCCATATCTGTACAGCATGCTGAGACAGGCTAATGCCAGAAATAAGTTTTTATGGGAAGAAATGCAGAAATTGCTCTTTTTGTCTGAAAACCTGATTAAAGTTGAGGCTGTAGCCAAAAAACTTTTTAAAAATCTAAGTTATTAAAATAAAAAGATGTGTCAGGATATCATGGTATTCGATTTCTTGATGAAGATAGTGAAAAATTACCCATGAATGGAGATCAGATGTGGATCAGTAAACAGCTGAAACTGGGATCAACTTTGACAAATGAAATATACGTGATGTCATCCAGTGGTCATAGTTTGATTCTAGTTTGTTTCTTATATGATATTATTATCAGCTTTAAAAAAAAAAACACTTAAAAGGAATTTATAGGGCTACAGTATCCAAAGAAATTTAAAAGGTATTTGGTGAGAGGTTTATAGAAGTAATTTGCTGCCATTAATACCTTATTACTTCACAACTGTGCACACCCCCCCCTAAAAAAACCCCAAACCACCCCCCCCCCCCCCAAAAAAAAAAAAAAAAAAAAAAAAAAAAAAAAAAAAAAAAAAAACCACCACACAAACATTTTTAGATTTTTTTTTTTTTTTTTTTTTTTTTTTTACAGAATATTGTTTATATGCCCTTCTGGTAGGCACACGTAAAGGTTTCTCTCATGTACATTGATGTACAGCCTGCTCACTCAGAGAACTTGGGGAAGGATAAAAGATGTTCTCCAGTGTCAGAAATTGAGTTCTAGGATAGCTTAGGAGATCATGATTTCCCATCTCAATTGATGATCTGGGAATGTGATAGGGTTAGATGAGATGGGATCTAGAGTTAGCCATGGGTATTACCTGTTGTCACTAAAGAGGTACAGAGATGGTCTTCAAATATCTCACTATGGTCTGATGGTTGGGGGTGTAGTGCGTAGCTATCGTGTCTCTAAGGGGGTACCAGGATGGCCATCAAATATCTCTCTATGGTCTGATGGTTGGGGGTGTAGTGCGTACCTATCGTGTCTCTAAGGGGGTACCAGGATGGTCTTCAAATATCTCTCTGTGGTCTGATGGTCGAGGGTGTAGTGCGTACCTATCGTGTCTCTAAGGGGGTACCAGGATGGTCTTCAAATATCTCTCTATGGTCTGATGGTTGGGGGGGGGGGGGTGTAGTGCGTACCTATCGTGTCTCTAAGGGGGTACCAGGATGGTCTTCAAATATCTCACTATGGTCTGATGGTTGGGGGTGTAGTGCGTAGCTATCGTGTCTCTAAGGGTACCAGGATGGTCTTCAAATATCTCTCTGTGGTCTGATGGTTGGGGGTGTAGTGCGTACCTATCGTGTCTTTAAGGGGGTACCAGGATGATCTTCAAATATCTCTCTGTGGTCTGATGGTTGGGGGTGTAGTGCGTACCTATCGTGTCTCTAAGGGGGTACCAGGATGGTCATCAAATATCTCTCTGTGGTCTGATGGTTGGGGGTGTAGTGCGTAGCTATCGTGTCTCTAAGGGGGGTACCAGGATGGTCTTCAAATATCTCTCTATGGTCTGATAGTTGGGGGTGTAGTGCGTACCTATCGTGTCTCTAAGGGGGTACCAGGATGGTCATCAAATATCTCTCTGTGGTCTGATGGTTGGGGGTGTAGTGGGTACCTATCGTGTCTCTAAGGGGGTACCAGGATGGTCTTCAAATATCTCTCTATGGTCTAATGGTTGGGGGTGTAGTGCGTACCTATCGTGTCTCTAAAGGGGTACCAGGATGGTCTTCAAATATCTCTCTATGGTCTGATGGTTGGGGGTGTAGTGCGTATCTATCGTGTCTCTAAGGGGGTACCAGGATGGTCATCAAATATCTCTCTGTGGTCTGATGGTTGGGGGTGTAGTGGGTACCTGTTGTGTCTGTAGAAGGTACCAAAGTCTCCGTAGCTAGTGGATTGGAATTGGCATTATTTCAACAAAATTTTGAAAGGTTGGAGTTGGTTCTCTCAGCCATTAAAAATGGACATAGACTTCAGCTTTTTTGAAACTGCTGATGTTTGGGGAGAGTGTGATCAGTGATAGAAGTTGAAAAAAAAAATGGGATAATGAAGTTGGCTCTCCATGTAATTTTTTTTTTCTGTATCAGAAAAATAAACTTTGTCAGACTTGTGGAATAGTCATGTTTGAATAAGTTTGAAAAATGGCATTTCAACACAAAGCTGAATTCTTTACCATCCATCTTCTGTGAGAGAATATAATAAACATATTTTTATTAAGGTAATACAAAAGTATGTGAAAGGGCAAATGTTTGATTGCAGGAAAATAATTATTTTTATGGTTTTGTTTTCAGCCAAGAAAGATAAAGCCTTGTGTGTAACAAAGGGAACATAATTCAGAAGAAAATCCAGTTTATGCATAGACTTTTCAGTGATTATTTTGTTAAATCTAAGAAAACCTATTAGAAATTTAAAGCTCTTTCTTGCTGCTTCAATTTTCTGTTTGATTTATGTAAAAAGATGTGAAAAGACATTTATTTTCTTGCGAATATGTTCAATATTGGCAGCATTATTTCTCAAGACTTGTAACATTTCCTTATAAAATTAACTGGCACAAGTTTTAGGAAGAAAGTTGGAATTGCTTTGTTTAATGCAATATGAGTTACTTTTGTTTGCCATGAGGAGGTAAAAGAAAAAACACTAAAGCAGTAATTCAACTATCCACTTTTCCTTCTCCAGAGGTCTTGTCGGCAGTGACAGATCAATCCCGAGGTCAATGAATACAACGTGAAATGGAATGTAGGGAAGATGTGCCAGTGCATGTCACTGTCACTATTTTTGTGGGTAGGCCCATCTGCATAATGATTACACCTGGTAATGCAGGATTAGCTTGCCATGTCACTGATGCAATCAAAGGGATGAGACGCACTGCAAGCACCTGCATGAATTGGGTTTCATTGATGAGGGGTGCAGCCAGGGAGGGGGTACAGTAAGAAGAAAGGGGTTAGTCTGGGAGGGCTAACTGGGGGTGTGTGGATGGGGGGCAGGGGAGGGTTGATGTTGGGTGCATGCAGTTTGGGTGTGGTTAATGAGGATTGATTGGTGAGGGTGAACTGATGATGATGGATGCAGTTAGGAAGGGGTGCAGCCAGTGAGAGACGACTGGGGTGGGGGGGGGGGGGGTGGGTTGATGTTGGGTGCTTGCAGTTTGGGTGTGGTTAATGAGGATTGATTGGTGAGGGTGAACTGATGATGATGGGTGCAGTTAGGAAGGGGTGCAGCCAGTGAGAGATGACTGGGGGAGGGGGGGTTGATGTTGGGTGCTTGCAGTATGGGTGTGGTTAATGAGGATTGACTGGTGAGGGTGAATAGATGGAAGGTGCAGTTAGGAAGGGGTGCAGCCAGGGAGGGTTGCAGTCAGGGAGGGATGACTGGGGGAAAGTTAGGTTGATGATGTGTGGATGTAGTCAGGGAGCCAGGAAGGGCTTACTGGTAGGGGGGATGGAGGTAGGAGGAGAGATTGAGGTAGGAATCCTGTTAAACATCCTTTGGAATCCTATCTTGTTTTCTTAGCGAAAATGTATGAACCTTTGCATTTAACATAGCTGTTAGTATATATTCTACAGAATTTATAGGATCCTCAACTGAGTTTTTTCCCTACAAAATTCCAATGTAGAATACTACATGAATACAGACACTAGGAATAGAGGCGACAAGATGTTTCCCCAAGTTAGATTAGAATTTCTCTCGAAAATTCAAATGAAGAACACCCTAGTCATGAATGTTTATAAAGCATCATCAGTAAGTTGGTATTCATCTATGTAAATCTCCATACAGGCACCTTGTCCTATAATCTTTAGCTTTCAAGAGCCCTATATGTAATTGCTTGCCAATGGCAAGATGGCTTCACTCCCTAGCGAGACAGGATTTAGACCTAAGACGGCAAAAGCACATCACTCATCTTGTGATACATTACAGTAATGTATTGCTCTTATGATTTCTCTCTCTTTCTCCCTCATCATGATTTGTCTTGCTCTTTCCTTTTCTCTGTCTTTCTTCCTAGCCTCTACAGCTTTGCTTTTCTAGCCAATATCTACCAAATATATTCTACAGCGTTTTTTTGAAATATCGTATATTAACAGAAGACTTGTTTTCCACAGTAAAGTCAATCCGCCTCTTGTGACAAGGGGGGGGGGGGGGGGGGAGGGGGAGGGGGGAGGGGGAGGGGGAGGGGGGAGGGGGAGGGGGAGGGGGGGAGGGGGGGAGTGGTGTCAGTGTCTTGTGTCAGGTGAACCCCTCCCCCCACCTATCTCTTCTTGAGAAATATAAAGCATATTTGACATTGTAATCCTTGTGAATCTAACCAGGCTGTCACAGAAAGCTGGTTATGGATAACCTATGAATACTGATCAATTCTTGCATGCTTTGAAAAGCAAGAACTATGAAACTCCTACTCTTTCTGGGGAAAAGATGTCCATGTCTAAGGTATTTGCTTAGCATCTGTTTTGAGTAATATGTCAATCTTTGCTTCCAAGAGATGGCAGGTATAATGATGAAAATTAAGGCTTAACTTGTTATTCAGCTACTCTATTGTTATCTGATGTTTTATTCATTAGAGATATTTGCTTAAGAAGGCTATCAACAAAATTTCTTTCTAGAAATATATTTGCATTGATAGTTTATTTGGTTAGATATTCAGTGTTGTTTTTCCAACTTTGTTTCATTACTAGCATTTCGCATCCTAAGCTAGTATTGTTTTATTAATGCTAAATGAGGCTTGTTCACATTTGAAGTGACAAACCGCTGCTTCCTTTTTACACGTAAATGAATATGAGGTGGCAAAAAGAAGAAGAAGAAGAAAAGAATGCCTCTGGAGGCAAAATGTGGCAAAAAGGTGTCTACTAATCAAGTTCTTATAGTGCAACATATGATGTCAACAGTTTATGTAAATTAAGGCAAAACTAGCAAAATTGTATTTGAGCGTGAAGTATTGAGCATTAATTGGCATTTCATTATCATAACTTATGTAGTTTACCATGACTAATTTGAGCACTAATGAAAAAACCATGGTGGTTTTCTGTTGGGGGTTTACCTATGGATATGTTAATAAGTGCTTATTCCTGAGGCAACAAACAATCTAATTCAGCAGTGTGCAGTAAAAGCTGCTTTTTTATATTTTTCTCCCAGTAAGAATATTAATTATAGAAATCAAATTTTAAACTATAAAACTAGGTATGCAGAGTATGCAGAGTATGCAATTACCACTTCATGTGAGCGACTTGGGGGGGGGGGGAAGGAAAAATTATGGATGTAAGAATTGGGAAATCAGAGTATGTTGTCACTTTAAAAGGAGAACACCCCCCCCCCAACAAATGGTTTAAGTACAGCTTCTGAATTGTGTTTTAGTAATTGCAGTGACTAAACCTTTACCAAGAAAACAATGAGAAATAACCATTGACTCTTTCCTTGGTATTGCGTAACCAAAATTGATTCTTTTGATAAGGACACTCATATTTGAAGTGACTTTTTAAATTTTTTAAATTTTTTAAATTTTAAATTTCAAATTTTATCTTTCATCTTTCCAGAAAATGTGAGGGAGTGGGAAGAAGCAGTGAATATGGGTAAATGTTTTTGATGAGAAAAGAATCTATCAGAAAAGCAAAGATTGGAAATAACTTGAAGGGGTGTCGACGTGACAGGAAATGGCTTTTAACCTTGGGATATCAATGAGAAATTTATCTGGGAAGGACATTACAGTTTTTCTTTTAGAAAATTTGGCTGGATAGTCATAACAGTATTTGGAGCTAATTTCATTTTGCTTTCCTGTTTTTGTTTTGTTTTAAATTTTATGTCCAACAGAAAAAGATCATTTTGTGAAAATTGTAAAACTAATATGTTGTCAGGATGAGATGTAATTGATAATAAATTGACAATATGATTGCAGTTATTATTTTTGTAGGATGTAGAAAATAACATAATGATAATAATTGTAATAAAGTTAGACTTTTCGTGTGTATAATACAGAAGTCTTTGTGCATTTTACAATTGATATTAAAGGAATTTACAGGTAAAAAACGAAAACAAAATGCGGAAAATTTTCAATACTGCATAAATGACAACAAGTATAAATATACAAACATTACAGAGATGAATAACGAATATCATTGATTATTCATGCTATAAATAGCAATATCCATAGTAACTAGAGAAAACAGAATTTGAAAATGAAAATTCTGAAGATTTAATCATTTCTGAAGACAATATTCTGAAATCCGTAGAACACAAGCACAATATGTAGGTAATAGATTCTTAAATAAATGTTTCTTAATATATCATGGCGAATGTCCCAGTAGAATAGAAAGATGAATGCAGATCGTAGTAATTACATGTTCTTTCTAAGAATGATTGAATCCAACTGTTTTATGTAAAAGATTTACTTTTTCTTTTATCAGTTTCTCAGTTAATTTGATTTAAGATATATTGAAATCAACTCTCTTGATATTTTTTTTCAGTGTTGTTTGTTTTTGTCTTTGTTTTGTAGTGACAATACTTTTTTTGCACAGAGTCCAACTTAGAATAATCACACGGGTATGAGTAGTCAACTATTACAGATAACCAAAGCTATTGTGTAAAATAAAGGGCATGTACATGTAATAGGTTGCATAAGAGGTAAACATCCTTCTTCCTGCACCGTCCTCATAAACTCCAGTGATTACTAAAAAGAGCACGCAATATGATAATTCCTAAGCTAGAGGATATGAGTAGAAGCTTAGGCCTCAATCCCAGCAAATATATATTCAAATCTCTGCTGAGCTCCCAAACCAAGCTGCCTCTTTTACTCTTCTTAATTCACTCTATGGATAGAGAAGATGGATGGTTAAAAAGAAGGATGACAAAGGAGTACCGTCATGTATCATCTATGCTAGATTAGAAGAGCATCAGTACTGCTTCATCCAAAATCCTTATCTTTCTTTCTCTCTCCCTCTCTCCCTCCCTCTCTCCCTTTCAATCTCTTTCAGTTGTAGATTATGGCTACCTAGGGAATGTGATGCATATTGATGTGCTTCCATCAACATAGTTAATACATAGTTGATACATCTACTGCTAAGAGCCATAAGGTTGTTAACTCATATCATTGACATGCACCCTTTTGATACAAGTCAGTCATGTGCTATTTTTGATTTGCCACATTTTTAGTAAATAATACATTTCAGTGCCATGTCTGTTCTGAAAAATGACCCCCTTATGTTACGAAGAATACTTACTGAGATATTTCACTTGAAAGTATCTATTATTTTGAAATGTCTGTTTAGAAAGTAGTCATTAAGTTCTGTCATTTTTGTTGAGCCGTGGAGGTGGAGCGAGACTAAGGGATCCTTAAGACATCTGTCTGTTTGTCTGTTGAACGTCTGTGCCACTTATAAAACTTGAATAACTTTGTGACCATTTGCCCATTTGTAACCAATCTTGGATGGTAGGTGCTCTATGGGGACCTCAATGTTATTTTGGGGTCAGATGTCATGTATTTAGGTCAATGGTCAAATGAGGTCAAATGTTAAAATTTACCTGCAAGTTTCTACTAGGGGTTAATAACTTTTGAACTACTAGCCTGCTTGTAACCAAACTTAGATGGTAGATGCCTTACAGAGAACTCAATGTTATTTTAGGGGTCAAGAGTCGTGTATGTACATATGAGGTCAAATGTTACCAGTTTACCTGCAAGTTTCTACCTGGATGGGTAACTTTCGAACCAATAGCCCATTTATAACCTTACTTGGATGGTAGGCGGGGGTGGGGGGGGGGGGAGCTATTATGCCTACTGTATGGATGTAAAGGTTAACATCACCTGACCAACACACATGCATCTTTGTTTTCATTGTTGTTTGCCAACAGAGACCTCAGTTTTATTTGGGGTCAAAGGTTATGTATGTGGGTCAATTCAAAAATTTATTTACAAGAATGATTGCATACAAATGTGGCGAAACAAAGTAGGGCTATTGCCATGTTCCATTTTCATTCCTGAAGTTTCCCACAAAATTACACAATTTACTTCCTTATGACTGTTAACAAACAACGATGAAAACAAGATGCACGTGTCTTGGTCAGGGGATGTTAGCCCTTACATCCATACATGTAGGAAAAGCAGGGCCCCCCCCCCCCAACATGCTCATCTTCTTATTAAAGAAAACAGAAAAGAAAAACAGCTTCCTGGTCAAGACCTGTTGACTCAGTATGATACCTTCCTTTTCTGCAACAAGCCTAGCTACACCAGTGTTTACCATCTTTTACCATTGGCTTCTTACTGCTATCTTTTGACATATAAAGCATTGTTGCAACCATATCCATTTACATTAAGTTCTGTGTCTAGATTGATAATTTTGATAATGATAATATGCTTTGTTCATATACAGCACATCCTAGATACATGTATGTCTCTATGCGCTGTGATGGAGAAAAAAGGAGAAAACAGTAGAGAATGGTGAAAAGAGAGATGCTCAGCTTACTTTCTGTGGTTCCAAGTTAACATAAAATGAAAAAAAAAGAAGAAAAAAACCCCATGTTTTTTAAAGCTCTCAATCATTTCACAGTTATCACTCTCTAGCACTCTATTCCAAAGCTCTGCTGATGCAATGTCAAAAGGGCGTGACCCACTGAATTTTGATTTTAATTCACTACTTTCATATCTACTACTGATAGTAGACTCTACATGTTACAGAGGTTTCATCAACTAAAAGCAAAATGTTTCAAGTTCATTTGCGCAATATAGACATAATATATTTTAGTCAACCTGCATAATGTTCACTTTATGGAATATGTGCACCATTTCCATACCTGTCTGTGGGATACAGTGTTTTGTGAAGACTGTGTATATGTAACAGACTTCCAGCAATAATTCATTGTTACACAAAATACATATTCCAATCTGCCACATCCCATTGCAGAGACATTTAAAATTGTTTCCACTTTGGGAGAAGAAAACCTCCTAGCAGTAGACTGAACAGTTCTTGTTTCTGACCCCTGCATACTATAGGGACGTTGCTCACATGTTTGAATCCATACCCTTCCAGTGCACGGGCAGGTATCCAAACCTTTAGTCCAACTCACTTTCATAGAGGAGATTTCATAGAAGCAGACATAACCATTCTTCCTTATAAGCCATTGATTAACAACCTTACATACTGAGGGGACATAACTTTGGGTTTAAACCCTTGCCCTTCCGGTGCATGTGCAGACTTCCTAACCACTAGACCAACTCACTTCCGGAGAGGAGACTTCCTAGAAGCATTCATAAGTATCCTGTCTTCTGACCCACTGATTAGCAGCCATGCATACTGAACGGACGTATCTCCAGTGGTTTGAACCCTACCCTTCCAGTGCATGTGCAGACTTTCCAACCACTAGACTAACTCACTTCCAGAGAGGATCGAGACTTCCTAGAAACTTTCATAAGCACATGTATCTCTGTTCTGACCTACTGATTAATGGCCATGCATACTGAACGGACGTATCTCCGGTGGTTTGAACCCTACCCTTTCAGTGCTTGTGCAGACTTCCCAACCACTGGACTAACTCACTTCCGGAAAGGAGACTTCCTAGAAGTATACATAACTATTCTTTGTTCTGACCTACTGATTAACAGCCATACATACTATACTGAAGGGACATTGCTCCGGTATTTTCCCTGACTATGAAGTCATGTTATTCAGCCTATGATATATTGGGATTGCTTAACAAGATTCAATCAACTCCAATTTAACCTATTAGGCTCAGTCCTAATTGATTTAATCTGGAAGTTATTGCTGTAGCCCTGCTTAGCATTAGTGCATGAGGCTTAATTGATGGCATGTTGGTAAGATGAGCTAATTGTACGGCATGGAACAGACTCTTTTATCAGGCGGTTAATTTGGCTTACTTTAATTCCAGCAGACTGTTATTTCTCGGAGCCTGAATTAGCTTTTGATTAAATTACCACAGCTAATCAGGAGTTTATTGCGTTTAATTCCATACAATGAGTATTTGCGCACCCCAGACGTGTTGGCACTAAATGTTTGGTTTCGATTGGTATTTTGTGTTCATATGAGAGCTAGCTTTATCATGATACATATAATGAATCAAATGCCTGCATAGGCTTTTTTATTGGTATGGCCTCATTAAATCAATTAAGAGCATGGGAAACTGAAAGGTCATGAATAAGTAATATCTAATACAGGTATGTCTTTACAAATTTAATGAGATTTTCAGAGCTGTTACATTCAAATAAAAGATTGGAATTACACTTGTGCTATTTTAGACAATTGTCAATGAACTGTTCATGAAATATAGTTTTATAGTGTGTTGTTTTAATGCTGACTTCTTGCTGAAAATGGTGGTGTGTATTTGCTGTTCAGCAGCTTTCTTTCCAAAGTTGCGAGAATGTAGTTTTAAGCTGTCCACTTGGCATGAATTTTACAAGTGAAATATAATTTAATTTCACTTTCTTTATCTTTCATCTATCCTCCTTTCTAAACCCATTACCCATTTCCTCTCATTTCCTTCCTCTCTCTCTCTCTCTCTTTCTCTCTCACACAAACACACACACTCACTCACAAGAAACCTATTCAGGTGTCTGAACAAACCTTGCCAGTATTCAAATTTCCTCCGATTCCCAGTCGCCACTTCCACTGATGTGAAAATGAAATTGTAGATGGGTACATGATGAGAGAATCTCATATAAATGATGATGTAATACTACCCTCATCACCATCCCACCCCCTCCCATCCTCACTCCTGAACCTCTCTCATCATTTTCTCCCTCTTTTCCCTCCACTCTTCTTTCCATTTTTAATCAATATCTTGCCACACCCTTGAGTGTCATCTTGGCATAGTTGCCATGGTAATGATGCTGCCAAGTGGTGCCATCTCTTAGTGTCTTGGACTGACAGGAGTCTCTATGACACACACAGAGGCAAGGTCAGGTCGGCTTGATGGAGCAAGGAAAAAAATAGGGGAAGTGGCTTAAAAAGAGAGCAGGAAAGAACAACATTATTGATGATTTTCGTGACAGCAGAGATTTAAATATGCATGATTATTGTCATCAGTGATGACAAACGACAGGATTTGGGATCAAACTGAAATAACTTTTGTATGGGATTAGGTGAAATTTAAATGAAATAAATTGATGAATGTTGAAAAGGTAAAAAATGGTTTAATAAACACTATGTCTTTTTGAAAAACTGCAAATTGCTTCTGAAGAGTGAAGTAAACCCTGAGGAGTCATTTGTACATGTACACAAGTGGAAGAGTTTTATGTTGTGTATGAAGGTTTTTTTTTGCTGATATAACAGTTCACATCAGGATTTTCTGTTTTATAGAATGTGAAATGTTGGATAATATTTGCTAGGCCTGTTGGGCCATAAAAGCAAACAGTACTAATAGAGTTCACAATCTAATCGAATGCACAAATAGAATCAAGAATATGTGTTTTCACAGCTTTGATTCTCCAATTCAAATTGGAGTTTAATAATTTGCTGTGGGCAAATATATATTGGTCTGCTATGCCCACACTAATCAGGGAAATAAAATATTTGCATTGATTCATCCAGATTTGTGATGTTTTGATATCTGAGTGACATCACTGTTATAGGAAGATTGTAAGCTACTCTCTCTCACTCTGAACAAATTTGTAATCATATTTTTTCTTAGTTGATTTTATACTTCAGCAAATTTACAATCATTAATTTTTGTTGTTGTTTTTCTTTATTTCTCAATAAACCTACTCATTTTCTCTTTTTTTATGTCATGAAAAAAATTTAATTTTGAAATTTTTGCCTTTTTTTTCTTTACTTCACAGTGTGACAGTGAAAGTGACCAGGACACTCATGTAAGTACAGTTCCATATCATCTGTTGAGTGTCAAAAGGGCATTAAGTCATATACTGTCTTACATGGATTTAACACCTTATTGGCTCTCAACAGAGTGTATTTGTTTTGTGATGCTTTAGCCTTGTTCAGATATGAGGCAACAAATCCCCGCATCATTTTTAGTGTTCAGACAAACCACCCCACTTATGTTAATGAATGTGCATTAATGTATCATCTCTCAAATAAAAGAGAGTTTTGGTTAAAGGTTGTGCAGACAAACTCACGACAACATATTTTGGGCACACTTTTAAAGAATTGATTGGTCCACAGCTTTTTGCAGCCAGGTGACAAATAAATGTCTCCTGCCTCGACAGTATTGTTTTTGTGGCCTCATACCCCATTGACTTGTACACTAAAAATGTTGCTGGGATTTGTTGCTGGGATATGTCTCCTCATATCTGAACAAACCTTTTCTGTGCATTGTGCATGTATGTGAGTCTATGTTTGCATTCTCATGCTAATGTCTGAGAACATTCCATTTGTTGCTTTCTGTGTCAGATTTGGTTGAAATGAAAAATTGTTTCCCCTGAGCATCTGCAGGTGTGTGCTATGTATGATATTTGTATGAGAAATGGTCACTGTTGTGTGTGTGTTTGCATTTTTGTTGTTACAGATGCCTGAAAGTGTTTATTCAAATGTAGATTTAACAAGAATATTTAGGGCATCGCAAACTTTTAATGAGTATTGATGAAAGAAAAAGTCATCATTTGGTTTAAGGGATCTTCTTAAGATGTAAATCATGCATTATATTCATGTTTTTCCCCTTGATATGAGTATTACTGATAACCGTTTTCTAGAAAGGGGATCTAAAATTTTGTGGTAAAAACATACACATGTCGAAAGTGCTGTTTGCAATCATAATTACAAAGCACTCTGGTTGGATATTACCCTTCTTATTACACATCAAGTCTGTAGCCATATTTCTACCACTTTTTAGTCCTCTAACAAAGGAAATAAAAGCTGTATAGTGAGGCTAATGGTCAATTACATGTAACTAATCATCAATTACTGTTTCCATTGTCCCCTGATAATCAACATATTTTTTCAACTGATTGCTCAGGCTGTGGCCACACATATACCATTTGTCATTTGTGTGCTAATAGAGGCTTTGCAGAAATTGATCAATTAGGTTATTTGGACATTGATTATGTGAATTTTGTAGACGGGGGAATCAGTGCGGCAAGGTCAGATTTGATCGGCTGTAATGAACAAGGTGATTCTCATTCATCTAACAACCGGTAATTTGGCTTGTGAGTATTGGTGCTGCTTTGATTTTATGTCCACTTATGGCTTAGATGCTGATTAAATTGCTGGTGATTTTGATGGTGGTAGGTTGTTAGAAACTAATGACCTTGTTCATTAATTGTGATTATGGCCAGATGAGAAGTGAGCACAAGGTTTTTGTGGTTCATAGAATTTTCATGAGGATGTTCGATCGTAGGGAAATTCACCAAGATTGAAAAACACCTGGGTAATGTGTAAACCAGAGAAGGTACCATTCATTTTGGATTCAATATGCTTTATTTTGTCTATTCTTTGGTTAAATCGAAGACAGTCAAGCAGTAAGCAGTAGTTTGTTCCTCTGTTCTGGAGAGATCGATGATTGAATTGACTCATGTTTGTCATTCAGTGCGTTAGAAAGTGCTGAAGATGCTGAAGAGAGAGGGAGAGACATACAAGAATATGAAAAGTATGTCCTTAATCATACAAGAGAAGAGAAATCAATTATTCATTCATCTTGAAAGGACAGGTGTTAGTTGATTTAGTCTATTCCATCAGGCACTGTACTGTATGGACGATTGATGGTGTTCTTACATGAAAGAGAAGAGTGAGTTGCCTTCAACATCTTTCTGCCTTTGGATCATGTCTTCAGGTTTGGTCAGGTGAGAGAATGAACTATGGGAGCTGAGACGACCAACGGAAAATTGATTTAGGAGAGATAGAGTATCGTCATGTAAGGTGCAATCTCAGTAAAGTGCAGACAATAGTAATTGTATCTCCCACCATATTTCATCTCCATCTGTTTTTGGCAGCATTATATCCTGACGTTTCACTCCCAAAGGTGATAGGAATTGCTCGAAACCTTAAATGCATTTGTATCAAATTGGAGACAAATTGGAAGGCGGACATAATGCCCCCAAAAGAGAATTGTGCAGCAGCCGTTTCGTGTGCCACAAATGAAGTGGATGAAATCAGCGAAGCAGCTAACGCGCAGTCAGAAATCTTTTCCATATTGATTGTAAAGGAATGGTGGTGTTTCCTCCCACTTCTTTCTCCTTTCTCATCATTTTTTTTCTTCTTTCCATTTCCATACCTCCCTTTTCTTCCTACCTTGAAGCAGAAAAAGAAGAAATAACACCATTTAAGCGTCTGCCGCCCCCAACAGCTCCCGGCGTTGACGATCGACCCTGAACGCCTGGCTGCATCGGAGAGAGAGTGGGGGGAGAGAGTGAAAGAGAGATGGACAAGGCGAGTGGAAAATGTTTGTCTATTCACACGGACCAGCGGAACTCTTATGTGGATGCGATCAGAGGGAAAATGCGATCAATAGAACTGATGCTTAATGGTTCACAGCCCACTGCATGTGTTTGATTGAGACGCACGTCTCTGCTTTTAGTCTTGTCTTCCCCCTGCTGTGTCCAGACTACCAAGACAACCGCTTTAGGAGCACTCTTTTTCCACTAGGTACCTTCCAGAATTGAGATGCTGTATTCTCATACTGGTTCTGTCCTGTTTCTTATCCCTTAGTATACATGGACATGTCTGTTCTCATTGTACTATTCATATTCATATCATATGTGTTTTCTTCACTTCTTTCCCTTCTTATTTATCATCATACTTCTGTTTCTCTTTGTCTATCGTCTAAGCCATCTCCATTCTCTATTCCTTATTATTCTATTCTATTGTCCATCTTTTGATCTATGTTCAGCACATTTTATAAACTGTGCTGTTCATGATGCACAGGTGTACATGTCTACAAGTTTGCAGTGTAAAAGAATTACCATAGTTGTATAGAATGCAATTCTTAGCTCACATGTAGATCAAAGGCATCAACTGCCATTGCCTCTTGAATGTACATTTCTTGCATAACTATTACCCCCTACCCACATTTCTCATAGACTGACCCCTCCCCTGCTGTATCACTGTGTGTGTATATCTTGCTGAAACATGATTCAAGAAAATGCAGTAATTTCCTTACCTCCTCCCCATCCTGTAGTTGACCCCACCCCTGCGACGACCTCCGTCCGTCTACCTTTCTTGCTAAAGCATGAAATCATGAAAATCAAGCAAGCCAGGAATCAAATACTGAGTATTGATTAGAATCGATTTGGTGTGCTATTTCTCTGCCAATTTCCATTCAAGCACCCGCAACCTTTGCGAGAAGCCACCAACCACAGACGACTTGGGCAGCCTTACACCGGGTATGCTGCAAATTAAGTTGATTTTTCAAGAGGAAGAGGAAATGGCAGGATGGAGAAAAATCCTCCAGGGAAAATTGATTTGAGACCCTTTTTTTTGGACATATTTAATTGCGCAGTTGGCTTTGACATCTGAGAGATAGCTATGCAGGAATGATATAAAACTGCATGTTAAGGCTCTAACATTTCTTTTATCATTATTGAATATAAAAGAGTGCCTTTTAGGTGATGGATATTCATTCCTGATATTTTGTCACTTTTTGTCACTTAAAGAGGATTATGTGTCACTCCTTGCAGAAGAGACATTTTGTGACTTTGCTTCAGTTGTTCTATTAGTTCGTAAGAGTTGAATGATACTCTTTTTCTTATTAAATGAAAGAAAGAACATTGTCAACCCCCTAAAAACACCACTGTTTCAAGTAATACAGTTTTTTCAACCCTTCTCCTTCCCAGCAAAGATGAAGGATGTATTTCTATATTTTAATTAGAATCTGTTGTCTTTAACACCATTGCTCTTGTTTTGAATCACGCACTCAAAAAAATCCATTCATCAAAACATTTCCTGACCTAGTCGGAGAGAAAAAAATCTTTCATGCTTTCCTAATCAAGCCCCAATTTATCTGATTGTTGCTTCGGGTTGTACATTGTAAAGAGGTATTTCTCTTGCAGGCGTAATCAAGGGAAAAGCCATTATTTGCCAAGCACCAATTATAAAGTAATGTGGAACATGAAGACAGAACAAAATGTAGAACGAAGGGCGATCTATAATTTAGTGTTGAGGGTATGCGTGGGGTGTCAGTGAGTGATGTGGGGAGAGAGAGAGAGATTGTATGTGATTGTGAGTATGCTAGCGGCCACGGTTTACTGATGTATTTTCAGGATCTTTATAGAGGACCCGGCTCGATGACCTAAGGGGTTGAAGATCAGAGCGAGTTTCCCTTGCTCTCATATTGTTACACTCCTTTTCATCTGGCGATCTGATGGAGATGCTTTATTAGAGAAACCCATGCGCTGGGAGGCACGTCGTCGATTCCATTGTGCAGGATGCGGGGCAAGAGGGGAAAACATTTCAGTAGAAATCCTATTGATTGAAGTCTAAGCCCTAGCAGCCGGCCGTGTGCCAGGGAGCACTGAAACGACAACCGTGCAGCAGTTGGCAATAAATTATTTTCTCTCCTATTCTTACCACGCTTTCCCCTCGAGAAGAGAGAGAAAGAAAAGATCCCTTTCTGTTAGAAACCGAAGCATGACGGCTTTAACAAATCATTATTTCATAGGGAGGAGGTCGGTGTTGAGTTACCCGCAGCCCATGTACGGTGCCTCCCGGCGGAGCAAACGATACCGACGTCGGGAGTAACAGGCGTACGCTCGCAAGAGTGTCTCTTTCCTTTCTTGCGGCAGGCAGATAACGGCATAGCGCTGCCATTTTTTCCCCCTTCTATATGGGTCCTTCATCTGCCTTCTTACTCTTAAAGGCAGTGAAATAGTAGCTATTATGACAGGTCGGCAGCCGAATCCCTCCCCTGGGGTAAGCCTACACCACCATGGCTTTTCTCAATACAGTGTACCTCCATCCCCGGATTTACTCCCTCGTGGCTCCCACTTTGTCAGGGCCGAGTTATATCTCTGTGGCAACAATAGCAGCTTCCTGCGCTGCGAGCTGGACTTCCTGACTCAAATCAAGTCGCTGTTTACTCAACTCTGTCGACAAATTCAGGCAAATTCTGCCTGTCCAAGCATTTAACACGTTTTAAAATGTCGCTGTGAATTTTGCGGGGTGAGGCGGCGAATGTATGTCATCATCTCCCTCCCTTCCTCTCCGTGCATCCATCAACTCTTGTTTGCCTGGGTAGTAGAGAAGAGTTCCTTTCAGATCATCATCACGCATCATTAAGGTCTGCCTGTCCTGTCAATCCTTGTCACATAATTGCCTTTTTTTCTCCTGCCTGCCTGCTTGCCTGCTTGCTTGCTTGCTTGCTTGCTTGCTTGCCTGCGTACCTCTCCATATTTCCCCTATTATTCTTCCTACCCCTCCTCTCAGGTTTTCTCTGCTCTTTCTGTCCAGCCTGAGGCAGTGTTTTTGTTACATCTCATTCTCCATTCTCCAAGCTGTTTCTCTTTCCACTCCTGTTCCTGTTTTCCCTGCTTTTCTCTTTCCTGGCTGTTCTAACTCCTACTTTCCCTCCCTCTGTATTACTCATAATTTGGACACGACCCACCTCTGAAGCATTTATTTCTCCTTATCTATAGCATTTTGTAATTGTGTGCAACCTCAATTATTGCTCTTGCTTTATTTTCACATAATAACACTCTCTTTCATTATGCATGATTGTGTTATTGCAGCTGTTGCTTTTGAAATGTGGAAAAGATGCAGCTTGGAGTAAAAATATGATAAATAATGTAGATGGGAGGAGGTGATGATGATGAGACAGCCTGTGGAACAAGGGAGTTAAGGGCCCCTTTCGTTGAAGTGCTGATTGACTGTGATTGCTTTTCTCGGCACCCACCGCAAACGAGCCAAATCTGTGGAAGCTCCGCCACGCGGAAGAAGACAAATTTGGACAAATTATGTCATCATTCTGCAAAATTATAAACGGCGGTGATCAGTGAGGGTTGAAACCCTCCATCTTTCTACTTTCCTTCACCATCTGACAAATTTGCCATTTAGCTATTCATCAACTACCATTAAGCGTACTGAAGCGAACAATATAGCTTAAAGCTGTCTCTAAATGAAAATGCACTATGAGGCTGGCGTTTAATGTCCCAACCGTCTATGGCTTGAAGGTTAGACTGAGAACACGCACCGTAAGCCTCCCTCATTTCTATCATATCGAGCATTTGTTTTCCCCGCAATTGTCGGAGACGGAACGGAATGACATTGCAAACTCTCATTTATTCATGAGGTCAATAGAAGCGAATGATGATGGGAGTTTGTCCAATTTAGAGGTAATTGCACTTAATTGGCGCATTGCGACGACTATTATGCTCCATTTCAGTGTCAGAAGGATAGCAATTATAGCCATAATAACTGCTCAGTAGCCATTTTGCTTGTTATTCACATACAAAATTCAGGAGAGAAAACAAGGTCCAATGTACTGGTATCCTGCAGAACTTGTTTGAAAGTCATAATTTTTGCACATGTTGCAGCATTTTTTAAAGTGTTACAGCATATTTGTAACCACCTTCCTTTAAAGTGAATTATTGTTCTTCTTTAGCTATCTTTATGCACATTTGGCTAGTCCATGCATTAAAAACAGATGTAGATATCACCAAATTCCTCTCTATCCTTACCGTTTTATTCCAACAAATTTCGATAATTTTGATAATGCATATTTGCAATATTTCCATGAAGCAAACCCATATCTTTACCTCTGGTAAGTTCAATAGAAATTTTAACACCTTCTTTTTCACCAAATTTTAAATCCTTTTATCAGTTTTTGAAGAGGAATAGTGATGGAAGTGAAATCAGTCACAGATTCTCTCTCTTTTCACATGTGATTGTTCAAATCAATTCAATAATTACAACTAGACTTTGGATGACTGTGAATCAAAATGAGATTGAGTTCTTCTTTTTACATTTGATGGAGAAGAAACTGATGATACCTCCTTGCTTTTTCACAAATGAAATGCTACCAACATCAGACATATACTGTCTATTTATAACACTGAGTGATTCTGTATGACACAATCTTGGAAGAAGGAAAGACCGGGTCAGGGATTTATCATGTCATGTTTTCATTGACAAGAAAATTGGTCACAATTTTTAGGGAGAAATAGAAATCAAGTTTGCTTTTGGGGGGATGATTTAGTCAATTTAGATTCATGGTCTTGCAAATTAGGGATCTGTGATGATCCCCCTTCTACTGATTTAAATTTCATGTATATCTGCAACTAGTGATTTGAAGATCATTGTCATGTTTCTGAAATTTTTTGCTTTTTGTTTCTTCCAAGCTTTGGTTAGAGATATTTGAATTTCAATTGAGGATTTTGGCATTGCCAATTTAAGTCAAAAAGTGATGTGGATATAGTTTCTGCTTCAAGGGAATTAGTTTCTCATCATGAGAAGGAAATGAAAAGTAAATCAGGGAATATGTTTCGTCTCTATCAGACCAAATGCTTGGATTACAAGTATTCCCATATCCAAAGTAATGCAATCCCGAATAGGCCAAATAAAGTCGCTTAATCAAACAATTAAGCCCATAGACGGCATGCGATTTGCCTATTATGGATGGAATCAGCATTGATGTAGCAACCTTTTGACAACAAGGGGGAGAGAAAAAGAGAGAGAGAGAGAGAGAGAGCCTGAGATAATGAGAGGAATGATATGATAGAAAAAATGTTACATAACAGAGAGAAAGAGAGCATGCTAGAATAGATAGAAGAGGGAGAATAAGCAAGAGATAGAGCAAGAGAGAGAGAGAGAGAGAGAGAGAGAGAAAGAGAGAGAGAGAGAGAGAGAAAGAGAGAGAGAGAGAGAGAGAGGAGAGAGAGAGAGATGGAGAGAGAGAAAACAGCATCGAGAAAAGAGGATTGAAAGGAGTAAGGGGAATGACTTGGATGAGATATAAACAGGAAACCTTTTATTCTAAAAAATTCCAAGTAATGTTTTTCTGGTGTATCCACCTTAAGGATCTTAGTAAAAAGGCAGCATAATCCACTAATCCTTATCTATGATTGAATCCCTACAACATTCATGAAATAATCTTTCTGCTTCTGGGTATTTCTGAGTATTTATTAATCTCTTTATGTTTTATACAAATTCATCTGTATTATTGTTTTTTGAAATGTCAATGTATGAGAAACTTCTTTCAGCAGTTCGGGTTCTTCATGTAATAAAGTCAGAGTCTAGACATAAAACTAGATTGATTTCTCATAAACCTCTTGAAAGTTTGATGGATGTATTCTTCTTCAGAAACAAAAGTTGTCATGAAACTTTCCTTTATGAATTATTAAGCAACTCTTTTTAGCATTTTAAAACCATTCCAATTGTTATTGAGTCAGGATAATGGACTTACATAAGCACTGTACATGCTGTATATTTAGCGTTTGAGCACGTCCATAGTTTGAGAGTAATTAAAGAGAGGAGGCCTCATACTAACTTCCTCTGCACATGATTTCTGATTGATTTAAAAGCTCAACTTATTGTGGAAGCTTCTTGTAAGCTTCACATCTTCCCTTTTACATCTAGGGGATGTTTTACAAAGCTGTGCGCAAAGTTACGCATGACTTTAAGAACGACTTAACTATGAACAGCCGAATGGAATGCCCAAAGTTTTTCCTCTTGCTTATTAAACAAACTTAAGCGTGTATTCCCCATAATCCCAATCAAATTGTTGGCCAAAACCATACTACATATCAGAAATGTTTTGTTAATGATAATAATGTTAATATACATAGACATTTCAGCTTCCGCTTATGTGATGAAATATGATTGAGATTCCCATTTGGCTTTCCATACTCAGTCATTCTTAAAATCATGCATAACATTACACACAGCTTTGTGAAACACCCCCTGGACCAGTATTCTGAAAATTGTGTTAATTTTTTATCTTATTTTAATTGCCATAGCAATCAGAAATAGCGTATGCCATTGGCTTGCATCGCGAACTTTTGTCTTGCGTGCTGGTCATTTGCGCAGTTCAAACCAATCATAAGTATGCCTTTAAATTTTTTTATGACAATTAACACAGTGAAGATAAATAAAAGATAAAACAATTTTCAGAATACCGCCCCTGGTAGTGTTTCTAAATCATACATGCAGAGAGACAGAAGGGCAATGGTCTGTATGATTTGACCGATGATAAGCCTGCGAAAAGAGAGGGGGATCTGAAAGGGAAGGGGGATCTGAAAAGGGAGGGGGATCTGGAAAGGGAGGGGGATCTGAAAAGGAAGGGGGATCTGATGTGGATGGCATTAGAGGAAAAGGGAGACCAAAGACTACATGGAAAGATATGGGTGAAGGTCTAAAAGACGAGAATGCTCAGGACAGGAAGAAATGGAGGAAGGGAGTGGCAAAAGTCTGAGATCCCACGTGAGACGGAAAATGATGATTTTAGTAAATGATGATGATGTTGGTGATGATGATGCAATGATGATGATGATGATGATGATTGATATTAGTGATGATTTTATTAATGACAGTCTGGCTTTCATTAAACAACATCTTGTTATTATCTTGGGTAGATGTGGACTTGTTTCTGTTTGTGTTACATCCAGTCTTTCAAAGTCACACCCATGTTTGAAATATTTGAAGGTAAACAAGAACTTGATACTCAGTGCTAGTTGAAAAACTTCTCATACTTACTATTGTCCCCTCCCCCTCCCCTTATTTGCTCTTTTTAAGGGATAAATGTGGGTGTCTTTTTCTTCTTTTTTAATACAAAATTCAGAAGTGCAATCAGAGGGAAACAGTAATGATTAGATACCTGTTTGATTAAAAGTTTTATACTCTGATTTGGATTGGACGATATTGCAAATAAATACTGCTTAAGTAAAGAATCATCTCTTCATTCTTACTTTTGGGTCATTTAAACATAGACCTTTTATTTTCATATCTTTTTGTACTGCCAATCTGATTTTGTAAATTGGAGGTCAGCTGTTCAGATGGTGTGCCTTTGGTTCTGTATCAAGTTGTGATGGCTGCTGCTGCTACTACTGCTACACGTTTGTCGTCACATCAACTGCCCTCTCCCCTTCCCCCTTACCTTCTTCCCCTGAGGGTGTGTTTAGTAACCAAAAGACCCAGCCCTGGGGGGCATACGTATCCTTTCACACCAAGCCAGATTCTTCTTCTTAACAGTCATAACACCTTCAAAAGGGGTTTATTTTTGCTTGTCAAAGCCTCCCTCTGCCCCGGCTGTCACAATCAACGCTTAAGGGTGTGTGTGTGTGCCATGTGTTTTTAGCCATTAGAGTACCAGCTATATTTTCTCTACATCTCCTTTACCCTCATTCTCTTTCTTGTTTCTTATCCTTCCTGTCCCCTTCCTCCCCCATTGTGGGTATTGATTTGCCTTTACGCTGTACCTCAGGGCTCTATTGTTTATACACACTCTGCCCTCTTATTTGTTCCCTTTCTTTGCCCCCTGTACACTTCTGCTAGGATATCTCAAAAGCACTCCAATCCTTCTGCTTTACTCTTATTAAAACACCAGCTTGCTTCTTCCTTGTTTCCCAATTTACAATCACCTTAAATCTGTAATCACTGATCAGACTCAATCGTTTTATATTTCCTTATTAGTACTTTGTGTCTCTGATGCCGATTTTATGCCCACTGTTTTCCCCCACTGTTCATCCCATTTGCCCCATCTTTAGTTGTTTCTTCCTGGCTGTAGGCAAGGTATAGTGCCATTAACCAACAGTGCAATTATTCAAACAAGGTTGTCTTAGCCCCCAAGAAATGGGTGCTAACAAACGGCCTCTCCAACCCTACCAGAGGCCAATGCACTTCTCTCTGCTCCTGTCTTATTGGAATCAATCGATCCACTCCTCCTTCATACAAAACTCATTTATCACCAGATTGCTGTCTGCAATACTTTATCGTCTGTACCCCTTTGTGGCTCCAGCCATGTTTTAAGACCATCCTTCTTCCATGCTACTCCTGTCAAAGAGCATCACGACAAGTCATCCATCCTACATTTGCTTTTGATTCCCACTTTTTAAACTCTTCCACCCACCGGGCTTTCGTCCACACACACAAGCTCTTTGATTCTTGTAAGATGAGGGTGGGGGATGGCTGTGTGTCGTGGCATCACATCTTGATATCGCCTGTTGCAAGCTCCGAGGGACAACTCCATTTTCGTCTCATCTGACGAGGCTAATTGAGAGTGCCTCTCACCTTTTTACCATTTCATGCCTCATCCTCTGCGAAAAAAACAACCAATTTGTGTGAGCTCACTTACACCTCAATAATAACTCCAAACGACATGAGCAAGACCCTCAAGCTTGATGCAGTGTCACTGATAGCACAGCAAATGGATGAAAAAATTCAAGAGCTTTCTTCCTGCATTTTTCTGCAAGGAAAAAAAGAGGGAAAAAAGAGATAACAGACAAAAAGAGAGTAGAATCTTGGAATTATTCAACCCCTGTATCTATTGGGTCGTTGCATCCCTGCTAAATGAAACATATCTGTTCCTTATCTGTTAGCGATCGATGAGCTCGGCATTGTGGACTTCATTAAAGTGGTAATCGATCCTTGTCCTCACTATCTCTTGTTAGCACATCGCGCAAACAGCCCGGGGACAGCATATCATGCCTCGTGCTCTTGCATGAAATGAACTCTGCAAACTGGCTTCCCCGGGGGGTGTGGGGGATGTCACACCGCACCGTCCCCCTTTTCACCCTGGTCTTAACCCTACCTTTTGATCTCATTATGCTTCAGGCTGGCTATACTGAAATGAGTAACACCCCCCTATCTAAACAGTATGATATGTCTCTCGGAAATTCATCTTACGAAATAATCCTACATAAGATAGTAATTCACAAAATATAAATTCCCACCCTCCTATTTTCAGATTTTATGTATTTTTCATTGCATAGGTGATACCTGTACCAATCAGAGGCAATGCAAGTGCAAACGCTTTTGCAAATAAAACCCAATAATGGCAGAGGAAATGGAGACGCACTGCAAGCGTCAAAAGAATTTCCAGGCTGATCAGACAACCTTAAATTTAAACTCCAATCCAATATGTTGGGTACACTGGTCCAATTGGGCTCGTGTCTTCCCAATGCCTAATCCTATCTATGTCTGTTATTGGTTTCATCCAGAAGGTACCTGGTTGTATTTAGCTGCCAATATTTGATGAAGTAATTATCTTGCATTTTAAAGTGGTTGATTTTATGCCATAATCGCAACCTGTCAAGCCAGAACTAGCTGAAAGAAAATGCCATCTACTTATTCATTCAATTCATTTTTTTTGTGACTTGCAGTAGTATAGTAATGCAGATTTTATTTTCAAAAGCCAGACTGAATACATCTTTGTGCCCGTAATTATCGGTTTGAGATTCCGGTGAAGATGCAGAACTATCATTTGAATATCACTTTTCTCAAGTTTCTCTCATCATGCAAGTTTTATAGCCACACTAAGCACCACTTATCTGAAATAGCATACAAGTATTCTGGTTTTGGTTGTGTTTGTTTTCAAAAGCAATTCTGTGTGAAGGTTACATATATACCCTCATATATGGATATCAGGAATTATGGAGAGGTCCACAGTCTTACTGCCTATAGAAGTTATTATCCATCATAAAGCATTCAATAAAACTCGTTATCCCTGTCTTGGATCATGCATCTTCACATTAAAACTTGATATCTGTCTTCCAGTCATAAAATTTGATGATAACGATTCATATAATTTGACTATCTCCATCAGTTGCATGATCTCTCTGCTTCTCTTTCTCTCTCTCTCTCTGTCTCTTCTCTTTTTCTTTCTCTCGGCAGTCAAAAGATGAGGGTACATTTCCTTATTGCTCCCTGATGATGGCATCTGGTGGCTCACTCATAATTCTTCCCATAATAAATTTTATATATCATATAACACAAAGGCTTATCAGCGTCTCAGCAGTAACGTTTTGAGGATCATTTTACAATTTAAGCATGGCATGGAAATTTTGGATTTTATAGTATTCAAAAGCAGCTAACTGAACACTTGGTTTACAGGATGATAATGTGGAAGTTTATTCACCGATTACAAAGAGGCCCAATTTTGCTGAGAGTAAAAATATTCATTATCGTAGAGTGATGTGGAACAGAAAAGTTTTAGACTGAATTAAGAGACTGCTTTTAGAAATGGCATACATTAAAAAACATTGACACAAACAAATATGTGTATATGTGAGATATTTTGAGGTGATTATTATGAATTTCTAGTTGTTTGTCTGCTAAAATTGGTTAGGAATCAGTAATTTCTTGGTCTTATAATCATCATAAAGCATTGTGGAGTGACATGCAATTAATCTTTTATTAGCCATATGTATTACAATTCCAAGAAATATTCACTACCTATTAATAATTTGAGCTGGGTAATGAAATTTTAAGAGGTGGATTTTCTATGCATTTTTCACACATCTTTGATATATATATGCCCAGCATTATGCTCTTTATTACATTGTTATAAAATGGTAAACAGACATATAAAACAGTTGTATCTTTGTAGAAATATTGAAACTTGATATTCCTCCCCTCAAGCAGATGGCCCTTGCATGCTCCATAATGAGAGAAAGAAAACGAAATGAAGGGTAGTCTGGGATCCACTTTAAAGAGGGTCAAACACTCTGGTCCCATTGTTAATAGTGCAGGGGGTATCATGTTCCCTTAAATTGGATAGTGGCTAGGTATATTGGATTGCAGGAGAGTTTTATGCAGGCAGTGGTGAAGAGAGCCCTGCTCGGTTGAAGAGCACTCGCCGAGGTCGTTTGAAGCGGTAATGATCTGTCACGGGGTTGATGTAACGAAGAAGCCGCAATGCTAAGATACCATTATTGTATTGGTAACCCCGCGCCAGTGTGATGGAGTATGAGAAGAAGAGGAAGAGGAGAAGCACCACTTTGTCTTGTATGGTGATAGGAGGGAAGGGTGTTGGGTTTAGGTGTTAGGTGCATTTCAAGGAGTGGAGGGAGGTGTTGGATGGAGGTGTAGGGTATCTGAGTGACGGAGGAGCGCTCTGCTCGGGTTTTGGACCAAAGGGGGTTGGCCATGTCGAGAACTGGTCTGAAATTACAACTGATCATTCGTGAAAACTTGCACCCGTCTTGTGGGAAGGATGGATCAGTTGGGAGATGGAAAGTGCAGTTCTTCTCTGGGGGTTAAGTTCCTCAAGTAAAAAACAACCTTAGTTTCATTTTCAGAAAAGAGGAATACAAGAACAAGCTGGTCTGTCTCTGCATTAATCCAAGTTAAAGTGAATGAATTGTCATGTAATATGGAAAGAATATATGATGAGAGGAGTTGGACAAAGTGATTACTGCACATCACGTCACTCCCTTATGAGAACTACTGTTGTATCACGTAGGCCCTACATTGTGAAATCTGTGACACATTAAAAAAAAAAATCTGCACATTCATTCTTTCAGGGTGTGCCCATGGTGCATGCAGTATGTTGTCAGCTACCCCATCATTCAATCCTATGTTGGCGGATAATCAAACCCCTACAAGCCTTTCAAGCACTTAATTAATCAATCAATCAGTCACATCATTACTCAATGATTAGCTTGGAGGTCATATGTAATCCCTCCTCTGCCAATCAAGCCATAGACAGACGCAGACTCAGGGAGGGTGGAAGGGGGGGGGGGGGAGAGAGACTTGCTATCTGGGAGGGGAGGAGAGAGAGAGAGAGAGAGAGAGAGAGGTAGGGGGAGTACGGAATTAACAGAAATCCTGTATGTAGAAGTATAAGGTTTTGTGTAGAATGATTAATCGTTTCCTTCTTGGACATAGACCCTATGTTATTTTCATACTCCAAACTATTATTTCTTTGAAACATTTCTCCTTTTCTACATGTACATAAGAGATTACATGTATTTCAAAGATTAGTATAATGCTTTTCATACAGACAAGGAATAGACTATATATGATTGCCCAAAGAAAGGCATACTCTGTTGACTCAGTGCTGCATTGACTACTGCATAGTTTAAATGTCATCTATAGGTTACATCCAAGAAATGCGAGGGCCCCATTTTATAAAACTTGTTATCAATAGCAACTTGCAATAACTGTTGCAAGCTACTGAAATTCTTGCATCTGATTGGTTGAGAGCAAATTCGTCATAGAAATGTGGCAGTTGTTACAAATTTTATGAAATGGGGCCCGGTTTTGGTAGACAATTGTCTACCAAATATTATGGGATGTTGTCATGTTGGAAGAGAGGAGACACAGAAAATCAGAGAATTAACAAGAACTTATTGTAGGCAGAGTGAGATAGAGAGGGAGAGAGGGGGGGGGGGGGTAAGGGAGCAACAAGATACCACAAATTGAAGAAGGAAAGAAGCATCCATGTAGAAATGGGAGATTTAATGAATGACGTAAAAGTGGTATTAAATTAATCAAGCGAGACATAGGAGGCCTTTTATTTGAGAACTCAATAACAAGGTGATATGTTCAGTTTGTCAGACAATAGGATGTCTCTTTACCCCCTTCTGTTAGCTATATAATAGTCTCATGTTGACCAAGCTAATATTTGACCAATAGGGTCACAGCCACAGAGTATGCAGGGATGTAGTCTTGTACCAAAGGCATGGGTGATTTCTTTGTTGTTGAAGAGAATGGGAGATAAGGGAATAAGAGACAAAAAGGAGAAATATGGAGGAGAAAATGGCAGAAAGATGGGGAGGGAGAGGCAGACAGACGAACAGAGACAGACAGACAGACAGAGATAGAGACAGACAGAGTTGGAAAGGCAGAGATGAATTGGAGGTACAGGAAAGATAGGAACTAAAAGACAGAAAACTGAAAGGGAATAGAAGATATTAAGGAAAAGACACAAAAAGGGAACTTCCGATTAAAAAAAAATGAAGCAATAGATCTGATTTTTTTTAAAGAGAACTTTCAAAGAAACATTACATTTTAATCTCAGGATTGTAAGTTTATATGATAAGAAAACAACTTTTAGATGATTATCTATAGCATATCGTGAAGAAAAACTGTTAGGATAGATCAAAGAATGCGATAAGATCAAATTATATATATCCAGAAAAATTGAGAGCAATCGAAAATAGAAAATGTGTAATGGTCTGTAAACATGCATGGAAATTTCAAGCTCTAGTTTGCCGGGATATGGGTTAAGCTGTAGTTTACTGTGTTGTGAAATTATGAAATTTCATATATTGTTTTTTCTATCACAGAGAACCAAATTTGCAAAGTGCAGTTTTGTAGCTATTTTGTAGCCGGTTACTGTGTTTTGCATTTTTGAAGCCGTTTTGTAGCCGTTTTCAAAAGGGCTACAAAAGAGCTGCAAAATGGGTATAAAAGAGCGGAAAAACGGCTACAAAACAGCTACAAAATGGCTAATCTTCTCATTCTGCTCACTGTGTACGTGGGTATTTCTTTTGCAATTTAAAAGATGTTAAGAAATATGTCATCTGCATCACCATCCCCATTATCATCAGTGTCTATCACGACCGTCAGCATCATCATCATTATCGTTATCATCATCATCATCATCATCATCATCATCATTATCGTTATCATCATCATCATCATCATCATCATCATCATCATCATCATCATCATCATCACCATCACTATCATCACCATGACCATGCCCTGTTTGTTGGTGCACCTTTATCAAGTCCCTCTGTGAGTATTAGTGTTGAGTGCATGCATGTGTGTATGATAAGAGGCAATGACCCTATGTGTGTGTGTGACATGCACCTTGGCTGGTTGGCTGGCTTCTGAATAATTCACGCGCTGCCGGTCGGCCGTGTCGCTCCACAAAGTAACCCAGAGCATAGCTGGCAGCCTGGGACTCACCCTCTCCCCCGTTCTCTCCGATCAGTTGGTTCCTTGCAGGCAGGCAGACAGACTGCGCTTTCTATTGCTGTACGTGTGCCGCACCTCCGATCTCTATCAGAGGGGTTACCATCATGCCGGAATTGTTCTATTGTATCTATTTTCAAAAGGAGATTTGAATACATGTTGGGCTACTTCTGTACGGTGTTATATCATGCTGGGATATTTTCAAACTTTGATTGCACATTGACATACTGATTGAATCTGTGTTCTCGTTCAAGCTTAACGCTGTGTAGTGAATATGAATGGATAAATGCGGTGACGGATTTGTTTTGCACCCTTGCGACAGCAGGCAGTAGCGCTTGTTCACACATTTGGCTCGCCTGCAAAGTGACGTAAACCACAGCCATCGGCGATTGGATTGTCTCCTGTCGGTGAATCGACCTATTATTCCTGCTCACCCTAGGGGATTGAGCACACCTAGCAGACGCATTCTGGAATCTCTTCTTTGATCATTAGGAGAATAAGATAAGCCGTACAAACATCAGGATAACCAGTGCAAATCTCTTTTTAAAAGCATCAATTTCAGCCAGTGTTTAGTACAAGCATGTTAGGAACTATTGAATAGGTAGAGATTCCCAGCCAGGCACCTTTACAGCAGTGTGACTATACACAGTCAAAGCGGGGTGAAACCTAGCACAGAGACTCAAAAGTGCTGGCAGCATTTATCGGTCTCATAAACACCTAGCCTATTGTAAAACGGCACCAGCAGAAGTGGGAGAACACTCTACTGGGGCTTCACTCCAATGCCCCCCTAAGCTCATGCACAAATCAGCTTCAGAACACAAAACCAACTACAAGTCATTGAGATCGAAAGAGAGAGAGGAAGGAGCAAAGTTTCTCAATACCACTTGAAGTCTGTCATTATCTACTCAAGTAGGCATTGTTGCATCTATAGGAGAGAGACTAGAGTGTGTAGAGTGGACAAACTCTTCAACAGCCCTCTAGAAAGGACCCCATTCATTCTCCCCTCAAGTGGATATCCCATAGGGGCATCCCAAAGGGGTATCCCTACACCCCAGTTGGTGTCGGACACTCCCTTCCAGAAGAACAACCAAGTTGCGGTGGCATCCACATTGATGCTCAGTTCCAGTCTGGATCATTTTCGCTGTAGAACTACTGCACATATGATTCACTAACATTTGAACATCTATGCTTGGTTTATGTGAAATTCCTCTATAACTGCCTGCCTAAGGAGAGAATAGATTCCTATTTTGTTTTGCCTCTGGTCATTGATGAAAGGATTGACTCTTGAACCTATAATTTGTGCTTGTGAACTAAAACCACTTGGTATTTAAAACTGGATCTATCAATTTATAGTAAGTATATAACACTCTGCTATTCAGTTGTTTCATTTGTTGCGGTATTCATGTAGCAAGGCAGGAAAATTTTGCATGCCTTGAAAATTTTGCCAGCCATCATTTCTTACAAAAAGTAAACTTTCACAATCACATGATAAAATCCCAGAAATCAGTTTTGAGCCAGCTCACTCATATGATATGATATTGGTTGTAAAATTTAGTTGGTATAGTTCTTTTCCATGATAATTGATTTGGCTGTGCATTTAGCATGTTTAGGGATAAACCCTAGCCAGCGTTTGGTGTTTGGGACTCGATTCTGGTCTGCAGCACCAGTTTCCATGGCAACTAAGTATCACAGCCATACAGTTCTCAAGATTACACGCTTCTAACCTTCAAGGTTATGTACACAAGCAGCTTAGCTATAGTAAGCATACCCTACTGACACCCCTGCTAATCCAAGATAGTGCCCTTATCTCGCCTTCTGTAAATACTGCACTGTTGATTTTTGAGTGATACGTTGTTTTAATCCACTGAGGGAGGACTGTGTTCATGCACGTAGCCTTCTTGTAGGACTGAGGGAATGACACTCTTGATGTTTTGGAATATGTCTTGAAAAGCACTTTGTGATTGGTGTTTCAGTAACTTTATTCTGGTTGGATCAAGGTGTATTGTTAATTTCTCTCGATAATTGAGGTGTTTGGAGTGTGGTTGGTTCTTGTGTCATACATAATCCAGAACTGACTTACAAGTGGATTATTTAAACCCTGAAATTGCTTGCATTATGGATTGACCTTCTATCTTTTCATAATCACTTGTTTGTAAGTGTCACTCCTTTTTACACATTTTGGTTCAAGATTTTACCAGTAATTTACAAGGCTTGTTTTTAAACTTATGACAATATTTAATTAGGTGTATTGAACTGTTTCCTTTCAAAGCAGTCAGTTGTTATGGTCAGTAAAATATTGACAAGCCAAAACAAATCATTCTTGAAAGTTATAGATACTATAGTCTGTACAGTACACCTTGTAAGTACATAAAGGAAACTATATGTTATGCATGTGGGCCATCATTATTAGATTGATTGCCTTGTCTTTCTTTGTTTTTTCTTTGCTATTAATAGATATTTTTGTAAAAAACCAAAATGGGCATGATGATGCCATTTGGATTTATCTCAAGTATTTCACTGTCAGTCACATGTGATTCTGTGATAGTATGAGATCTCCCCTCTCCCTCCCCCCCCCCCCCCCCCCCCCCCCCCCCCCGGACAACCAGTGAATCATATGCAGGGCATATATCTTGATTAAGTAATCATCGAAATAATTCATGAGGTACTAGTTTTCCCTTGAATTCTTACTATTACCTTTTTAGCTTCATCAGAATATGCAGGAGGGTATATACCTCCCTGGTATATTATGTGTGAGTTATTACAGAGATTTACCTTCATAATGCATTACAAGTACTATCCCTCGATAGATTTAGCTTTACAGTGCATTACTATTACAATCCCATGCATTGTTTTGCATTATTCTTTCTGCCTGAATCATTGCAAAGCCACCTAAGTAACTCCCAGGAGCTGTTTTAGGTAACAACACAGGGAAATTAAGCTCCATTACAGAAATCCCCAGCATGATATTCAGCAAGCACCCAAGGCTTCCTCCAAAACCTATAAAAGATGGCCCTTCTCAATAATTCATCCCTGCCTTACTCTCTCTCTCTCTCTCTCTCTCTCTGTGTTCTGTTTTGTAAGGTGCCTTGATTAATGCATATGATATTTTGTCAGCAGTGGCATTATCACATGTAATATTGGAGTTATACTTTATGGGCATGAATCTGGCTGATATTGTTTATAATCCTCGGGATTAGGAGCTAGCTCACAGGAAAGTAATGAAGTTCCATTGAGGCCTGAAGGTGTGCTAGCACATCTTTTTTCATTCCCTTCTATTTTCTGAACGTTTTTTTTTTTTTTTTTTTTCCATCTTCGTTGATGAAGGATTCTTCTCTCTCCTGCTGGGAGTTTGGAGAATTATGGACAAATCAGGGCAGTTGCACTCGTGGCGTAAATTATGCATAAGTTTTGATACTGGGTTGTTGTGCCTTGTGCAATTTAAGCGCATGCACGATCGCGTTTCTTATTTAGGTCTGCCGTGTGGTCACTGCACCTGCAGAGTGCATCCTTTGATGTCTGAGAGAGGGAAGAGGGAAGAGAGAGGGAAATGATTTTCTGTTATGGGATGCATCCCCCTTGAATAATTCAATACGGCTGAAAAATTGATGGCAAGATGCGGCTAGAGGTACATCAGTATGCAAGCGTGGCGAAAGGCACGAAATAGCCCTCTCACTGGAGATCGTTAAGCAATTTACAGCACAAGTGGTGCTACTGAGAAGGGAAGAAACAAGCAAAAGGTTATCTATAGATTTTTTGGTGAGGCGAGATCTATTTTTCTGTGAAGCTGCTGCCGGCGGGTGATTAAGCCCTCGCGCTGCTCCCGTACCAGAGGGCTTTAGAGGCTGCTCTTGAATTCTGGGCACGCCTCCGTGCTTGTGAGTGTGGAGAGGAAGGAAGGAGAGTGAAGAAGGGCCCTTAGAGTGCCTCTACCACCCCCCTCCCTCCCCCACTGGTATCCCTCAGGATGGGTACCTAGATAGGTGGGTGTAGGCATCAGGTTACAGGGTGTTGGTAAGGCATGCTTACACCTGGCTTGCCCCTCTGACATCCATCCATCCATAATCCATGGCCAGTCTGCCTGCCCCTTCAACAGCGTTTGGATTCGGCTTTTTATTTTGAGCTTGCGCTGCGGCCACTTGAAGGCATCTCTGATGAGAGGTGCTTGAGTGGTTGTACATACAATATTCACTATGTGAGTTCTCTTCTCACCCTCTTCATTCCAGCAATCGTGCAGCCCTGCTCCATTACCGTTGTTTGCTCATTCAGCTCCGGTTTGAATTGCCAAGTGCTCGCAGTTGGGGCTGCCCCTGCCGCAGCCAAGTACGAGCTTCAAACTAAAGAGAAAGAGAGGCTAGAACGAGTGTAGAGGGGGGCGATGGGTGCTCCGAGAGCATCTTGAGAGCTGCACTGAGTCGGCTCTCCAGACGAGTGTCACCGTGGCGATTATTAGAAAGCTGCATATTCATGATCTCTTACCGGATTCATAATTGCTCTTGGGATGGAAGGATGAAATCGACTCAGTAACGACCGAAGAGCGCAAGCTGAACAGCTGCTCAAACAAGGCATCCACCATACTGCTTTCATTTCCACTTAGCCTTGCCGTAGGAGAAGACACTCTTTAACCCCTGTACATAACACTATATGCCATGAACACTTGAAAACATTGCAAGGGGAGACGGGGCACTCCAAACCCTCAACACTGTTACTTCAAACTGCAGCTAAAGAGTCCACAACCACTTTTAATTTTATCTTAAAGAGATATTTCATTTTTCTATAGACTGCCTCTTCAAGTCAAATTGACCTCAGAAAATTATCATTGTACAGTAAGCCACTATATCTTGTCAGTATTATTGCATGAAATCCCAGGGTGCTGTGTGAGCCACAATGTCGGACATTTAGAAAAAAAATTCCCTTGTGTTTGCCTGAAGACAGAAATGTAATTTTGTAAATGGCAGAAGTTTTTCCAAAGCTGGCATTTTTCTGACTGATGTTGTTGTTTTTGTGCTGTCTTGTATTTCTGCGTCCTCAAGAATACTTGGGTGATTAAGGGAACTGGTTTACCTATACAGCCATTCCATGTAACTAGACACCAATAGCTTAAAATTTCAAGTTCAACCAATTAAAAAAAACTGATGCATGTTTGGCTAGATATATGTTCAAAGGATGTAAACCTGATTTTTCACCACCTTTTACCTTCTAACAATTGAGTTACACCTTCCGGAACAGAGATCAAAATTGCTGCAAGAATTATGCCTATTTGGTACTTTTTTCAATCACACTATTTAAAGCATGTTATATTATCTGTAGATACGTCATTTTTTGTATGAACTCTTATTTTGAATGAATTAGATTTCTTGACAGAAACAAATTCTGTCTTTGAAATAATTCATATAAAATGTTTTAATCATCACATTAAGGGTACATGTCATATAATTTGATAATTAAGGAGGTATAATTAATAAGTAATCTATATTTCAACTGGAATGTCGACTTCCGCTCACATCCTCTGCTGCAGCCAGATCTGTCACCAATAGGGGACAGTTCATGGATGAAGAGAATGGAATCTTCAAAAACTTGCCCTCAACCATGTTAACAAAGGAGGCATGGATATTGTTTCCATGAGATAATTAGGAAATTTCCGAACCACAAGATAATTACGAAATTTAATATGCACTATAAAGTTGACACATTCTGGCAAAGAAAATTGAATAGACTAAAATGGTTATCTGATTTAACTCTAAGAAAGATAGATTAGCAAAGGTTGATTTTTGAATGTAATTTTACAATTTTACTGTAATTTGCTCAACGGAAACAAAACAGTCAATCATTTTTTATTACCATACTTTTTAAAAATTTAGTATGTCACAAACTGCAAAACATGATACTAAATTTAAAAGAATGTAGAACTTACTGTTTGTCTTTGAGGCAATATCCTCAGACCCATTACTTCAGCTTGAAATTTAAAGTACAAGTCAGAAATCATCAACAGTATGGTCATTTTTAGAAAGTGCCTGATTTGATATCTTGTTTTGAAAGAATACCAAACATGACTTTGTGTTGCGAAGCATCTGAAGTTATTCAGCCACATAGTATTATTTTTTTTTTAATTAAAAGAATCAACCATTTCTTCAGCTAAAGTTTTGGAAAATTTAGAATGAAAGAAGAAATGCATGACAAATTTTGTCAAAATATAAAGGCTGTAACCCAGCCATGCCGTGTTCAATGTTGTGTGCTTTTAATGTAAATTATGGAAGATTGATGTATTTGTACAGTATCTATGAATGAGATTATATTAAATTATGCACATACAGCACCCACTCAAGAATGACTAATTAATTACCAGCCCTAGCTGAAGAGCCAACATGCAGAGGTAATATTCAGTTTTCTTATCGATCGTGGTTACTAGTTTCCAAAGCACACATGGTAAAGTTGCATTTGAATTATCTGTAGACTGTAGTGGTTTATCAATGTACCTTTCAGAGAAAATTATAAGGTACACAAATTTAAGTAACAGATTCTTTCTGCCATCTGTTACATGAAACCTGCATTTGTGATAACTTGTGTAGCTGGAGTTAAGATGATATTGTTACAAGTATGTTTAAGTTGCAGCTTTAAAGGCATTGGCTAACTTTGTGAGTAGCTGATATAAAAAATTCTCAAACTAAGATGAAACGTGTATGACGACTTGTATTTGTACTAAAAAACCCTGAAACTAACCATAATTTGGAATGAAAAAGTGTAAGTTAGACGCAAACAGCAATTTTATTATCCTTCGTCTCACGAGACAATCACTGAGAGGACCACTTTGCTTGAATTTGAAAATGCCGTTATGTGCCTCCCGCAACGTGATACGCCAATACATACAGTATGGTAAGGTGGGTCATACGCGCATGCGCACTCCTTATGTCTATTCTGTGCAACCGACCATCGTATATTTTTCAAACATTGGTTCACATTTTTGATATTTAAAAATAGTTCCTGTGGATATTATACTTTGAAACTTTCAGACTGGTATTTTTACACTATAACTCTTTTTATGTTTATCCCATTTTCAAGTAACAAACCAAGATTTTTAAAAATCATAACAATGTTGACCAATGTCTTTAAGTGGTGAGCTGGTAGAGGACATTGTAAATTCTTATGATGCTATCAAAGACAAAATATGCAGACTTGAAATATCAGGTGGCAAATGACATGAGCTGGCATATTTAGAGTATGAACCTTCTGTGAAAGATTAAAAAAAGGAGACAATGTCATGGTACTTGGCACAATGAAGGATAGCGGTTTCCATGGTGGCCCTGAAGTATACTCAACAACACAGGTCATGTGCGCCGTGAATTTCGCAGCAAAGTTGCAAAATTCCCAACCACTGGATGCGAACTTTGCATCCTGAGTCGCAAAGTTTGCATCCAAAGTCCTTGAATTTTTTGCAGCCAAGTTGCAAAGTTCGTGTCCATAGTTGTGAACTTTGCGGCCAAGTCGTGAAATTCGCGACCACTGGATGCGGCCAAGTCGCAAAGTTCGCAAAATTCGCATCTCAGGTCACAAAGTTCGCATCCAGTGGTTGCGAATTTCGCGACTTGGCCACAAAATTCATGGTGCACATGACTGTTGTTGAGCATACTTCAGGGCCACCATAGGTTTCACTTATTCCTAGGATTATTGTGAATGGTGTCACAGTGGTAGGTAGTTCACATGCAGTCAGGTCGGAGAATGAAACACATTGATCATAATGATGGAGCATTTGATGCTAGTAGAGTAGAATAGAGTTGTGAAGAATATATCACATTCCACTGTGTAATGGCCTTCAGGCAACACTCAATGTCATCCAGTATTCTCTGTACAGCTTGATGATCATCATCTATCATTGATGGATAGGTCTCTTACAGTGTCAAGGATATCTATAGAAGAAGTGGGATTGATGGGGGTAAAGGAGGGGTAAGATAGTTCAGAGATAGGGGGGTGTGAACAGGTGAAATGAGATGTGATAGACTGAGGGGAGGGGTTCAAAATTAGACCAACAACTATACGCAGTGGACATTCAGGAGTAATCTAGGTTCGTTTTGTTACCCATTTACATTGGAAGCTATATGTAGTACATATCCCTGATCCAGGTCCTAGAATAGTTTCATTTGATGCTTATTTTCTTCATGACTTTTTTGTTTTACCAGACTGCAATTTCGACAGTGTTATTGGTGTCCACAACACCACATTTTGTTTAAGACAGGCTATGTTGTGCCTGCATGTATTTTGGACCATTTCATCATAATAAAACAAATATGCACAGGAGTTTCTTGGTGTACATGCACAGGTTTACCTGAAGTGGTCTAGGGGAACAAAAGGAGGTGGAAACGAAGTGTCTGAAGTGTTGGTTTGGTAAACTTTTCCTTGATTGGTCTACAAACAATACCCAAGAGTCCTAATGACTATGCTAATAGTATGCCAGCTCAGTCTGTGGCCAGCACCCCCTCCTTACCTCTTCTACTCTTCAATCAAACTCTAAAGTGGTAGATTGTTTTCACATTGCTTTTGATTTGAAGTGTTTAACACCAATCATTCACTTCCTATTTGTCTCTCCCTTTTCAGTTATTTTGGGGAGAATTTGAGTGAAGAAAAAAAGTTTTGTTTGTTTTTAAAAGCGGGTAGATGGCAGAGGAACTTTCGAATAGTGGTAGACCATTTGTATTGGAGAACAAAGTGAAGAATGATCCGAGGCTTCTTCACAAGCTAGTGTTATGTTGACTGAACCCAGTGAGCACTAAACCTTGCAAGTCCCACCACTTAAGATTCCCCCAACACCAAATAAAGAAATTGGAGGCTCTTCTGCAATGAAGAAGCTGAATACCAGCTCCCATTATAGACTCCATGTGAGTAGAGTTTGAAGATCAGAGTGAATGGGAGAGTCGTTTGTACAGCAGTTTGTCTTGCAGTTTGTCTAGCTCCTGCATGCAAACCTTCCGAATCACACACAGCTCTTCTTTTTTGCTCACTTCACGTGCCCTGCTAATGTTTTCTCCCCCCATTTCAAGTGACTGAGACTAAACAGCCTCAATGGGTCTTCCATACCCCCTCTGTTGACTTGAGCACAATGGCCCAGCTTCCCAGAGTATTATGTCTATTTAAGCAAAAGGTTGACATCGTAGAGAGGGTAAACATGTCTTACTGAGAACTGTGATCTTTAATTTGACACGGTTCGCCAATATTCCTTGCGTTCTTTGCATGTAGATTTTCTTTTGATATCGGCAAGAATGGGACACATTTATACAACGCCTCTCGGAGTATTGAGGGACAGTTTTTTTTTGCCCCTCTCTCATTCCCTGATCAATCTTTCTTTCTCTGTCATTCCTATTTCTTGGTAAAAGTTCAAATATTTGTACCTGCTGCTGAATAAACATGTACCAGACGTGACACAGAGTAGTGCAAATCTTTACTTGGAAAATAAGAAACCCTCATTTAACCCAAGTCACAGAGTTCTGCGTATAAACTTTACATACTCTTTGCGTTGGTTGTAGGAAGCTCAGAGAAGAGAACTTGTGGGCGTACACTATCTTTACCAACCATGCTTTCATTCTCCAGTATCCACAACTGGTAATGCCATCCTCATTGTCCTCTTGTGATTCTTTAATTTAGTTGTGTCCAGCATATTTCATATCACTGTCTTGTCATTCTTGTCCCCTAACCATCATCTCTCTTGAAATACCCGCAGCACTTAACTCATTGACACGTCCAACATCGGCATAGGTCCTCTGCCCTGAAACAGCTGCTCAAATAAGCGAATTGTCAGGGAACTCACTCCTCAATTTACTCCTGTTTATTTTCAGTGCGGCGTGTGCAGGAGGAGAATAAAGAGCACTGCGTACCCCACGTACGCAAGCAAGCAAAGAAGCTTGTCAAATTTAGGAAAGAGGGACTTTTCAAGATTTGAACAGATGACTTGAGAAGGAAATTGGCCCCATCAGTCATCATGTCTTGTCCCTTCTTCACAGTGATCCAGAGATATGTCTGAAGGGTCCTTCTGACTTCAGTGTACCACTCTGGATGATTCCTAGCTGTCGGCCATCTTGCTATCAAGATAGGATGATGTTATGTTGCCCTTTGACTAATTCTGTACATGACAGCTAGAAACAGAAATGCAGGTTAAAGCTCCTTTAATATTAAAAAAATGAGACAAAGAACAAAAACAAAACAAAACAAAATACCACTCACCCTGCCCCACCCCACCCCCACAAAAATAGAAGGCTTTTGTAATGGTGTCCATTAATTATGAAATTGTAGACCTACTACTGATATCCAAAATATCTAACCTGTGCATTTAATGTATTGTATCAATTTTGATTTCATACCTACTTGGTTTGGACCTGAGGATTAATTTATTAATATTCCTTAGAGTCTTTTCAGTTTTTAAAAACTATGAATAATGATGATGTGCCTGAGTGTATTGACCTCTGCTTTCATCTGTCCTTCAAACTTTTTTTTTTTCATTTTGCCTCCATTTCTAGCTCTCAGATTTCTAGCTTTTCTTCACTTCAGTTCACGGGGTATATGGATGACGAAGAGGAAGAAAAGCTCAGTTTGAAAGCCAAATGTTGTGACCTGAATTAACCCGCTTGTCTTTCATTGACGGTAATGAGCGGTGGAGAAAGGCCTTCCTGTTATCTGTTATGTTAACGCAGTGAGGTAGGCAGCTGCAAGTGAGCCAGGAATATCAGGCAAGGACCGGCCCGGCCTCTTAGGATAGGCTTCGGATACTAGATCATGTCGGGGGATCTATGGCCGTGTTTGGATTGTGCTAAAAATTGATCACTAGAAAAACCACTGGCAGGATAGAAATAGCAACATTCATGTTCAAGGAGGGCAAATGTTGACTGTTATTGTGAATGGAGAAGAGGACTTAACAGCTCATGGACTGGCTGGTCTTGCCAGGGAATGAAGTCATGCCTTTTGATAGACTTGAGAACTGTGGACCTGACATGGACAACTCTCCATGGAATATTTATTCTGCAGAAATATCTTACTGTATGATGTCTGTCATGAAATCAGTGGATTTTATGTGAATTATTTGGGTGAATGTTTGACAGTTATTGCTGAATGAAGAGTGAGAGGATTTTCTTTTGTTTGTCAGATTATCAGAGGCGACATGGAATTGAGTTTTGGTTCCAGTTCAGTCACGCTGTTTTTTCTCTTTGTCATCTTGAAATCTAAAATAACACTTTAGACAGGTATCAGTTGAAGACTTGTCTGTTGTGATTAAATTCACTCATGAATTCATGCACACATTTAACATGGACTAACCTCTTCTTTATTTTTCACAACTGCTTTGAGCAATTTTCACCCATCGAGAGCCCCTTTGAAATTTTCTGTTGTCAGCTGATCGACATCCTTACCAAATTTTGGGAAGATGTTTTTTCATGGCCAGCTCCATAAAAATGGAAGATATTTTGTTTCTTCTACCCCAAGTCTTAAAAAAATATTGTTTGACACATATACCAAACAATAATGTTTGATATGGATATCTGCATTTTGCCTCCCTTTGTTTTGATTTGATCAGACAAAACATATCTTGGTCTCTACTAGGCAACTCTACTCTGTTTTGATATGCATCTCTGAGCTTTCTTCCATTTCAAAATATTGTTCGGTTTCATGTTTCACTCCTGCTGGAGCAAAAGCACTTGTTCAAACTAGAGAGAGAGCACGCACAAAAACGCAATTGAAGCAACATTAAAAAAAAAAGTCAGAGGAGAATTTTGAAGGAAAAGAAAGGACGTGCAGCGTGCTCGTGTTTGATGGAGAGATAGAAGATGATGTGTTGCCATGGAAACCAATGACCATGAGTCATGGGTGAGAGCATGGTAAGAGCAGGGAGACTTGTAGCCTCGTTAGATTTAAATCTACAGTCTGAGCTGGCCCTATCTATTTGTGGATCTTGTGTGTTTCTCTTCATGGGCAGCGTTCTGTCACTTCATTGTCTTTATCCCATGCAAATGGTTTCAAATTCACTATCTGGGTTTGGAAGAAAAGTGTGTATGTGTTATTTCATTGAAATAGAAGACAGAGGAAGTAGCGGCTTGCTTCAACTCTTTAAATGCTGCATGTTTTGTTCCAGAGGAAATGATTGTTAGTCTGATAACATAGCTTGTGAATATTTATTTTTCGTGTGTAGTTAGCTTCATTATCAATCTTTCATTGAGCAAATTTTCAACATTCACAAGCTATGGGGTTTTTTATATGAATTTTTTAAAGACAGCAGTCAAGTGAAAGCAATTGACTTTGGACATGTTTTGCAGCGGTCTTCCCTGTCAGAGCAAACTGCAATGAGTCAATGTTCCCTAAAACGAAGGAACTCAGCGTTCCCTCAAAACAGGGAGTCTCCCTGACTGTTTTAGTGGATTTTAGTGGACGTTAGATAATAATGTGATATGTGCTATACAAGAATGGATTATTATTATTATTATTATTGTTATTATTGAGGAGGAGGAAGATGTGCTTTAGCATCATCAGGGTAGATACTGGGATCGCTTTATGTTTCCTGGTAGTCCATTTACAACTGAATACTCTCATTCCTATAAGCATAGTACAGAAACCACCTGGCTTCATTAGGCAAAGGTTTAACTTTGACCATTCTAACATTTCTTTTAAAGGGTGTACCCAATGCTGAAACAATGTTCCTTCATTTAAAAGAGCATATTTTTATTAGCAGAAAATCATCTGCCTAAAGTTCCTAAATAACTGTGTTGCCAAGCAATAACCAAAAATATGGTAAGATTTCAGCCCATTTTTGGCACCTCTGCGAAGTCCCAGTTTCAACTGCTGTTGACCCCATGACATCATTGTGGGTACCTTGTCGTGCAATTCTAGCAGAAATGTGCACTAGGTATATTACATATTGTACAGTGTAGTGCACATCAACTGCACTGCGCGTTATCTGGGTACCCACATTTACGTCACTGCCGGTTTATCGTATCTACTCAAATTCTGAGGTCAACCATGACCAAGCCACAAATAATTTGCCAAAATGCATTGATTTCGATTGAATATCATCAAATTTTTAATGTTATTCTTAGAATTCTATTCTTGATTATATATCAAAAATTTTTCAGCCATTGTGTAATCATTTTAAAGGAAATCAAGGCCTGTCCTTTGAGAGCTTCCTTCAATACACTGTACCACCAATGCAGCCAAAAAGATAATGTATTGCCTCAGAACTCTGCTTGTTTTCATTACTATTAGCACAATTCATGACATGACGTAAGTGGCACCCCCACCTCACTCAAAATCATTCTCATCAGTCTTTCCCTTCTTCTAAGGTTACTTGATCCTTACTCCCGTAAGGACGATTTTTTCCCCCTCCTAGAAAATTTCATGCCCAAAAGATGGCGTTCTTTTGTCTGTTTGTTGACACCCGTGCAAGGGACTAAGAGATAGCTTGCAGAGACCCTTTGTGACCCTATAAAAGCAACAGCTTGGGGCAAAAATATATAGATTGTACATCCTATCTGCATCGACGAATGTACATCTTTCATCTACTGTGAATAATCTAAGACTTTTAGAAGAGATATGTGTAATATTTTCAAGCTATGCAACTTATATGAACATACTGTACAGTGTTGGGGTCAGCATGAAAAAAAAAGAATAGGAAGCCAGAATGTTTGTGAAAAGTTTTTTTTTATAATTGTGTGTTTATTGAAGGATCAACAACTCTGATTATATGTTTGTGAAAAGTTGATTTTTGACTCTCATTCCCTGTGCATGTTCCAAAGACTGCTTCTAATGCATGAAAAACAAAATTATGGAGAGGAGGCTGAGATATTTAGGAGATGTTATCAATATTTCCTTTTAAGTGGAAAAGTAATGAATTATAGAGGAATGTAAAGAAATGAAATGGTTAAGTCACTGTTGGTGATTATTTAAAAAAAAAAAAAATGGCCCAGACAAGTGGGTTTGTGTAAACATGGTATCTGTGATTATCATTCTGTGGTTATTTTTGGGGATAGTTTTCATAGTGCTTGCCTATGACCCCCCCCCCTCCTTATTTTTTTATTATTATTTCCATTATACTTTTTGAAAAGTGACTGTGTTTGTGTGTTATGATGTCTGCCTGTGACGCCATGAATCAAACTTCACTTCTCTATTCACTTATGGCAAACAAACTGACTTTTCATGCAGAGGAGGTCTTTCTTTATTACAAATACAAATAGTTGTCATTCTTGGGTCATAACAGCGTATCTGTTTACATGTAGAGCTTTGTTAGGAGATCATCCCTATCCTTCACTAATACCCACCTATCATTTATCTTTTTGTAATCAATCTTGATGGTAAATCTAATCTGGCATTAAGGTATGGATAGTCTTGTTTTCAGACACATTCCATGGCTTGTGTGGCACCATTCCATAAACACACATGTGGGGCTAGGGTAATTTGGCCCCAATACTATTAAAAAAAACCCAAAACAACAATAATAAACAATAAAAAAAAGCCCCCACAAACAAACAGACAAACAAATGTGAGATAAAAAGCCCCTGCTCGATTTTATGACCTGAGATGGCTTTGAGCGAAGCAGTTTATAACATTGATCTTTAAAAGAAGGTGCATGCTAATTTCATATATTTGATGACCTTTACAAGGTTTGTTATTCTCTTACATATACTTCAGTATATCATTGTTAATGTAAGCTGTTGATGACTGAGTTTTTCATTGCAACCTATTGTTTGTTTGTTTTGACATGTTTTTGTTATGGTTATTTTCTACCCAGTTATCATCTGTGTGTTGTCTGGCTTATATTACCTCCTGCTTAACAAACTGTACCGGCCGCACAGAAACGCTGTTGGTAGCAGGTTTGTTAGCGCTAACAAGTCACTAACAAATCAGCCACTAACAACACAGGTAAAATGACCGCACAGAAAGCGCTGTTAGAGCGCTGTTAGACACGCGCGCTGTTAAAGTGCTGTTAGTGGATTTGAGCCATAGAGTTAGGTAAAATCAACGAACGTAGAGGGCGTCAACACTGAAAAGTGTTGACGCCCTCTACGTTTGTTGCGTAAAATCTATGATTTGTGCGTAGTAATCTATTTATAGATTGATGAATCTTGTTGATCATTACTAGGTCTAGTAATGATAAATTTTCTAATTTTCAACAATATCCAATAAACATGAAGAAGAACAAGAAAATTATCATGATATTGAGATCACGATACTGTACCACAAAAACAATTTTGCAAGCCCACTTCTCATCATTTTTTTTTTTTTTTAGTTGGAAAGGGCTCTTCACTCATGATAGAGTATTTGCCCCTGATGATTTTCATCATCACTGGCTTTAATGCGTATGTAGCCTATTACACTATTAAGTTACATTGACTGTACTTCAGATACGGTACACGGTTACTCACATAGGCGCCGGAAGCGGGGGGGGGGGGGGGGGGGGGAATTGCCCCCATCATTCGAAAAAGGGGGATCGATTTTTGCCCCCAAAGGGCCCCCCTCGGAAGAAAAAAAAATAGAATTGGATCATATACAACCATGTAAAATGGGCATACTGACATGATTAGTGCTCTAAAATGGAAACTGTCATTCAAAAATCAATATTTTCTTACTCGGTCACTACGCACCCTCGTCTAGTAATTAAAAGCAACGTTTCTCAGTATTTAGAAATTCGTTCTGTCATCTGTGAAAAAGGGGCAGATGCTTGCTTTATTCGGGGAATTATTTTGTTCCCCCCCCCCCCTTCCTCCTCAGTATCCTCATATATTGGCATAAGGGCGCCAGTATTTTTTTTCATATTCGGGCAATGCCGGAATATGAAATTTCTGTAAATTTTCACCACCAAAATTGTAAAAAAATTTGCGCGCTCGTTTCGCTCGCGCGAACAAAGTTGTGAAACTTAATAGTTGATTTTCGGGCAGAGGGTGTCAGCCCCAACGCCAAAATTTAACAGTATGCCATGCATAACCCTCCCATTGCCATGCCCGGTCTCCTGAGTCTCTTACGCCATCCTAACATACTAGAAGCGGTGAAAAATAATCATGTTTCAAGTACGTATGATGAGAGAAAGCTGGGACTCTTCCGGCGCGCCTGGTTACTCACCGTAGTGTTCTTTCCAATGCAGGGCCTACATGTCAAAAAGGTCTTCAAACACTGCTTTGGAAAACCGATATTTCCTGAAAAAGACATTTTCATTTTCTTCTTTAAAGGGATCATAATTTTCTTGGTCTCCTCGTCAGTGGCGGCACCAAGGGGGGCATGGGGTGGCATTTGCCCCCCCCCCCCCCACTCAGAAGCTTTGCCCCCCAGTTGCCCCCCCCCCCTAAATTTTGAGGACTGAAAAGAAAAATTATACAGTAATTTGTAAATAAGTAGATGTTGTCATAAGCATCATATTCAAGCTGTGAAGTGCTCTAAATTACCATTTTCCGCTCTTCAAAACTTGAAAATTTTCTCACTCAGTCGCTGTTGGTTTCCTCGCACACTATTAGTTTGTAATGTAAATGTTCACTTCATGATCTAGTTTTAATCAATATGTTTGCTCCATTAAGCATTACCTGATTTTACAAAGATTTCTCTCTATATCAAGTGTAACAGAAAAATGTTTATTGGGGGCCCACTAAAAGCATTGGCGTAAATCCCGGGGGATGGGGATATATCCCCCCACTTTTTGGAGAGGGGGGATATATGGCATGTAAAAGTATCCCCCCTCACTTTTTAAGGAGGAAAATATATTTTTATTTATCAGTTAGTAAAAATTTGAATATCTATCATGAACGACCATCATATTTTAAAATTTCTATTTGAAAATGCGATTGAAAAAACCAGAAAAAGTGGTTATTTTTGGCTCGCTCACTTCGCTTGCTCATCATATTTTATAATTTCTTTTCTAAAATGCAAATAAAAACAAGAAAAGTGGCCATTTTGGCTGGCTCGCTTCACTCGCTCGTCATATTTCAGAATATTTATTCGAAAATGCAATTAAAAACCAAATAAGGGGTTATTTTTTGTTCGCTCGCTTCGCTAGCACGCAAAATTGACATTAAAATGTGTGTAAGAGGAAAAAGAAATCGTCCAAAAAGTCAATTATCCCACCCCCCCCCCTCCTCAAACTCAAAGTGGATTTACGCTGGCGACTAAAACTCGCTTTTCACACTCGATTTTTCCATACACGCAAAAAAAAAATTGACTGCCCCTGCCCCCCAACATTTTCTTTTGCCCTCCATTTGCCCCCCCCCCACTTTATAGTGGTGCCGCCACTGCTCCTCGTGGCTTTATCAGCTAAACCTATGCTGTCCCCTATACCCGCCTCACTCTTAATTAGGTCTAGGTCTATTTTGAACCATTTTGAAGTACTTGGTATAAAAAATGGGAGACAAGTTATAGCGCACGACAAGAAATTATTCACTAACATTGCCACTATAGGTGCCCCTGGCACTGTTAGTGAGTTGTTAAAACATTACCACTACCGTTAGCTTCTGTGCGGCCTTGAAATGTTAGGCTAACAGCGCTGTTAGTGAATTCGGCTAACATTACGCTTCTGTGCGGCCAAACCATCGCTATCGGTACTGTTAGTGCGCTGTTAGCGCTAAGAACGTTTCTGTGCGGCCAGTACAGATCTCTTAATATGGGTACTCTCATCCCTTGCTTTAGATAGATAAGGGGCTGATATCAGATTATGAGTGAAACATGTGGTATTATCAAAATGGAACATGGATTCAGTAGTGAAGTATTAAAGAGATCCTAAATTGTCAGAGTAAATAGTTGATTGTTTGCGAATTGCCCTGTCGGACTAGCTTTGAAATAGATGTTAGAGAGATTAACTATTTATTGCAAAGTGTTTCTGTGTATATGGAAGTCAGTTACTCCAATGATTTAAAAATAGGTAATACCCCCTTTTCCATGTATATTTGCTTTATTTGACCCTAGACTGTTAATTCAGTTGTAATCAAGAGATTTTATTTCTTTAATTTGTGTATGGGTTCCTGAATTCAAGAATTGAAAAAGGTGACACAGAAAAATCCAATTTATTCAATTTTCTGTGATTTTCAGTGAGACTGATTTCTAGCTCAGAAAAATACATGTCAATAATAAATCTGCATTTGATCTCATAGAAGGATTATTGCTTTGTGTCCATTCTTGTTGGCCGTGTTTTGTATTGAAGGTATTATACCAGACATATCTAGAGTACATACCATTAGTCAAAGTGTGTTTTTTTCTGGATCATATTTCTGCATCCTCTTTCTATTTCGCCTGTGCGTCTTTCGAACTGGAGTGCATCTCCAAGCGATGTCCTGGAGTTCAGCTATCTAGACAAGATGTTGACATACTGCTCTGAGACCGGTGTATGGTAGCAGGAAGCATCTTCCATCTTCTAAGCGCTGAGCTGGAAATTAACCAAGACAGTTCTAATGTGGCTGCCGTAGCCTGACCCAAATCTCCTAAATTTTCCGGGAGATGAGCGCTGTTTGCAGACTTAATTTGGTTTTTCGTTGGGAGGATAAATGCAATTTGTTCATGCCATCCTAATGCCATCTTCTCCCCCATATAGATACCAGAGAAGAATGAAGGCTAAGCTTGTTTCTCAGTGAGTTTGAAAGAGACTTAGAACTTGGAAAGAATTAGCTGGAACTGTCTAATATGTCCAATTTATTGAGCTTAATCACAGAGGCATTAGACAAATATGCCTCAAACAAGATCTTATATGAACTTCTTGTGAAGACAGGAAATTTAGCTAAGGGGCTGTGACCGGATGAGAAATTAATGAAACAACTTTCTCAAATTCTGCAGATTAATATACGTCAGATTTCATTTCATCCAATTGATAAGTCATATATACGAGAAATGGTTATTCTTTTAGCGAAAATGAAGGATTCCTATTCAATGGTTTTTCAGTTAATCAGAAGGAAAGAGTCTTGTTTAGGGTGTATGCTAGACTTTCAATTTGGTTTCGTTATAGTAAGTGGTTTCACGTTTTAACCCAGTCGTACATTCGTGGTTGATTAACAAGAGAATTGCGGTTAAGCAATTGGTAATCATACTATATGGGGATGGAAATTGGCTCGCTATTCTGGCAGTGTAAGGGAAGCATGCTTTGATTTTGTTGGGTATTCGGAAGGTAATAAGATAAAATCAGCCCGTATATCTGTAATATACCCTCAGGAAATTGAGCATATTGGAGATTATTGAAGCCCACGTAAGATCCTCCATCGAAGATTTTGTGTTGGAGGGAAGGAACGTGTTGTAGATTTGGGATCATTTTAGATTTCTCCTAGAGTTTGTTTTATGTTTTGTTTCTGCATAAATCATACATTGCCATATTTTTTATCTCTTCACTAATGTGGATATGATTATGTAGAGTATTTTAGATCTGTTTCTCTAGTTCTGAAGTAGACATTCATGAATCTCACACTAATGAATGATTCTATATATCATGTAATCTGCAGATCATGAAATATTGACGTACTTTCCCCCCAAATATCAATAAAAAAAACTTTCATGAAGCAGTTGTGGTATTTGAAATATTCATGAGGCAGAGGGGCACAAGGGAAAGGGGGGGGGGGTTTACTCTTCCACACAGATTTTTGTTTGTTTGTATTTTCAGTAATTTACATATCCATAATTTGTATTCGTGAGTAATACATGTAGATAGCATTTCCATTTTGGTTTTGTTTGATATCACAGCATTTTATTCTTTAAGTATAACAATTACCAAAGACATTTGTTTTGCATTGTATGTTAGGTGTTCCACGTCACACTATGTATAAATGTGAAAGTCAGATATCACTTCCATAAAGAGATATTGTGAGTTTAAATATCCTCTCAGTTAACATAAAAGCAAGAAGTGAGTAGACGAGACAATGAACGATGAACATACGGGTGAGGCTGTCTATGAATTTGTTTGTTTACAGAAATGAACAGTCATGCGATTCTGCATATCATGGTTTTATGTTATGTGATATTTTCTTCAAACTCTTTAACTGTTAACCTTTAGAATGCTGAGTAAAGCATATGTACTAACTATACCAAAATAATTTGTTTTTTCAGGTGATTGGTAAACTTTAACCTGATGAGCATGATTTGGTTTCACTATAACATGCAATTTCCATATTCATAATTGCTAGCCCCAGTTATCTCAGGCTTTACTGGTTTAAAGCTTCTTGTGTGTGCATTGAATTTTATTCTGTAAAACCGGTCAGTCAAACTGCAGATTTTATAGAGGTGTTTTGTTTTCAATAAATCAATATATCCCTTGTCATTTATGCACATTGTGTGATTTCACAGGTAAAATCTGGGTTTGTTTTCTTCTGAATCAATACAGATCAATACAGTTCTCTGAAAACACACTCAAAATGAAATAAACACCCTTAATATAATGTTTCTATGTGAAACTTGTGTACAGATATTTTCAACCCATTTTATTTTTTAATTGGACTTTTTTGCTGTGTTATCTTATCGCCCGGTGGCAGATCCGGTAGGCGGGCTGAATTGGTCGCTACCTCCCCCCCCCCCCCTTTTTGCCAGAGCTTTTTTCCCAGGTAAAATGGACACCTAAAAAAAAGCCAAGGACCTTGTTCTTTTTAAAAAATTTTTGCTTGTAAGCAGATTTCGGCCCTCCCTTTCGGAAAAACCCTGGATCTGCCACTGAACTTCGCTGCTGGATGTTTAACTTGTTGACTGATGAATTCTTATGTTCCCACTAGGTTTAATACAGGAATTACCCAGTTCCAGGAAGCAATGGGTTAAATGCTCCCTCGCTGTAGTAGAACTCTTCTATCTCACAGAAACTGGTATTAGATATTCCCCAAAAGATGACATTAGGCTTGTACATGATTATGTCTAAGAAAAACAAATACACAACCTTCTGGCTCCTCTATTGTTATTTCTACTAATAAGGAAGTCATTATACCTGAGAGTACCATGGAAACCCATTTTAACTACCTAGCACATCTCATTAAAAAGACAAAAGGATTGCTTGCATTTGCGTGCAAGCACGGTTTGGGGAAGCACTAGTTTGTTGGATCAATGATAATTGATTATGAACGTGTTAATAATCAATGTTTCAGTCTAGGGTGTGATAGCTGTACTAACAAAGTACAAACCTCTTTGTCTGTGATAGCAACGGCAGAATGATAAAGTGATTCACACAGATAGATAATACAGAGGAGAAAGTTGTAATGGTGTTTGCTTTTCTATTGTGCATATCATACACAATATTCAGTCTACATGCATTTTGATGGAGACATCATTCTAATTGCCTATCTACTTCAAGGGTACGGCTCCACGCTAAAGGATGTTGGGGTGGGGGTACGAATTGAAAGTTTTAGATGTTTTATTCATGAACCGTATGTTAAAATATTGCAGTTGTTGAAGTCTAGGCTTAATTTTGGGTGCCAGGTATCTTGGGAGCTGTTAAGTCTGGAGACTGCTAAGAACTAGCTGTAATTGATATTAATCTCAAGTTGAGTTACAATTAATTGCAGTTCTTTATCTGACATGACCTGTGTGTGTATCCCTTTTGGCCTTCTGTCATCATAGATGTTTCTTATTCAACTTCTCTAGAAACCATTGCATACAGGAACTGTGTAGCCCTTGTACTAAATCTATGAGAACAATAGAATTCAGTTGTGAACACGTAAAAACAATTTTCCTCTAGTGAGAAAATTTTCACCTAGACAAAGACCAGTTAATGATGTGTCTAATCATCTACCATGTCTGTTGAAGAGCAAAGTCCTTGATCAAAGTGGTTAGGCCTGGTTAAGTGTTTAAAAATGCTGGTAACTTTACCTGCTCATATTACTCTTAATATGTGCTTGTCAACTTCTCTTTCCGTGATCCTTGTCATGGAGATAGTTGATTTACAGGAGTAATGATCTCTTTGGTGGTGCTTGTCCATATTGTCGTCTATCACTCTGATGTAAAGTGAAACTAGATTCCCGTTTTTCCTCTAGTTGTTGGTGATACAAAACTGAAGGGTCCTCTTCATGTGAAGAGCTGAAACTTAGTCCTAATCTTTACTTTCCTAATCTTTTCTTCATGTGAAGAGCTGAAACTTAGTCCTCATCTTTACTTTGGAGAGTGTTTTGAAGAGATTTCAGGCTCCAGAAGTAGTGCATCAATGTTTGATATAATTTCTTGTCCTTGTTCAGTGTAATGAAAATTTAAAATTTCATTCTCTGCTCAATGGATCTGTGGGTCCTTTTGTCCTCTGTGACAACTTTCATGTCTGGACGGTAGTAGTTCTGACCATGTTTGAAATGATTTATGATCATGCCTCAAGCTTTAAATTAACAGTTGCATTTTACTTTTAAAAAATGAAAACTATATTTGTAAATTCAAAGGATTTGGGATGATCTCATTTTTTGTCATGATTGTTTTATCTAATGATCGGGTAGAGTAGGCAGAGTAAGAAATCTAGGCTCATTCTAGAACATTAATTAGGAAATTTTTATCGGGATCAATATTTTGTTGATAGCCATCTCTTTGTAGGTTATGAGAAAAGGTTGAATTTCTATATTTACACACCAGGTATATTGTAGTGTGGGTGGAGATTGATATTTCTTACCTTTGCAAGTAGTTACTTATTGTTTAAGGCATCTGGCTTCAGAGAAAAATAAGGAATCCAACAAAGGTTGTTAAATATTATACAAAATTTAACGAAAGTATGTCTTCTCCTTGGCTATGGCTTCTTTGCCTTTGGCATTACACAACTCCTCCTTCAGGCATTGTGGTCATCATAGAAACTAAAAATAATACATGCATCAAAGTGATGTGCGCGGTTGAGAATCATTCATTCATTTCCCATCCACTGGAACTTCTTTACGAATGATGAGCAGGAAAGTTTGGAAATCACGCTTAGGAGGTATGCCATCAGCTACAGCTGAGTCTTTGCCAAAGACACTCTCCTACATCTCTAGGAAGACCAGGGTCTTGGGCAGGTGTTGCCAGTTGGGTGTTCATGTTGTAAGTTTGTTTGGTGATGATGTGCCATGTTTTCTAGCATTTCCTATATGCCCAAGGCAGGGTGCATCCGTTTGGATGTCCACATGTGAATTAGTTGTGCTAATGTGACATATCTTTTACTGGACTACAGGAAAAGGATGTGCCTGTTATGTAATGTGGTACATATTGCTTTTTGGACCCTTTTGAAAAGCAGACAATGCCTCATTTATTTGATTTTCATGTTTGTAGAGTTGTCAATTCTCACCATTCTGTACATGTATATTGTATATTCTTCTTATAACAGAGGTATGAAGGTATGGTTTTTCTGACCAGCTATATAGCTTTCAACCTTAAGGAGCTATATTCTGGCTTACGATGTTGAAACTTGAACCATTCCCTCCTTGATCTCTGGGAAAATAAATCATGCCACATTTCAACAGATCTCAATATCTTGGTTGATAGGTCTACGAGGTATCCTTTAATTTGGATTGTCAGTAACTGGTGCTGGCTAACCCCTCTGAACTATAGCTCTGTTTGGATGTTTAGATAGGAATCGGGTTGAAAGATGAACGTGAATGTGCTGAAATGCTGTCAACCCCCTGCTACAGGAAAGGCATAGCCAGGAATGGAGGGGTTGCAATATGGGGCAGGGTTTGTAAGACAACCAAACCATGCAGGTTTAATTTGGGCTGTTGGCACCTCTATTAGCCTTCCATTCTTTGCACAGTATTTTTTAATGGGCCTGTAGGAAGTGTGATTTTGATGAGAGAGAGAGAGAGAGAGAGAGAGAGATAGAGGGGGGGGGGTTGTAAATGCGTAAGTTCTGATGCCTGGTATTCGTCAATGGAAACATGTTGAGTGCATGCTAGAGCTGTAACTTATTAGATTAATGTATTCATGAAGAATGTTTCCTCTTGTTTTTGTTAACCCATTGGCAACTGGGTGACCACTGTATCAAGTCTATGGGGAAGAGAGAATTAATATCAAACTGGTTAAATCCAGGTTGATGTACTCTTTGCGTTGTCATCTTCCCTTACCCTTCCAATTCCCATTCTGAGGAGGGGTACCTCCAGAACCCAGTCCAACCCAAAGTGATTTAGAAAGCATTTAAAGTCAAACGTGATGTGATGCATATGGGATTATGCCTTTATCTCCTGTATCTCTTGGTATGCTCAGTGTTGGACTATCCATATTCATCAATGAGGCAAAACCTGGTATAGCATATCAAAACTGGTATGTATGAATACACTATCTCAGCTTTTCAATCTCATGTTTACATGTACATTTTGATGGGCAGGGGGAGCTACATGATTAAATTTTGACATCAGACATGGGCTATGTTAATATCTTCTGTCTTGAATTAAAGTTAGAAATAGTATTCCACTTCTATCTGCACTTTAATAGATGCAAACATTATAGAGGACACTCATGTTATCAATGTTTTGTTTGAATGTGAAAACCTGCAAGATTCTTTTAAGGGTTATTCAAATTTTTGTTTTTTAGACCCTTCTTGCACTGATGATTGATGTACCTTTAAGTCCTTTTGTATCACCAATTAATGTGTTAATTAAATTAGGCCAATATTACAGCAGAGGATTTGCTTTCAAGTGGTTATTTATTACCATCTTACTGTGTTCTCAATGATTCTGTTAAGTCTCCCAGCACATTTATCATGGGTGCTTCATGAAGACATGATGAGCCCTCTCAAGGTCTAACATTTGTCATAACTGTCAAAATGTGCTTGTCACTTCCTATCACCCAGACCATTTCAACAACATATATCACCATACCCTATCTCTGGAGAGAAAACTTGACCCTTGACCCTGACGATGGGTGGGGTCAGAAGGGGTGAGGTTGAAGTCTATGACCCCCACCACCCAAGGGGCACATTATTGTGTCAGGGAGGCAGTTGAGGAGAGACAAACGAGACTCTAGAGATCTGGGGTTCTATGTTTGTGATTAACCTCTACTCACCTTGTGATGTAAACAGCTCCAAGATAAATACATAGCACCATTCACACCAGGGATCTTAATCCTGTCATTACTGCTCGCTTTTCACCTTGTGGTACTGAGAGCTTGTTTAGAGATATGGTAGCATTTACACTTGGGAACTTGATCCATTATTACTAATCCTTGTACTCACTAAAACAGCTCCAGTATGAAAGCTTACATGCTTTAGTCATTTCTTTTAATCTGTACATGCCATAGATATGCAGATATGCAGATATGCATTTATACATGGGATTTTAATCCTGTTTTTAATCAGTCCTTAATATACTCGTTGATGTCTAAGCTCTATAGAGAGCTAAATACCCTCTCATTCCAGTGTTCAAGATAAGCCTATACATATAGCTGCATTCACATGTGAGATCTTAATCCTGTTGTAAAGTAATCCTTCATATAGTGTGAGATCGTGGACCCATGATGGCTCTCATTGTACACTGGTTTTTTTATTTTTTATTTTTTAGTTGTATTCAGTAGAAACATGGTATGGTCCATGGTAGACCTGACAGTAGCTACAATTACCACAGGATTGAGATCATAAGTATGATCTATGGGCTGTACTGATTCCCTCCCCTCCCCCACAAAAAAAAAAAATTCTAGTAGATATATGGGTAAACACTTCCATCTTAGTAGTATTGCATTACCTCTCTCTGTAGTGAAATCAGTCATGTGCAAGAGACTTTTGATCATATAGAAAGCAAGACATTAGCAAGTTAACTTGCAAAAGCATTGTTTCTTATTTATTCCTACTAGAAATTGGCTATGGTTCAGGGGAACATGATTATTATTTTCTCATAATCTTTGCCTAGTCTGTTCCTGTGTTGTTTCCCACCTTGATTCAATTTCTTGCTCTTTGTTACATTACGTGAACACTGGTCTAATTTCCCAAGTTTCGAATTGTGAATTGGGATGTGAATATGCTCACTGTGCACCTTTGCTTAGAGATTGGGAAAAAAAAGAGAGGGCTCATAACTGTGGTAGAATTTCAGCCGTTCACCTCTGGGGGCCACCAGAGTTTTGAGTTTAGATAGGGATGCAACATTTGTTTCAGTCGACCCATAGCGAAAGTGCAGAACTCTCAGTCTATAAAAAAAATCAGACAAATAGTTTGAAAGGTTTAGGTGGGGCGCTCAGAAAATGTTGTTTTAATTTGCCGGAACTGGCACATCACCTGATAGTGATTATCAGGACCATAATGAGAGGAGAGTTAGAAATAATCCTTGGAGTTTGAGAATGATGTTATGATTGGAAGCAATTCTATGTTGTTTGAGGAAATCAGTGGATTAGTTCTATGACAGAATTTGTGTGACATGAAAACCAGTTTTTATTTCCTCAAAGTTTTCTCCTTTTTTCTGAGAGGGTTCATGGCATTTCATGTAAAGCTGCAATGTTTTTTGAAATGTTTTTATAGTACCTGGTATATTTCATATGCAAATGAAATTCCCCCTGATGAAACTGTAATCACCCATTAATGTGGGCTAGTATTTGAGTGGGATTACAAAGCAAGTAAACAGTCAATTGCCATGAACTGTTGGCTCACTGCATAGTTACCATACTACAGAAGTAATGATCCTTGAAAGTGTAAAGTTTTTGCTTTCAATAACAAAAAGGTGCCATGTGCCCTCTTTTACATTTCATGCTACCCCCCCCCCCCCCTATTCAGTCATACATGAATTTTTTGTAGTTGTCAATCCTTAAGAGATCAATGGCGCTACAATATTCCAACAATTACCTTTCACCCCAACACCGCCATCAGGTGAATGATTGACAACAGTCGGCTGCATATATCACCCCCGAAAGGAGAGACACCGAAAAGGAGAATCCATCGAGGCAATTGAGCCCAAATTGTTGCCAATTTAGAAAATCATAAAAATGGGATATCAGGTTTACTCCCTAGGTGTCAATGTTATAGCCTGCTGAAGACCCTTTGGTGCTTGTGGCAATCTAAACTACACCACACCCATGCGTCAGCATAAATCTTAATTTCACAATTTTTTCCTTCTCCAATTTCCTTTCATATATCTCAATTTTCCAGCCTTGTTTTGGCTATAGCTTGTATATATCACTCCATTTGCATCTTTATTAAATTCAGGAAGGCATGCACAAAAATTGCTTCCGTAATTTTCCTTTCTATGACCTGGTGTTTTCACTCTGGGCTGCATCATTCTGATATTTCATTCCGTATGAGTAATGTAATTAGATGAACTACATTGCTGTTTCTCTGTATTCTCATGTCATAACTTAAGGGCAAAAATTAAAATTAATTGCTGCATTTTCTGTTTGTAGTCTCTGCAGTCAATTTGACATTGAAGTGAGGGAGATATTTTGTTTGGACTTTTTTGGGGGGTTGTGTGTTGCAAAAAATTTCTGTATAATTTACAATTGTGTCATCATTGTTTTGTATCATTTTCAAGAAAGTGACAGTCCTTATAGCATTGCATGTCATGCACTAAAACATTTGTGTATTCAGTGAAAGGTTATTGATGCTCTGTATGGCATGAATAGTACACTCTGTGAAGTGGCTAGGGTCATGTACGATCCCCCTCCCTTATCTGTCTTCATAATAAAAGGACAAGAACTGTCCAACTATTAGTGTAATCCCCCAGCTAATCCCCTCATAATCTCTATGATAGGATTAATGAAGCTGTTAACAGTTAATCTTGTTTGAAGATATACAGGGATTGAGGCAGTAAGAGGATTAAGAGGGATTTAATAGGACTAGACTGGGAGTGAAGACTGGAGGAGGTCAACCTTTGGAAGTTTGAGTGAGGTACAGGTAGCATTTAGCTCATGGTGGATATCATCTTGTTGCCTGTCCTAAGCAAATACTTCTGCCATTTCATGTCAAAATACTGTTTCCAGCATATTAAACCTTGTAAGAACTAGCTGGGGTGACAAAACCTTGTATCTCAAATTTGATGAAAATCACTTTTTTGTATTAACCTCCAGACAATGTCTGTCTCCAGACGATGTCTTGTCCAAATTCTAGCTCTCTTACCCAAAAATATGAAGCCACCACGGCATGTCAAAGGAAAGGCGATCCCATTGGTTATAGTGCTTTGGCCGCCATGTTTTTTTGCTCAATTGTTCAATTCTGCGTGTTGTCGTCTTATATCATCCTGCAGACTTCTGAACAATTAACCCCTAGAATGCCTGGTAAAGTTTTTGTTGGATTATTTCATATGTGCTAGCTGTAGACAGGTGATTGGTAGCCTTTAAATCCAAGAGATAATTCATGAGACATTGAAGAGAGATGCCAGCATATTGATTGATACCAAATTTGGAAATACTTGTAAATGGGACAAACCAAAAGTGTAAGTATCTAGTGGTTCTGTGATATTCTAGTGTTTTGTTTTTTTTTTGTTTGGAGTACAAACATGTGGAATACATCTGGAATATGGGTAGAAAAAGTAAATACCGCATGACCTTCTGAGGCCATCCCTATCAACTGTGTGGCTGATTGTTGTAAATATACTATTGTAATGTTGGTTTTTTTCTGAATAGTATAAATTTATTGGTTGATTGAAAATGCCACAATAAGCTCACATTGAAAATGATTTTGTCACGAGAGGTTTTAACCACTTAGTAAACACTTTCAAGCAGATGTGTACATTGACACATACAATTTCTTTGCTTTTAAGAACATTATTATACAAATTGGTATTTCATTTGATTTTATGAACATCAAAAAGTATGAGTGAAAATACTTAGGTGCTAAATTTGATCATGCTCTAAGATATCTAAAAAGTAATGCTGGAAGTCTTGCTACACATTTGGATTTGAAATTTTTTGAATAGCCTCAATAATTGAGAGAATGAAGCTCTGCATCTTCTTAATTGATATGAAGCCATTTTTAAAGTACAGTATATTAAGCATGTTTATTTGCTTTAAATTTTTGAGGTTGTAAGATCTTTGAATTGTTGGCTTCTGGCTTCATGAAGCCATGTGAATACATCAGATGTAATTCCATGGTCAATTAAAGACCTAGAAAATACACATTTCATAAGTATGAATGTGAAGGACTTTACGGGGGGGGGGGGGGGGGGTGGGGGGGGGGGGGGGGGGGGGGGAAGAGAGAAAAACAGGATAATAGTAAGAAGAAGAAGGGAGGGAATCATTCTTGAAATATATCTGTACAATGCCCCCCCCCCTTAAGCTGGTTTCCAATATTGTTCCATTGAAATTAACAAATGGAGATAGAATAGAAACAAACTTGGTTGAAATTCATTGATCATAGCCTGATATCACAGTGTGCTCGTTAGAAGGGTCAGGAGTGGATATGCTGACAAAGGAATTTGCAGTAGAAAATAACATTCCATAGTATTTACCATTGTCAACTATACCTTTACAACATATTGAGCTAGTCATTGTCCATTAATACTGGTAATATTTTCCAGATTTCAAAATTTTACTACTCTCTCATCTGTGAACGTAAGGTTAACAACCTTAAAGAGAAGTTCAGAACTGCGAAACAATAATGTTTTTTTCTAGGTGACTACCATGCTAGGGAAAAGTGATATATCATACCCAAGTAAGATACAGTTCAAAATGTGGAAGACATTATTGAAATCACCTTTCATCCCCCTTCTTTCACCCTGTCTCTGTCTCTGTCTCTTTCTCTGTCTCTGTCTGTCTTTGTCTCTCTCTCTCTCATTTAAGCTGAAGTAGATAAGGAAATAACTTCCATGATGACATTTGCTCTGTACCACAATTATTCCTTCATCCATGGCCATTTTCTTTTGAGATTTATAGCCTGTAACAGTCATGTTATATTAACACATGTTTCAATATTACTGTCTCTGTGATATGTCTGGAAGGGTTTATCATCAGTTCTTGACCTTACAGTGAGGTCACACTGTTCAATCAGGAGCATTGTAGCGATGTTTGGATACCAGTCCCTTCCTCCTGCATGGTAGTAAAAATAATTTGCAATCCATGACCTTTACAGCTTAAGGTTATGCTATGAATTAAACCTTAGCTATACAGTTTCATATGCATTTAGTTTCATTGATTTTGGGGTTTTGATAATCTGTAATGATATTTTCAGAAAATATTGGAAATCACATAATCAAGAATGGGCTAAAGCCATGCAAATGTCTCGTATTCAATGTCTGATATAATTTTTGTGTTTGCAGAGAAGCTTCAATCATGTATGGATGAGATACAAAGGATTTAAATGTATGTCTGCTGCTCATAAATCATTGAATTTATGGAAGTGTCTGCAAGAGTACAGTAGTTGCAACAGCATAAACAAAAGCAGGAGGTCTATTTTTGTATTCCTATTTGATGTTTCCATTGTCATCGTGTTATGCAGGCTCTGATAATGTGATTCATGTATAAGCCATGAGTTTGTCTTAGGATTACTGTTGCTTTTATGCACAGTGATATCTACTTTTAACTTGATAATACCACCTCACCTCTCCCCCCCCCTCATTCCTCTCCCTCTCCCTCCCTTCTCTCCCCTTCCCTCCTTTCTCTCCTCTCATCACTCTCTTCCTCCCCTCTCTCTCCCACTCTCCTTCCTATCCCTCTCTCTTCTTTCTTCCTCTCTCCCCTCTTCCCCCTTCTCTGTCTCTCTTGCCATCTTTGCTTCTTGTATCTTCCATATAATCTTTTATTCGTCCCTTCTCTTATTATTTTCCAGGGGAGCATTTCATCAAACATTTGTTGTCTGACAGTTGTCAGATCTGACATCTTCCTTGATTTTGGATTGGCTGAGAAGCACCGTTACTATAGCAACTGTTGGATAAAACATACTTGTCAGATAAAACATCGACAAGTCCTTTCATGAAACGCTCCCCTGATCAAGTTTGATCATCATTTTATTTCTGCATATGCCCTCCCCTTTTATCTCATTTGCATATCTATATAATTGCATCTTCGTACCCCTCCCTCCCTTCCCCTGTTTTTCACCCACTCTCACATTTCATCCCCTCATGTCACATGTCCATCAACCATGTCCCACAGTGGCCAATTGAAATATTAGCAGACAGGGGAGATTATATTGACTTATCCATAATTTGTGTAAATTGAGTAGCGCTCAATAGGAAAAATCCTTGTTTTTATATCACGAAGGACAAATAGTAATCATTTCACAACTATTTGAACTTTCAAGAGAGAGGTTAGGGGATTTTCAAGGATTGCTCAATTATTTTCCTGGTGATACTAGGTAAAATTTAAAATTTGTAGGTCTACGCCTGTTAAAAGACAAAGTGTCTCTTGCACTGAAGTATACATGGAGTATATTTCTTGTGTACAGGCTAAAACTGCTAGTCATAAAACTTAAACCAGTGTCTGACCTATGTGTGCCTGTAGACAATACCATAGAGAGATGCTGTAGTGACATAAAAAACCAGTTTTTATCATAAAGCTAGTTCAGGACTCACCCCCAAAATTGCAATACAATGTTGAGTAGGAAGTGTCAAAGTGAGTCTGTTTGATGTAGACTAGAAGGTGTGGTATTACAACTAAGCAGATGGTGATTGACCTCATCTAAGGTCAAGGCTAGGTTTGTTTACATTGAGTCACCATACAGGATCACCTTAGTGAAACTAGCTGTGATAATCCATGTACTTCTATTCCATGTCCTCCTTACGTACTTTGTAGTGAGGCCTAGTGGTTTGTATCTCTCTAAATGGCACCAAGAATAGAAAGTTACAGGGTTCCACAACCATGTCTGAGTGTCGTAAACATAAAGAGAATAAAATCAGAACAGGAACAGCAAAGGAACAATACATTATATCATTTTCAAAAGAGCCAACAGGAAGACCAAAATGTAGAAGATTATGATCGATAGAATGGAGCGACACTGAGGTTTTTAAGAATTTCTTCTGGTGAAAAAAATCTATAATGACATTTTAGATTGCAAAGATATTTTTTTTATTCATATTTTCATTGTAGAAGATAAAGGAGAGAAAGTAGGATGACAAAAGTAATAGGGTAATGCTAAATGAAATAGGAATCCTTCTATTCTAATCTATTTTTATTCTACATGGTGCAGACTCTGTTGGTAATGAGAAAGAAAATCTAACATGGAATGATTCTGCTCTAGGAGATATATACTTAATCTGTAATATCATTGTAGTTGCATTACATGGCAAAATACCTTCTTCTCTTTTTGGTTTAAGTTTGAGTTGAGTCCATAATCTGATCTGATTGGAAGCGATATCCATGATTATTATTCTGGCAAGTGAATCTCAATATACAGATAGCATATCCAAATGATTGGGAATGGAAAAAAATCACAACACAATTCTGCTCTCAAATTGAACAGAAAATTGAATTTCTTCTTATTTGCCATTTCTCTCTTTTCTTCAAATTCACTTCACATCGTACCCACTTTCTTTTTTCAGTGTCTCCTCCTGTTTGTCCCCCCTTATTTGGTTTTCCTGATTTCTCTTATTCTATCTCTGTCTCCCTCTCTCCTCTCTCCTGTCTTCTCTGTTCTCCCTTTTCTCTGTTCTTTATTTAAAATCCATCTGTTTGTACTTCCTTTCATCTTCGCCTTCATCTTCATTCTCAATCTGTCAAATTTATCTCTAGCAGTCTGTCTCTGTCTTTCTTCACATCTCTCTCTCTCTCTCCCCCTCTTTCCCTCTCAATCTCCTTCTCCCTTCTCTCATTCCTACTCCCACCTTCTCTCCATCTTTCCCTATGTTTCTGACCTCTCCAAGATCTTCTCCTCTACACCCATAAGTGATTCTAAATTAAATTTCAAAAGCAATCAGGTGGAATTATCTGTGTATTATGCCGTGCAGTGCAGTGACTACTCCAAAGCGACTCGGAAGAGAAAGACATCAGAAATGATTATTACCGTTTTCCTTTCGACAAATAACAGATCGTCTGGGTTGTGCATTTGTTGCCCGCACTACCATAAACAGATATGAAATTTTCTTTTGGGCCCTCTGGCAATCCGTGAAACAAAAATTATGAATACAGTGAATGACACAGACAACATTATACTATGATAGTGAGGGCTCGATTTTTTTCCTCTTATTTTTTTTTGGTAAAGAGGCTTGTACTAGAATTTCCAGAATGAAGAATGTATTGTATCACAAGTCCTAATTTACAATGCTTTGGGTGTATTGCTTGAAATTTATTGCTGTAAGTGGATGTGTTTTCACCTGACTCAAGAGATGGAGAAAGTACAATTTTGATTGTGATCTGTGCATACTGTTGGGAAGTAAATTGGGTGTCTGGTTTCTCATTGTAAAATCGTGGCTATTTGACAAGGATTGGATGTTCCAATGCTGGTAGGTAGAGCTTTCCATGTTTAAAGGAAAGTGTTGTGGCCCTTGATTATATTCCAAAGTGGCATCAATGTGTACAGAAATGGTAGATAAGAATGTTTTGATATAACAGATTCATTTGACCCTTAATATTACATGTAGAGTGGGTGCTTTTACAATTTTTGCCAAATTGATTTTGTAATACAATCATCAGCACTCCTGAATGAACAAAGTGAAGTCCAAATTACAGATTCCTCCATTCTGACTTCAAGAATTGTCTCATTTGGTTGTATCATTTCAACTTGCTTGTCTTTCAATTTATCAATTGACCCGTTTGCTTTCTTCATAACCTGGATTCTTTCCCCATTGTGGCTGTGGTGAGCAGGGAGTTTTGTTCCATCAAATTGGCGGGTAAAGTGAGTGTCTGTGGCTAGGGAAAATAGGCCGAAGCCCCTCAAAAGACGCTCAATCTTGTGCCAACATTGAAACTAAACCGTTGTGACGGGCGCAAAACAAAGCTCAATTTCCTCGTCTAACGCCCCATTTCGCTTTGATCAATTCAATCCTGCTCGTGAGTAATAGAATCAATCATGAAACGAACACCTTTTATTTCATTAGGGCTGGAGCGTCTCTTGGAATACACAGCTTGGTGACCTTTGACATTCAGTCGCAGCCACCTTCCAAAAAGCGTCGTCTTCGCTTTCTCCTTTCCTCTCTTCTGTGGAATTGCCGGCGCAATATTAAGCCCCTTAATGAATTTGCATCCATCCTAAATCACACCAAATTGGGCAAGCCCCGTCAAGGTTGATACATTCTGGCGTGCCTTGTAGGCGAGCGCAAATAAAACGCCAAATTGTTTTAATCAGGTAGGATGCTGCACTGCCATTTATTAATTTGCCACATTAATTTTCCCAAACTGGCTCCGCTTTTTGAGGCGCATTACCTTCTTCTCCCTCCCCTTCCCCCCTCTCGTCGGTTACCTTAAAGTGCGCATGCAATGCAAATATCCGGTATGCGTAATAAGGTTTGATCGAAAGCGTAATGTGTGTGAGGGATAGGGAAAGTGGTGGGACGGGAGAGCGATCACAGTCCAGTAATTGGCCTTGTTCAAGTGGAATAAAACTCTGAGATGCTTCTTATCCATGTGGCTGGCTTGTTTAGTAGAACAAGGCAACATTGCTGAGATTGATGTATCGGATTGTGTACGTTTCCCATTATTGACTTCACTGCGAAAGTCACCACTGCCCTTTTTTTACTTTGGGAAGGGATTGAGGAGCACTGTTCTTACCCATTTGCTCAGGGTAGATTAAAGAATTATTTGAAATTTACCCTGGCCAGACCTTGATATAAGAAATAAACCAAGAGTAATAGGAAACAGTCAATAATTAATAAGAGGAGTTGTGTCTGCTACCCCACACCCAACATTCTTTGTAATTGTGGGTTATACCTTGATCTATATTCTGACTTGTAGGAGCAGACAGTATTTTGAGTTTTAAAAAGATTAGTAATATTTCATTTCTTAATCCCAGTTTAATATTCTGACTTGTAGGAGCAGACAGAATTGGAGTTTTAAAAAAAAATTGCTAATATTTCATTTCTGAATCCCAGTTTAATATTCTGACTTGTAGGAGGAGACATTATTTGGAGTTTTAAAAAGATTTGCTAATATTTCATTTCTGAAGCCCAGTTTAATGCCAGCTTGCAATCGTTCTAAACTGTTATTGTGAATATTAATTACTTCAAAAAGGAGAGCATTCACAGTGATACGGAAGTGTTTGCCAATCCCAAAATTTAGACATTCTTGAAACTCATTCAGCCAAGAAGATTCCATTGCGATAGCAGACAGAGTACACAAGCTGGTTAATGAATTATTGTCTATATTGCTTCTGTATTGGAGTGTACCAATCACCTGTAAAAAATATTTTTGTACTGCTTGAAGATGTGAAATACCCCCCCCCCCAAAAAAAACAAACAAACAACTAACCTACATTTTAGGGGTTAACTGTTAAGGAGTTTGAAGAAAATAAGGGATAGCATAAGACCACTTGGAATCAAAATTATTGTTGGTTGATTGGTTAAACATCCTAATTCATGCTTGCGCAGACATGTACATTGACTAGTCAATTCATCTAGTTGCATTTGTTAATTGAGGGTTTATTTGAAATTACAATATCCTCTTATAGTAATATTTGAAGTTCATAATTTGAATAATTACTTTAAACCCTTAACATACCGAGCTAAAATGTCTTTTGGGGATTGATAGAATTCTAAATTGATTATGACTGGAAGCATATTGGACTGCATATGTTAACGAGCACTTTGTGTGATGTACTTTCAGTTTTATGTTCCACATGTTAGTAATGTTTCATGACATATATTTTATGATTAGTTAAGGATGCCAAGTATATTTTCATCTGGGGGGCTTTTGCTGTAATGTCTAGTATGTAATTAGCTTAATGAATCCCCCGGTCTATGCCATTATCTTTTCATGGCATAACAAAGGCTTGTAGTGGAACAGCCAACAGCTTTGTGTAAATGGGCTCAATAAATAATATTCATTAAAATTGTACAATTAGAGAGTGTAAGTTAGTAGGCTAAATCCCATTTGATCTATCCTGAGAGATGGCCTCGTTGTGTGTTTTATGTATGTATACAAACATGTAACATCTTTAATGATCCCTATCCAGGGAAAGTAGGGAAGGAAAGAGAGAGGATTTGTCACTACGAAGTGACAGTGAGAGAGAGAAGAGCAGCGAGGCAGAAAATAAATGATGTGAATTGCCTTTCGTCTTCCTGTGCCTTGTTATGGCATTATTTGTTCTCGGCGACGAAGTGTAATTGGTAAGAGAATTCCCATGTTGGCTTTGAAATGATGTGAAATTAGTCTCTTTCCCCCTCCAGCCAATTGCATCTTCCCAACCGTAATGCATGCAAAATGCAATTACAATCCTCGGGTCGGGAGGTACGGTTTTATGGATTTGTGTCGAGAAGGGATGCCTCTGGTCTTGTTTCGTTTCACTCTGTACATCCCGGAGTGGTTTCATCAAAATGGTTAGCCCCCTCACCCCTTGTTTTCACTGTGTGTTTTGTATCTTCAGTTATGTTTTGCCTCGGTACGTGAGCCTGTGAGGGAGGGATATGTTGCGATGATTCGCAAGCCGGCTATCGCTCGGGGTCATAATCGGAACCAGTCTAGCGCGCACTCAAATGTAATTTGCCATGTAGCAAACCAGAGCTCTGTCTAAACACAGAGAGCGTGGGGGCAGTGTTGTTATTGCAGGGTGCCTCTGTCGGGACTAATTCAGCGTGAAAAATGCCAAATGTGTCAGGCAGGAATTGTATTGATAATTGACTGGCTATGATTTGGTTATGAGTCGGGCGCAGCTTAACTAAAAGAAAAGAGAGAGGAGAAAAAAGCCTACTGCACTGGAGGGTAAAAACCCAGTGAGTCGGTTGATGATGTTTCTTTTGCTTTGAATAAGCGGGAGTACTTTAGGGACCAACGTCCTTGTTTCGACCCACAGTGCCTATTTTGTCTTGCTGCCGTCAGTTTCCGTAGCCAGTCTTTCGCCCGGATTGCCCCAGAGTTTGTTTATTTTATAGGCCGCAATCAAATGGAGTCTGATGATTAGGCAATGAAAAAATAATGCCTGGAGTCATTTCCATTCAGTGGGTGTTGACACGATTAATCCGTTCAGAGAGAAGGAATCAAGGCAGGGAAGAGGGGATGTATTAAGTGGAGCGTAGGGAGAGTGTAGCCTGTGGTTTCAGCATGCAGGGTCTGGTGGTGCGGCTGTCGGCAGGCATATTGCGTCCATTGATCCTCGCAGCAGGTTATTCGCACTTTAAGCCTCTTGCCTACCTCCTCATCCCTGCCATGTGTTTCTAGTAGAAAGGATAGCCAGTGGAATAAAACCCCCATCTTTGTGCCTAAGTACCTTTGGAGAGCGACAACCAAAGCCGTGTGATATTATGCCCAAGACTCTCCGGCATTTTCACGTCGGCGGTCCCAATCGAATTACTGGCCGGGGTTTTGTTTCCTCCCTGGAGGTTTTTCTCTCAAGCGCGCTCTCTCCCTCTCACCTTCTTCATCTCTTTCTCTGTCGTCTAGTGCATCAAGCCTCACTCCACACACATTCAGTGCCTCAACCAGTGCATCAGCCTTTCTCCACACATATTCAATACCTCCTCTCTGAAGTGTGTCTGTGTAAGCATACACGCACGCAACGCAGCCTCCTCACTCACTTCCAGCTCAGCCGGCGTAACAATACAGTGAGCACTCGTCATTGCATGCATACATAGGTAGCAGAGCCAGCCAGCCAGCTAGCTAACCAAAGACCAGTGATCAGTAAGCAAGCTGCTAGTGGATAGGACACCCTCAGTCTCCTGCCCGCCAGCCCTCCAGCCAGCCTCCTAACCCTCAACCACCATTATCATAGTAATTCTCATTGTCATGGACAGCTTGCTGTGAGTCTGCTTGATACAGACAACGTGTGACATTTATTGTAGTCGGGCGATGGCAGTACAGCGAGGGAACTCACATTATCATCACTCACGCAGCTATCATTGTACAGAGAACGCAAAGTAGCGGCAGCAGCCTGCCTGCTGCTGGTGGGTTAGCGGAACCACACACATCACTCTACCGTCAGCTCCCCAATAAGAGGACATGAGCAGTGTGATACTCCACCACCACAGCAGACAATAACAAGCGAGTAGCCATATTTAATTTAAGCTACTCAGTCAATCACTTTCTCACTCAGTGTTTTAAACATTTGCTCTGAATTTGGAAATACTCTAATCTGCTAATTGACTGGCTTTTATTCAAGGATATCTCATGCATTGTATGCTTGGAAAAGTGTGTGCGTTTTAGTCTAGGATTATATATACATTGAGTGTTGTATTGACGAGTACAATAGAGAACTGTACTGTATATTGGGATCAGTACCATTAGTGAATGTCTTTGGATTCATCTGTCTGGTGTTTGCTTGTTGTCTGGTTTCATTAAATCGTTGGATCGTACTCTGAGAATACTAACAGGATTATAACCCTTTGATACAAGCAAGGATATTTGACACAAACTGATGCGCATATGCTCAGTGTAACCAGATACTATTGGTAAGGTACATTTCCTATTATGCCTTTTGGACTGATACAGCTTTACTCATGCTGAACTAATTCATTATTTCTTCCTTATTAAAATTATTCATGGGTATCGGCTCTGTATGCAGGGGATTTGGTTGAATTTTTTGTTATTTTATGAATTTAACAATAATCCAAAAGTCTTATATCAACAGATAAAAGCTTTACCTTTGTATGCAGTTTATAGGAGCAGGCTATGGGTATACCAATATTGAATTCAGTTGTGTATTTCCATACAAGCTTGAATTCTAAGTTGTTTACAAAAGTACTACCTGAACATCATGTTTCTTTGTACATGTCATAGGAGCAGAAGCCTTTTGAATGTGTACTAAAGAATGTATCGTGTGAGCAGGGCTCTGATGCGGTATTCAAAAAAGGATGTAGAAGACCGGGGTGTTTGCTTTGTTGTATTCCTGGTTTCACTAAGTGGAGTTTCTTTGAACAGGATTTGAAAGCAGACTTGATGCAATGAATATCAATTTAACTGAGGAATTTTTGTCTTTTATTTTTCTCTTTATTTTGTGGGATAGGCCTACTCTTTTTTTTTTTAATTTCTAAAGAAGCATTCTTCACTTACCTGTCATTATGTGAATAATTATCACTACTAGTTGCATGCCTCAGTAGTTAGTGTAATAGCAGTAGTAGCATAGTAGTAGTAGTAGTAGTAGTAGTAGTAGTAGCAGCAGCAGCAGTAGCAGCAGTAGCAGTAGTATTAGTAGTAGTAGTAGCAGCAGCAGCAGTAGTAGCATAGTAGCAGTAGTATTAGTATTAGTAGTAGTAGCAGCAGCAGTAGTAGCGTAGTAGTAGTAGTAGTAGTAGTAGTAGTAGTAGTAGTAGTAGTAGTAGTAGTAGTAGTAGTAGTAGTAGTAGTAGTAGTAGTAGTAGTAGTAGCAGCAGCAGCAGTAGCAGTAGCAGCAGCAGCAGCAGCAGCAGCAGCAGCAGCAGCAGCAGTAGTAGCAGTAGTGATAATAATAGTAGTAGGCTTAATGGTAGTTGTAGTAATAGTAGAAGCAGAAGTTTTTGCATGTTAGGAATGTTTGCTTGAATTGAGTTGACTAAAAAAACGAGAGATACTTTGCCTGGATAATAGCAACATAAGAGAGAAATTGACATTTATGTGATTACAGAGCACAAAGTCTGTATGCCTACATTTAGTTATCTCACAAATGTACCGTCTTACTTGGTCCAGTAAGCTCATGTATACAGGCCAGGTATTTCTTGGACACCATTACAAGTGCACTCGTAATGGCTATAAGCTCCCAATGTGATATGTTCCCTGATCTATGATGCTACTGTGTTAACAGGGATATCTGTTTAGTCCCATGCCAGTATAGTGCTACTTAATTGTGCTTCACGCATTTTGATGAGTAATGATGAATTGTTTTTCATTTGCTTATAAAGTCGCAATACTGCAGATTCTATCAATGTTTTACCTAAGCCATAGTTAGGTACTCTTCCATTGCTCTCTGTAAATAGTTTGCATCATTTTTCATCAGCAGATTAACTATTTTATAAAAATTTGAAATTTTTTCAGTTAATTACTTTATGGATTGTTTGACTAAATAGCAGATGATTCTCAACTCCCTACGATTTAATACAGCAGTCCTATGTCACTTAAAGTCAGTACCCTTTAAGTGACATTGGACTGCTGTATTAAATCGTAGGGAGTTGAGAATCATCTGCTATTCATCAGGAGATTAACTATTTTATAAAAATTTGAAAATTTTTCAGTTAATTACTTTATGGATTGTTTGACTAAATGGCAGATGATTCTCAACTCCCTACGATTTAATACAGCAGTCCAATGTCACTTAAAGTCAGTACCCTTCGGGGGGGGGGGGGGGGGGGGGGGGGTTGAGGGCCCAGAAAAACGTATGAAAAGGGTAGCTTTTGCCAGTCAAGGCGCGTCACATGCGTGACGCATTTAGAGTGCCAAAAAGGGAAAAAAAATCAGGAAAAATGGTATGTTTTTTCAGCTTTTTATCATGCGTTTAGGGTATTCTTTTCCCAAAGTGTGGATTTTGTGCAGCCTCGTATTTGTTTAGGGTATGTTCGAGGAGATTAAACTTGGTTAGGGGGTAATTTTTGTGAGAAGAGGCTGAAAAAAAAAAAAATCGAAGGGGGGGGGGGGTGTGAATTTAACCATAGGATAGAACTTGGAAAACCAGTGGTTACGTGCATGTACAGGAATTATACTGACTGCCCCCCCCCCCCCCCCCCCGTACCCTTAACCCTCACACCCTTGTAAAAAAAGTACCATGGGTACCATGGGTAATTTTACAAAATTACTGTCAATGGTAATTTGATGGTGCTTTCATGGTTTTGATGGTCATTTTGTCAAAATACTATGGAACCCATAGTAATTTTTTCTGCAGGGCCATACCATTTACTGATATAATTATGCAGATTCTTTCAACTGCAACTTTCCTTTCACCTTTGTAGAGAATAAGGTTGCTGTTAAAAAAGGGATATACAGTGCCTGTCAGTCTTGTAGTACAGGGATTGAGATATGATGATGTGTTTACTGTGCATGCAAATTTAGATTAATATATTAATATTTTTTTTCAAAATAGAGCTCGTTTAACCCGTTGAACACAATTTGATTTTGGTATAACACATGTTTTCCTTAGATGCCAGCCCCAGTTAATTTCGGGCTTGGTGTTTAACGGGTGAAAAGAATCAACCACTCAACCACGATAAGGTTTAGATTAAAGATCTCGGGAGCTAGATGAATATGATATCCAAGTTTAAATCAGACTAAGCAATGTATCTTTGTCTTCTAAAGCCCACCACACACTATACAATCCGTCTGTGATCCGATTCTGGAAAAATGTGTTATAGCATTTGATATGAACATTCAAACGTGAAATTTTAATGATCAAAGTTTCGAATAGATGTATGAATGATTAAATCGAAATTCCAGGCTATTGCGAGCCTCCCTGTAGGAATAAAAGCAAACTCCAAATCGTAGTGACGTCAAAGCAATCTTGCGATCAGCTACGATTTGAAGCCGACGTGGCCTTTACTCCGACCACAAGGCTTGCAGTTAACCAAAATTTGATTTTTAGTATTCTTATCATTATTCCAAACTTCAAATAAGATAATTTTACTTGTTTAAACTGTCATATTTAATGTTAAATGCCATTTGTTCGCAAAACCAGGTCGCAGTAGGATTGTACAGTATGCGGCGGGCTTGGTCTTTACAAACTACACACATTGCTGTGAACTTCGACCCCCCCCCCCCCCATGATGCCGCGACTTCTTCCAAGATATAAATCCCTGTCTAAATTGAAGATGTATGTGTATTTTGATGAGATGGCGGTACAGATTCATGAGGAGACAAAAATAAGAACTGATCAATCCATTTATCTCTAAGTGCATTCTAACTTTTTGTCAGTCTTTGTATTTAATCCGGAGGAATAAGTGTGGTTTTAAAGCAGGTAGCTTAATTTTATCCCCGTGCTGCATTTGCTACGATACTTGACATTTAGGTCTATGCAAGAGGGCTAAAGTGGTAGGAATATGTGCATACTAGAGAGGTTTGATTGGCTCTAAGTTTATTCCTTTGGATTGCATTTTGTTTTGAGAATATTGGTCTTGATTTAAAAGAAGAATGCTCGGAGATTATACCGTGAGCCTTTTCAATTTGATGTATTGAATTCAAAATCAGGATGTTTTTATTCTATTATGCTTCACATCCGTAGAATAAGCCACCAGAATTAGTTTAATACTATAGGGTTGTTGTTTCAGCATATCCACCTTCCACAAGTATATACCCTTTTCTTTCTTTCTTTTTTTTTTTTTTTATAGTCATTTAGTCATTTAAGAAATAGTCAATCGTAGTTCTTTCATCTCTTTGTTCTAGCACCAGTCAGTTAGTCTTGTATTTGACCATGCCATTTTGAGGAGAATATCAACCCAAATATGAGCCATTAATTGCACCATATGCTGCCCATTGCAGTGTCTAGTACCCTACCTGATTGCTAATGCTAATTATACTTTGAGTGTTTCAAGGATAAAAGTGCCATGATGGAGAGCGCAATTGGGAGGCCCCATAAGTAGCCAGAGGAGAGGTGTGCAAATAGAAAGAGTGATGGTGACCCCCCCCCCACACCTTTAAAAGAAAAACGGATACATAATGCACTCTCCCGAGAGAGACTGGCATGCACCTACAAGTGTTAGTTACGCTTGATTATTGAGAAGTTAAGTAGTACTCTTGTGCGATGGCTCATTAATCATTGCAACAGACAAGAGCCTCAGAATGGACGCAAGAGACGCACTCCGTGATTCAGTTCTGCAAAGTATCCTCATCTCTGCGTCTGCCACATATTTCAGACCCATCATCCATTGTGGGGCAAATGTTCCGTAGCTGTGGATTATTAGTGTCAGGAGGGAGAATGCAATGTGGCATCCGGTGATCAATCCAGAAATGGGATGTGAGGAACCTCTCGGGCGTGATGAGGGCCCCCTCATTGTTGAATTCACTCACAGTCTGTGGGAGATGGTGCAGTAGGGCGTCAAAATCGGCAGCCAGATGTCGGGTGGGCTAATCAGTCTCACGCCAGCTTTGTGTGGGGTGTTAGGATGTACTCCTTTTCCATGCTTTATAGACCATCGACTCATTCTTCCCTTGCTTTAAACCATCATTATCATAACTATCGTGTGCATGATGGTGATGATGATCATCATGACCATAAGTACATCACTGTCATCATTGCCATCATCATCACCATCATCATCACCATCATCACCATCATCACCATCATCATTATCATTGGCATCTCTACCATCACCATCATTATATAATCATCATCTTCATTCCATCCATCATCGTCATCATAATTATCAACATCATCAACATCATCATTACTCCATACCACATCAAAGGTGTGTTCACATCATCCTTTTCTGCTCTCACACATTTATTCTTGTGTCAATAAAGAAACTTCATCTCCATCACCCCCTTCCCTCCCTCTACCAACCCCAAATCCTCAAATGGAATGAAGAGTGCCTCCGCTGGGGTTGCGATGTTGACACAGTGCTTTAAAATCTAATTTACACCGACTTGCATCCCGGTACAATCATTTGTGTTTTGATTAGATGTCCTAATGCATTTTTGATTTATGACCAACATTCATCAGCCTTAGCCTATGTGCAAGATCCCCCAGAATCATCATCATCATCAGGCATGCGAGAGATCTTTCCTCGGCTCTGTATATCTCTCTCTCTCTCATTGCATCGACCCTGCTGACCCATATCTTAATTACTTGAATGCTACATCTTGAACCAGGGATAAACAGTCTGCCATATATATCCAGACCTGCATCTCATCTGCCTAACTATCATCGCTCATCTCATCTCTCTCGTTAACGTACTTGGCGGCAAATACCTGTTAAATCTGTCACTGCATTCAGTGATATCATTACATTTTATATCCTGTTACAATCCTGGATGCTTTTCTAGTGGGTTGAGTTATGAGTATGATACAATTGCAGTATTTGATCGAGTTATCTCTATGGAAGTGTATATCGTAGGGAAAACCCCTTTGGAAAAACCCCTTTATGATAGAAAAAAAAAATTTATTATGTATTCTCCATTACTTGTTTTTTTAAAGTGTGGTTGTATTTGGTTGTGATCACATCTGTGGAACTTAGGTATCAACTTATTTTGTTTATATTAGTTCCTAACTATCATAAAATAAACCTTTATTCCCAAATAATTACTGCTGTTTCTAATTATATCAAGTACTTCCTTCAAACCACTTGAAAACCTGAATTCCTTCTTCCTTTCCTACTTTGAGTCCTTCAATTTGAACTTCTGGTGCTTGAATGTATATTGTTTCACTTTCCTTTTTTACTTTTTTCTTACCTGTAATGCATCAATACAGAAGGAATTCTACCATTTTTTTCCTTCTGAAAATGATCTTAGCATGTACCCTCTCCTCTGAGCCAAACCTCCCTCTCACAAATGCACTGGAGTTGCTTTCACAATTGTTGCAAAGAATGTTCAATTTCACATCCATCCATATAGCAAGTTAGTCTGTAAATAGTTTCTCTCTCTCTCTCTCTCATCCTCTCTCTCTCTCTGTACCTCTCTCAGTCCATCAATTTTCTATCAAGGCAGGAGTTAAACTGATATCTCTTTCTCACCATCATGCAATGTAATATCCTCAACATTCCTCACAGACAATAAACTTCAATTTCGGTTGAAATCTTTGAAGAGAGCTATGAACTTCAGAATCCAATCTTCACCAATATCGCCCAAATAAACACATTTTGCCCGATGGAAATCCAGCAAATTGTCGACAGAGAGAGAACAAGAGAAAATCCCTAACGCCGAGAGTATTATTTTTCACCTTCCAATAGAGGGAGGGATATTACCCGTTACAATAGCATTGACGACTCCTGTCTCAAAATTGGTGTCGGAATTTGGCAGCGATTGGAATTGAAGTAAATGGCTCCTGACAACTCTGATTGAATTTGTGGTATTTATTCTAGAGTAGGGGCTCTATTTGATGTGACAATAAGTTTTTTTTTGGCGGTATTAAATCAGAAATGCGGAGATCTGATCAGGGGGGATGGAGACTAAAAGAATCTTGACTTACTGGCCAGTCGAGGAGTTAATATTCGTCTGGATAAGATTTGCGCAAGACCCGCTTTCGTGTTTGCCCTTACATATTTCAAATCAAGTCGGCCGTGATGTTATCCCCTCCAGTAATGCGGACCTGCCATTAAGTGGGATACCTGCAATCTCATATCTCTGCACTGCCAATATGTTTCCAATTTTATTGAATTGGATTATATTACCGCATGCAGGGGTAATATGGCGCTCTATAAATATAAAACCTTAACTTCTGACGTGACCATCCAGCGTTCGGGGCGTTGCGCTGGGCTGGGCAAACAGAGATAGAAGAAAGCAAAGCAAAGAGAGGAAGAAATGAAAATTTAGACAGGGATATTCAAGGAATGGTATCAGTTGCAATCATTTTATGCCTCTCCGTCTCTATCTCTCTTACCCTCCGCATGGAATCAAAAAGATGAGGATTGTTCTGGGCCTCAAGTCTGTCAAGTGAGTGAAGATTTGTTTTGCCTGGCGAGTGCGATGTGCAAACAACCCAAGTGGGGAGAGTATATTTGTTTGGGAGCTTCGGCCGTGCCAGGCAGAAAAGCCCGCTTCAGGTGTGGAGACAAGCACGCCAACTCCATTTCCGTTGTCTTTTCTTCTTTACCTGCCAGTCTGTCTTTGCTTGTTGAAGGTGTACGGTGACCTGATATGAGCTCTATCTCTCTTTTCTGTCATTCTCCGAACAATAGTACAGGTACTCCTGCCATTCCATCCATTGTAGAAACCTATCAAGTGATAACACATTCATGACAAGAGTATGTATTTCCAATTAAAACCTTGGCTGAACAATTAGAGCACATTGCTTTTGACATCCAAGCAGATTATATCAGATTTATGTTGACACATTAGTTCATTATCACCAATCGATGCTATAGTGCATTCACCTTTAATCAGCAATGGATAACCTTGATATGGAAGGAAACAGAGCAAGAATTATGAACCCTTAATTCATCATGGAATTAATAGGGTATTCATATATTTTGTACTCTAATTTGTGCATTATGATCATTTTACTGAAAGATCAGCCAACTGTTTTTGTAGATATATACCACAAATTAAGGCTTCTTCAGATATGAAGGGGGAAACTGCAGGGGGGGGGGGTTAAAGCATATTTTTGTGTACAAACTGAATGGCAATGATGCAACAAAGGATTGTGTGTAAAGCGTCTCGCAATCATTCACTTGCATGTTATAAAATGTGCTTTTAAAAAATCCTTGGAAAAACCCCCTTATATTTGAATGGGCCTTTAGACTTGAAAGTTAGTATGCAAGTGAAACAAACTTGTCCTTTGATATGCAAATATGAGTTAAACATGAGAAAGACTATTTCTGAAGGATGCCAGGCATGATTACAAGTGGCTCACTTTTGCTTTCATTTTTATACAATGATACATACAGCATATTAGTAAACCAGAACCTTATAACTGATATTTCTTGGGGTAATAATGCTCCATTAAATGAGTACTTGCGTATCACTGCACTCATTTAGAATTTAGCCTGTTGAGCATGATTTGATTTCAATATAACACGCCTTTTCCATCGACCCTAGCCCAAGTTATCTGGGCTTAATGTTTAACGTATTAAAGTAGCTTCTATTGGTATTCATACCCCCTGTTCAGACACAAAATGTTTATACCGAAACTCGATAGAGAAACGTATGAACAGGGTTCTCACTAGAAAAAAATTCACACATGGTTCCCACTCTGCGCAAAGCGTGGAAGTTTCGGAATTTTTTACGGAATAACACCTAAAGTTAGGTGTGGCGGCAGTATATGCTATAGTAAAAGGATGAAAAATACTACTTGGTAATCAGGAGTTGTCTACTAATGGCATAAAAGTAAAAATACATTGCCAAAAAGCAAAACAATCTGTGACATTTATCATTATTGTTAGGAATATACTCCAATATTTTCTTACCCTTCTTGCCACGCATGGTGCACCAATTTCACACATGGTTCTTCCTTGTCTGAAACCCTTTACGCATGGTATTGGAACCATGGGTGTTATGTACTGGCGAGAACCATGCGTATGAAATTTTCATCGTATAGCCTACATACTGTTCAGACACACATCCCAACCTCCCCGAAGGAACATTGTATGGATGCTCATTTTTCTTCTGCGCATGTTGTCATGGTAAGATCATGTCTCTTTCTACCGTTATGTCGTTCTATGGTTGCCATATGTTCAGACACACACGGGCCGTGATTCTTTATTGAGTTCTAGTTTGAAACGATGCTTAGACCCTAGATTCTTTACACCATGTTTCTTTATACGTCTTTTTGTTAGCGTTCACACAAATCCATCATATAGCTGTACCGTTTTGGTATAGCTATACAACAAATTTTTGTGTTTGAACATGGATCTTCTGTGTCTTGTAATCATTATGATATGATCTGATCTTTCTGTAATCCAGTAACACTCTGCCTAGAAAAGGTATAAATGATTTTCCATGTATAATTTCATCTTTGAAGAACCCTCTTGATTGCACTTTTATGTTATAACCCCCTCTCTGTGTCAAGTCAGTTTACCCCCTTGTTAATAAATGAGATTTGGTGTACCCCTGTTTTTCCTCCAGTTCATTCATTAATACATAATGAGCAGAGACACATTCTCTGCAGCAGGGATAGTAGGATTCTATTGGTAATAAATATCTCACAGTCACCCTATCTGCAGGTTTGATTTAGAAGGGTCTTTAATTCAATTTGATTCGTAATAAATCCCAATTCGCCCAGACTTGGCTATCTGACAAACTGAATTACTGTGATACAATCCCTTGCTCCAGACGTATCAGCGACTAGTTTCACCAACCCAAACCCTTTCTGAACCAGTCTACCAACATGTGAGCCTGTATCTCCTGTCAAACTTGTCCTCTTATCCATCGTTTCAATTGATTGACTGAACACTAACAGTCTCCTTATTGATAGAGAATGTGATTAGCTGAAAGAATACTTGATAGTGTTCTTTGTGCATCTTGGTGTCCAAGTTGTCTGATGATGGAGAATATTGTAGGGTTGTAGAGCCTACAGCTCAGCAAGTTTATTTGTCTTGCCATTGACATAAGCAGGCTTGTTTCTTTCGCAAAGGGGGACAGACGACAACTGTGCGCGAAATCACCTACAGCAGCGCGCGTAATTCCCCAAGAAGTTGGCGGAAGAACAGAGATTCCAATTGTCAATAGTGGTTAATGCCCATAATCGTGATCCAATTTCAGCAAAGTGAACAAATGACATGTCTCTGACTTTCTTGCCCTCTGTCTACTGCCTACTGCTGCCAAGAAGCCATACTGTGGAATTACAATAACATTTGTTTATTCCTGGTCTTATTAGTGACCTTTTCTACTGTTTAATTTGCGTGTCCTTTCCATGAAATTATGCAATTTCTGTTTACATGTCTGCACTGGCATAGCCAGGATTTCATTTAAGGGGGCCAGTAATAAGCATCCGAAGCCTGTGATTTACATACCGAGCTTGTGAAGCATGCTCTCAAAGGGAGTGTGCAGGGAGGGGGGAGTTACCCCTCTTTTACATTTTCCTCTTTTTTTTTTTTTTGTTTTCATTTTGGAGCGGGGGGTGGGGGGGGGGGGGGGACAACCTCCCCCCTGGCTACACTGGTGCATGTCCCAGTCTTGTAAAGATACCCCAATTAACAAACATATTGTCTCTGCTGACATGTCTGCCAACTAAAAGCCTATGAACATTTTACTCTATATCCAGGATTGTTATCAAACATCTAGGAATCTTCAAATTGGTCATCTTGGCTTACATAGCCTATCATAACAGGGTGGCACAAAAAAGGCTATATATTCTATATATAGAATACAAACGCTATAGACAACAGCATGCAGTTTGTGGTATACACATCTTTTCATGCTGCAACGTTTCCCTAAGGTTCCTTAATGAGATTAACATCTTCAGTTATTACTGAAGATCAACTCCACCCTGCAGCTATAAGCAAACTGAAAATGATGAAAAATTGTAAGTCCTTGCCAACTTTGCATCTCTGAGATGGCTGAAACTTGATCATCCATGATAGATGATCTGTCATAACTGGCAAATAAAAACCTGGTTCTTCCCCCTCTTGAAAGATAGTTATTGGCAGACTGGATGACCCGATGGTACATCATTGAAGCAAGGTTCTGTGTACTTTTACCTATCCTCTTACATGAATCCTGTACACTTTCCTTCAGAGATGAGAAAAAATAAAGAAGTAGACCTTGTTTTATTTCCTGTCATCACATACTTGCCTCTTCACCCATCCATTGTAGTTAGCTCATAGGGGAGGGGGGGGGGGGGGGTCGTTCAAGATTTTCAAGGTTAGAAAAGCCTGGTACAAGAAAGCAGTTCATTTATTTCTTCATTCGGTTGGAACTAGGAACTTACACTTTGTAAGCTGTAGGTACGATTTTTATTTTCAAAAATCTTGATGAACTGTCAGTTATATGGGGTTGCTACTTTCTTCTTAATGAGCGTGAAATTACGTATTAGTTCGTAGTGTGTGTAACTGTTGATGGCATATCCTTTTTACCTTTTATTTTCATGAAAACCATATTGAATTCACTAATTTAATCAATGTTGAATACACAACAAACAAACATCTTTAAGCCACCAAGAGCGAATGTGTTGATTTTTTTTTGAAGTTCAAGGTTATCTCCCCTTTGCATTCTTACTCCTGCTTCTCCTGGGTTGAGAACGGTGTTCTAGTGGAAGTGCTTAAGTGCATTTGTGTGGCATGTGGGCGTGTGTGAGGGTGTGTGTGTGTGTATGTATGTAAAAGTATAAAATATGTGAATGTTAAAGTTTTTGAAACATTCCTTTGTAATTGATGATATGGAATATGCTTCAAATATACAACCTGTTGTAACATTTTGCAATCACTTCATGTCCTTTTTGATGATTAATCATATTTTTATTTTTCTTGTTTTTCTTTTTGATACAGGCTTCTGAAACTGGATCAGATCTGTTTACTACGGCTAATGCAATAAACAGAAGTAAGTCTGCTTTTCTTTTAAAGCTTCTTCCTTTTGGTCCTGTCTGTGGGGGTACTTTTATTGATGTCCAGTGTTAGCATTGTATAGGAAAGAAAAAATATTTCATCCGTTGGGAACCAGGAAGGATGTTAATTAAGTTTTTGCCTTTCTTGCTTCCCACAATCTATTCCGTGAAGATGTGAAAGTGGTCTGAATGTGTAATGATTGCATATCATCTTTCATATGGCAATTTGTCATTCTATTTATTTCTTTTGGATGGGTATTACAAAATCAATTATAGTGAAGTGCCTTTTAAAGTGGAGATGATGAGGTTGATGGTGTACATGTATGGATACTTAATATGACTAATGATGGGTCATATCGTAATACTCATTTGTCAGTATAACTTCTACCTACTTTATTTAAGTGGAAATTAAAAGTACTTAAGATAAGAGATGATGAAAGAAAGCAAAGATCATTTTCATTGCTGGTTGAAGTTATTCTCCAAATGATGTTTCATGGATTAGAATAGATGTTTGTAATTGCTGTCATCGTCAATCATGATGGAGTATTGTAATTCTGAAGGGTCTTATTAATCAAGTTTCTCAAGATTAAGCTAGCAAAGAAAGAAAAATGGAAAGCAACACTTTGAGTATAAATGATACTGTGTGTGTGTGTGTGAGCATTATATGGAGTCAGACACTCTCTGGTGGATGTGATAGTGAATTCATAAAAAGAGACAGTTTATGCCCCGGCCTCACAAATGCAGAGTGAATGAAAAATGGAAGGAGATACTCCTTGAAGCTTGCTGAGAAAATTATGGAAGATGGGTGCAAGATAAAGCATAATGCAGTAGCCAAGGGGGTCATGGTAGCCACGGAGACGTCACTCCGCAGCACTGGCTTGAGATTGTAATCCTCAAAATGGCAACAGGGATGGAGATGAAATAAGAGGAATAGTAAGATACACTTAGATTAATATCTAGGGAGACGCATTGATCTGATATGATAAGGCCTACGCTGTGCCTAGCAGCATTGCTCTTGTGACATCAGCCTAACTGCTTTTCGAGGGGGAGATTTTAAAGGGGAGAGATTGATAATGACTCAAGTAAAAAGGAAGAAAAGATGGAGGGAGTTAATGAGAATAATTAAAGAATGCCTATATTAGGGGAAGTAAATAAAACGGGAAGATAGATGGGGAGAGGAAGAGAGGAGTTTGAAACAGAAGTAGAGAGAATGAAAGGAAGGGAGCAGAAAGGAAATGGGTTTTGCTTTGGGGTAAGTACAAAGAAAGTCAGGGAATAGGTGTTTGGTGCTGCAAAACTGGAAAATAGCACTGAACCCAGACATACTTATTTTGGTCTATATATTGTTTTGATTTTTGGTTTTCTGTCATTCACATGATTTTACTGAGTGCATGTCAAAAAGCTAAAGTATGTCTCTGTTCAAAGTCAGGGAAATAAATTTATAGATGACTCCTTGTAGGAAATGGAAAAATACTGAAAGGAAGGTGGAATGAGCAAAGAAGAAAAATACTGCTCAAAGAAAAAAAATATAAGAAATTTTTGCATATGATTTTCAGAGGAAGTTCTTGCATATGATTTTCAGAGGAAGTTCATGAAAAGTTAAACCACCTTAGCTGTTATGAAAACAGACAAATGGACACATGAAACCCCACATAGAACACTAATGTCATTGGTGTATTCAGAAATTGTCACTTGCCATTTCTCATTTGTGTAAGGAATAGGGCACTGTCGAAAGGTAAGATGCCTGGGGTGATTATGACAAAAATGAAGTAACGAGAAGCTGCTAGTGATTTGACTGATGATGTAGGATGATAGTTTACCTCCTCATCAGCAAAGCCTCATCTCGTTAGTCTTCCTGGAAGGCATTTGAAACGAGAACATGGAGGGGGAAAAAGACCACAAATGGAAGATTGGTGCAGGAGATAAAGATGTTTCCGTTACTGGAAAGTAAGCTGCTGAAGAGGATACGAAGGGAAGTTGGGATAGCACTCTAGTCAGAGTGATCCCATCTCTATGATCATTGGCTTCCATGGCAAGGCCGGGGGACTTGGTGAGTGCTTGGAGGAAGATTAGGGCTGCATTATCTTGTCAGAATACCTGGATGCTCCCAGAGATAAGGCATCTATCAGCCACACCACAAGGAGGACAAACCAAGAGTGCATCTTCTAGGCATTGCCATGGAGACAGGAGGATTGTTATCCATGCTTTTCTTTCAGCAAGGAAATGGAAAAATGGCTTTTCAAGGATTTTTGTGAAGATACTTTATGTATTCACTTTCACATATTATTGCTTTCTGAAATATAATAGCCTGATTGCAGCATTAGCAATTGTGGTCATTGTTGTGTGGTGTTTTGATGATGTGTTTTGATATCTGTTTAGATCACCTTTTGATTGCTAAGTCATATTGTATTTGTAACAGCCAGAAGACATTAAGTTGTTATATGAAACAGAATCAGTGCCCTTCTGTATCTCAAAGAATCGGTCCAGATGTTGAGCTTGGGATGAAAGTGTTCTCATTACAATTATGTGGGCAGTTGTCACTCATACTTTCTCAAACATTTCATTCATGTACAAATGTATGCCATTTTGCATAAATCGTAAGGATTGATGTGATGAATGGATGAAACATTAGTGAACTCTGCTAGGTGGGCTTTGGTTCTCGGCTAAAACTTTGGAATAAACTCTGCACTTTCATTTTGATTACTTTCCAGGGGCAAGGCATGTCTTGCCAGTTCAAGCTCATAATACAAACCCAATTTTTTTATCACATCCACAAAAATATGTTTATGGCTTGCCATTAAGTGAAGTATGGGAATGATTTTAGCTGTAATTGCCTTGTAAAACTTGTTTATTGGCATGATTGAACCACAATGATTGGCTGCAGATGTGGAAAGAGTATTATTCAACATTTGGGTATTTTTAGGTATAGTAATAGATCACAAAGGGCAAATAGTGAGGGAAATTGTAGGAAACAGCAAAGAGAGAAAAGAATTCAAGGCATATTGGGAAATGAAGAAGAGTGGTGTGGAATAAACAGAGAGAAAATTGCACCCAAATTACCTCCGTTGACCCCGAAATTTTGAGTCATTTTTCTGGCAAATTGGACATGATGGAGCAAATCAGAGAAATCGGTGGGTGGGCTCCACAAGCATGGAAGCTTTGAATGAACTGGGATTACAAACTTGGTCAGATGATGGAAAGAGAAAAATCTAGAAAAGATGATTATGAAGAAAGGTGAGTGATAGAAAAAAAAGATGGATGAATGGTTGAAATAGAGGGAGAAAGAGAGCGAGAATCTTTCAATGTTAGTAGAACATAATACTTGTCTAGAAATAAAGCAATAAATTAGGAAGTAAATTAGGAAATAGTTTGGTTATTTTTTTTTAAATATCATCTTTATTCATATTAAAAAAAATCAAAGGGAAATAAAGTAAGCCCAGGTTACATGTTCCATAGGAATGTGTGAAACAAAGAACATAATTGCAAAACATAGTATAAATGGAGAAAAGTTGAAAACACAGATCCCAAAATCTTTATTTTCTAGTTGGGCAATGTACAAAATGTACCCCCCCCCCCAAAAAAAAAGGTTCTTTAAAAATACTAAGGAGAGAGGGGGAGAGGGGTGAATAAAAAGACAGGGGTAATGAGCTAATTAATAGTCAAAGTAGGAAAAAGAGAATGAAAGAAAAGGTGGAATATAATACCTGTAATCTGTATAATATGGGAGAAGGAGACACAGGTATATCTTTTGGTCAGTGTACCTCACATAGAGGTTAATGGTGCCCTTTGGGGGAAGCGGAGGGGGTTTGTAAATTACTGGTGCCTTGGATTTGTATGGACATGCAGGTACAGAAACAAAATTACCAAGAGTTATTATAGCAATGGTGTAATAGGTCTTTTTTAGAGCATAAAATGGGAAAGGTAAGAAGATGTCATTCCTTCCTTACCTGTCCCTTCTTTCCTTCTCTATTCTGCTATAATTCTATGAAGTTTGCAGCTGAATGTATTGTGTTATGCCCTAGGCTCATCCTGTAATTATTGCCATGCTGCTGTGTGTTAAGCAGCCCGCTTGTGGGGCCAGCATCACAAAAATATCAAGGGAACTGTTGATTCTAATATGGTCTCTGCAGGAACCATAACAAAGTTCCTGGCTGTTTTTCTCTCTTCTCCATTCAGTTTAAAGAACTCCATCAAATGTTTCCATTGCAATTTCTTTACAAGCCAACAATAACTGAAGCCAGGAAATGGCTCTTGAAATGCACAGTGGACAATTCATATCAAAGTCCCTCCTAACAATCCAGTTGCCCGTAGGTGGAGCAGATATCTGCTGTGATTGTAGAAATTCCAAGCCCTGTAGCAGGTAGCAGCTATCTGGTGATAAGATGGAATGAATTGCTACTTTCTATGACTTCATTTAACTCTCAATTTCACATCATATTAGTCAGTGATTGATTACGGAAAACATTACAGTTAATCTCACCATAGTGAGGGTTTATTTTGAGTAAAATGTCTTGTGTAGCTGCTTTCCAAAATGACAAGGCCCCCATAGCAAAGGGTAGTTTTTTTGGTAATCTGCAAGAAAACAAGATAGCAAATGTATATAGGTCTTCTCAATTAGGTGGAGGGATTAGTTTTGAGCTGGTCTGTATATAAAAGATGATACTTATTGATCCATATTGTAAATTGACCTATCCATCTATGTCTGTAATTAACTTTAGTTACAACCTTCTAATATTTATCAAGTTTATTTTACTTTATACACTCTAAATTTCTTAGATTTAAATCAGAGACAGCTCCAAAATTCGATTAAAAATCTTAATCTGATTTAGAATATAATTTTTAATCTAGTTTTAGAGTTATCCCTAATTAAAATTCTCTTAGATTAATTTCTGATCTAAAAAAATGTCAAGTGTAACAGGTTGTCTTTGAAGTATAAAGTGACAACCATAATATATGTTTTCAAACTTTATTTCTTCTTTTTTAAAAGTATTTTAAAAAGATTGAGCCATTTACAGTTTATTAGCATGATTTGATCTTTATACTGCTCATGTAGATTGTGTTTTATAACAAATTGTAATACCTTGCTTGATGTATATCATATTTGTTGTTGCAGTTTCACTCAGATGTTAGTCATATATTGCAGCTATATGACATGGGAATGGTAATAATGGTATTAGCCCAGTTTGATTAGAAAATCCTGTCAGCTCTTCATGGTGGACTCATGCCAGCTCTTTCAATTATCAATGGATTGTCCCAGATCCATCATAAAATAATCTGATTTATTCCTTTAATCCCGGGTAAGTATGTTTGTGGTTAGCCCTTTGCTTGTGTGGCGCATCCGTGCAGCCATATTTGTCAATGTTATATCCCATTGTTCTCCCTGTAATGCATGAATTATGGAGGATTTATGGAGAGCATCTTTTCCTCCCTTTAAAGATAAAAAATAAAAAATGGTGGAGAAAAAAAAAAACCCCACACCAAAGGGATGAAGCTTTCCCCTCTGGAAGCGGCTCAGCAGTAATGGCACAAAACAGAATATAAATAATGCATATCAGCCCTCTTTGTATTTTCCATTCTAATACCCTTATCAACTTTTCTTGGAATTAGGGGAGAAAAATATGGATTTCCAACTTTTTGGGTCGAACCATCTGCTTTCATTCTCCTTTTTATAAAGGGGACGGGAGGGAGCCTAGTTAGACTGGAGACAAAGAAGTTTGAATTGAAATAAGGACATCATCTACTGATTGAACCCTTTTGAAATGCTCTACTTTTAACGTTTCCCCCAGAATTAGAATGGAATACTCCTCTTAATGCTGGTGTAACAAAAGTCTCATTAGGAGACAGATTTCATGGAACAAGCATGATAATAGTAATGGGGGGGGGGGGGGAATGGGCCAAGATACACTCTGTTTAAAAATCATCTTTAAGAATATGAACCATGCAGTATCCAACTGAAAATACCATTATGTTCCATGTATTCATCTTGCTATAGTGTGTACATAAAATTCTACAGTTTGGTCAGCTATCATCATGACCATTGGGTTGTGCTCTAGTTGTAGCAATATGAACATACTCTCTCTTCCCCTCAAAATTGATAGTGATATAAAATGACCAAAGATGAGGGAAAAAGCATAATCTAAAGAGTAGTCTGAATATCGCTGTACTGAATATCGATTACAGCATATCTCTTACTGTAGTTGACCCAGAAATAGTCACTCAGCCTCATATTAATGGATGAAGGAGATAGATAGTTAAAATATATACCCAATTAAATCCTTCATTTTTTTTGAAGAGCAGCATTAGAAGAAGTAGACTCCCTTTCAGCTCTCAAAGTACATTTTAGTTTGCCTCAAAGCAAGGATTTATCTGTAAATTGAACGGTTGGCATGGGGAAGGATGCAGCAGTAATATCCCTGTAGATTAAGGAAGGATAAGAGGATGGGATTAAAAGAAGCAGGCACTTTAGGCTATAGATTACCCCAGGTTTGCTAGCAATTAGCATAGATATTGGAGGATGAGGGGTTTTAGCTGTGTTGTCATGGGAGGCTTATCAACTAGTTTGTTTCCCAGACACGGATATATATTTTTTTACCCTGTTTTGCTGAAGTTTGCGTGATAGCCGTTTATCAGATCATGTTTGTGGTTTGGGTCCTGGTAAATGTATCAGGAAACCGCAATGCTGTATCAAATTTTTCTACGTTGCTTTGGTGTCACACATGATCTTTATTACCATTGTGTTGTTTTTTTTGTCTGTTAATTCTTTAGTTATCATGCAGTGTATGGGTTGTGCTATGTATTTACTTCTTTTCTAATGATATCCATATGAATCTTAGATTAGGAAGTCATTTTGATCACACATTGACATGAAATCTGTTGAACTAGGAGACCTATTGACATCTGCTTTTTGTTTTTCTCTCAAAGTGTTTTTTTTATAGCTTAACAAAATTGCTACAGAACAGTGAAAAGCCAATTTTTAAAACTGTAATCATGACAATTAACATATACGTATGCAGAGAATGTCATCTGTAATGTGCATAAAATCTGTGATATTTTCTTTTATGGTGTATCTTTCCTCAGCAAAATCTGCAGGGTCAAACCTGTCAAATCTTGAAGGTGATGAGCAAAGATACTTGTACTTTTTTAATTTTTTTATTTGAAGAAAATTTCCATTGCTTATTTTGCTGATCAGAACTGTTATATTTTCTGCATGATAAACAATTCACAATTAATCCAAGCTGATATCCTTCTCAAAATATATTTCTATCTCAAAAGCAGAAGATTAGTTTAAGTGCATGCCTATGAGACTACTTAGTGATTGGTTTAGAGTACGGTAGTAAACAATTGAATCCTTCATAGTTTATTCCTATTGAGGATTTAGAGATGAGCATTTTCATTAGCTCAACTTATACTAGTTAAGCATATCTCCATCTTGTGACAAATATCTGGGATTTGTCGTGATATCCTTGATTAGAGTTAAATGTCTTTTAGATCTTTTTTCAACTCTATCAATTGGAATTTCAATAAACATTGACAAAAAAAAAAACTTCTTACAACATAAATTGTTTATTTGCTACTAGATTTTCATTATCCAGTCTAAATGCACCTCTGACAGTTCTCTGATATATTTGAGGATTAATATCGGAAGTTTGAAATGGTGCTTGACAACTGACAAAACACAAACCTCTTTTTTAAAATTATTTTTTTATTCTATTCAGTTTATTTCTCTCAAGATCCCGTAAACTGATACAGGTTACAGTAATGGTGATATTAGGAATTTATTGAAATTTGTTTATGTTATGTATTTATTTATTTATTTTTTTATTTTTTGCTCTGTGGGCAGCTTAAAAAAAGTGAATTATATTTAAAAAAGTGAATTATAGTCTGCTATTTTGTTTGATATTTTCTTGTGTGAACAACCTCCAATTTTGGTTTTACTTTCCTTTCTATGATCTTTCCAGTGACATCTTTATTCAAGAGGTCCCTTTCTTGCTTGTGGGAAAGGCCTTGCTGACCATTATGTGTGAAGATTGTGTACTTAGTATAGCACTTGTGATAACCGTTTTTGAAGTCAAAGTCATTGACTTCCATTATGGTGTGTAATCATTGGCTGTTATTTCCCCCAAACAACAATTCCACTTCAGAGTTCCTTAAGGGAAGGGATGGGGAAGGGGAGAGGGGGGAGGGGGGGGGGGGGGGTGTTGATGAATTTGTAGTGTGGGAGTAAACTATTGCTGTTTTAATTAATTCTTCCACTTTTGGTCTGCACTAAAAATAGTCTGCACTGAGCTGTGAACCTTTCAATAAATCAACCATTCTCTCAAATAATGATTTCCTTTTGTAAACCAATGGCTAAGGGGAATTCATAAGGCTTCAGTTTTTAGAGTCAATTATTTTAGGCACATGGGGGGGGGGGGGGGGGGAGACAACAAGCCTTCAGAATTATCTAAACTTTACATTGATACAGCTGATGAATTCTCAAACACCCTTGTTCAATGAACTGCAAACCATGCAGCTCTGTTGTCTCCCCCCTTTCAACCTCTGGAGTCAGCAGGCTACCACGATTATGCATGACTTGGTGGTTCTTTCCAGGCAATCACCTGTCACAGATTGGGATGGGATTTGAGAGGGTTTCCACGGCAATCCGGAGTGCATTTCAAATTAAATCAGGGAATTTTGCAAGAGAGATACCTTTCCTGATCACTTCTGTGGCCGGGATACTGCCTTCTATCATTGGTGTGGAGATTGACAAGGCCTTCCATTCCTTCTTCTTTTCTTCATCATTCATGACCTTCTTCTTTACTTTCCTTCATATTTAATTTGGAATCTTTTTTTTTTTGGTTATCCTTCCCCCTAAAAAAAAAAAAAAAAACCCTCTTAGTTCTCTAATGTTCAATGCAAGATTTATATAATGTCATATACAGCACTTGATACATAATTCCTCCTCCATCTTCATCTTCCTTTTGATCTTCATTCATTACCTATATCACAGATATCTTTCCCAGGTTCATGAGTTTCTCCTCCTCTTTCTCTTCTACACCCTTACCTCTCTGGGCTCTCTGTCACCATTGTCTGATGCCCCTCCCGTTCTTTTTCTTCACTCCTTACCTTTCATCCTTTTCACCCCTTACCACAATCTTCCCATGCTCCATCACCTTCTCCCAAGATGGATCTAACCCCAATTCTAAATCGTCATCTTCTGATCTTCTTACCATTCTCAGATATATCTCAAATAAGTGCTAGAAAAAAAGAATACGTAGTTTCATTCATGTTATTGATTAGGGAGCACCAGGGTAAAGTGATGAAGGCTCTCATACCAGAGGTTCTGAGTTTGATCCTTGCTTGGTGCTTGCATCCTTGGACGAGGTGTTTCACCCATATGTGTCCCTCTCAACCCAGGTGTGTTGAAGGCAGCGAAAAAAATACATGGGAGTGTTGAGCGATTTCGCTCCCACAAGCTTTGAAATCGCACTCGCCTACCCAATAGAGAGAGCGATCAGAAAAAATAAAATCGTTCCCAGTTTACTCCGCCATTTTGTCCGGATCCATTTGAATGCGTAATCCATACATCTATGTGCCCAGCCTAGTCCAAGACATCAACCTAATGTAATGCAAAGTATTGGCGTGTGCGTGCGAACATTAAGTGTCACATGTGGGCTATGAAAATCCGCTGCGATACTCAGCTGCTCCCCATACAAAACACATACATTTCCGCGAGGGGCTCGCTGAAAGATAGACTGCTCAGACTAGCCTGGAAATCAATGCACGCTCTGCTTTTATACAGAGATCATACGTGTTGCCGAAAGAACCTATCTAGAGTGGGTTGTATTCGGTGATGCTAGAGACAACATGCAAGATTATGCAGGGTTTTTCTTTGGCTGCGCTGTCAACTGAGTCGGCCCCGCTGCCCTGCCGCACGGGTGGCCCAATTGCGAAAGCAAAAAATAATGATCATATCACAATGACCGTGCACTAGTGTGTGGGTTTTTGCTCTGGCCTGATTGGGGGGATTACTTGTAATTAAATTGCTGTTATTTTTTTTTCTTTTTGCTCTCATACACATTACAACACATTACGTACTGCGTGTACACGGACGGCAGAAATTGTATGCCTAGTTGGGGTGTGTCTGGACAGGTTGTGTATCCGGACAGTTGATTTTAAACAGCTATTTGAAAAAGTTTACAAGCAATATTTCTTAACATTTTTAGCACAAAGTGTTAGACAATATTATAAAGAACAATTATTGATGATGATTAGCAATCTTCAATGCATAGTTTTTGTTTAAAGGCATTGGCTAACATTGTTATGATTTAAAAAAAATCTTGTTTTGTTACTTGAAAATGGGATAAACATAAGGGTTATAGTGTAAAAATACCAGTCTGAAAGCTTCAAAGTATAATATCCACAGGAAGTATTTTTAAATATTAAAAATGTGAGCCAATGTTTGAAAAATATACGAGGGTCGGTTGCCCAGAATAGACATAAGGAGTGCGCATGCGCGTATGACTCACCTTACCGTACTGTGTGTATTGGCGTATCATTCTGCGGGAGGCACATAACGGCATTTTCAAATTCAAGCAAAGTGGTCCTCTTAGTGATTGTCTCGTGAGACGAAGGATAATAAAATCGCCGTTTGTGTCTAACTTACACTTTTTCATTCCAAATTATGGTTGGTTTCAGGGTTTTTGAGTACAAATACAAGTATTCATACACATGTTTCATCTTAGTTTGAGAATTTTTTAAATCAGCTACTCACAAAGTTAGCCAATGCCTTTAATCCAAAGACAAAAAAGAAGGCTTCATTTTTGTTACGTGTCCGGACACCCAACCTCCCATCATACACGAATAGTTGGCGATCGGACGTTTGCACGAATGGTTGTATACATGTCGCAGCCCCAGTGTAAACCCGTCCATATTCCCTTCATGGGCCACTAAACAACATAACTTCAAATTTAACGTTCGTAAAATATTAATAATTACAAGCGATATTTTTCTCTTTTTTTATTTTGAAAATGCCTCTGGCAACCTAAAAAATGGCTCTCTGAAATTGAAAAATGGCTCTCGTGAATTTGTGACCAATTAGAAAAATGGCTCCGGCAAAAATTTTTTTTTTCCCTGGTTGAAGGTGGGGTAATAATGTTTGCCAGGCCTGCAGGAAGAGCAGTGGTACACTCATGTGGCTACCCTGGGTAAATAAAACTCAGTTGATGTTCTTACTTTTACTCTCTATGCTGTTTTCTCCTATTCCAGTTTTTCTTATTTCATGCAGTGCACAACCCCTTTTTGCATACTGAATGTTATTGAGTAAATGCAGCAGTGGTTATGTTGTAATGAACCTAGGTAATCAAATATTAATATCACCCTTTTGTGTTTATTTTATTTTGATTTTCTCAGCTCTTTGAGAAATGGATATTGCATTTATTTAGAGAGAAAGATCAGTACTTTGGACTTGGTAATTCTGTTATGAAGCTGTGGAGAGGCTGAAGGCTTGTTTCAGAAATGGGTATGCAAGTTTTTGACAGATGTTACGCTCTACTCAACAGCTTTTTTCAAGCACCCATCCATGCTAGGATTTATATTTCATAATTTCTGTGTCATCTGAAGTGCTTATTAACCTCTCCAAGCTGTCAAGTTCTCTCCACCATCTCCTGCCATCACCCCCTCAAGATGAAGTGCGGTGGTTGCCATGGTGAGATGGGAGAAGCGGAGGCAAGACCTCTGGGAGGCTTTGAGTGAGAAGGATCAGGAGCTAGGGTAATCCACCAGACCTACTCATTTGTCTGAGTGATGACACCTTTTTATTAGCGACAGCCAACAGCACGATTATCTGGATTAGGGGATAGTCTCACTTGGCATGGACGGGGGCTTAGTGTGGCCTTCCCTAGTGGGCTCTCGCCCCTAGGGACTAGCACCATCTGCGTGGTGTGTGGCAAGCCAGTCTTGTATTTGGTAGAGAAGGCCGATACCGCACCCGAATGGATGTGATCATCGCAGAGATCCCCCTATTTTAGATGCAGGTAATAAGTTATGGTATTCATTCGCTGGCCTGTGAAGCATTAATACCAATAGGTCAGTCATGATAGCTGCAGGGTATTCCTAGAGGGAGTGTAGGCTTGCACTCTTGGGGGGGGGGGAGGGGGGTTCTATAAGATGCAGCCACCGTGTGTTTATGGTTGCTTGGGCGTTATAGTAAGGAATACTCATCCCATGCATTAGCTAGCCAAGTGTCTTGAGTGAGTATAATTCCAGGCGACACATCGGTTGCACTTTTTGGAATCAATACTGCGGTGGCTAATTACGCCTTTCCTCCCTTGCGAGCCAGAGACAGTTGTCCGAAATCAAACGCTCGAGGGAGCAGTGCGACAAGAGTCCTCGAGTGCTGGAGAGACAATACGCGACTGTGTTCCCATATCACACTCAAGCCCTATTTGACAAGATAAAGCTCATTCACAGACAGTCGTAGGCTTATAATACTTTTATCCTAGTAGGAAAGTCACCTAGCTTTGTCGTGGCTAATCTGACCAAATTTGTTAAATCATGTTGATTTATTTGGCGCATTTTCCTCTGCGGAAACCCTCAATAATTCCCCTGCTGTTACTCCTTCTGTTGGCCGTGTCCTGTCAGAAAAGCCCAGATGAAGCTGTAATAGAATTAGCGCCGATAAAGTTGAATTTTGTTTTCTTCGCAGTGAGCCAACACAGCAGGGCTGGAGTATTAACTCATTTTGATTTGAGAGTTTGTTCTCGATCATGCTCGCTAGACAAACTCACTCTGACAGCTGTTGTTGATACAGTCAGCCAGTTATGCAGGGGGTCTGTTCACTTTCTACCAAAAATCTCTGGAAAACTCTCATTTAAATCCACTTCAAACCCAATTTTCTGTTTAAACGCTGATTGTTGATGGAAGACTCTGTCCAACCCAGCTCAGTTTTATTACGAGTATGCTCGATTGACATTGAGGGAAGAATGATTAGGAATTTATAGATTTTAAATGATTCTGTAAACAATTTTTTTTTTTTAGCTTTTGAAAATCAATCTTGTAGAGGTTATTTTTCTTTCTTTCATCTTTTTTTATTCACATCTTTCCTTCACTAATTCATAGCTATCTCCAGATATTTTTTTATCTCTTAGGTGTTATTCTTTTTCTGAAGTTATTGTCTTTCATTCTCTTTTTCTGTATTCATAATTTCACCATTTTTCTTTTTTCCAATTTTCAAAGTCATGAGAATTGATGGGTGGTAAGAATCCTGATAGCAGTGACATCACCTACCACCTACTTTTATCAAGTGATGGCAAGCCTTGAGCATTATTGCCCTGTCATAATTGCAAATTACTCCCCGTTTCCGTACCCCTGCCGAGACCTTAATTCGACCCTGTCAAATACAGCATTCGTTGCCCTAAAAGCAACATGCAGCAATGTCTCCGCATCCTCCTCATGTGTAACTCACCAAGGCTATTTCTTTTTTCCATCTAATTTCTTCTCCTACTTGTTTAAATTGACACATGTGTGTAAATTATGGCATGTGCCTCAGGTGCATCAATGCACCCCTTCCCCTTGTGTTTTTATTTTTTTATCTCTGGAGATACAGTGTCTGGAAGTTTGATTAGTAATTATTAGCTTTAATAGGTTGTTCATGTTATGCATGACTGTAACGAAAGAAGAATGGGTAATTCCAGTTTAATTGGTGATAATTGGTAAACATACCTACTCCTTGAAGTGTTGTCTTTAACAGTACTATGTATTTCTTCAAACCTCTGAATGACAAGAAGTGTTTGTCTACGGTGTGCTTTGATTCATTATTAAGATCACTGCTCTTTCCTCTTAAGATGAATTGTGAGCTCATGTCACTTTGCACATCAGTTGTCACTTATTTCGAGGATCAAAGAGTTCTTTTTATCTAAGAAATTATTGTGAGTATAAATGAAAGCATAATATCACATTTTCATTTCTGTGGAAGTTGATTGAATGGCAAATCATACCCTATGTATTTCAAATATTCAGCTTTGCATATCTGGATCGTTGCAAAATCTAACAAACTCATTCAGGAGGAACTTTTGATTGTATGGAACTAAAGCCATACATCTGGTAGCATGCTGTTACCAAGACACAAAGACTTTACAGTTTCCTGTGACATTCATTTCTCTTCCTCAAACCTTCAACAACCTCCTTCACCCGTCCTTCCTTTCTCAACCAAGCAAGTACAACAATTGTTCCAAAATGGCATGATTCACGTCTCAGAAATTCATTTTCCAATTTCATGCAGGGTAGGGCTGGAAGGATGCATGGAGGGATGCCCAGCATGAGATTAGTGGGCTTCTAAGCTAGCAATAGAGATAGTGAAGGAGAACCATGCTGTTTAAACAGACACTGGTAATTTGTGTGTCTCTGTGGGAGGGCGCCCTTTGTACGATGCTGCCACAGTCCTGCATGATAACACAATGTATTTGATGCCTTTGTACAAAAGTGTGCAACAATGTGACAACCACATTTGCTCAAATATGGAAAAAGAGTTTAGTTTTGTCTCCCTCAGTCTCGCAGCTTACTGCCACTTCTCACTTCCTCTCATATTTTCCATGGCCTCAGAAAATTGACTGTATGGTTTAAGCCAGGTATTGAATATAGAATACTTTCAAGTTGTAGCTACAGAAACTTATTTAGTTTGTTTTTTCTTGCCATGTTTTTATGATGATTTCAGTTTTTCTAAGTTTCAATTTTGTGGACTCTAAAAGGGTCTTTTGCATTATTGCATACATATACCTCTTGTACAATGATTTGACAGAAATAACACATTGTTAGTGTGACTTTGTCATTGGACAGTACAACAGAATCCATTATGAATTACTTTAGTGTGGACACAGCAGAGGCCCTTTCATTATTCAACGGGATACTTAGTAATCCATGCGAGTGAGAATTTAGCATGAAATATTCTCACCCTCCCCGGACGGTGCTTCGATGCTCTTAATGCAGCCCCTAAATGGGTTGTTTAAATCACAGGAGCTAAATTATTCAGCTCACGGAATTAAAGAATGCGCCCCGGTTGGCGAATTAAACCAGCTCTGGGACGCGACACTCTGCGCTCCAATGCCACATCATTTATTCACACAGTCAAACATTAGAGCGTCAGATGTTATTTCCTCGGAGGAATCACGCTCCATAGTAAATGAGTTATGGCCAATCAGTCGCACATTTATCTTGGCGAATCTGATCCTCATGTCTTTTATCGCACCCTATTCAATTCGGCTCCCGCGAGAGGGCTATAATCCAGGGCGAATCCGATAGATGAAGAGTTCTCGATTCGGCTGGATGTCATCTGGGCAGACACTTCATATATCACGCAGAGCAAGGGTGAGTTACGAGTGTCTGTCATCTTAGCAGGGAAAGGAGAGCATCTTACACTTGGTTACCATGACAATACATGCATTTAAAGGAGCAAATGGAATTCATCTATGCAAAATATGCAAGGATTAAAACGTTGAGAGCATAACTCATCTTTGGTAAAAAGAAAGCATTGGTATTGTCATATATTAATGTGAATATTCCTAATAAGAATCTTTGAGAATGGTGTTAAGAGTAATGTGCCTTTTGTTGTTGAGAGCAGTCATAAGAGGAGAAGGGGAGGTGGAATCTGTGTGTGTGGAGAGTGTCATCTAGCTTTCTTTCTTATACTGATTGATTAAATGTGTTGGCTACCAGGGTGAGTATTATTGTATTGGAAAATTGATTAATTTGCCACCACACCACAAAGTCATATTAAGAATAGAACTATGGATGTTTAGTCATTCTCTGAAATCTTATAAACTTTGGAAATAATCTTTTTTTTTTTTTAAAGTACACCTGATTTCCATAGTAGGCCTACCAAAACCTGTAATCATTTCAGTCTCAGTGTATGCTTGGACCATTACTGCTATAAAAGTGAATTTGAGAATGATATTCTGGTGAATTAGATGCACAGATGTAGATGAATACTTTTAGTTGTAAATACTTAACCTCATGCATCATATAGAGATCTATCCAGTGACCCATAACATCAATATCAATTTTAGAGTACTGTGTGCATCATTTAACATATTCCATGATTATCATGACATCATACATATGTGACCCTCTACCACTGACCTTCCTCTCTTATATATTTGATAAAACCCAATCAAAACTAGTTACTCCAGGGGGGCATGCTGCGTCTCTGGGGCTCGCAGGCTCATGTTGTACTTGTTACCAACATCTAAAGGTTATAATCCAGCTTTCAACCAGATGATGATAGGGGTTAGTTATTCATGTCCTGTGCCTGGATATAGACCCATCCCTCCCCCTTTTCCCCCCACCAAAAATAAAGAATATTGAAATTGTTCAGGAAATCCCAGCTTAACCCTCTGTGATATAATTTATATGCTTTAAAGACACCCTCCAAATTTTGGAAATTTGGAAAGCCCCCTCCCCTCCAATTTATGTATTTTTCTTTTAAAACAAGAGATTTATGGGTAAAAATTAGTTACGGATACTTGTGTCCCATATATAACATATACAGGGTTATAACCCTTTATAGTCCTTTGGAAGCACATAGAGACGTTTTAATAATGTGATATGCGCTATACAAGAACGGAATATTATTATTATTATTATAACCAAACGGTTCTTTACGGGTCAGGGAATTTCTGGAAAGTCAAGGAATTTTGAGAATGTGAAAGTGTGAGAACCCTGACCTCAAGCACATTGATGGATGAAAGTTAGTACATTTTTGATGACTAACCTTTGAATATTTCCAAGGTCATTGCCTGTCTGATTGTAATAACATTTCATTCCAATGTTCCACTTTGGTCAACAGATTTGTAGCTCTAAAACTAATTCAATTATCAGTCATCCCAGAAATATTAGACATTGATATATTCCCCATGCCATGTCTGTGCTTTTAAGCTATGTCGCCTCATCTCAGCCATGCTAAATTTGTCAGTTTACAAAATAATTGTGAGCATCATCAACCACAAAGGCGCGCAGCAAAGCTGGAGAAAATCTAATTGATTTGCGGGGATGAGCGGCGCGATAGATTTGACCTAAATTCCCACCGTGCGCTCCCTCTCACTCCAGCGGTGAAGACATGGATGCGCAGATTTGATTTATTGATTTAATTATGCAGATATTTTTTTTGCACAATTTTTTTTTTCCTACAGTCATTCCCTTATGGCTTCTGTGATACCATGTTAACATTGTTTTGATCCTCACTTTTTAGAAGCTGATGTGATGACGATTCCGTTAATGAGCCATGGCACCGTTCTCAAGGCTCTTTTGTCTTCTGTGTAAAACGATTCCTAGAAACAGTGCAAGAGATCAAAAATAGATCAGAGGATTACCAGAAGGAGATAAATATTCCCTGCAAGCCTTATAATGATACATACCACTACCAGATGAGGTTCTAGCATCTGTTTGGAAGAAGAAACCAACATCCTTGTGGAATAATCATGTGTTTACAATTTTTTTGCTTTAACAAAAATATCTTTAATACTCCAAAACAATAAGTTTTTCTTTTGGGATGAGGAGGAAGCATGCCCAAGAACAAAGGTGTGAGGATATTGGAAAGAACATGTTGGAGAATGAAGTTATGTAAATGCGAGGGAGGATGGTGATGATGGTGATGTTGATATTGATGATGCTGATGATGGTGATGGTGATGGTAAGGTTAATGTGATGATGATGTTGTTGATAGTGATGACGATAATGATAATGATGATGAAGATGATAGTGAAAATGATGCTGGTGACGACAATAATAATGTTGATGTTAATAGTGATGATGATAATGATGGTGATGATGATGTTGACGATGATGACGATGATGATGATGATGATGATGAGGATGATGGTGGTGGTGATGATAATGATGATAATGAAAGTCTCAGAGCTTATTGATGAAATTAAGCAAGTTAAGAGAGGGATTTAGCAATGTAATTGACACACAAAGGATGATATTTGAGGATAAAAATACGGAAAGAAAGAAGATACATATGAAATTTATATCACCATGACCTCCTGAAAGGCAGTCATATGTATCATCTTTAGATTCATATCTCTGCCACCCTCTGTGTATCAAAGATTGACAAGACCTCTAATCTTTTCAAAACTCATCTCAGAAGGAGACAAATCTCCATCACAGCACCAATCCTGACCTCATATGACCTTTTTCGTTCACTTTCAGCATCATTCAAATCCTTTGGAATCATCCAGGTTCCATAACTTTGTGCTTTTCTGCCAATTTTCTTGTTATCAACTCCAAATTTCATCATTTTAGTCTGCTTCCAATGATCCCTATCCCTACTTCATTCTGAATTGTGAAATTTTCCACGGTTCGATAAATGTGATTTTCTTGCATTGTTTCCTTTTTTCTTGGCCAGTTCAAAACATCTTTAATAGGGAAGGGAGTCCTTTCCAAAATGTATTATCTACAAGATTCGATACCTCGTAGTTTGTTTCGTTTCATGTCAGATATGATATGAAAATCCATACTTTTCAAATTTTATACCGACTTTGTTAATTTCATATGCAAAATCTTCTATAATCCTAGTGCTTGCCCACACCCTGCTGTTAATATTGCATGGTGCTGCTTCTTAATAAAAGTATCATGAACATCATTATTTCTTGTATGGTTTAAAAACAGTGTTCGTGCATACATGTCCAATGGGTCTTGCCCAGAGTTATCTCAAACTTAGTCTTCATATCAAAAGCTAATTATTATCGGTATTATTATCCTGTAAGGGATAGTTGGTCATCATGAATGGTGAAATTTTTTTTCGTGGAACCTGTAGTCATTGAAAGGAGAACTACCCCAAAGTGTAATCTTTGTCACATTAGGGTGCTGAGTTAGTAGTCATGTTTCACCTTTGGTTCATATGCTCATGAACTGTTGTTCTACATACTCCAATGAAAACAGCGATCAGATACAAGGTCAATTGCTCTGCCAAGATGAAAGAGTGTTTCATTTCAATCACATACTTGTCAGCTCTGTATTCGGGACAGGAACTGCCTCAGGGTTTTCTTCTTTCAATTCACTTGACTCCATTTTATGCACTTTTCACTATGTCTGTCTGCCTCTCTGTCCATCTATCTGTCCCCATTTCTGTCTGTGCCTTTTCATTGGCTGATCTTCCCTCCATCCTTTCCTCTTATTCTTATATGGTTTCTTCTACCTTTTCTGCATTTCGATTTCCCTCCCCTGTTTATTTTTCTCTTCATATTGTCTTCTGTTTTCCTTCATTCTTCTTAGTACCCTCTTGGCTGTTTTTCTCCATTTTTTTTCTTTGATTTGTCTTGCACTCTCCTTTTTCTCATCCTCCTCTACCACTCAGTTTATCCTTCAGTCCATCTTATTCTGTAAACATGTTGCCAATTTGGTAGTGATCTTCATCCTTGCTCTTTCAAACCCTCATTATTGCATCCATTCTAGAATTGATTACAGTCCTTGTGGTAACAGGTTGAATCTCATTCATTCTAAAACCTTCTTTCTCTTTTCATTCTCTCTCTCTCTCTTTCTTTCTCTGTCTCTCTCCCATCTCTCTATCTCTCTTGTGGAGAGGGCCAAATGAGAGAGCCCCGCCTTGCATGCATCGGCCCAATTTGGGGCACTGATTAGTCTTGAAAACTTAGCCGAGACTTCATTAGCTGGCAATTGTTTTCAATTTCGGGGTGCCGAACCCTGTCAAGGTTGCTTGACTCCTTGCACAAAGGACGACTGCATGTAGGTAGGCGTGATGGATCTTCATCTGTGAGTTGATGTGGCTGCTGAATGCTCTGATTGCTTCTGAGTGAAGATACTTATATTGCCATTTTGTGCTATCTGTTTGTATTATAAAATGTGAAGAGATTCATTGGGTTCTTTGTATTTTGCTGTCTGGGGCAAATGAATTACTGGAGAATACATACGTAGGTGCATCTAGGGTGACTCAGGATGAGGGATGCATCATGGTATGTCAGTCTAAGTGTGCTCTCATTAGGATGGATTGAATAAATGCATACTCTAAGTGCTTTTTAGTTAATTTAGTTAATTTAGTCAATTTAGTTATGTGTATCTTTGCAGCTTTGTAGATTGAGAAAATCATTTTTATAATCATGTTTTTTTTATATGGATATGAAGAGGTTATAAGTTCCAGTTATTACAAAATACTGTAGTACGTAAATGAAGTGCTTCATGTTTATATCCAGGATTTTATGTCATGATATGTCTTCAGTAATCGGAGATAAGCTTCTCCTCTACACACCCTTGACAGTTTCTAAAGTCTGGAAGATCACATTGATTACTGTAACTCTCTTGAAGGACTGGACAGCCTTTCTCACCAAATTGCAATCAGCAAGGAGCATTTTGTGATAGCGGTTCAACCAGTATCCTTGCCTCTTCTAAACAGATCATGAGAATTGGTTCAAATGATTGGCTGGGGAGGGGAGTTATTGATGGATGTAATACAACGCAGCCTCAATTTACCAGGAATCACGTCCAGATTGAGTTTCAATTTGGAGATTGATAGCTCTCGAAAAGGGAAAGGAATAGCATAACATGTTTAGAAACAAACCTGGTGTAATGTAAGCCCTCTGTTGCCAGTTCCAGCACGCAAACCTGGTGAGCATACGCTCTCGGGATGCTGTGGTGAGGAGGAAGGAGGGGTGGATGGAGAGAAAATAGCGAGAATAAGTTGAGCACAGAGGATGCCAATCCAAATTGGTAGGTTAATTATTTCCCCCTGAGTGTGCGAATTCAATTTGGTGTCAATCTGGGATCGGGGCTAAGTTAGATTACGGCTTGATCAGATTAGCGGCGTGCTGGGGGAGCTGGCTTGTTTGTTACCTGCCTCATACTATTTGTGATCTCATGACATGATGTAAATAATGCATGGCCCATGTCCCAGCCCAATGTCTAGATCTGTTGTTGTTTTTGGCGTTCGTGGTGTCGGAGATGCTTGATGCTGCAAAGCCGATGGTGTTATAATGGGACTGGGGGAGGATGATTGGAAGCACTTAGGGAATAGTGAATATGGAGATGTATTTATGGCAGAAGGAAGAGTAAGATACTACGCTATAAATTGAATTAAAGTTTCTTAAATGAAGAAATTTGGTTGATAGCAATTTTTATTGAGTCAAGAACACAGATGAATTGAGAATGCATTGATCCAACATGTATCAGTATCATGTTCTAATATCATACTGTGTTCTACTCTAATATTAGAGCATCTTCTTTGAGAACAGAATGGCATTTTTCTTCAATTGTACATGATATTATTATTATGTGGAGTATCTATATTGTTTAATAATGTATATTCTTTGTTATTTCAATGTTCTTTCAGGAGACCCAGTGCCAAACTTCAACTCAACCACACCCCAGATCAACGGGGATGCAAGCCCCTCCCCTCCGGAGCCAGCAGTGCCCCCGCCCACAGGTCACTCGTTTCCTCCAGTCAACGCTGCCCAGCAAGACTCGATCATCAGCAACAACTCAGTCATCACCGCCGCCACAGGAGCAGCCTCGCTGCCTCACCACCATCCTCTCTCTACCACTACCACTATCACAACCACTACCATCTCTGCCTCTAGCAACAACACCTTCAACGTCAGCAGCAATGTCATCCAGAGTAACCCAGCCCACCACTCCCGGTTATCTTCGCAGGGTCTAGGGGGTCCACCCCGCCCTCCCCAGGATCTTCCTCCTCCTCCAACCCAGGAGCTCCTTCATCAGGATCCTGCTCTGCTGGAGAAGGAGAGGAAGAACGAGAGGGACAGAGAGAGGGAACGACTGAGAGATCATTCATTGGATAGAGGAGATAACAGAGGAAGTAGCTTCAGTAAAGGACCAGGTTGGAATAGGTAGGTTTATCTTCTCATTCTTTACATTTTTAATTTATTGTAGTCAGTACTACTCAAATTATCATCACTGGAATCCCAAGTAGACTATACCATAAATGATCGCTGAGACAGTATCAAGTTTTATTACATGATAAGTCAAGATTCCTATATTTGATTTTCTTTGAAGGGAGTAAGAAGCTTTGAGGAAAGCAAACCTGTGATGTTAGACCTAAAACAGATCAGGCAAAGAAATAGAAAAGGCCTGTATGAAAACAAATTTTCACTTTAATCGAATTTGAGGCAAAAAAATCCTTTCTTACAAATAATTCCAATAGCTTTAGGGCATGTAATGAAAAAGCTGTGATCTTGTCTTATAAAGGAAGAATAGTAAGGAAAACTATAGAGAGAATCTTTTACATTGTTGACATTTCTTGGTTTTGAATGAGAGCATATGACACTGAACAGGCTGGCACAAGATGACCCCTAGATGGCAGTATTCAAGGTGAGAAAGCAGGCCATGAAGCAAAGTTAGCTGTCACCCAGTTTGAGGGAACTCCCCCTGCTGCTTCCTCTGCTGTACTCACAGCTAGTTCATGAGTCATCAGTGAATGTCAACAGAGCATTGAAAGACAGCTTTATAATATGTGACTCTCGGCTGAAATGTCGTTGAGATGAATATCTTTCTGGAGTTGAGTGCCTTTCTGTTGCTTGGAATTAAAGCGATTATTCAGTTCTTTGCAGTTTGTACCTTCAGCAATGGAAAGTAATAAGCAACATGGAAAGTTAGGCAACACTGGCCATAAATGTGGATAATGTGGTGAAAACTTCACTTCCCTGAAAATTGACTGATTTTAGGGTGAAAAACTACAGATTTTCAACATCTCCCTGATTCATACATGATTACCTCCATTGGATTGTGTGTAATAGAGAAAGATCTCCCTGATTTCTCAGTAAATTCCTCCTGAAAGGTGAATATTGAAGTTGGCAGCTCTGCATTTGGCTGCATGCAAAAGGGAAATAATGAAGATGGAGATCAAATTGTTCACAACAATGGTTTTCATGTAGAGTATTGATCAGTCCAAATTTTACAGAGGTCCATTCTACTTTGTGAAATCCTTATATTGTGACCAAACTAGACGACAGTCTTTGAATCAAAGGATTGAAATTAATCATTAACTCAAGTTATACTTACAAGAAAAAGAGTGGAACAAAAGGAGTTTATATATATATATATATATATATATATATGTGTATATATATATATATATATATATATATATATATATATATATATATATATGGGTATATATATATATATATATATATCTCAATATATATATATATATATATATATATATATATATATATATATATATATATATATATATATTTCAATATATATATATGGGTATATATATATATATATATATACCCATATATATATCTATATATATATATATATATATATATATGGGTATATATATATATATATATATATATCTCAATTTCAATTTCCTTGAACAAAGATTTGGATGAGAAAATGATTGCATGAGATGACCAGATACACTTGCTGTGTACCTTGGGAGGAAAGACATGGAGATGCCTTTTGGAATTACTGCGTTACTTTGGATATGCAGAGGAAAAGGCAGACCTGTGAACCCCACCTTTGATCAGTGTATGGAGGTATGAGTGAGTCAGAGCTAAGGACTATTCATTCATCTGTTACCAATCTGACTCACGTTAACAGGTGGGAGAGGGTAAGGGTAGGCAGGGGGGTAATCAACCACCCTCTTCTACTGTCCTTGTCTATGGCTGTTAATTAGCTAATTGATTGGATTAATGGTCCAGTATCATGTAGCTTGAGAGAGTTCTCATTTAACGATGAAGGAGAAGACGCCGGTAATTAGGTGTGGAGATGAAAGATGAAGGTGGCAGAGAGGGGAATGCCTTCTTGGTAATGTTCAGGTCATGTTGATGTTGCACCCTTCCTACTGGTATTGTATTCCTATCCTACTGATGGGGGAAGTCCGTCCCCCAGTCCCACCCATTCCACACATCTCTGATTTGACAACAGGATAATTAGCAGCACAAAGTAAGAACAGGAATGTAGACAGGGGAAAAGTCTTCAAAGTAGAAAAACTATGGACAAAGCAAAATAAAAGAGAATAGTTGATGAACACATTAAACTGATAATAAATAAGCTCACTATTTATGGCATGTCCACATACATACATTTTCTGTTTTTTTGTATGAATCCTAATGATGTTTCTAGTTTACTGTAAACAAATGAAAAGGAAAAGAGTGAAAGTAATTTTGATAGATAGTTGGGTGTGGTATTTTGTGGTAGGGTTGGAAGTGACAAACTTTTAGCTGTTGACCTAAATTTCATTCAGCCATCAGAATTTCATTACATAACAATTGATAAAAATATCAGTTGAAGTCAATTGATGACTGCGATTGAATTATCCATCAACAGGTGCTGGAATGACATTAACAAAAACTGTTTATGGGAAATCTGTGAACTAATCCACCACTGCTTGCTTTTCCTACACTGTTAATTGTGTGGTTTTTATCTGCGGATTTACCTATCACCTGAACGTAATGAGCGCTTCCCTTTTCGTAGACCCTCACATCACCGCATCCATCAAGATCACTCGGTGACCTTGATTGTAACGTGTAGAATTACAGATCTCTCTTAACCCTAATCCCTGGGATTACTGTCAAGAAAGTGTCTCATGGTCTTGTGCTTGAATTGACACCACCCTCCCCCCTCAACTCTGTCATGTTGCATTAGCTTTGCCTGTCACATTTTAAATAGGTTGATCTTTTCTCACTACAACCTCCCGACCTCTTCATTCTCTCCTATTCTTTCTCCATTCCCTGTCTCCCTCCTTTTCTCTGTCTTTCTCCTGTCCTATCTATGGATCCGTCTTTCTTTCTTTCCTCCCCCATTCTGCTTTCCCTCTAGCAAATTTATACTTTTTTTCCCTCTCATTTCATTCCATTTCTTTCATAAACATAGAAGTCTCCTTTGGTCTTCCCTCATGCTAGTATGAAAGGCATTACTTTGTTCTTTTAAATTGTCCTGATTTAAAGTTCTTTCATCAGGGTATCCCTATATACAGACACAGAACAACTTCCCTCCTTCCTCGTGGGTCGTTTATTACCCTTACATCCTTCAAGTACTTCTCTAACCTATGCTATAATTTCTGGATATCTAATACCCCAATCCATACCTATTTGTGAGCCATCCTATACAAGAGGCTTACCGATACTTTACCTTAATCAGTGAAGGAAATTTGTCACACTCTTGTCCTCCCACTTCAACGAAGACAGATTCTCAGGGGATGTCATAGCAGAAAAAGAGGGAATAAATACTACTGGTTTAAAAAAAAAAAAAAATTATAGGGTAACCTCCTTTGCCAGCTATGAGATCAAATATTTGACTGCAGGATTTGACATCGTTGACTGGATTGTATTTAAGGAGATCTAATATCAGTAAAATTTGAAGTGGATATGTTTGGAAATTTGGTAGTGGAAATGCATAGAATGTGACCTTCCAAGATAGTTTTGATGAGAGTTACTGTCCTTTTCTCTATACTACCATTGTCAACATACATGTACCTGTACCTCTAAATGTTGAACTTTATAATGTAGATAGCTCAGCGATATATAGCTTCTGGGTTGGTGTTAATTGTGAAAGGGAGATGGAGGGAGATTATAATACATGCAGTTTTTAAAAAAATGTATGTGTAATGGTTATGATGATCAGTTCAGAGGTGTTGCTGTTTTCAATTTGGAAGATTAGTGTTGGAGGAGTGCAGGGATGGAGAGGGGGGAAACATCCCAAACCATCCATTCAATGTTCAACAGATCATCAGGAAGTAGGAGGGAGAAGCAGTCCCGTTAGGATGTCCAAACAAATTACTGATGATGATCTTCATCTCGGTTTGTTTATCACGCTATGACTGCCAGCATTCGGTTTGAATTCCTCAACGTAATTGGGACAAAATAAAAAGAAGGAGGGCAAGAAATTGCAAATTCCATGCAAGCGACTTGATGCTGACTGTGTCTTTTGTGATGCTCCTTTTTAGTGTAGTTAGAATAGAGCAGATTCTTGCAGTGGTAATTGGATGATTTGAGGAGGAAATTGGGAACAAATCTTCCCCCTTCACCACACCCCCTCCTCCATCATGTCTTGAGATGAGATGGGAGTCTCTTGGGTGGGGTAGTCGCTCCCTGATGAGGAGGGGGTGTGAAGGACAAGCATTCCTCAGAGACACATGTTTGTGCTGGCCCATAATTAGCAGGAAATATGAGTAAATTAGGTCATTCCTCGCTACAAAGGATCATCAATTTCTAAGCCAGGCTCTGGTGCCTAACGACCCGTTACCTCGGTCTTTCCTCGACATCACCATCGTCGGGGCTCCGATTACCTTCTCCGGTATGACATTAACTGCGCAGGAAATGTGACAAACTGAGTTTGTTCCAGTTTATGAGAAAGCGCCTGGGTAATAATTGAATTTTGTCGGTTGTTGTCGTTATTATGCGTCCTGATAGAGATTGAGTGATGCTCCTGTTTTGGAAGGCTGCCTAAAGAAGGGTGTTGTTGCTGCCTGATTTTTTTTTCACTGAGCTCACTGCTTGACTTGGAGCTTGCGGCTTGTGTTGCCGTTTGCATCGACTGACAAAGGCGGTGATGAGTGGAGACCCCATGAGACAGCTGAGAGCGTTATTCATCCATTAATGCCCATCATCGTAATGACTCCGTGGATAGGCTTGGGATATCGGTGATACGTGCACTCTCGTAGCAAAGGGGCAAGTCATTTGCTCACAGCAACACCTCGCATTCAGCCAAGCATTGCTACGCCTACCCAGCATTCCCTAGCCTCAGGTAGACCATGATCAACACAAGGAGGTGATGTGAAAGGGCTTTCCTCAGGATCAGCTTGGGGCAAGATTAAGTTGCCTTGGGATCAAGGAGACGCTTCCCTGCTTCCCCCATCCGAATCCTTTCAGCTGAACCTAGGAATTCCTCGGCTTATGACAGGAGAGAGGGACCCTAAGTCCACAGATTTGCAGCTGATCTAGTGTTATTAGGTGTGCGGGAGACACATGTAAAGAGGAATAAAAAAAGCACTGGCCCTGTGTTGTTGAGATGATGACAAGTCATAGCCATTTGGGACTTGAAAGCGAGTTGCTTGGATTTGCACCTCGGCTAGATCATCCATCTTAGGAGGGCCTGACGCCTCCCCTTCTAACGATCTCAAATAAGCTGCTCTCCATATCATGGATTAAATCGTTGGAAATACCCAGTTAGTTTGCTATGCCACTCTCAACTTTGTGTGATTCCCAGTGCAACATGATACATGGAAATTGCCTATAGGGGTGTGCCGTTAGCTTTGCTATCGATTCATCATGGGTTTGGAGTCCTTGTTCTGAATTATAAGGGATTTTTAGCATCATACTGGAATTAAGACCTGAGCAGAATGCTACACAATCCAGATTTTTTTGTGTGTGTTTTGAAGTCTAGTTTTTTCTGTGTAGGAGAATAAGGTGAACAGTACATTCCACTGGCAAGTAAGTTACTTATTATGTTATTTTTAATATTTGTTGAATATTATCATTATTTTGAAATTTACACTCCCAATACATATATGTCCATTAAGATTTTTCAATAGGCAGTAAATGTAGACTACACTGTAGGCCCTTTTTTCTTAAGGCTTGCTAACAGTAGATCTCATAGTTATGCACACTATTGGAAACTGCTGTACTATTGTCAAGTATCTGTAATGCTCACTCTCATGTTTGACTAAGTACATTAGGAAAAACAAGTGTTTGTTGAGCAAGATGTTGATGTGTACCTAGAGTATCCTGGCAGTGGAAACAAGCCTTGTTGTGCAAAGAGTTCAATGGATTGCCCGTAAGACGAGCGAGGGCAAATCAACACGTGATAGGGGGAGAAAGACTCGAGAGTAGCTTTAGCGATCTGCTGGAAACGCTTTCCACCTAAGCCCCCCTAACCCTCGACGGAGATCTCCCGACACCCATCGTGGAATGCCCAACTTCCGCAGAGATTTCTGCGGCTTTCCACTCACCTTTTTTCAGTGAATTGCCGTCGATGGTGATCAATCGATGGTGTTACCTCTCTTGCTCGGATTCCTGTCGATTGGATGTTTCTTTTTAGAGCAAGGACGCCATATTTGTGATATGTCCCAGGAAGTTGGAGAAATAATGATAACTGTGAGAGGAAAAACAGCAACAAGTTGTGGTTTTGGATTGGATTTAGTATCTGCAAAGCATAGGAAAAATAACAATGTCATCTGATCTAGGACATTTAAAGGAATATAATTCTTTTACATAGCTTGTGAGTATTTTTTTTTCATGATGAAGCATTTGTAAGGTGTAATATCTAAGATATTTGATATATGTAATGAAATGCTGTGTTAACAGTGAGGGGCGGATTTTATGTAGCATGTCTATACAGCTTTCTTTTACACAGTAATTTGTGCTTGTACAAGATTTCTGATCACAAATTTGTTAGCAGTAACCTTGAAGTTTTGAAAATTTTGAAAAGGAGAAAAGTAGTTGTAAAAAAAGTTGAGCTGGGAATGAATTAGAATTACTTTGGGTTATAAATTAGTAAATGAATAATTATGGGATTACTGCAGCGAAAGAATGAAATCATGCAAGATGCCCATCTCTTAGGATGGGAATAGTTTTAGGTTGATCAATGAAGAAATCAGATTGTTTAACCCTCCTAGCTTTGGATTCAGAATATAAGTTACAAATGTGATCACAGAACCCACATCATTCTTCTGAAGTACAGTTTCATCCAAGGGAACTAGAAATCTTGGCTTGAAATCAGAGATGTGCTTTATTCAATATGCAAATAGGGTAACAAATGGTAGATTTAATCTAGATCTAGTCTTCTCGGGGTTGCTTTTTCCTTGTCTCCCTGATTGTATGTCCTATGTGAAGGAGATTACGACACGCTGGGCACATTTATTCGAACGTGATTTTGACTCCGCAATTTCAGGGAAAAGGATGAAATTGAGCATCTTCAGCATAGCTGCGACCTGAAACGCTCATCGACCAAGAATAAAAGAAAATCAATGGGAATCAATACATAGCTACGCTTTGCCAGGAAATGAGTTCGGAAACATGCGTCAGGGAAAAAAAATAATAGCATCCATCGATGGGAGATGGGGATGGCAGACATTTTGAGGAAGCATTTTTTGTATTTCAATTTTGAATATTTGGTTTGAAGATCTTGGATGAGATTCTTTTTATTGTTCTGTGACATTTCTTTGTGTTGTTATTTGACATTTTTATACCATTGTTGGATACTACAGTGGATGTAAACCCTTTTCTTCCCTGAGTTTCTTAAAATTGATGGAAATGGCTGATATTTTGAAGAAGCATTTTATGCTGTCAGTTCTTCAGTGTTTAAATATCTTGAATGTGTTTTTGGTATGCCAAGTAACATGATCCTTATTTTTTCATCTAGATTTGTTAGAATGAAAATGAGGAGATATTCTGTGTGCTGATGTTAATTTTAAAAAAAAAACCCGAAACAAAACAATGTTGATAATAATTAATGATCTATCCATTATAATCATTATCATCATAATTCAATAAAGTCAGCATTTTCCTTCTCAGGGAAGGATACAGCCATAGACATATAATAAATTTACTAGACGAAAAACAGCATGTGCGGATATCATTACGCGATATGGAATAGGCCCCGCCTCTTTCGGATCATTTGAAGGGGCTATGATATCGATAACACTGTTGCATTATTCATATCTATTGCAGTGTATCAGTTTTATTGTGACACTTTGATTTTATGCGCATCTGTTGCGCATTTATTGTGCATTAACTGCGCATGCAGTAAGCTGATGCGTGTTATGTTTCGTAATGCGTACAAACAAATGCTACTAGTTGGAAGCATCTTACAAAATGAATTATTCATTTTTTATCATGAATATTAATGCGTGCTTAGGTTGGCCTTCTAATAGATCTGGACAAAATGGCGGAGCTTTAGAGGTCTGGATACTGCCTTTATCATCACGATGACACTCCCTTTCTCCACTTCTTCTTGTCATAAACATCCTCCTCTTTTAGACCAACCTTACTGCTTTCTTTCTGCACCATATCTTTCCATGTCTTCCTGTTATCTCACATTTTCTTGCAGTATTAGTTTTTAATGGCATGAAGATGCGTAAGTTGTGTACTCAGTATGATATATGACGGAAAAAAATATTCTGTCATGTTCACATTATTATTCCCTTCAACTCATTGAAAGACAAAATGTATTGTAATTGCTAACAAGTGGTTATTGAGACTAAATCTTCTTCTAGAACTTCAGACATTTATATTTTTCTGATTTGTCTTGTTATGGCAGAAAAAGTTAATCAGATTCATCTTCAGCCAGTCTCTTAAAATGCAATCCTTCAAACTTCATGTCTAATTGATCAACCCGTTCAGCACTATTTAACTTCAGTATAACACGCATTTTCCTTTGACCCCAGACTGAGTTATCACAGTCTTAGTATTCATCGGATTAAGATAGTGAGAATTTTCCTCTTTTTGACAAAATAAGCCTAGACAAAACATACACTGGTTGTCACTTATTGTGACAAAATGCATTTCCTTTAGTATCATCAAGCTGTTTGTTTTTCAAATTAACATTGTCATGGCTGCTTCCATTAATGGTTGTCAGCAGAGTTTTACTCCTCCTGAACGGTATTAATATAAACATGTGATAAAAGTTATGAATTTTGTAGTAGAGAACTAGAGTGATAAATGTTAAAGGCTCCCAGGACTTGATATTTGATCCAGGCAGTCCTGGAAATGACTCATAAATATCATGACAGTTCAAAATGTGTGCATTGATAACACTAGATTATACCAACATGTGTTCTTTAGATATTTATTCTTTGATGTTTCTAATAGTATATTTGTGTGTTGTTGTGTTATTTTTTTCATTTTCACCACAGATATTTTATATTAGTTGTCACATTGTATAACAACAAAGTACTACTTTAGAAAATTGTGGTACTCTGTGTTGTAAAATATCTGCAAGACTTGAAGTTCTTAAATGTTATTGTTTCTTTTGATAATGGCCTTTTTTCATGGCTGAATTTGGAAAGGATTCATAAAAATGTATGAACACAAGATATTTTTATCCAGGCATGAGCAAAATACTTCCATAATCTTATTTTTTTCCTCTCAAATATTTGTCTTTCTACAGTAATTCCAGTCACATTGGGCCGCCCAACCAAGGGGCACGAGGCACCCCTACTCAACGGTCCTCTACCCTTCAACCTTACCCCACACCCCAGTATCCTCAGCACAATAGCCAACCCAAGGCCCCACCCCCTCACCCTAACCCCCACATGTTCTCGTCCCCCTTGCTGCCACCACCGCCCCCATTAACATCGAGCACACCACTGGCAGGACCCGCTACGGGACAGCCTCCTCATTACCCAGACCAGCCATCGTCACACTATCCACGTAAGTTTATCAGCATGACGGCAACTGTACTTAAACTAGTGATCACAGTTATATTAAATGTATACAATATTTTTAATATGTGATAATAATAATAATGTATTTATTCATTAAATGAAACATATTTATTCAGCATGACAAGATCAGTTAAAAACTGTTTTACATCAAGGTCCTGAGATAAAAAACATGAATATTAAAAGGAAATTACAAAAGATTTATAAACAGTATAATGGAGGTAAGATAAAATTAAGTTATTATATAATTATGATGGGCATAGGAAAGTATCACAGTAAAAATTCCTAAATAATTATAAAGATAATAATGATAATAAAATGATATTAATAAGAATTGTAATGATGATTATAATAATAAAATGATAGTAATGATAATTGTAATGATGATCATAGTAATATTGATTTTATCATCATCATTATCATCATAATGACAACAATAATGAAATTCATATTAATGATAATTCTTATTATTATTGTAATTATAATAATGATAATAATTAGTAGTAGTTGTAGTAGTGGTAGTTGTAGTAGTAATAGTAGTATCATTATTATTATGATGATGCTGATTGTTATTATTCTGATGATGATTGTAAGGGCAGCAGTTTATATCCCTTTCTCCTTGAAACTGGGTTTGTGGTTGTATGACTTTTTAGAAAGAATAATTTTAGTCAAAAATAAAAAAATTGAAAGTGCATACTCACGGCTGCTAACATAGCGAAGGTTGCAGAAAGGCTTTCCAAATCATTTGGTGTATCCATGCTGCATTCGGTTGAGCACTCTGAAAAATTCAAATGAAATGTCAACTGATAGAGAGAAAACACTACACAGAGTATGTACAATGGAGGGATGCCCTTTCCCTGACTTCTAGAGTGGTAGTCAAGAGCAAAATGCAAAAGAAAAAAACAACAACAAACCAAAACAAAGAGGGATTTGGAATGGAAGAGACCCATGCAACAATTGTTCTCTTAGAATGCATTTCTGGTTGGGTTGATGTGTTTAGAGTCTATGGAGTGAGGTCAATCCCCTCCTCTACAAATCTATAATTGAACAGAAATTTATCCATAACTTGAGCTAAATGAAATAAATTTAAAGACAGAGACAGCATGGGTCTAATGTACCTGTACAGGGAAGACAGGGTAGAAGATGCATGGGATTGCAAAGTTGATTTAAATCTTGGAAATAGTGCAAAAAGAGAGTACACAAATTCAGGATAATTTGCTCAAAGGAGGCATCTACGCTTGGCTACGCTGTTAGTATAATGAAGTTGCATCCCCGACTAGATTGCTCGGGAATGAGTAAATTGAGATTGCTGGAATGCCGTCCTGTCTGCGCCAGGTTTAACGTTCATCATAATCTCAATACGGGTCGAAAGCTGGTCAGCAGCTTCTTCTTTTTTCTTTTCTTAGGGGGTCAGTCATCGGTCATTGTTCTTTCTAGCTCTATGGTCATTTTCATACAAATGATAAATGAATAATTTCATCTCTAAATCTAATTTGACATTCAGTTATTGGACAGTGTTATAGAGTACATAAGCACTCATGGTGATCATATATGCAGACATTTCTAAATTTTTATTTCATTTAGTGGAAAGTGAAAATACTAGGATATTTTTAGAATGTATTTTGCATATTATAAAGAAATTGTCTCATATGTTCCAATTTTACATAACATCATTCAAGAAGCAAAAAGTGGAAATCTCTATGAATGATAGATCTTCTTTACTTTCGATGAAAGATTGAGCTAAACAAACAAACAAACAACTTATGCAAAACATAACAAAACAAGTGGTTCAACTCAATGAGCTTCAAACCATATGCCTGATATAAAAATATTTTTGTCCCCCAATTAGGACAGTTTGACCCTAATCTGACCTTCTCCAATCTTGTTGATTTGCCAGACCAATTTCAACATTTTCTAAATCACTTGTAAGCTGCTTTCCACTCTCAAGAATTGTTCTAGAATGGATGGATCTTGCTGGGTTGATAGCCTTTGTGAGGTTAATTCCTCAAACATTGATAAAAACAAAATTTTATTGCTGAGAGATGAGATATTCTCTCCAAAAGTAATAAGGCAAGGCGCTTCTGTACTTTTGGGTTTTGTTAAAATTTATTTTGTGGTTTTGTAGAGTGACCTAGAAGATAGTAAAATAGAGAAATAGCAACATATCTTCGACTTGAGTTTTTGGGTAATATTATCCAATCTATCTTCTAAAAAAGAGTACGTCTGATTTGATACTCATTTTTTAATGCTGTATTTCATGCTTTGTTGTCTTTGTGTTAGATGTTTACATTCCTTAGGAGGATAGAATTATTGAATTGTTATAATTTTATTGTGATTTGGTGGGATTGACCTATTACTATCTTCAGCAGATATGAAACCATTCATGAAAATACTCGGTAAAATTCAGTGATTGAACAGCTTCAATATTTTTGTTTGAATTTTGATGGAATTACACTTGGAGATACTATAGGGTGATCTTAAGTTCAACGAGTCCATTCTAGTATGTTTATAACTCCCAGGATAGCGATATGTAGGGAATGAGAGTAAACACTACTACAGGAGACAAACGATGCCAAAATAGGAGAGAAAGAATGTTATGTTCTAAGTTGTGGAAGGAAGAGAGGATATAGTCATAAATTGTCCTCTTCCTAGTTGGGAAATTGGGGGAAATTTGCCAGAAATGTTCCCAGTCTTACAAGCCAGGAAGTGGTTCCCTTCCAGCCTTCAACTTATCCTCGAATAAAGATTCACTAGAAATGAAAAAGATGCCAGATTTGCCTGAAAGTCTTCCTTTTGGAAGGATTGTCATTTGTTCCGTTGGCCCCCAATGACTTAAGCCACATGACCTTGCCTGTAGGATCCCTATATCTCTTTGACGAGAATAGAAATGCTAACTGATTAGGACTAAATTTAGCAGCCCCCTTGTACACATATCTGCAATGCATCCAAATCTCTGAAAGCTTTGTGCATATCGTGAAGAGCGGATTGCCGACTGTCGTATTTGAGATATATTTATGGGCTTTTGAGCGCAAAGTACAAGCTATCCTCTATTTCCTGTGACTTTTTATTCGTGAGTGTGATGACGGGTTGTGTAATTTGGATGGAGCTGTATAATGGATAGGGATGTAGAAAGAAACTGAATGGGATGCCTGATCTCTCCATACACTTGCTCTTTAATGATATGTGTCATACTGCTACTCATGTTCCTTCATTTCTTCTCATTGCACACTTTTCTTTATTAGATACTCTCTTCCCCTTGTCCCCCAAACTTGTTAATTGTAGACATGAAATGCATTTTTTATAATTTGAATGATTAAATGATAACCTTTCAAATTATTGTGATGTTCTTCATATAATCTGTTCAGCTATTAGAGCTGTCCGATGGTAATAATAGCTACATGTATTTAGCTAGAATACTTGAAAGGGTGTAATTAGAGACTGGAATCAATCTTGTGAAGAAATGATAGAGATTTATCACGTTCATTGCCGTGCCGTGCCCTACCCAATGAAGAAGGTATCACGCTTTTATCCATCTATGAGCACAATTTTTTCTCTAATAGTAATAATAGGTTTAAAAAAAGGAAATTGAAGAAGGATACTTTTGCATATTTGCTACCGACAGACATCTTTTACTATAGTCTCCAGGAAATCAAACAGATTAGAATGAGATAAATTGATACAGCAATCTGTTTAATTGCAACTCATAGTTTCTAATTTGATATGGATATCAGTTTACTCTGTGAGTTCATGGGGATGCCTCATTAATTTGTTTATGTCTGTTGTGCCATCCATCGAAAAGAATAGTGTCTATTTTGAGATAATTATATCAACAAACAAATCAAGCTTTCCATTAGAGTGGAAATCGGTGAGCTTATAGGGATCAGACATACAGTAGCTGTAGAAATCTAGTGTTTCTGCCCCCTAAATCCCATTGGATGGTATTGCTATTGTTTTGTAGGAGAGTAAGGGAACTGGCAGGACAAAATGAGATAAATGAACTGTTTCCTTTCTGTGGTTGAAAAGTAAGCTTTCAGGTCTCTGTTGCTTCCCCCTTTGGTTTTGAGGTGCAGCCAGACGAATTCCCGGCTTACGCTGCACACACGCAAGTTAACAGTGTGAAATTCGAGAGAGATTCTGGACTAATGGTGTTATGATGCTGGCTGCTTGTTTGTAGCATTTCTTAAGTTTTCAGTAAAGAAACTACAAAAATAGGCCCCCCCCCACTAAAAAAAAAATATATATATATATATATATTTAAAAAGAAAGCTGCCAAATTTCATGTTGAGAGGTTATGTTTATCTCACTGAAAACCCACATTATGTTTAAGTGAATGTTTATTGAATCTGCATTTACATATGTATCGAGCTTATCATTCTGATGATATTCATACATTTATTTGAGAATTACACTTCAAAGTCAAATAAGACCATGTTATCATGGAATACATACATATTTATCTCCCCTTATGAGTTATGAAGATGAAATTTACTCAAAATTCTGTTATGCATTGTAACCCATGATTGAAAAATGATATTCATGAATAATTTTCCAAGCAACTAAATCTAGAGAAAGATGTAATTCAGAAATTTGGGGACAAAAGACTACGTGTTTGAGATCCTTATAATCTGAGTATAGGTCTTCATATAGGACTTGGATCCTGACATGCTGTGACAGTGAAAAGTGTAGACCAGTGTTGTCCCTAGGCATTTAAGAAAGGACACATACCTTGATAGAGTAATCGCTTGATGAGAGGATGTGATGTCAAATAACTCCTAGCCTATGAAATCCAAGGATTACTAAACCACCCGTCAATGTGGTAATTAACACTGCTGTCTATCCCTGCCACCTAAGATCACCTCCTAATCTGAGGAGATCTTCAAGGGATTAGTTCTGATGGGTTACCCTTTTTAACTCCTCCTTTTCTTTTGGTAAAGCCAGGTTAGATCTCTAGAGATTATGTCCAGGAATAGGGGAGAAGATGACGTGTTCTTAATTGGTCTTGCAAAGCTTTTATGTTGATTGACTTAAGTGTAAAATTAGTCATATCTAAATATAATAAACTGAGAATAATCTCATCACATTAGTGTCTTTGTTTTTTCTGTTTATCAAAAAATAAAATCTGAATAGATTTTTTGTATTGTTTCAGTGGCTGCTATTCTACAATACGGAAATATTTTCTCAAGAATCATTTTCATTTTGCAGGAATATTACATGATATATTAAAATCATTCTAAATTCTTTGTGATTTTCAATGTATGAAATCATACATCAAAGGTGGAGACTGGAAACACCATCAGAAAGTTAACATAACACTTCACAATAACGTCCATATCTTGAGGTCATGTCATAGACAGAACAGTTTACATTATCAAAGATTAAATGTGTAACATTTAAATGAAATGATGCCTTTCATCGATCAGCTGCATCCATTGATCCCGAGATCTTTAACTTCCATCTTAACCAGTGTGAGCATCAAAGAGGATTGTTATGTAGATTATATGTATTCGTACTGGCTTGAGGCGGACATCCCTTTAAGCCTGTACAACTTGCATGCCAGACACTCAGTCTACGTATGTATGAAAATAGATTATTATTTAATCCTCTCAATATCAAGTGTAACTAGCAGTTGTCAAGGTCAGGCAAGACAATGGACCAAGTTAGCATGGTAATCGTCTTGTTTACATTTGTCCAGCCACCCATAGGGCAATTACCAGATTGCTCCTGTTTTCGCATTAGGCGTTATTTGATTCCCAGTCCCTGCCACTTAATGGGCGACAAATCACGCCTAATTAGCGCTTAATTCAATTAGGAAGAGGTGCATCTGATTCCCAAATCAAATGGTGAGGTGTCAGAGACACTTGGATCAGGAACAAATTGAATTTGCTTTTGACTAGTCCGACCTAAGCCCCCCAATAAAATAGATTTGAATGAAGCTGTTGACTCATGTCTGATGAACAAAAAGAGTTGGAAGGAGAGGAAAAAAGTGACACAGGGAAGATGGTGGTAGGGTGTAACCATATCGGGCAAATTGGCAACACGGTCCTAATGACAACCACGACTGAGTAATGAGCTCCTTAATTGGAATTACTCGTCACGCTGTTTGATGCACTTTGGGAAATAGCGCTGTCTACGGGGTATCGCTAATGTACTCAATTTAGCTGTGATGGGCTGTTATTATTAGGCCATTATGGGGCTAAATTGATGAAGTTAAACTCGACACATTGTAATATTGCACAGATCTGGAAATATGATACACGAGTTTAACCTCAGACATTTAAAGCTCCATTTATTATTACGCTGTAGCTGTTCAACAGAGGTTTTTGTGTGTGTATATGTACAGGTGGCAATGTGATGCAGAGTTTAGATGATATGCATGTAGGCTTGTTGACGGAGCAAACATGCACACTTTGACGACTTCATATTCCAGATGCTTGCAAATATGCATAGCATCCAGAGTGATTTGCTGTCATTCTTGTTCAATGTAATAGACAGATGTAAAGGTAATAGACAGATGTAGATCATCTCTTCTGTCTTTGGCATGAATTACTACTAAGTACACATTACAGAAAGAGATGACAAACATGTATGTTCAGCGACGGCAAATAAGTGATTATTTTTAGCTTTGTGATACTGAGTCAATAATTAAGGTGATGCTGATAAGTGGCTCTAGAGTATGTGACATTTCCCTGATGTGTGTTTAATAGAAATGGGTTATTTACATTAGGGACAAAGCACTCATTAAAAATGCTCTCCTCTTTCTACCATCCTTGTTTACCTGTTACTGAGTGTCTGAAAGAAAGCAAATGAGTATTCAGGTTATATTATTCTTGTGAATCATTTTCAAGGGAAAGTCCACCCTAGAAGTTTCACTAATTCAATAAAAGGCAATAAATTTGAACAGCATTTTAAAAAAGAAATGAGCAAAATCGATCAAAGATTAAGAAAATTACACTCATTTACATTTTCTAGTAAACTACTCTCGGCTCTGCAAATTGGCAGCACTGATGACATCATATGCGAGCAGGTCTCCATTCTCTTTATACATGAAATTTCACATTTTCTCAATTATCTTGGAAGTTACACATTTTCTTACCCCATAGTCAAAGTATGTTATGTAAAAAGCAATTCTTCTGAACATACATTGACTATGGGGGTTAGAAAATGTGTAACTTCCAAGATAATTGAGAAAATGTGAAATTTCATGTACAAAGTGAATGGAGAGCTGCTCGCATATGATGTCATCAGTGTTGCCAGCTTGCAGAGCCGAGAGTAGTTTACTAGAAAATGTAAATGAGTGTAATTTTCTTATTCGTTGACCGATTTTGCTCATTCCTTTTTTAAATGCTGTTTAAATTTATCTCCTGTAATTGAAACAGTGAAATTTCTAGGGTGGACTTACCCTTTAAAAGGTCTTTTGAAATCTACACTGCATGTACTGTGCGATCAAAGGTGCAGTTTGTGTTGGAAGCAACTGTCAGCTCATAAATTGATTGTCAGTGTTAAGTGTCATCAGTGTTAATTAATTCATAGGGAGAATTTAACAAGAAAAAGTAATTTATAAAATTGAATACCTTTACAGTGAATTTGCTTTATGGTATGCTTAAGATGTGTAAGTAATATAGATGTGTTTTGTTTTTTCCTCCCAGCAGAGAGTGGACCACAGCCGCCACCAGCGGCACCCCCATCACAACCCCAGCCACCACCCACCCCACAACAGCAGCAGCAGCAACAACACCAACAAGAGCTGCTACGGCAAGAGCTCAACAACCGTTTCCTGGCGTCTCACAACCCCAGCATGTCGGTGGGCCCCCCTCCGTACCTCCGCCAAGAGACTCATATGCACCAACACATGCACCAGCACCAGCACACCCACCAGCACTCCTTCCTGCCACCGGCTGCTGCAGCCCCTCCTGGTCTGGTGTCCTCCCCAGCCGCACCCCACGTGGTGCGTGACGCAGAGAGGCTCAGGCAGCAGGCTATCAGGGTAAGATCCATATTTCATGTTATGTATATTCGAGTTAGCTAGGTTTAGGGTGATAGGTGTTGATACTCGTGGAATCATGGTCCCTTCCATATTTTGTCGTGCAGTGTCCTCATTGGCACCTTTAAATCAGTTAGTGCCATCAATTTAATCAAAGAAACCCTCACATCCATTGACACTGTTAGCATGATGAAAAGTACCGGTCTTCTACCATTAATGTTATCACAGAGATCCTCAAACATTACTTGACACCCTGAAACCCTGTAAAAAGAAAAGATCTGACGTGAGGGGAATCTTTTTTGAAACTTTTAAACATCAACATTGTCACCACTGAAAATGGAACAAGAATTAATGAGTAAGTAGCAATTCCTGGGGTGGTATTCTGAAAATTGTTTTATCTTTTATCTTATCTTCACTGTGTTAATTGTCATAACAAATTTTAAAGGCATACTTATGATTGGTTTGAACTGCGCAAGTGACCAGCACGCAGGACAAAAGTGCGCGATGTGAGCCAATGGCGTACGCTATTTCTGATTGCTATGGCAATTAAAATAAGATAAAAGATAAAACAATTTTCAGAATACCGGTCCTGGATTAGGCCTACTATTGTGCATGCTTGTTTCTGCAGAGAGAATTTTGTCTCTCTTTGTGCCCCTCTCTCTTTATCTGATGCTCTGATTCAACCAACAAGCGTAGCCATGTAAGGTACGAGATAAGTTCAAGTTACCACCGATCGTTATCAAATATCATCTTGGGGAGATGGCCGGGGAAAAGGTTTCCACAGAGAGATAATACAATATGGCAGTTTCAGTCAAAACAAGCAAGGGAGCCGACACTGGCCGATCGTTGTTAGCAGTCGCGATGGCCCAGTTATATCTAGGTCACTGTCAGAATCCAGAGAGATATCTTGAGCATCTCAGTGGGGGCTATGTGACCAGCGTCTGGAGATGAATCGATTCGTGACTTAGGTGGATGCACAACCAGATGGTATGCAATTATTGCCTTATCTGCCTGTACCTTTGCTTTATTGAATTTTGGGGCCTAGAAAATCTGATCCGTCTTGATCCTCACGTAATGCGTCACAGGTTTGGGCCACTTGAAAAGGGGGAGGGGAAGAGGGGATGCAGGGGTAAAACTTAAACAGGAGGGGTAGATGTAAAGGTACTGAGGTTAGACACAAAGACACAGAACCTTGAGTTTGAAAACAGGTCTTGTCAAACATATAGGAGATCATTTGAACTTTTATCCTGTAATTAAATGCAGATAAGATTTGGGCTTTGACTGAATGTAGGAATAGGTGTTACATAGAAAATTTGGTGAAGTGGTGTCTCTCACGGATGTAGACCTTTAGGTGACAATAGAGGATCCTCTTTCACTGTCAATACCTCGTCATTGGTTAATTCCAATCACATGTTGCTAATCATCCGCCCAATCGGAATCACATGCAGGGATCAGGCTGGTTTAAAGCCCAGAGGGTCACCCCCTTCTTTATACTTCTCTACCAACAGATGGAGGCAATAAGACCTCTTCCCCAAATGGGAGGTGACAGAAGGTGTGAAGTTATGTGTCTGGGAAGCTGGAGAGTTGCGTGTGGAGATGCAATCATGTCAAATCATGTTCTCAGGGGTCCCGTCTAGACTCAAATGAGCCTTTCACTGAACTTTTGCGAGCCCGAATACATAGATGGGAGCTTTGTGTTGGTTCTAATTTGGTTAGACATGGGAGGAGCACTAAGTTGAAGGGTTATGAGATCTTGAAATGTGTTTGAATGTCAATTTCTGTGAGAATGTGTTATTCTCAGATATTTCTACATTTATAAAGTTCATTGCACTTGTAGGCCTGTACTTATCAAGTGTGTGGCATCCGTCAAGTTAACTCCCAAGCACATTTACCTCACTGAATGCATTGCATTGGACAGGTTGCCAGAATTACAGGGTTTGAACAGATAATAGTTCCCTTACCAGTTTGTAGCCAATTTTGTATAACTATCCAGATAACGGGAGAAATAAGAACTGTGCTCTGCATAATCAAAGAATGTTAAGTTGATGTGAATATTTCATGTGTATCATTTCATCTAGGCCCTGAAGAAGTGGTTATTGCATGAAATTATTTTAAGTTCTGTGTACTGGTATGCCAGTATTGATGTACATGTATTTTTCAGAGAATAGAGAGTGGAAACTAGTCAGGTATAGGTATCTTTCATCTCCTTGCCCTTATTTGTAATTCAATGGAAAAAAAAAGAAGAAAAAAATAAAGAATTTGGAATGCATTTTCAAGACTTAATCAATAATTTTGCATTATTTGTTTCCTCCTTGGATGGGTAGAATAATCTTATTTTGGATGAAAATTTGCATTTTTCAGGTGAAAGGTTATCACAAATGTGGTCCATGTGTGTTGTTTTCTAGCTCTTCGTTGCTGAAGACAGAGATTGCTCACAACATACATTACACTCATCATCATGTTGGTATCAGTAACATGCCACCTGCTTATGATGATCAGATTCAAGGCGTTCTTGATTTCCTTCTCATCGAAGAGAAAAGGGGGAATGGGAGGGGGTTAGAGACAAAGAACAGCTCATCTTCCCTCTTAGCCTAGTTCAAGAGAGGTGAAAGAGAGCAGAATCTGTAAACTCATCCCACTTCCTGTCAATTTGATAACAAACATCCAAGGAAGAGGGGAGGACTGAGGGTTTAGGGATGGGGGGGGGGGGGGGGGGCTGATAACAAACATCCAAGGAAGAGGGGAGGACTGAGTGTTTAGGGGGGATGGGGGGAGGGTGTCATTGTGTAGTCACTTCAAGACGGAGGAAAGAAAAGTAAGGAAGAATGGAATGGGAAAGCGATTCAGGCATAACAACATCTTTCCTGAACAAAAAGTGTTAACTGATCCTTTAGTAATTGAGCAAAACTCTCAGGGGCTTTTTGTTTTGGCTTTATGTTTCTGCTTTCTATTTTGTACAACCTCAGCATGCATGTGTAGAATGGTTGTTGGAGAACGGAACAGAACTGTTAAGTTTCATTTGAAAGTTAATACTTCCCATCTTTGAATGAAATTGAAACCACTCAGATGAGCATTTGAGTGATTATGTTAACATGAGAGCAGTGTCCTCTTCACTCCTCATCATATCTTTGTCCTGGTGTATGCCTTGTGCGTGAATCCTGTACAGAACCTAGAAATGAAAGAGAAAGAAGAAGGAACCCAAGGAAGCGGATGCGTGACTTATCTTCCGTATGTGGTATACTTCATATTCAGTCTCTCTCTTGTTTCCATTTGGTCACTGTTTTTCTTGATGATGTTGTGTTTTCTGCAGAGTAATGCATCCATTGGTCTCTGGTGTCCTTCTAACGAGATGAAGAGAGGAAACAAGGAGTGACACTGAGTTATAGCCCAGGACACCTGCTTCAGATATCATCCTCATCAGAATCACTTTACAAATGGACGATGGGAGGAGACAGAGATAATTTCTTGTCATATTTCTCTGACCATGTACCTATCCTCCCTCTTTCAAAGTACTGCAATTTGGAATGAAAGCAGAAAATTCACTGGATATATTGATCTGCTCTTTTTGGGCAAGGGCATTTGAGTGCATTGTCATTTAAGCTGTATGTATCCCTATGTATATATAAAAAAAAAAAAAAAATAACATTTGACTAGGTAATGCATGAGCTACATTTGTTCCTTCGTTGCAAATATTTTTTGCTTTGTGAGGTAGAGAGTCGTTTCTCATCAAACATGTGAAAGAGTCATTCTAAGTAGAGGTATGTCTACCATGCATTATTGCAGAGAGCTGACATATTGGAAGACCACATGTTATGAAACATCACATGATTATACCGTGATTGAATTCATTACAAGAAGACGTAATACCTGCCTTGATTAAGTTTTCTTGCCCAGGATGTCTATCTCCCTCCGCAATTTTCCCCATACCCGACTATCAAAGCCCTTGCCAAGTCAACCAAGTTCAGAAATAACTTCTGTAAAACAACATGTATCCAAGTAAAGCAGGGCTCTGGAGGCGGAGTGTAGACGTAATATGAGCCTATGATCATCATGATGATGTCGCAGAAGTTCAGCACCATCATCACTGTTGCGTCTTATCGCAAGATACGGACTTGAAGCACTCTGCTCGCTCTATTAGTGGGGCAGGTGATTGTAAATGGATTTACTTTCTTAAGGTAAGGCAAGAGGAGATGGGGAGGTAGCAGGTCTCAGGAAGGATTTCAGTGCTAGGGATTCAGGCTACAGCAGGTGGAAGGTTGATAATTCCTAAAGAGTGTTGTCATGCAACATGCACTTTTTCCCCCTCCCCCTTTCTTGATTGAATCTTTTCAACAAATTAATTAGGTGCTGGCACGCAGGCGAGGAAGTACGTAGGAGATCTAAGGTTAGTTGTTGTTGACTCTTCTTGATTAGCTCAATTTTGGCAACATGGGCCTATAATTACTATTTAGATAATATTTTAGTCAAACTTTTGGACAGGTATGGAGAGGAGAGATGGGAGTGTCCATCACACCATCCAAAAATAAGAGCCACATCATGTTTACCTCACAGACGTATACGTAGTAACACATTAAATCAAAGATGTCTGTGAGATAAGATACTTTAATCAGGAAATTTAGGTTTGAAAATTCAATATTTTCATTTGGATGAAATGTCTGTGATGACATCAAATGCCAGGTGATTGCTAGAAATGCCAGAATGGATTGACGTAAAGTCAGTAGAGATACAAGAACTTTCTCCCCCTACGCAGAATGATGTCTTTGTCCAAGTTTGTTTACTACTTTTTTTTCAAACCCTCGTAGAATTTTTCTCCCACTTCAGTTGCAGTGAGGTGAGTTAATCTACAGGGAACAGCCATTTGTCACGGAAGAATTGAATCACAGCGGTAATAATTCAATTTTGTTCCTGATCGCGAGTCATTACACTATCACAATCCCACATCTCTTGCCTGCTTACCCCTTCTTTCTGCCTGGCAACATGCTCTTCTACCCACCTCAGGAACTCGTTCCTAGTGTGAAGGGCAACAGACTAGACAAAGAACTCTGAATACAAGAAGCAACAGGCAATGTTTCATGGAGGTCCAAGCTATCATAAGGGTGCATTTCAATAATAATAATAATAATAATGATTACATTTATAGGGCGCTTTATACGGGTGTTTCTAAGCGCACAGGTGGTCTGTCTAACTAATACCGGTATATTAAATGGCTTAAAACAGCAAAAAAACAAGATAAATATTACTGATACAAAACAATTAAGATAAACGAACTTGACTACTTGTGTGCGCCTCCAAAAATTATACTAAAACTAATTAAAGAAGTGAGTTTTTTTAATGATTCAATGGATGGGGCATTTTGGATATGAGGTGGGAGTTTGTTCCAAAGGGAGGGTGCAATCGATGAAAAAGTGCGGTCACCATATCGGGTTTTTGTACGTGGTGATATCAGAAATTTACAAAGTATTTGGTTTGGAAGATATATTGAATGATACATTTTGATGGAAGAAGGGGAAAATAGAGTGGGTTACACTGATTTATAAGTAAAGAGTATGTTGTTGTATAGGAAGTTTTGAGCTGATGCTGTTAAGGTACAAATTTTAAAAAGAAACTTCAAATTAGAGGAATGATACATGCACATCATACTTCATAGAGAAAGAAAGAAAAAAGCCTATTCAAATAGATAGATAGATAGATAAATGGTTTATTAAAAAGAATTAAACAAAATCACTGCATCGTAGTGAGATAAATTGGGCAATGGGTTACATAAAATAATGTTAAAAACAGAGATTATACAATCGTGAAAGAATATGAAAAAAACCCCACGGAAGGTACGTAGACATATATGTTCATACGGATGCACGCACACATATTACGTTCACGCACATACACGCACCCACACCCACCATACACGCACCCACACCCACCATACACATCCCCAAACGCGCATCTCACGGACACCTATTAAAGGAGAAAACAATATACCTTTAAATCAAATACAGTATGATTTAAATTATTATATATTTGTGTTTCTTTTGACTGCTTGAACTTTCTTTGAATGTTCATTTTGAGTGGGTCTGAAACACATAGTGATTCTCTTAGTCTCATACCTAGGGGGTAATTAGGATATGATTTTCACTGCATGGGATGCCTATATACACAATCCTACAAGTAGAGCAAATTAACTTGCCTCCCCTTGTTATCTCAAGGTGACGATGTTGACATAGCATCTAATACCTCTAGCAGACAGGATCCAAAGGACACTTCCATATTTTTTGCGCCCCACTGCATAATATTGGTTTCCTCCAACATGAGTCCTGTCCGTCGCCTGTTAGCCCAACTTCATTACTGTATAATCTAATCAATTTCCCCACACAAATTTCATTACCAACCCAGCAGGCGTAATTTGTACAGGTGCTTGCCAAGTCCATGCGCTTGACCTCTGACCTTGGCGACCAGTGCGTATGTGTATGTATTTCAAAGTTGCATGTGTTATCGGTCCCCTAGCATGATTGTACCTTTATTTATACCTAGCTTGTCCATCCAGCAGGGCTATCTACATTTTCCCCTTCCAAATTGACAGAAATTTGGCCAATTTCCTCACTAAGTTGCGTCCCACTGTGCGAGATTGATGCGCCAAACAATCACGGTGCAGATGACCTATGACCTTCGATTATCACTGGCTTCCTGTCGATACAGGGTCCAATTGAATGAGGTAGTTAATGAGTGCTGATTGCCATCCTGCTAGGTTAACAGTGGGGGCAGCAGCTTGTGGGTGTCAAAATGGCTGCCTGTTATGAAGCTACCTCCAAAACATGTTCCTCCAAATATGGTTAAAATATCTGTGTTTGTCATGTTGGAATTTTATGTCAAGTCGTTATTGCAAACAGCATGGGCTCTCTAGGTATTGTCTGTTAATATTAGGACACTTTGCAGTGTATGTTTACGCAACATGTTCTTCCCATTTTATTCCCACCCCACCCCTTTAAAGTAAGATAAACAGCAAAGAGGAAGAAGAGAAGCCACATAAGCTAAAGTAGATCTTTACCCATTCTTTAGTCAGTTAATACTCTCTGCAGCTTTCAAGATATTCTCTTCATCTAAAAAGAGAAAAATTAGTTGACCTGCAATCAACCCAGTATTTCCCCTGCATTGATACTAATTGTACTGTCTTCCTATCTATCAAATAAGATGTTTGATGGCCTAGCCAAGCACTGCAATATTATGTATTTCATTCCAAGAAACCGTCTGCGCACTCCTAGTGAACTTGTTCGCCCTATAGCAAGCTGTCTATTTACAGTCTAATGTATCATGTTTTCCTTCGTCTGTGTGCCTCATTAGACGAGTCAAATACCCTGTCTTAACTTGTACAGCAAATTGCCCGAACCCATTATCTGCACTATACCCCCTCTTTCTCTCCCTCTCCTTTCTTACTTCTGACATGTAATGCAAATCTAATATCATTTCCTACACAAATTTAGGGCAATAATTGCCTCCAAATTGAGACGTTTGGATGGCTGACCTCCCGAGGCTGAGCTGTACTTTTCCCTGTTGGAGGTCTGGCTCTAACGGTATTCCCCGCTCTGTCTGTCGCTCCCCCTGGTCGGTCGGTCGGTCGGTCGTTCCAGTTCCCTGGCTTACAGTGTATTCACCTCGTAATCGCCGTGTTAGCGGAACAACAACTGCTGTTAATGCAGGGGATTTCCTACTTTTTTCATCTTCTGTGGATTTGACCTGGGACTTCTGGGCCATGGTTTAAAGTCCAGAAACCTCCCTTTCCCATTAGTCATTACTCTCCCCTCCCTTTATCTGTTTTTTTTTTCATTGTATTGTCTTTCACTACTACTATTCATTTCCACTAATGTTAGACAGAATATTTTTTTCCTTTCAAGTACCAATTTATTTGACCAAATGAGGATAATTACCCAATGAAACGAGTCCTGAAGATGATACTGTAATCAGTTCAGCTTCATTATACCTTTGAGAATTAGAGGAAGGTAAAATGGACATTAGGTTCTTGAATTATGGACTCTACTAGGCATAGAAACACATTAAAGTCCATTAGTTGAAGCTTAATGATAAAAGACAGCAGTAGCATGGTCTTTTGTTTCCTTAGAAGTTCTCCTGGATATTCACCCAGGTTTATAATCGTCAGTTTAAGGCGAGAAAGGCACTAACGCAGGGTTAAAGCGTATTATTTTATGCCCTTCTGGTCCTCAGCAGCCAGTATTACCCTGACAAAGTGACTCAAGTTTCCCTAGTCTACATCCATATTGTCCTCTTGTATTCTTTCGTTTCTTCATGTTAGTTTTCAGGATTGCCATGACAGATCATTGCATGTAGGATGTTCATGTTGAAGAATGCCATGAGGAAAGAATTTAATTTCTGAGCAGAAGATGAGCCCGAGCCATAATGTACTTGACATCTGTGATTTTAGCATAAGCCTTGCATCAGACACTCAGTCCCAGAGGCGAGAGCACATACAAATGAACAACTTAAAGAAATGCAGAAACTCTCCCAAATGATGACTGACATGATAGATACACCCTTTCCTCATATCGGTCCCTGTACCCTTTCAAAATGTGGTGAATGTTCACTTTCCCTCGGCATCACGATGATTAAACAAACTGGGGAATGTTTATCCAGATTGTTGGTTTAAGCAGAAGCGACTTGATAACGTTGTTGGATCAATTAAGCGCTAATTTCTGATGCTATCGCAAGAAACTATATTTCACTTGAAATCAACATTCCGTGGTGTCTCGCGAGACGGCGGGAAGAAGTATTGGAGCGACTCGCTGTCCGGTGTGAATTCTCAAATTTGCTTTCAAGCTTCCCACATGTCATTAGGAGTGACAGGCTAAATCAGATCAGGGAGTTTGGGTAATTTGCAGATCAATGTATTTCTTTGGAAGCATAACCTCTATGTAGCAGTGATTTCAATCAAGATTGTTTCTGAGTAGCCTAATCTGGAACAAGGCTGGTGTGAGTTAGTACTGCTATGAGTTAAGAGATTGGGGAGAGCAGAATTGGGATGGTTTCGAGAAGGGAACGTGATGTAGATCAACCACAAGGATGATGATAAGCATAAGGCCTCTTATATGAGTTTGTAGGTCTGAGTCTATCTAGATCATTATCTGTTTGCCATTTGATAATTGTACCAAGAAAAGATGATTTCTATAAAGCAGCAGATTATTAAAAGGTGATTATTTCATAGTTTACTATATTTTCATAGATCTGTTCATAGATTTAGATACTTTTTTTTTTTAACCCATAGAGGTACAGTGTCACCTTTAGGAGACGTTTTTGCAGTAACTGTTGGTCCAGAATGTTGGGCAATACAGATCATACATGAGCAGAAAGAGAAAAATGCACTGACAAATTTGAGCCCATTCCCATCGCTGTATGGTGTGCTGTTCTCAAATTAGAGCAGTTTAAGTGTAACTAATCATTAAACTCTTTAAATTGGCAATGCAGTGAATAATATATAATCGCTATCGCTATGGGTTAAAGGAAGCACTCATTTCATGCCCTTGTATTTTTCTCTCTACATGTAAAATCATAGCATTCAGAGGATGCATGTATGAAACTTATTACAGCATTGAACTACAAAGCCAAAGCATTATCAGTTTCTGTCCTATTATCACAGATTACATTTATCAGTGCACTTTTGATAGAAATGGAAGTTTTGACAGATTTAACACCATAAAATTGTGAACATGAATTGATTGAAAGTGATATTTAATCCCCAACCATTTGGCATTCCCTGTCATAAAACATCATACTAGAGTGTGATTAAGTGAAGAAGGGATGGTATATGACTGAGGCACTAGATAAATTTACATGCTATGTGGGAGGTTGTCTACTGGTATCAGCATTGACCTGACCTTCCAGTCACCTTTGAACCTTATCTGTCATTCTCAATATTGCCATGCCATTTCATTTCTGTAACCCCTCAGATGTTGTTGCTATGTGAGGGTGTTTTGGGATGCGGATTTTGATCTGTTTGTTTCCATCAAGAAATACAGGCCCATTTTTATTTTCAAGAGAGTAAACGATTGACACTAGTGGTTGCTTGTTAAGAATTTCTTTTGGTACATAAATTTTTCAAGATTTTCACTGAAAACAGAAGAAGTAGATTGTCCATTATTTTACTGTGATTGTTTAAGTGCTTTAGTTTAGTTATTAGATATTTAGAAAACAGAGCATGGAAAGGTAAACAGTAAATTTTATTATTGATGGTGGCGCTATTAATATCATTAATCATTTTCTTTCTTTGTTATTTCTTAATTGATAAGAGAATGATCTGACAGCACTATTCTGTTTAAAACACCATTTGCTATCTTAGATGTTTGTGAACTTACTTCTCTTTGGGTCAGAATACCAGAACAATATAAAACAGATTAACCTGCTAAAGAGGAAAGAAATAATTCTATTTTTCCATGTCACCTTTAATAGCACATTTAGTTCAAATGAAATTAACATGTTAATTTTTTTCCCCAAATAGTCATCATGTCTGATTTTGCAGTTATTGAATGCATACATGAACAGGATGTGCTTTTTCATATTTATTAATTTTTAAAAAAATTTTTAATTTTTTTTACAATGAGCTCATTTTGTGTGTAATCTTATCAAGGAAATACACATGTCTGCATGTGATTACTTCTCTGTGTCTACCTCTCTATGCTTGCAAGCCCCAGTTAAGAAGGGGGTTTGAGAGGGGGGTAACGATGGGCTGACTTGTAATCACAAAAGATCCTTCCATTATGATCAGGTTTGACTCATTCAGAGGCACAATGCTGTGACATCATTTCATGGTGGATTCCTAGTAATCAGGGGTTTATGGGAGGGTATTGTTAGGTGACAGAGGGCTTTACTCATATGATCTCTTATTAGTTGCCTGAAAAGTGATTTGGGTTTAATCATTTTGAATATTAATGGGAGTTGTTCCTTCATTGATTAGGAGTTCAAGTGAGAAAGCAGTCATTAGGAATGCTGGATACAGTATCGTCAGAAAGTTACTCTGAAAAATAATGATATCAAAGAAATTTGAAAATGAGTAACTGCAAGACAAAAAAATAAAATCTTAATGATGATATGCACTTTTAGACCAGTATTGATTCATAGTCCTAATTAATTTAGTATGTGTAATAAAGATCATGTTGATGAGAAATGGATCTGCACTGCTTTTTTAACAGAAAAATTCACAAAGCACATGGAAATCAGCATTTAGGAGAAACAAAACAACTGCAGTTGCGGGATGAAGAATGTACAAAAACATAGGGCTCTCAGGCGACACTGTATTTGAATTGTTCATCTCCTGGAATTATATCAGCTGCCAAGTTGTCACTTCTGGGTATTATTTCCGATTTTTCTGTTTTGGAAAAAGGGAGAAAGCTGGTTTAGAGAAGGGGTTCATAGGCTTTAGAGATAAAATCCTTGCTTCTTATCCTACTCGGTTATTTATAAATATTGTGAGATTTGAGCCTTGTAGTAATGAAAAAAAAATGTTGACTCATCTTTCAAGGGTTGGATGTAGGATTTTTAGTGGCTTTGATTATTTTTCTGGAGTTTTGTTTTTAGTCATTACTAATGGCCCTGTGATGATAAGAATACTGTTAGTTAATAGACTCACAGCGCAATCATATTATTGATCAATTTGATATTGTAGATGAAGGTATCCTGCAAGGTTTTAATAGTTAGTACGCAATAATCTGCAACCAAAAAAGAAAAGAGAAATATATCACTTTCTTAGATTTTGTTATGTGTAAAGTGAATCTCTGTGTATTGGTAGTTGAACTTTCTGTGCCTTGTCATTGCGTAGCCCTTGTGTGTTTACAAATGTCGCAAGAGAGCATAAATGGCTTATTTGTGAAGACCAGCAGGATAGGATTGTGCCCTCCTCCGCCTCCGTTCCAAAATAGTCATTAGAGATGATTCCTATCCAATCGTTGAGCCATTAAATCCCATCTCATCCCTCGTCCCCCTATCTTCCTCTCCCATCCTCGTCTTCTAAACAAACATCGCTCCTTCCCACAATCCCTCCACCTGACCTTTCTACCTCGCAGGCAAACAAACGCATGACCTTGCAAAATGAAAGATCGGAATGGGGAGGGGGGAGAGTTGTTTCAAGAGCTGAGCAGCATCACTACAGTGGATCGAGGCTAAGGAAGTGGGAAGGAAATGGGCTTAACAAGTGTCAAATTGATGTGTGATAGGGACTGTAATATCCACTGACAGTGTATGCCAGGGCTTACCACTGAGATTCCACATCACGTATGGGTGTCAGCGGTGGGATAGCTCCAACAACAATCACACTGCAGGGAGGCAGTAGAGTCATGAAATCACATACTTTTGTAACATTTACCACCTAACAACTCAAGAAAAATGAAAGGCTTATGCCTCAAATTCACTAGTGTTGGTTCAGTATCTTGCATCACTGACTTTAAAACCAGACAGATGTATTAGCTACTGAACAAAAAGCAGGAATTGCATCAGGACTGAAGGGGGTTCTTTTTGTGCATCATTATGTCATGCTCTTGTAGAAGGAGGGAAATTTGCCTTCCCATAATTACCATTGTTTTACTCTTTCACCACAGAGACACTGAATCATCATCTAGCTTGTCAGATTTGAAGTTATTTTTTATCCCTGTTATCGACAGATGTTTAACCATGTTCAGATTCAAGAAGTGAAAGACAGGAATAAGGAAGAATCATCTCTGGATGATTTAACCACCTCTAAATGTCAACATTTATTTTCTTCAACTAACAGATCCTAAAAAAAAATCATCTCTCATTTATTACTCATCTTAAAAGAAATTTGATATCAGAGACTCTTATCAGAGTATGCAGACATAATTGAAACTCTCTCATCCAAACCGGGAATCCTTTGGGGCTTTTGTCCCTTAATCAGTCTTGTATCTCAATTTTATAACGGTTTGAAATAGGATCAATTCTGGAAAATATTCTCAAATTGAACTTGTTTATGTAGCATAGAGTGAAACCTTTGATAAGATGACTGGAACTTGATAGACAAGATTTAATGTATGATTCTGATGTAAGACGACTTTAAGGTTGCCAAGCCCAAATTGGTTTAGGCCCAGAAAGTCATTTCAAAAGATGGGTTTGGTACCTTAACCACCTGTTAACAACACCTTTACTAGCCCCACCCAGTTACAATCCCTCAAAGGTTGGAGAGAGGATCTACATGGCCCACATCACATCATGTGGTCCAATTTTTGTGGCAAATTTCCCCTGATTAGCTTGCCTTGCTCAAGCAGCTGTCCAATAAGATTGAATATGAAGTGCAACATTTGTTCAAAAGAAAGAAAAGTGAGATGGTACTATGCAGAGACCACTTCTGTGGCAGGGAGCCAGGGATAAATTAATTGATTTTTCTGTGAGGAAAAGGAAAATTATCATAACATGCTAATTTGATGAGTGAGGTGGTAGAGGGGTAGCCAAGCTTTAGAAAATGATACAGTTCTTAATTTATCATGATTTGTGTGTGTATATTGAGATTATCTGACATCAGTGTTGCGTGTGAAGTACCAGAGGGGGCTCACATTTGTCAATAATTATCATTCTTGGTTACTCATCATCAACTAATTTGATGTAACCATGGTGATAAAGTAAACAAACAAGGCGGACAGCTGTGCAGAGTCTCTGTGGTACAGATAGAAATGCACCCTAGCCGCCAGTTCCTTGGCTTCAAATAAAAATTGAACATGGACATGGTGTAAGTTGTCCAATTTGTTATCTTGTGAAATGAAATTACGCAGCAAATTTTCTCATTATATCACTATCTGGAAGCAATTTTCAAATCCATGAACATCGTGTAAGTGATGCTAGGGAGGGACTAGAAGTAAGATAGGTACCTAGAAAATGTCATGCTGTAAGAGGAAAATAGAATCTATAATAGAAAATAGAGTCTCAACATGGTGCATGCATCATAGGAGATTCATTGGACAAAAAGCTAATGGTAACATTTGTTATAAGAGAGATTGGAGGTAATTTTTTTTGCTTGATTTTCTGCTCTTTGTTATGTCCATTCCATGGTCGCATTGCTGACGTTTTGCAATAACTAAATGGTGGTCATTTACATTAGATAGAAAGAAATGGAATTTGAAATGGGGCATGTGGGAGTGGATATGTGACGTGGACACTTAGCTCATTTAAATGGAGGATTGTTGGGAGTGGTATGGCAGTGCACTTTACTACCCCATCAATCACTACGCCGCTTTCATTGGACTTCTCACATTTATTTGTTGTCTTGTTTATTCGTGTCACGGCAGATGGAGATGTAGCGCTCCTGTAATTCGCTTTTGGAACTTGATAGCCGCACAACACAAGCTACCGACAGAATGTTTCAGTTTGTAAGGCGACTCCGGCGATAATCCGCTTCCTAGCGAGGCAAGAAAAAAGGAGCAGGAAAAGACACTTTTTACCGCAGGACTAGAAGCCTGAAACTTTCCCAAATCCTTCATTTTAGGAGAAATATTCATCCAATATTGTCAGGAATCCCTTGGAGTAGCATCGTGGTAGGATAGGGTCTGTCAACGCCTAGTATAAGCTGGTTGTCGTGTAGGTTCCATGGTAGAAAATCCTGTGCTAAAGAACTTTTGCAATTGGGGGAAAAGGAGAGCATCATTGCGAAAGAGAGAATAAAAATAGTTATGAAGTGTAGAGAGGTGCTGGCTGACTAGGGTAAGGTGCACTTTTGAGGTGATTTTGTTTCTTGCTTTTCATGCGTCTTTCCTCTCACCTCTTACTTCCTCAGTTAAGATCACCTCCAAGATGATGACCGTCGATTCTAAAATCGTCTGGTCTTTCGCGGCAGCCTTTCCTCTCACTCTCCACCGTTTGTTATGCATCTGCATTAAGGTGGATTCCAGGCAGGCTTTGTAGTTGCATTAGCGGGATCTCCCTCCGTACCAGCACCGAAGGCCAAGAGGGATTTACGTACCCCCACGCTCTCTAGGATCTGGAACCCTCGGCCCCATCCTTGTCACTTTTATTCCCTCATCGCTTTTGCAACCAAGTTTGATTGCGCAGAGTGGGGCGCTTTGGGTTTTTGGAGCAGATGGAGTTTGGGTTGTGACAGAAGAAGAAGTAGAACAGCGTGTTGTGTATGCAAGAAACCAAATCTTAGGTATTAATGGGATAGGCCCTGTGATGACAGACTCTTCACCAACACTTAATCCCCACATGGTTAAAGACACCATAATCTATGTGTGGGACTGAGAGAGTTTGCTCGCTATTACATGTGCCTTCCCCCAGAAAACTTTACCGTCTCGTTCGGTTTCATACTCTGGCTGTATAATGTACCTTTTTTAACGTATCATTTATTGGAAGATTGGGATTCACTGTAACAGGACGAATCTGAGTCAACGGGTGGTGAATAATTTGCTGTTGTATTCCTTCTTGCTGCGACCAAGAGTTGTTTTAGCTAGTTGCTCTTTGTTGATATAGGAGGAAAAGTAGTGACAGGCTTATAACCAATCGCTAAAGAGCCTTTCGCAGGACATAGCATATTCCAAAGTGCACAACAACAGCAAACACCTGTGCAGGTATCTGAGCCAGTATTTCCTTACCTTCCTGGACCAGGAATCTCCCCCAAAGCACAGAAAACAACAGATCATTTAAAACTACGAATTGGAATGTATGTGTAGGCCCTGGGGAGTGCAGCCATGGATTAGGTGGCGGATATTTGAAGGATTAGGATAGATATACCCAAAACAAACCCCTTGAGACCCTCCCTACCACTCCCTTGAGGTTTACAAGATATACCACCCTTGCTAATGAGATTACCGTCCAAATTCTCTTTCATGCCATTTATTCACTCTCAGTGTTTCTGCAAGAAAGTATTTTCACACCCACACACCTTGGCGTGAACATTCGCAGGACTAGCCCCTGATCCTCACAGAGGGCATCCTTTTTTAACGCAAACACGGCCAGGGTTTATTTTGGTAAGAACGGCTTGACCTGGGTATGTTAAGCAGACCATCTGTGGTGATGATTACAGAGAGATATTGAGGTAGATCTGATCATAAGGGTTGTTGCCCGCGCTTGTATTGGCGCTATCATTTCAGCATCTCTTGAAACAGAAGAGCCATTGAAGAGTCTGGGTAGTGTTTCTCTGATGTTAATCTGTAGAAAAGGAGTGTCACATTTTGATCTAGCCTAGTGGCTTAAAAGAATAGGGTATAGGCATATGCAGTCATTGGATATGAATTGTCCCTTTCCTAAAAACTTGACATTGTATTTGATATTTGATCCAATTTACAGATCCCTCTTTGCATATAATTGCCTTGAAAATTGCATAGCATGACACAATACTTTCATAGCAAGAACAGGTTATAAAATCAGCTCATGCCTAAAAGGACATTCACAAGAATGTGTGAGATCGTAAGCAGTGGATTCTATGTAGTATAAGTGATTTTTTTTTTCTTCAAAGGAATAGATAAATCCTGCAGATTCGTAGAGTCTAATGACCACTGCTCCCCATCTGATAACCTTTTCTCAGCCCCGCCCACCTAGGAGCAAGACGATACAGAGGATCTCATAGGAAACCTTGGCCAATCTTACATCTTCATGCCTCATCAATACAAAGTACAAACACATGGTCATGTCTTCAGCTTCTCCATGCCCACCACTAAGACGAAATTACTCCATTCCATGTTCTCTTCCCTTAACCCTTCCTGGCATTAACAAGCCTCTTATCAAA
>CM057154.1:33471801-33540869 GCA_029962745.1 Echinometra lucunter | reverse complement strand
CCCCCTTTCTTGATTGAATCTTTTCAACAAATAATTAGGTGCTGGCACGCAGGCGAGGAAGTACGTAGGAGATCTAAGGTTAGTTGTTGTTGACTCTTCTTGATTAGCTCAATTTTGGCAACATGGGCCTATAATTACTATTTAGATAATATTTTAGTCAAACTTTTGGACAGGTATGGAGAGGAGAGATGGGAGTGTCCATCACACCATCCAAAAATAAGAGCCACATCATGTTTACCTCACAGACGCGTATATGTAGTAACACATTAAATCAAAGATGTCTGTGAGATAAGATACTTTAATCAGGAAATTTAGGTTTGAAAATTCAATATTTTCATTTGGATGAAATGTCTGTGATGACATCAAATGCCAGGTGATTGCTAGAAATGCCAGAATGGATTGACGTAAAGTCAGTAGAGATACAAGAACTTTCACCCCCTAGAGAATGATGTCTTTGTCAAGTTTGTTTTACTACTTTTTTTTCAAAACCTCGTAGAATTTTCTCCCACTCAGTTGCAGAGTGCGGTTGGAGTTAATCTACAGGGAACAGCCATTTGTCACGGAAGGAATTGAATCACAGCGGTAATATTCAATTTTGTTCCTGATCGCGAGTCATTACACTATCACAATCCCACATCTCTTGCCTGCTTACCCCTTCTTTCTGCCTGGCAACATGCTCTTCTACCCACCTCAGGAACTCGTCCTAGTGTGAAGGGCAACAGACTAGACAAAGAACTCGGATACAAGAAGCAACAGGCAAGGTTTCATGGAGGTCCAAGCTTATCAAGGGTGCATTTCAATAATAATAATAATAATAATAATTACATTTATAGGGCGCTTAATACGGGTGTTTCTAAACGCACAGGTGGTCTGTCTAACTAATACCGGTATATTAATGGCTTAAACAGCAAAAAAACAGATAAATATACTGATACAAAACAATTAAGATAAACGAACTTGACTACTGTGTGTGCCTCCAAAAATTATACTAAAACTAATTAAGAGGTGTAGTTTTTTGAATGATTCAATGGATGGGGCATTTTGGTATGAGGTGGGAGTTGTTCCAAAGGAGGGGTGCAATCGATGAAAAGTGCGGTCACCGTATCGGGTTTTTGTACGTGGTGATATCAGAAATTTACAAAGTATTTGGTTTGGATGATATATTGAATGATACATTTTGATGGAAGAAGGGGAAATAGAGTGGGTTACACTGATTTATAAGTAAAGAGTATGTTGTTGTATAGGAAGTTTTGAGCTGATGCTGTTAAGGTGCAAATTTTAAAAAGAAACTTCAAATTAGAGAAATGATATATGCACATCATACTTCACAGAGAAAGAAAGAAAAAAGCCTATTCAAATAGATAGATAGATAGATAAATGGTTTATTAAAGAGAATCAAACAAAATCACTGCATCGTAGTTAGATAACTAAATTGGGCAATGGGTTACATAAAATAACGTTAAAAACAGAGATTATACAGTCGTGAAAGAATATAAAAAAAAACCACGGAAGGTACGTAGACATATATGTTCATACGGATGCACGCACACATATTACATTCACGCACATACACGCACCCACACCCACCATACACATCCCCAAACACGCATCTCACGGACACCTATTAAAGGAGAAAACAGTATACCTTTAAATCAAATACAGTAGGATTTAAATTATTATATATTTGTGCTTCTTTTGGCTGCTTCAACTTTCTTTGAATGTTCATTTTGAGTGGGTCTGAAACACATAGTGATTCTCTTAGTCTCATACCTAGGGGGTAATTAGGATATGATTTTCACTGCATGGGATGCCTATATACACAATCCTACAAGTAGAGCAAATTAACTTGCCTCCCCTTGTTATCTCGAGGGTGACGATGTTGACATAGCATTCTAATACCTCTAGCAGACAGGATCCAAAGGACACTTCCATATTTTTTTGCGCCCCACTGCATAATATTGGTTTCCTCCCAACATGAGTCCCTGTCCGTCGCATGTTAGCCCAACTTCATTACTGTATAATCTAATCAATTTCCCCACACAAATTTCATTACCAACCCAGCAGGCGTAATTTGTACAGGTTGCTTGCCAAGTCCATGCGCTTGACCTCTGACCTTGGCGACCAGTGTGTATGTGTATGTATTTCAAAGTTGCATTTGTTATCGGTCCCTAGCATGATGTACCTTTATTTATACCTGGCTTGTCCATCCAGCAGGGCTATCTTACATTTCCCCTTCCAAATTGACAGAAATTTGGCCAATTTCCTCACTAAGTTGCGTCCCACTGTGCGAGATTGATGCGCCAAACAATCACGATGCAGATGACCTATGACCTTCGATTATCACTGGCTTCCTGTCGATACAGGGTCCAATTGAATGATGGGTAGTTAATGAGTGCTGATTGCCATCCTGCTAGGTTAACAGTGGGGGCAGCAGCTTGTGGGTGCAAAATGGCTGCCTGTTATGAAGCTACCTCCAAAACATGTTCCTCCAAATATGGTTAAATATCTGTGTTTGTCATGTTGGAATTTTATGTCAAGTCGTTATTGCAAACAGCATGGGCTCTCTAGGTATTGTCTGTTAATATTAGGACACTTTGCAGTGTATGTTTACGCAACATGTTCTTCTCATTTTCTTCCCACCCCACCCCCAAAAGTAAGATAAACAGCAAAGAGGAAGAAGAGAAGCCACATAAGCTAAAGTAGATCTTTACCCATTCTTTAGTCAGTTAATACTCTCTGCAGCTTTCAAGATATTCTCTTCATCTAAAAAGAGAAAAATTAGTTGACCTGCAATCAACCCAGTATTTCCCCTGCATTGATACTAATTGTACTGTCTTCCTATCTATCAAATAAGATGTTTGATGGCCTAGCCAAGCACTGCAATATTATGTATTTCATTCCAAGAAACCGTCTGCGCACTCCTAGTGAACTTGTTCGCCCTATAGCAAGCTGTCTATTTACAGTCTAATGTATCATGTTTTCCTTCGTCTGTGTGCCTCATTAGACAAGTCAAATACCCTGTCTTAACTTGTACAGCAAATTGCCCGGCGAACCCATTATCTGCACTATACCCCCTCTTCTCTCCCTCTCCTCTTACTTCTGACATGTAATGCAATCTAATATCATTCCTACACAATTTAGGGCAATAATGCCTCCAAATGAGACGTTGGATGGCTGACCCTCCCGAGGCGAGCTGTACTTCCCTGTGGAGGTCTGCTCTAACGGTATTCCCCGCTCTGTCTGTCGCTCCCCCTGGTCGGTCGGTCGGTCGTTCCAGATTCCCTGGCTTACAGTGTATTCACTCGTAATCGCCGTGTTGCGGAACAACAACTGCTGTTAATGCAGGGATTTCCTACTTTTTCATTTCTGTGGATTTGACCTGGGACTTTGGGCCATGGTTTAAAGTCCAGAAAACCTCCTTTCCCATTAGTCATTACTCTCCCCTCCCCTTTATCTGTTTTTTTTTTTTTCATTGTATGTCTTTCACTACTACTATTCATTTCCACTAATGTTAGACAGAATATTTTTTTCCTTTCAAGTACCAATTTATTTGACCAAATGAGGATAATTACCCAATGAAACGAGACTTGAAGATGATACTGTAATCAGTTCAGCTTCATTATACCTTTGAGAATTAGAGGAAGGTAAAATGGACATTAGGTTCTTGAATTATGGACCCTACTAGGCATAGAAACACATTAAAGTCCATTAGTTGAAGCTTAATGATAAAAGACAGCAGTAGCATGGTCTTTTGTTCCTTAGAAGTTCTCCTGGATATTCACCCAGGTTTATAATCGTCAGTTTAAGGCTAGAAGGCACTAACGCAGGGTTTTAAAGCGTATTATTTTATGCCCTTCTGGTCCTCAGCAGCCAGTATTACCCTGACAAAGTGACTCAAGTTTCCCTAGTCTACATCCATATTGTCCTCTTGTATTCTTTCATTTCTTCATGTTAGTTTTCAGGATTGCCATGACAGATCATTGCATGTAGGATGTTCATGTTGAAGAATGCCATGAGGAAAGAATTTAATTTCTGAGCAGAAGATGAGCCCGAGCCATAATGTACTTGACATCTGTGATTTAGCATAAGCCTTGCATCAGGACACTCAGTCCCAGAGGCGAGAGCACATACAAATGAACAACTTAAAGAAATGCAGAACTCTCCCAAATGATGACTGACATGATAGATACACCCTTTCCTCATATCGTCCCTGTACCCTTTCAAAATGTGGTGAATGTTCACTTTCCCTCGGCATCACGATGATTAAACAAACTGGGGAATGTTTATCCAGATTGTTGGTTTAAGCAAGAAGCGACTTGATAACGTTGTTGGATCAATTAAGCGCTAATTTCTGATGCTATCGCAAGAAACTATATTTCACTTGAAATCAACATTCCGTGGTGTCTCGCGAGACGGCGGGGAGAAGTATTGGAGCGACTCGCTGTCCGGTGTGAATTCTCAAATTTGCTTTCAAGCTTCCCACATGTCATTAGGAGTGACAGGCTAAATCAGATCAGGGAGTTTGGGTAATTTGCAGAGAAATGTATTTCTTTAGAAGCATAACCTCTATGTAGCAGTGATTTCAATCAAGATTGTTTCTGAGTAGCCTAATCTGGAACAAGGCTGGTGTGAGTTAGTACTGCTATGAGTTAAGAGATTGGGGAGAGCAGAATTGGGATGGTTTCGAGAAGGGAACGTGATGTAGATCAACCACAAGGATGATGATAAGCATAAGGCCTCTTATATGAGTTTGTAGGTCTGAGTCTATCTAGATCATTATCTGTTTGCCATTTGATAATTGTACCAAGAAAAGATGATTTCTATAAAGCAGCAGATTATTAAAAGATGATTATTTCATAGTTTACTATATTTTCATAGATCTGTTCATAGATTTAGATACTTTTTTTTTTTTAACCCATAGAGGTACAGTGTCACCTTTAGGAGACGTTTTTGCAGTAACTGTTGGTCCAGAATGTTGGGCAATACATATCATACATGAGCAGAAAGAGAAAAATGCACTGACAAATTTGAGCCCATTCCCATCGCTGTATGGTGTGCCGTTCTCAAATTAGAGCAGTTTAAGTGTAACTAATCATTAAAATCTTTAAATTGGCAATGCAGTGAATAATATATAATCACTATCGCTATGGGTTAAAGGAAGCACTCATTTCATGCCCTTGTATTTTTCTCTCTACATGTAAAATCATAGCATTCAAAGAATGCATGTATGAAACTTATTAAAGCATTGAACTACAAAGCCAAAGCATTATCAGTTTCTGTCCTATTATCACAGTTTACATTTATCAGTGCACTTTTGATAGAAATGGAAGTTTTGACAGATTTAACACCATAAAATCGTGAACATGAATTGATTGAAAGTGATATTTAATCCCCAACCATTTGGCATTCCCTGTCATAATACATCATACTAGAGTGTGATTAAGTGAAGAAGGGATGGTATATGACTGAGGCACTAGATAAATTTACATGCTATCTGGGAGGTTGTCTAATGGTATCAGCATTGACCTGACCTTCCAGTCACCTTTGAACCTTATCTGTCATTCTCAGTATTGCCATGCCATTTCATTTCTGTAACCCCTCCGATGTTGTTGCTATGTGAGGGTGTTTTGGGATGTAGATTTTGATCTGTTTGTTTCCATCAAGAAATACAGGCCCATTTTTATTTTCAAGAGAGTAAATGATTGACATTAGTGGTTGCTTTGTAAGAATTTCTTTTGGTACATAAAGTTTTCAAGATTTTCACTGAAAACAGAAGAAGTAGATTGTCCATTATTTTACTGTGATTGTTTAAGTGCTTTAGTTTAGTTATTAGATATTTAGAAAAACAAAGCATGGAAAGGTAAACAACAAATTTTATTATTGATGGTGGCGCTATTAATATATATCATTTTTGGTGCAGCCATTACATCATCTGAGTCATTTTCTTTCTTTCTTATTTTTTAATTGATAAGAGAATGATCTGACAGCACTATTCTGTTTAAACACCATTTGCTATCTTAGATGTTTGTGAACTTACTTCTCTTTGGGTCAGAATACCAGAACAATATAAAACAGATTAACCTGCTAAAGAGGAAAGAAATAATTCTATTTTTCCATGTCACCTTTAATAGCACATTTAGTTCAAATGAAATTAACATGTTAATTTTTTTTCCCAAATAGTCATCATGTCTGATTTTGCAGTTATTGAATGCATACATGAACAGGATGTGCTTTTTCATATTTATTAATTTTTTTTTTTTTTTTTTTTTTTTTTTTTAAAATAAAATGAGCTCATTTTGTGTGTAATCTTATCAAGGAAATACACATGTCTGCATGTGATTACTTCTCTGTGTCTCCCTCTCTATGCTTGCAAGCCCCAGTTAAGAAGGGGGTTTGAGAGGGGGGTAACGATGGGCTGACTTGTAATCACAAAAGATCCTTCCATTATGATCAGGTTTGACTCATTCAGAGGCACAATGCTGTGACATCATTTCATGGTAGATTCCTAGTAATCAGGGGTTTATGGGAGGGTATTGTTAGGTGACAGAGGGCTTTACTCATATGATCTCTTATTAGTTGCCTGAAAAGTGATTTGGGTTTAATCATTTTGAATATTAATGGGAGTTGTTCTTTCATTGATTAGGAGTTCAAGTGAGAAAGCAGTCATTAGGAATGCTGGATACAGTATCATCAGAAAGTTACTCTGAAAAATAATGATATCAAAGAAATTTGAAAATGAGTAACTGCAAGACAAAAAAATAAAATCTTAATGATGATATGCACTTTTAGACCAGTATTGATTCATAGTCCTAATTAATTTAGTATGTGTAATAAAGATCATGTTGATGAGAAATTGGTCTGCACTGCTTTTTTTAACAGAAAAATTCACAAAGCACATGGAAATCAGCATTTAGGAAAAAACAAAACAACTGCAGTTGCAGGATGAAGAATGTACAAAAACATAGGGCTCTCAGGCGACACTGTATTTGAATTGTTCATCTCCTGGAATTATATCAGCTGCCAAGTTGTCACTTCTGGGTATTATTTCCGATTTTTCTGTTTTGGAAAAAGGGAGAAAGCTGGTTTAGAGAAGGGGTTCATAGGCTTTAGAGATAAAATCCTTGCTTCTTATCCTACTCGGTTATTTATAAATATTGTGAGATTTGAGCCTTGTAGTGATGAAAAAAAAATGTTGACTCATCCTTCAAGGGTTGGATGTAGGATTTTTAGTGGCTTTAATTATTTTTCTGGAGTTTTGTTTTTAGTCATTACTAATGGCCCTGTGATGATAAGAATACTGTTAGTTAATAGACTCATGGCGCAATCATATTATTGATCAATTTGATATTGTAGATGAAGGTATCCTGCAAGGTTAGTTAGTATGCAATAATCTGCAACCAAAAAAGAAAAGAGAAATATATCACTTTCTTAGATTTTCTCATGTGTAAAGTGAATCTCTGTGTATTGGTAGTTGAACTTTCTGTGCCTTGTCATTGCGTAGCCCTTGTGTGTTTACAAATGTCGCAAGAGAGCATAAATGGCTTATTTGTGAAGACCAGCAGGATAGGATTGTGTCCTCCTCCGCCTCCGTTCCAAAATAGTCATTAGAGATGATTCCTATCCAATCGTTGAGCCATTAAATCCCATCTCATCCCTCGTCCCCCTATCTTCCTCTCCCATCCTCGTCTTCTAAACAAACATCGCTCCTTCCCACAATCCCTCCACCTGACCTTTCTACCTCGCAGGCAAACAAACGCATGACCTTGCAAAATGAAAGATCGGAATGGGGAGGGGGGAGAGTTGTTTCAAGAGCTGAGCAGCATCACTACAGTGGATCGAGGCTAAGGAAGTGGGAAGGAAATGGGCTTAACAAGTGTCAAATTGATGTGTGATAGGGACTGTAATATCCACTGACAGTGTATGCCAGGGCTTACCACTGAGATTCCACATCACGTATGGGTGTCAGCGGTGGGATAGCTCCAACAACAATCACACTGCAGGGAGGCAGTAGAGTCATGAAATCACATACTTTTGTAACATTTACCACCTAACAACTCAAGAAAAATGAAAGGCTTATGCCTCAAATTCACTGGTGTTGGTTCAGTATCTTGCATCACTGACTTTAAAACCAGACAGATGTATTAGCTACTGAACAAAAAGCAGGAATTGCATCAGGACTGAAGGGGGTTCTTTTTGTGCATCATTATGTCATGCTCTTGTAGAAGGAGGGAAATTTGCCTTCCCTTAATTACCATTGTTTTACTCTTTCACCACAGAGACACTGAATCATCATCTAGCTTGTCAGATTTGAAGTTATTTTTATCCCTGTTATCGACAGATGTTTAACCATGTTCAGATTCAAGAAGTGAAAGACAGGAATAAGGAAGAATCATCTCTGGATGATTTAACCACCTCTAAATGTCAACATTTATTTTCTTCAACTAACAGATCCTAAAAAAAAATCATCTCTCATTTATTACTCATCTTAAAAGAAATTTGATATCAGAGACTCTTATCAGAGTATGCAGACATAATTGAAACTCTCTCATCCAAACCGGGAATCCTTTGGGGCTTTTGTCCCTTAATCAGTCTTGTATCTCAATTTTATAACGGTTGAAATAGGATCAATTCTGGAAAATATTCTCAAATTGAACTTGTTTATGTAGCATAGAGTGAAACCTTTGATAAGATGACTGGAACTTGATAGACAAGATTTAATGTATGATTCTGATGTAAGACGACTATAAGGTTGCCAAGCCCAAATTGGTTTAGGCCCAGAAAGTCATTTCAAAAGATGGGTTTGGTACCTTAACCACCTGTTAACAACACCTTTACTAGCCCCACCCAGTTACAATCCCTCAAAGGTTGGAGAGAGGATCTACGTGCCCACATCACATCATGTGGTCCAATTTTTGTGGCAAATTTCCCCTGATTAGCTTGCCTTGCTCAAGCAGCTGTCCAATAAGATTGAATTATGAAGTGCAACATTTGTTCAAAAGAAAGAAAAGTGAGATGGTACTATGCAGAGACACTTCTGTGGCAGGGAGCCAGGGATAAATTAATTGATTTTTCTTTGAGGAAAAGGAAAAATTATCATAACATGCTAATTTGATGAGTGAGGTAGAAGAGGGGTAGCCAAGCTTTAGAAAATGATATAGTTCTTAATTTATCATGATTGTGTGTGTATATTGAGATTTATCTGACATCAGTGTTGCGTGTGAAGTACCAGAGGGGCTCACATTTGTCAATAATTATCATTCTTGGTTACTCATCATCAACTAATTTGATGTAACCATGGTGATAAAGTAAACAAACAAGGCGGACAGCTGTGCAGAGTCTCTGTGGTACAGATAGAAATGCACCCTAGCCGCCAGTTCCTTGGCTTCAAATAAAAATTGAACATGACATGGTGTAAGTTGTCAATTTGTTATCTTGTGAAATGAAATTACGCAGCAAATTTTCTCATTATATCACTATCTGGAAGCAATTTTCAAATCCATGAACATCGTGTACGTGATTGCTAGGGAGGGACTAGAAGTAAAGATAGGTATCTAGAAAATGTCATGCTGTAAGAGGAAAATAGAAATCTATAATAGAAAAATAGAGTCTCAACATGGTGCATGCATCATAGGAGATTCATTGGACAAAAAGCTAATGGTAACATTTGTTATAAGAGAGATTGGAGGTAATTTTTTTTGCTTGATTTTCTGCTCTTTGTTACGTCCATTCCATGGTCGCATGCTGACGTTTTTGCAATAACTAAAATGGTGGTCATTTACATGAGATAGAAAGAAATGGAATTTGAAATGGGGCATGTGGAGTGGATATGTGACGTGGAACTTAGCTCAATTTAAATGGAGGATTGTTGGGAGTGGTATTGGCAGTGCACTTTACTACCCATCAATCACTACGCCGCTTTCATTGGACTTTCACATTTATTTGTTGTCTTGTTTATTCGTGTCACGGCAGATGGAGATGTAGCGCTCCTGTAATTCGCTTTGGCAATTGATAGCCGCACAACACAAGCTACCGACAGAATGTTTCAGTTTGTAAGGCAACTCCGGCGATAATCCGCTTCCTAGCAAGGCAGAAAAAAAGGAGCAGGAAAAGACACTTTTTACCGCAGGACTAGAAGCCTGAAACTTTCCCCAAATCCTTCATTTTTAGGAGAAATTATTCATCCAATATTGTCAGGAATCCCTTGGAGTAGCATCGTGGTAGGATAGGGTCTGTCAACGCCTAGTTTAAGCTGGTTGTCGTGTAGGGTTCCATGGTAGAAAATCCTGTGCTTAAAGAACTTTGCAATTGGGGGAAAAGGAGAGCATCATTGCGAAAGAGAGAATAAAAAATAGTTATGAAAGTGTAAGAGAGGTGCTGGCTGACTAGGGTTAAGGTGCACTTTTGAGGTGATTTTGTTTTCTTGCTTTCATGCGTCTTTCCTCTCACCTTCTTCACTTCCTCAGTTAAGATCACCTCCAAGATGATGACCGTCGATTCTAAAATCGTCTGTCTTCGCGGCAGCCTTCTCTCACTCTCCACCGTTTGTTATGCATCTGCATTAAGGTGGATTCCAGGCAGGCTTTGTAGTTGCATTAGCGGGATCTCCCTCCGTACCAGCACCGAAGGCCAAGAGGGATTTACGTACCCCCACGCTCTCTAGGATCTGGAACCCTCGGCCCCATCCTTGTCACTTTTATTCCCTCATCGCTTTTGCAACCAAGTTTGATGCGCAGAGTGGGGCGCTTGGGTTTTTGGAGCAGATGGAGTTTGGGGTTGTGACAGAAGAAGAAAGTAGAACAGGTGTTGTGTATGCAAGAACCAAATCTTAGGTATTAATGGGATAGGCCCTGTAGTGACAGACTCTTCACAACAACTTAATCCCACATGGTTAAAGACACCATAATCTATGTGTGGGACTGAGAGTTTGCTCGCTATTACATGTGCCTTCCCCCAGAAAACTTTACGTCTCGTTGGTTTCATACTCTGCTGTATAATGTACCTTTTTTAATGTATCATTTATTGGAGATTGGGATTCACTATAGCAGGAGATCATGAGTCACCGAGTAGTGAATAATTTGCTGTTTTATTCCTTCTTGCTGCAACAAGAGTTATTTTAGCTAGTGTCTTTGTTGATATAGGAGGAAAAGTAGTGACAGGCTGATAACCAATGCTAAAGAGCCCTTTTCCAGGACATAGCATATTTCCAAAGTGCACAAAACAAGCAAACCACCTGTGCAGGTATCTGAGCCAGTATTTCCTTACCTTCCTGGACAAGGAATCTCCCCAAAGAACAGAAAACAAAGGCCATTTAAAACTACAGAATTGGAATGATGTGTAGGCCCTGGGGAGTGCAGCCATGGATTAGGTGGCGGATATTTGGAGGATTAGGATAGATATACTCCAAACAAACCCCTTGAGACCTCCTACCGCTCCCTTGAGGTTTACAAGATATACCACCCTTGCTAATGAGATTACCGTCCAAATCTCCTTCATGCCATTTATTCACTCTCAGTGTTTCTGCAAGAAAGTATTTTCACCCACACACCGTGGCGTGAACATTCCGCAGGACTAGCCCCTGATCTCTCACAGAGGGCATCCTTTTTTTAACGCAAACACGGCAGGGTTTATTTTGGTAAGAACGGCTTGACCTGGTATGTTAAGCAGACAATCTGTGGTGATGTATACAGAGAGATTGAGGTAGATCTGATCATAAGGGTTGTTGCCCGGCTTGTATGGCGCTATCATTTCAGCATCTCTGAAACAGAAAGAGCCATTGAAGAGTTTTGGTTTGTGTTTCTTCTGATGTTAATCTGTAGAAAAGGAGTGTCACATTTTGAGCTAGTGGTTAAAAGAATAGGGATTGCATACGCGGTCATGGATATGAATTGTCCCTTTCCTCAAAAAATTAACATTGTATTTGATATTTTGATCCAATTTACAGATCCCTCTTTGCATATAATTGACTTGAAAATTGCATAGCATGACACAATACTTCATAGCAAGAACAGGTTATATAAAATCCAGCTCATGCCTAAAAGGACATTCACAAGAATGTGTGAGATCGTAAGCAGTGGATTCTATGTAGTATAAGTGATTTTTTTTTTCTTCAAAGGAATAGATAAATCCTGCAGATTCGTAGAGTCTAATGACCACTGCTCCCCATCTGATAACCTTTTCTCAGCCCCGCCCACCTATGAGCAACACGATACAGAGGATCTCATAGGAAGCCTTGGCCAATCTTACATCTTCATGCTCTCATCAATACAAAGTACAAACACATGGTCATGTCTTCAGCCTTCTCCATGCCCACCACTAAGACGAAATTACTCCATTCCATGTTCTCTCCCTTAACCCTTCCTGGCATTAACAAGCCTCTTATCAAATTTTACGTCTTCAAAGTCACGCAATTAAGACTTAATAAATTTCCTCAATATACCCCCGCAAAGATTAATCTCCAAAATTTCCTTCCCTTCAATTATAAAGAGGATGCCCGATGGAGATTGCAATGGCAGTCTTAGGCAGCATCTATTTATTAGGTTACGAAAATACCGTCAAGTTTATTCAGGGTCCCTTGAATCTTGAGAGAGATCTTCCAGTGAACTCACATTTGTACGATTCTCTCGGTAAATTTGGATTGACGCTCATATTTCATGCTGCAAATTGGATTAATGATGCTAATTCAGTCAGCCATTTATATCAGCCACTCCGAGATATTTCCACTAGAGATGGTATCTATTGATGTTGTGTAGTAGGGTGGATTACACATATTTTGGCACCCGGTTTCCTGTGTCAAGGAATTCATATTAGAGCATATCTGCGGGTAATTACGCTTTAATTTCATCAAGAGATAATATACTGCCTCGTCATAAGACCCGTGTTAAAGTACCCTCTCCAGAACTTGTATCCCTTCATGAATTTCATTTGTATTTTCACTTGGCTGTTTGAGAATTTATTTCTGTTCTAATATGTAACTCTGGACACAATTATTGTTTTAAAAAATTACCTTCTACCTCAGCTAAGCAGTTTCATGAGGGTTTTTATGATCTGTATTGGCAACATGTTGTAGGAAGTGTACAACATATATGACTTATCATAACTTTTCTTGCATATATGACCAACTATGTCAAACCTTAGAAAAGATTGAGAGTCATTATTCCTTTGTGTACTTTTTATTATTCTGACTCCTTCCTGAAGTGAAATAGTCTTTATTATTCATAATTTTATTACGTAAAAATAAAAACAATAGAGAAAACTTACAAATCCTCTTTTTAAAATTCTATTTCTGTCAATACTACTTGTTGCAGGTATTATGTAATTTCATGGATGATTCAGTATGTTTTTTTGATTAATTTTCTTTTCCTTTAATGCAAGCAGATGCAGAGAAGTCACTGCCAATTACATTCTATTGGGATCAACGTTCTCTTAAATTGCAAGCAGCACCCAGTACAGGTGCATATGAAGAGGGTCTTTACTTGCCAAGTCATGACGTGGCTACACGCACACACACACACACCCTCATATGTCTTTCATTAACCTTTATTTCATGAGAGAGGAGGTTACATTGTGTGTAACATTTATAAAAACTAATTCCTAGATGTAAGTTAGTCTTCCACGATGCAAGATGTAAGAACCCACAGTGATGATTTTATTGTTTATTTTCCTTCTTTTTTTTATGATATGAGATATACAAATGAGAAAGTTGAAAATTCTTTTGAAAATTTTGGTTTCTTGATGATTGACACAAATTAAGTAGGTTTTGGCATATCAGCTGATCATTCCCTTGAAAATATTTATATTGTTGTTTGTTAGTTTATATATTCGTATTTTTTACCTAGCGCATTGATATTGATCTTTCCCTTGAAGGTTCAAATGTGTGTGCTGACAGACAGTGAAAGTTGCCTATTGACACCAATATTATTTGATAATTAAGACGCTTATGCAGATGCCATGTTCCTAATGCCTGAATAATGCTAATTCTCATAGTAAGTGTGCCGAAAAAATGTCAATCTCAGTTCGACTCATGATTCGACTGCTGTTCCTGATTGAGTGCACGCAACGCCCGCGCGCAATCTGCCACTTTGATTGGCAGCTGCATGCGCTTATGCCATTATCAATCTTCGAAATGAAGATTCCGGTGCGTATCACTGCCTTCCTACAGCGCCCTCTTGAATACCGGGTCTATGTACCTTTAAGCTGGAGGACAGAAAGAGATTTTTTTGCCACATTATTTGATTCATACATCTTTCATCATCACCTGTAACATGAAGCCAATCCTTCTAAGCCGGTTTGCTACTTACCAGTCTATGCTTCATCCACACGTGATTCTACTATTTGCATTGAATTGAATTGAATTTATTCACCACTTCCATAAAAAAACATGCTAAGTCAAAGAATACAACAGAACATTTCTTACAAGAAGTAAAGACAGTTATATTTATAAAACAAAACAAAACTATGAAGTGGCTGGATCATCAAGAAGTTATAAAAACTTATAAATAGATGATCCATATACAAAATACAAACCGATTAATAAAGACAAATGTCTGTAATTTCCTATGTGGGGAGGAAATTACAAATAGGCTTCTTTGATCACCATCGTCATCACATTTGTTTCTTTTCCCCAGAATATTCAGAGCTATTACAGATAACTCGATATTGATTATAAACAGGGGATGCAAAGTAAAAGAGAAAGTTAGCTGCTCCTCTCAATAAGTTTAAGGACTTGTGCTTGATGTTCAAAAGATAATTGTTGTAACAAATGGATAGGTTTTGACACAAGAGGAAACTTGGATGACTCAAAGGAGATACAAGTACAACAATTAATTACAATCAAGATGTCGTGCAGCTTTTTTACGCACTTTAAGCATCCCTTTTTGTGATAAATTTGAGTGACTTCTTAAGAAAGAACAAGTCTTTAAAAGGGTCACTAAATTGCCAACGACTACTTGAATTTTAAAGCCTGGATACTGAAATAGTATTCAGTTATTTGAATGATTGAGGGGAGAATGATATAGCGAAGTGTGATAATTGCTTTTCAAAACAAATTTCCCTACTATATAAATGATCCTAATATTTGATTATAGGTAGTCTAATGAAATGAAACTCATGCTCTTACCAGTTGAGTGAGTATTAAAGCCAGATTAAGTTGCCTACCCTTACATACAAGTATTGCAATACATTATAGACTTCTTCTCAAGTATTTAGTCATTTATTGTTTGCATACTTGGTACGACATGGTCACGTCTCTCTACAAACCATATCATCAGTTTAGGTAATGATTCTCTCAGAGCAAACATGTCCGCTTTTAACTTTTTCCAGAGCTGTCAGTGCATTGTGCATTAGCGAAATGACTGAGAATATGCCACGGGGGACACGCCCTTCTTACGAAACAGCTGATAAAACTAGTTCAGCTCATCCCTTCGAGCCACGACTCCACCGTTATTGCCTGCTAATATCTAGAGTATATGTAGAGTATTACAGGCTTATGCCATATTCCAGATAAGCTCTGTTGGCTTTAAAGCTAGAAGGACCATACAACCAAATATTGTGCATCTTTTAACAACTTCCTGCCTCTCCATATACTTATGATACAATGCTATCATTTGTTCATGTGAGTGCGTATTATAAACAGGTATATTTATTTCTTTTCTCGGAGGTATTTGATGTTGGATTAAGGCTGTCTACAGTTTTGTATCTGAGCTTGATCTCATCTATTTGTTATGGATGAACATATGACAAATTTTGAAGTTTGAAGGATTGTAGGAAAAAAGGTAATAAAATGTGTTGAGCTATTATATGTTCTATTGTGAAGGGCTTTACTGAAGGAGTTGAAATTTGATAAAATTTGGTTGACCTGGTTATCTTTGTAAACTGGAATCCATAAAATGATCATTGTCATGGACGGTTAAAAATATCACGTTTAACCAATCAGACTCATCTCTGAGTTGAATTTTTTAAAACATATTTGTAGGACATTTAATCACTTTTTCTTCTAGTAATAGTTTTAATTTCTGTATAAGGGCAGGTCATTTCTTTAATTTCGCTATAATGTAATCTTCCAGCACATTTAGTTTCAGCATTGTTTTTCCGGTTATTATTGTTGATATTACATTGATGGTTTTTACCCATTAGTTCACCACAAAGGATTAAAGTCTCTTGTTAATTGTGCCATGTCATTGTATAATATTTCCAAAGTATTAATGCCATATGTCTGCACCCTGAGGAGATGATATATCTCTGTTATTGTTATATACCTCTTTTCCCCCTTCTAAATGTTTTGTCTGGCCAGATAATCCTGTTGTTTTTTACCCCACGGAGATTTCCTGTCACGGTATCTTATCATAACTCATCCCAAAACAACTGGTTATCATTTTTATTACAATCAGAGAAGTTTGTTTGCCAAATGCTTGCCTATTGTCTACCAAAGAACTTTCTGAGAAGTATCCAAATTTAATGTTCTTGAATGGAGCCTCTGAAATTGAATTAGCGAAAGCAATTACAAATGCCCGTATGAGAGGGGAAAAAGATGAGATCTGTAATTCTCTGTTTTAGTTATTTTCTTGATGGTTCAGACATGATATGCTTCACACTTTGCAAAGGTTTTTGTTGTTATACCACTTAAGGCGCTTTCATACCTACCAAATCAGGAAAAATGCCTATTATTTTTGATTGGGCATTCTCCCCGATGAGGAAATATCAGGTATTTTGTCAGTGTGAAAGGAAAGTACTCGTAACTCCCCCCTCCCAATACCTATATTTTAGTAGGTACTTTCTCAAAATTATGCATATTTTCTCCAAGGTTTCAGGGATATTAGCTGTGTGTGAAAGCAGATTACAAGAACTTCTATCCTCTCGCTGCTGCAGAATGCAGGAAAGTACATGCTTTGTCTCCAAAATAAAATGCATGCTCATAACTGTGAGAACTTTTCCAAAAGAGGTCTGTGTTTGGGTAGGTGTGTATGCGCGAAATAATCATCGGGTATTTCAGGGCCTGAAAAAGTTTTTGTAATTTACTGGTATTTTTTTCCTGATTGTGTAAGGGTGAAAGGGCCTATAGAAGAAGAGATGCTTCGCGCATTGTTAAATTTCATAGCAAGCCATTATTTTGACATGATGATAAATGAAGGGATTGAAATCCCCTCTATTTACATTTTGATTTAACATTACACAGGACTCGTTATGTGAACAAAACAGGCTTTATAGAAAGAAAACACAATTGATTTTGAAAAATACCCGAAACAACATAGGCAGTAACAAAAAAAAAATAAAAAACTCCTTGGAAAATACAGCCTCTTGTAGCAAGCACTTTCATTCCTCAAATTCTATTTCCTTTCTGTCAGAATTAAGTTACCAAATTTTAAGATGCAGCTACTGTGATGCATAAATCCTGACTTCATCCACCAGAGCCGAGTTTCGTCCTAAAAATTGATCGGGTGATTCACCCTCCAGTCGCGGGGCCGCTTTTGGACGCCAGACACAAAAGAAACATCATCATCTGCCACAACAAAGGGTGAAAAGGGAGAGATGGGAATTGACCAGTTTGGGGGAGATTATTGGTAGTGACAGTGTAGCAGGGTTTCGTAGCCCCAAAGCCATGGTTAATCCGGGGATTTATCCGGGCTGGATTAAGGGATTCGGGAGCCCAATGTGTGTGAGATTTAGGGGGATGATCCGGCGGATATTGATGACGTGGAATTCGGTTTCTGATCTGGAGTTGATGACTTTATCCTGCTTCTCCCTCATCATAGTCTGATGAATGCTGCTTTGTGGTGACCTAGATACAATCCATTTCTTGAACCATGTCACTGAGGTGGAGCCATAATTATCCTAGTTTCTCTCCATTGTCCATGAAATGGTTACTCTCATTGAGATTGCTCATAATCCTTTTCAATTCATTTACGAGTTCACCTGAATTTTGTAAAGCACTTGAGGATGAAAATTCAAATGAAGCAGTATTGATATTCACATACTTCATGTTTAGGCCCAAAATATGTACATGTATTGCCTTTTTAACTAGGCAGTTGTTATTATTATCATGCCTTTTTCTTTTTAGTCTACAAGAAGATAAATCAGTTTTGAGAATGAAAAAAAAGAGGAAAATGTGAATGAATATAAGAATTACTAGATGATACTCATTTCATATTTGTATTATGCATTTTTGCTCATCTTGTCAAACTAAATAAATATTTAATTTTGTCTCTCTCTCTCTTTCTTTGTATCTGTCTCTCCCTATCTTCTCTGTCTCTGCCTGTCTCTCTGTCTTTTTCTTCCACTCTCTCTGTATTTCTTCCTCTATATCTTCTTCCTTCTCTCTATCTCTTTGACCCCCTTTACAGCTAGGAATGGGTGTTCCACCAGGCATCAATCCAACGATGTTCCCTCCTACCAGCTTACCCAGTGGGTTTGGGTCTGGAGCCCATGGTGCTTTCCAACCAAAGGTAAATTAATAAAAACACACATGTAGACACAAATATTTCATATTGCCACCCCCCCCCCCCCCACCCTCCCAAGCACACACACATGGCTTAGGAGCCCATGATGTTTTTGGTAGAGGATAGTTCCTACCTCTCACAGTTACCTTCCAATTTGACATCATAGAAATGAACATGTATCAGTAATAGCTGTGATACTTTAACTATTTCTCACAAAATAAACGATATTGTTATAAATTATCACAGCAAAAATACACATGCCGAGAATGGGATTTGAACTCGGAATCTTGAGACAGTAGACCAGTGCGCAACCCATTGAGCTGCTCAAGCGATTGACACCAGTGCGAGTTCTCTAAGAAATTTATACCTGGAATTCGTACGTACATGCTTATACATATTCATTTCTGTGACGTGCCTATGACGTCAAATTGCACAAACTGCGGGAGGCAAGAACTATCCTCTACCGGTGTCTTATGAGTAACTTGTGGATCACAATTTGATTTCAGTATATAAACATAAATTTTCCATAGATTCCAGTCCGGGTTATCTCGGCTTAGCATTCAACGACTTAATGATTATATGAATAATTATGAAAAACACAAATTTGGACCCAAACTTGGGTTATGACCGTAATCTAGTATGTTGAATGCAACTATTCCCCCTTTTGTTTCACGTAAAGCAAATAAGAAACATACATGCATTCCATTCAAAGAGAAAAAAAATGAGTGGTGTATCATGCCCTCATCTGGTTACAAGTCATAATTTGTTATCATGTCTGTTTTCCTTTTCTTGCATCATAACATTGATGTATATCCATGTGGAGCAGGAGAGTGAATCAGATCTATTGCAATACACTGAAATAACCTGGGCTGCGTTTCACGAAACCGTCATAAGTCTAACTTCTTGGACATCCCATTGAAACGTGTGTTGTAGAATTAACACACGTTTCAATGGGATGTCCATGAACTTAGACTTATGACGGTTTCATGAAACGCAGCCCAGGGTTCTAGAACAAATATATTCATTCCATTATCTCTATTTAATGCATTGCTGTATCAACTTTGGAATGGTTATCAGCAAATTTCAAGTTTTATCCATGCTTGTATGCATTATAAACTGCTGTGAAACTAAGCCAAGTTTTTACTCACATACAATTTACAACGCATCCTGTACATTTATCAAAATAGTATTATTCTAATCCTCCAGTCATTTTAGCTTCTTCAACTATTTCATTTGCAAAATCCCCTTGCATTTGGTATTGTCATAGTCCCAATCAAGCTCCTAACTCATAGGGGGAAATATAAATTCCTTTTCCATGTTCTTCATGTTTCTTTACTCAAAGTCCTCTGCTATTTGATTTCCTTGAAGTTTTTTAGCTTAATCCCAGCACACTCTAAGTCTTTACAGAATACAGCAAGATGTATATCCTTGTATCCTTTCTGGAAATTTATCATGCAATAAATAATCCTGTCTTGCTTTCTAGGTAGTCCCAAACATACATTTCTGTGTTGGGCTGTGTGCAGAGAGCTCATTTTTCACAAGATTTAATGTGCATTGTTCATCAAACACCCAGCCTTTTCAACCATGTATTATAGTCATCTTTCAGTAGTATGCAGCATCTTGACTTTCAAAATTTTTCCCTTTATTCTAGCATTGGTTTATGGTTAATCTCTAACATTCTCTTTTCGGTTGCTCCTGTAAGTCCTATGGGATTCTATATTTAGAACCTTTGTTTCTGCTTCATGCGAAACAATACCAGTCATTATTACTTTTGGGAGACAAATCATCAATCTGATTTCTATGGGTTTGATAAGCTTCATTCTTTGCTATGTGAATGTTTCCCTACCATTTGAAGTGTATGTACTAATTAATGATCAACATGCAAATTTCCTTGCATTTGGAGAAAAAAAATACATTAAGCTTTGCAGTAATAGTGGTAATGATTATTGTTTATTCCCTGAATTTGTTGACAAAATACAAGATGTAGTTTCAATATTCATATTTATCTTTACTTCATTTTTGTCTTCACTTCTTTTGATCTCTCTTTCATCTCTCTATTCTCTCATCTTATCTTCCAATTTCATCATCTAGAGTTGGCCAGAGGGTGGTTTGCAGCTTCCCCGCTTGGATAGTCGTGTCAGTAAACCACTCATGAAGGTGCCACCCTCCTTTCTTTCTTTTGTTTTTTTTTTATTGCATGAACACTATGCCTTCCCATGTTGGGGATGGCTTGCCTCCTATAGACCCTATGCACACCCCTCCAATGCAGTTACAAAGCGACACTTAACAGATGTTGGAAGAAATTCAATTTAGGACTACTCAATAAAATTATCCTGTACAAAATCTTGTGTATTGAAGTTAAGAATCGTCATGTTATAGTAGTATAACTACAGTTACAGATTTTTAGTAAGCCTGCTGCTTTAAAAACCCTAATAACTCTAAATCAAATACTGCCAGGCATTGCAGGACTGCACTAATTTGCAGCTACCGGTAGTTTGATTTTTCTATACTATGAAAGCTGAGTATATGTCTTGTGATTTAGATTGTAGTATCTTCCTAACTGTCCAAAAGACTTTCTAAAAGAATTTCTTCCCATAAGTGGTTGTAGCTGTACTGCGAAGTGTGTCATGGTCTTTTAATGCACCCTTTGCAGCACTGCAATTTTCTTTGATCAGGCATCTCTAAATGCAGTGGTGCAGTGGGTGTTTTAAGGAACTATAACTGGAGGGGAGGAGGGGGGGGGGGGGGGTGTTCCTATTATCCTGTGCTTGTCACTTGTGTGGTAGATTTTTTCCAGAAGACATCTAATTGAATCGATTTATTATCTGCAGAATTCCTTATATGTAACTGTTTGTTAAAAAGAAATGAACAGTAAGTTTTATTGACTAAAATCATTGAATTTTATTTGGGAGCATTATAATGGAAAATTTACTTTGTCAATTTTTTTCTTTAAAACATTTTTGGAAATGTCCTTTCCGCATTATTATTTGGGGTTTTTTTTCAATTACTATTATTGGATTGGAAGAAGATTTTTTTAGCTTGAAAGTGAAATCTAGTAATTATGTGCACATATGAAAGTTATCCAAATGAAATGAAAATATTATACAATCTTCACTCTCTGATTGATCAGTATGTCTTTTCAATTTCTCTATCATTTAAGGCATGCTGAACTTTTTTTTTTCTTCTTGCATTAGTTCCATTGATTGCATTCTAGAGATAAATATTCTTACTAATGAATTGTTTGCACTTGGGGAGGTAAATTAATGCTACCAATTTTGGGAAGGTATTCTAAGAGATAAGATTTTAGGTTTGTCGTAACTGTTGCATGAGAATGTTTATTTTTTCTTTTTTGTGAACCAGTGCAAGTAATGTAGAAAGAATCATAAAAAACAGATAGATAGAAGATTGCCTAACACAGTTGTTGTAGCATGCTAAATGTTTTTGTCATTTTGTGAAGATCGTTTCTGTTAATGTTAACCTAGCTCTAACTCTCCTGTATGCCACCTATATAGTTCCCTTACACCTGTCATGGGATGGCTACACTTTGTCTGCAAAGTTCTATGTTATTTCTTAATAAATAAACCCTCTATATCGATTGGGATTACTCAGCTTAGCCATAGACTCTCACCATTCATTTCATCCAGTCTCCATCCATTCTCCATGATTTGTTTGTTTGGGAAATCAAAAATTTAGATGGCTGTCGATTCCACTTCTAGCCCGCGATCCCTTACCGCATTATCTCTCTTACAAAGGGTCGAAGAGAATGGAAAGGAAGAAAGTGTCCTCTCTCAAAAGTGCACATTCATCAATTGGCGCACTTTGGAGTGCCAGCTGTAATCGCCGGCTGCATTGGTTTTACTTTGGTGCGTTGATAGATGCATTGGGCAAGGGTACCTGAGAAATGTGTATTCGTACCGAGACTGAAAATGTGGTAGCCCCGGAATCAATCATTTGTCTCGGTTCTGGATGACCTTTATGATAGAGATGCAGCCTCGTCACTCAGGCTATCATTCTTGTGTACCTCTTGACCACTTCAAGAAATACATGAACATTTTCAAGCAGTTATGAATGATGTTGCATGTCTTTGCCAAGCATTTTGTGTCTAGTCTTTTTAAACAGTGTGCATAGTTCTTAGATTTTAGTTTGTGACAATTGGTATATCTACTGCAAACATCTCCCCATACTTAAACCATTCCTCTTTACTAATTTGCTTGTTCCTCCTCCCTGCAACTTTTGTCTTCCTGAAACCTTTATACTCTCTCTGTTTGTTATCTTTTGTATTTAAACATACTCCAACCTTAATGTGTGTTGTCATAGTCCGGTCTCTTGCTTCGGTCATACTCCTGGGACTCTATTCCATCACTATCAAAGCTTTTATGAGTGGGTACTCGTAGTGCATCTTCCAATCCTCTTTCTCTCTGCTGCTTACACCCTCCATCCTCCTCCTGCCTGCCCATTCTATGCCCCCTAGGATACCTACTAATGGGTTTGACTACAATGCAGTGGTCTATGGGACCTCAAAATAACAATTAATCATCAAAGCATGCTGGAATTATTTTTATCCAAACACTCATGTCCCCAAAGAGATTTAGAAAGCAATCAAAATGGTTTGTTTTTCCTCTTTAGCTAAAAAAAGAAAAAAAAAAAACACTGGGGGGGGGGGGTACATTTTGTCTCCAGAGAACATTCATACACCCATTGCTATCATGGTGTATTGGTTCATCATCTGAAACCATTAACACTCTGTACCCTCAGTTCACTACAGAAACCAGGGAGGAAAGACTACACATTCATTAAAGCTTTACAAATGCTAAAAGGAGTGATTATTTCCTGTGCTGAAGACAGATAATTGACCATAATTATTAAAGGATGATTCCAGCTATTCCCCTGTTCTCATTATAGCAGACATTATGCAATTAAATCACCTCTTTTGGAAAATGATTTATGGCCTAAATGCACCCCAGAGGAAGATTAAACTCAAGGGTAAATCAGTGTGATTATGAAACCCCTCTACCAGGGAAATCCCCTTCCCCTTCCCCCCTTTTTAATGATAACGTTATAGACAAAGGAATGACTTTGAAGCTAGAGCCTTTAATTAAGCACAGTTATAATTTTAGGCCGCTACAGATTTGAAAAGGGGGGCATAAGATATCAAATTGTACTTGCTAAATGAATTCCCATGGAACTAGAAAATTGGAGTAATGTGGCTGAGTATGTCTGAGAGATAATGGCAGATAAATTGATATGACCTACAAAGGCAATAATTGAAAGGAGGGGAGATAATGCTGTGTGCCCATTTTAATATATCTTATATTTGCGATTATTTTGGTTTTCCAAATCAATTGCTTATAAGATCAGCCAGTCTTTTGTGGGTTCTGATGCTATTGACCTTTTTGACCAGAGTTCACAAAAGAGGTATATATTTAAACCATGGTTTATGTAAATAGAATAAGCTTATATAAAGTTTAGACATGTGTAAGTAAGCGTATGAAAGCACACTGCTACCCATCCATTGGACACGAGGACATGCGCATTTTATGCTTTTGGAGATTTAGACAATGGTATGAATTTCAACCTCTTTTGTGAATTCAGGCCTTTATATCTCTTTGCTTATTATTTAAACTTAAAGGTTAATGGCAAAGATAAAAATGTAATGATTTTAGTGTTGTTTACTAACATTTGCATGTTCCACCCTGCATGGTTATGCCCATTCAAAAGTGATCTGGGGTTTCCAATTCATCCTTTTGTGCTAGAATTGCCACACCCAATTTTCATTATCCATCGTGTCATGCCTCATTAAGCCACGCCCATATGATATTACTCTTATTTGTGTGCAAGCATGCATTCTGTCAAACAAACATTTCGTCTTTTATATTCATCATTCATTTTGTTCTTCCATTTCTTGTATCTATATGTGACTAGCGCATTGTGATGTACTAAACATGCAGTTAGAATGTGCAAAGTTGCTCACTTTTAATCTTAGCATTGAGAATGAGATAAGATTGTTTGATTTCATTATATTCATTGACCAGGCAATTTTTCATCTCCATGGTATCAACTTAATTTTAGAAATGTAGGAAATTTACACCTCTCATACAGATTCAACCTGATGGTTTTTGTTTTGTTTTTCCTTCACCCCCACCCCCCCCCCCCCCCCCCCCCCACAAAAAAGAAAAAAAAAATTGAGTCATTCTTTGACACTGCATGCATAGACCCTCATCGCTTTGTATTGATTCGTATTTATGTTTTTCTCTTTGTTTATATCTCTTTTATCATTTCAGAAGCGTGGAGAATGGTGTGCAGCCCATGTAAATGTTGCTTGGTTGATATATCATCATCAGCAAAAGGTACAAGCTTTTTACCAGTCTTTCTTTCAGTTTTGGCAGATTTTGTTGGATAAATTTGAAATTTGATTGGGTGGTGTTGTTATTGCTGCATTCCACACATCATTTTCGTGTTTTTACTTTCTTTTTTAATTTTACTTGTTAACCCATTCGTGACAGGAATTATTTAAAGCCTAATTTGATCAGCTTTTATTCTTCAAATTGGCAACACCAATATTTTTATTTCATTGCTACATTTTATTTATAAAATGTCATGTATCGGAAATGAATATAAATTGACAGAAAAAGATAAGTCAAAAAGTTGCCAATTTAAGGATTTTAATGCTTATTTTCCTTTAAAAAATTTTCAGCATCAAACAATGAATATTGATGCAACCAAAATGGGCACAGTTTGTGTAGAATTTTTTGCTCTTTCTGCTCATGTATTTGGTATGATTGTTAGGGCTTTGCATCAAAAGATATTAGGCCAAACCACAGAATGTGGACCCTCTGTCACAAATGAGTTAACAAACACAATATATTTGAACTCCTATCATTACAGATAAGGAAAATTTGTTGTTTCTTCATTATTTCATTGCTTATAATGATTATCTCTGTTGCTCTCCCCAGGTCTTGATACTCCTCAATTTACTCATTTCTCTTATTTTCCTTTTTTAAGCACATTTATTTCTTAAAATCTTGCTCCACTCTTAATTCTCTTATTTATATTTCCCCTTTCTCATTCTCTCTCTCTGTCTCTGTCTCTCCTGCAGGCCAAGGTAGATGCTCAGAAGGATAGTTTGAAGCAAGATGCCTTCCTTGGCAAACCTGGTGGACCTCATATATTCTCTCCTCCCAGACCTCCTGATCTACACCTCCAGTCTAATCTCTTTCCTCATGGTACGTATCTTGCATCCTCCGGACTGCATCAGTATTCATGTGATGCTAACTTTGTATTTTCTTTTTAAGTTGGAGATGAGTTACTCTCTTGAACCTTACAGAAACAAGGAAATTTTTGTTATTGTTGTACATTAATTATGTGAGGTTCAGCAGAGTTAATGTAGGCCAACATGGGAATGCCTTACAAGCAGATTTTTTGTAGTGGCATAAATGATCTCAACTATTATTAATTAATTTCCATGTATGATGTCTTGTCCTGACATTCAAACCTAATTTTTGGAAGACTGTTCTGTTTGTTTAGCTGTAGTATGCAGGTAGATGGCTAGGCTAGATTAATCAGAGTAGAATAAAGTAGCATATTTGAGCTGTAAGCCATGATAATCTACAGAATTTTTTTACTATCATGTATGCCACTCTTACCAATTAGCAGGTGCACCAGGGGGTCCACTGAACCTGCAAGGTGGCCCACATCACCCAAGCTTCTTATCAGCTGCAGCGGGACCCACGTTTGGACTACCTCCAATGCCCAGACCAGCCAGTTATGGACCAGGTAACCTGGGCTTTCCTTTAACAGGACCAGGTATGAAAGGTATTTTACTGAATCCTTGTTTCTCAACATTCCCCCCCCCCCCCCCATCTCTCTCTCTCTCTCTCTCTCTCTCTCTCTCTTTCTCTCTCTCTCTCTCTGTACCTCTCTTCTGTCTTTTCTATCCTGTTTATCCCATCTATCTTATTTTCTTCTTTTTCTCTCTCTCTCCCTCCATCTTTATTATATTATTTAGATTGTACTTGGATCTTTATCCATTTATTCTTGAATCATGACCATCATTACATGTAACAGAGGTTATCCTCCCAAAATGGATCATAATTCTTGATCCTGTACTTAGTAAAGCATGCAAGATATCCCTTTAGATCAAAATGTTTGATTTCATGCCATCATGCTCGTGCATACCATGTGGCATGTAAGATATAGACTTTTTTTTATAAAATAGATATTTTACATTGTGATTTCAGTCAATCTTTGCGTTTCATTATTATTGTTTTCTGGTTTGGGGGAGATCCAAATTAACAGAATTTTTTCTGCCTTCATGGAAAGCCCCACACAATTTTTGATATTTATTTTCTCTCATTGTTACTACATACTTAAATTTTAACTTGCAAAAATAAAATTGAATTGAATTGAATTAGTTTTTAGTTCTGACCATCTATTTGAATCTCCCCTCCTGCAATTCCCCCCCCCCCCCCCCCAATGCAGGAAGCAGTTTGAATTCCAGCATGTTCAACGGCAGAGATTCCATGGGCCTACCCGGTCTGACCAGTCCTCACCAGGGTCAATGGGGGAGGCTACACCGGACACCACCAGGGTTCCCAGGCATGCCTCCTGGTACCTGGGCCAAACCAGAACCGGAGAGGGCCAAGGAAGGCTTCCATTTCAGTCTGGACAGGGAGAGGGAGAGAGAACGCGAACGACTCAAAGATGAGGAGAGGGAACGAGAGAGGGAAAGGGAACGCGAACGGGAGAGAGAACGCGAAAGGGAGAAGGACAAGGAAAGAGACAGGTTGGTATATTAGGGATAATTAAAGAGTTCAGGGACAAAAAAAAAATGATACTTTGTTTTCATACAATATATACAAAATGGACTAGTAATTGGTGTTAAGACATTTTCTGCAGCGACCTTTACCCTAAGCTTGAGATCAAGAATTAGGGGCTGAGTTTGGGGTAAGGTTTAAGGTTAAGTATGGTGTTTGTTCCAGGGTAGGGGTTGGTTAAATGTTTTGAAAACTCGTGGAGCATTTTGTAATGGAGCATATGTCATAAAGTGGAAAATGGACATGATTTGAAGTTCATGTACAGTGTGGCATGAAACTGATTAAATATAGCCTCACATTGTCTGCCTTGCATAAAAAGACACTGGTGCGAGATCATGTAATATTCCATTCATGCTTTCGGGTGAATTTGATATAAATATCTGAAAGGAACACAATATAATGGCTATGCTCTGCCCTATGCTAGGGCCCCTGCACCCCTACTGCTCCCTCCACAATGATGACAGCGCTTCTTCATGGTTGTTGCGTAAATAGAACTCTCATTGGTGTTACATGTATCCAGGCAATGTGTGATGCAAGTCAACCTTGTCAGGATTTTATATCTCTGACCCAAGATCAAACATATCCCCCCCCCCCCTGTCATTTTCAAATATTCAGTTTGAAGAGGAAGAAATTTCACAGCATCTTAGTTCTACATGTATTTTCCTACCAATCACCCCTCCCCTTCACACACACAAAAAAAAAATACAGCAGGAATGCCTTCCTATCAATATAGGACAAACAGTTTAAATGCATAAAATTATTGGTGCATATTTATGATCAAAGACCACAGTGATCATTACTTTCTTAGAAATATTGACTCATTTTCAAAATGGGCAGAGATCCAGCCCCTCAGCAAGGTGAAAAAAAATGTAACAAGAGCAATGCATTTATTCAAATTTATTTGTTGTATTTTTGACCCAGGAGAAGGATTTCATCATTTCTAACATAGCAACCCTTCACCAATTAGGCATAGTATCTTGTTTCTCATTAATAACATTTTCTGCTTTTTTACTCCCACCTTTTGGAAAGATATCAAAATTCGTAGTCAGTTGGGAGTGATCATGTTAGATAGGCCTTTGCAAGGGATTATTTTGAGCCCATGATGCATGATGGTAAATCACTGGGGGACTAGTCTTCGTCAAAGTCACTCTGACCTATGAATTGAAATGAATGTTGTACATGCAAACTTTAATGGCCTCAAGACAAACATTTGCTTTAAGCAGCGGAAGTGCCAAATATTTGTCGTCAAGACACTGGCTGATCTTTGTCATAGGTAACAAGGCTTGGCAGGGAAAGCGGTACCAAGCGATTAGTCAGCTAATAGTGGAGTGCAATTAAATTATGTCCCCGGGCCAAATGCATCGTTAGCAAATTACCAGCAAATTCAAACAGGTGTTGTGGGGTTTCCCATTGTTCCTTGGGACAATAACGGAGAGAGGAAGATACCGGGGGTTAGGATATAGTGATATTGAATTAGATTAGTCAAGACGCGAAGCCAAGATTGATTGGTCACATGGATGTTTAGTGTAAAGGGAGGGGAGTGAGGGGTGTATCTGACTTTAACCATGAATGCCAACTTTGTGTAAACATCAATGACATTTGATGATCTTGATTGATGAATGTATCAATTGTGATTGACAGCTATCGTGTTGGTTCGGTTTCTTTGTCATGAAAGCAGGGGGAGGGGGAGGGGGCATGGAGAAGAAAAGAAAATTGGGCTATAGAGGATCTGGTTTGTAAGGTTTTATTTGCAGGAGAAATTTTGTATAATATTTCACTTTCAAAACGATAGAAAACGGAGTAAACATAGGAAAAAGTGTAAGAAAACATGTACAGGAAGGGAAGCATTAAAAGTATTTTCTGAGGTATTATCTGGCTGGTTTGTTTCAAAAGGATGAAGGTTAGTTGAATAATTGATCCAAGGTCAGGGTCTTTGTTTGTCTGAAGGCCATGAGATAATTAGATTATAGGAGGTGGTTGGGGGAGCTCAATGTAGAATCCATTCTTTGTATGTTTGCCAAGGGACCATGCTAGCACATAACACAATACCTTTGGGAGATACCAAAGGTTGGGAATGAATGAGGATGAATTCGGATTAGAGAGAAAAAAAAATGGGAGCCGAGAGGAGAGGGAAGACCTTTCGTGATCCAGGGAGTAGCATTTGTTGCCAGAAACATTATTGGGATTAGAAAAGGGGTTTGGCCAACTTTTTAAAGTTGGAAAGAAAAATAGTAAGACTTAAAAAGTGCAGTATCCTGTGATTGAGTCACTACAAACAGAGTGAAATTGACCAGAATGGAGTCATTTTACATCTAAAAGTAGACTGAATCTTGGACTCTTTGTCATTCCAATACATGGAAATAGAATGCTCACTTTATTTGAGTTCTAAAGCTTATGGTTTTAATAAAGCTTTGAATGAGAATACAATTGAAAAGGCTCTTTATAGCCACTGTGGTTGTAGATCAGAAAAATCTGAATCTGTTCTGATCATGGTCCTGATCCTCATGGTGGGATGTAAGCTGACCAGTTAGAACATTACTGCTCAAAGGGAGAGTGTTTATTGTACTTTTTGTACATTTTTGTATTTGAGTCACATTACTTCACTAGTACAGGGAGGGACTATGTTTATATGGCCCCTTTGTATTGCTTCCCAGAGTCTGGTTTTGAAGGTCTCCACTGTGTTGCTGGCAATATTGTTGGAAGGAAGAATTTAGGATAATAGGTGGGATAAGTCTTTCCACTTTTTTTTTCCTTAATTTTTTAGGGCTTGGCTGTATATTTCAGAGGAGTGTAGTGACCACCACTCCTGGTATTACCAGGGTAGGTGCAGCAGCAAGTCCTACAAGATCCAGAGAATCTTTACCTCCCTTCAGAAACAAAAGAGAGCATTGGAAAGACTGAAGGGCCACATGAATTGCCAGGCTTCTCTCTATTAATCACATGATTCAAACTGACAGTTCAAAGACATTGTTCGTCCTGCGACAAGAATAGATGAGAGAAGAAGCAGGGTGTGAGGCATGTTTCCCGACAATGACAGGCGACTAGCCCAGCACCTATCGTGACAATGCCGGCTGATAACTAAATTAGGTCCAGTTGCGCCCGGGCGCGATCCCAAGAAGTTTACCAAGATGAGATGCACAGAATTGGGAGGAGGAAAAAAGGGGGGGGGGTGCAAAATGGGGCTTACAGGAAATGAGATGAAACAGGGCATGCAAAACAGGTGATGGGTTCAGAAAACAACAATAGTGATCACCCACCCCCTCCTTCCCCTACAGATGTGATCCTCATTATAGGACTCCCTCTGTTGTCTCTTATCAGGGAGTGTCAAGGGGATTCATGTTGCAATGATTTACAGACAGGAAAATGAAACCAAGCAGAATGTGTCATTGCAATCGTCATGACAGTATGAATTTATCTGAACTTCATAGGCTCAGAAGCTCCACTGTTTCTTAGCCTGTATCTTACACCCCATCTCACCAATAGGGGATTAAGATGAAGAATGAGATTATCAGTAGGGAAGCAATAATATTACTGAAGATCAATAGAAAAGGCCTCTTACACTTTTAGTTGCCATGAAACATAAGTTTTAGTGTCCATTCTTTATGTGAGAAAACCTTATGCATCTCACAGGTCTAAAACCAAGTGTTCCTAGATTTGGTAAAAACAAGAGATTAAAGACTGATTATGTATTAAGTGTAGCTTTTCATTCTCTTTCTGTAGACTAGCAGTCAGTGCATGACATTTTTGTAAAACGCAGGAATATTGTCTAAAATGCACATAAAATAATGTAAAATTGACTGTAATAGTTCATGTGGAGGTTATATGATTACCCAACTGAATTCATACTCCTTCCGGAGATGAGAGAAATCCTAACTACCATTCCTTTGAGAGAACGGCTAGAAAGCAGAATTAGAAGCGCGACAACTATCTGATCTCGTCTAATTGCCGCTTGCACGAGAGATGGGTATCTAAACAATAACTACCGCTGGCTGTGATAGACTAAGATAACCCTTGACATTCTAGATTGGAGACAATGAAGAGAATAACTCATACTCCCTCTGTGATCTGGCCATCCAGATTACAACCTCTATTTCAGAGGTTAAGAAGCAAGATCAGAGGAAGATGAAAGCAAGATCAGTGCAAGATTGCTTTGTAGGAATGTTGTGAGATACCATAAATGGCATCAATTACCCTATCTCTATATCTGTCTGCTATTGTTAGCATGAAGGATCTATGAATTATGCTCTATTTATTGCCAGGTATGTCATGTTTCCCTACTTAAAGAATTATCACTTTGTTTTGTGGAAGAACTCATTTCCCTTTTAACTTCAGCAAAGTTTTATTTATTGTATTTGAAGCAAAAAATTAACACTAGTGGAATTAACATGGGAGTGGTGTGTAGGAATGATTGCCTGTCCTGGGAGCCTAGAGTAAAAGAAATCCTTGACATGCTTCAAATATGATACCTGATGAGGAAGATAAGTCTTCATAAATCTTACTTGTTGATCTTCTTTGATTTAATTAGGAAAAGAATTGACTACTGAATTCTTCAATCTCACAGTTTTGTACAAGGACCACTCGATTCCAGTATTCATGGGTTAAAATGTATATGCATAGCCATTCTTCTAGAATAGACGGTAGTGAGTCCTACTTCAGTAATGAGTATCAGGAATGCTTTCAACCCAAAAAGAGATAGTCAAGAGGATTGTAATTTGCAAGTCATACCTTTGGTTTTGCCTCTGACGTGGATAGTTTTAATCGTTGGTCCCTATTGCATATCTACCCCTCCTCTGTGAGGCTTGAAGAGCGATAGGGAGATTGAAACATGCTAGCCTGAAGCTTATCATGAGTTGTGACTGTTGATAGCCCTCAGGGAAGGTGGGTGGATTTAACCTGTCATGTCCACTTACTGGACAATGCTCAAGAGTGCTCCCCGTCTGCCCAAATCTTTCACTTTTCATGAGAAGTTTGATCACGCACATGTGGGATTGGATGTGATGTGGGTTTTAAATGACGTTGATTGCTATAATTGAGTAATTGAAAGATGTAGGCAATACCCAAGAAGAATTGTTAAGGATTGCAAGGCTGTATTATTTTCATAACAAACAGGCATCTGCAACATTGTATGCTCCATATTATATTGGTATTAAGGTTGCAAGGTTGGTTGAAACTCCCCCCCCCCCCCCCCCCCTCTGCATTTCAACTATGAGGCATAGCAAAGCCACCATTCATTGTTTGAAAGAACACAGGTAGCCAACTTGTGACAGAAATCAGAGGGTCAGAGACATGAAATATGAAGGAAACAAATACTCTGGGACTTGAGTGATTCAGAGATCAGTTGAACTTGAGCTACATAGAGATTCACCAGGGGGGAAACATCATCTGCTATCAATTAGCTTGTGGTCGAAGAAAAGGGGAAAAGATGAATTGTACCATAGGAAATCTCTTTTTGCACAGATGATGTCTCTCATTAGAGAATTTCTGACTTCTTAAATAGCCTTGTGGAAGAAGGCAGATTCGGAGGAAGCAACCTTTACAAGAGGTTCTTCTCTTCTTTTCCCTCTTGACTTATCAAAGAAGCTTTAGTCTTTACCAGGTTGGCACTTCCATTGTTCTTGTTGACTGTTGGACTACTGTTTTCCACCAGAATTCAATGGAATATCCGTGTGCTCTCTCATTTTCTTTGAGGATTACAGTGGATTTTCATAATTATTCTTGCAGAGTCAGTGGGCTGTAAGGGGAGGGTTAGCTCCACTCTTTCTTTGCCAAGTTTCCAAGACTCAAAATGGAGTTTGGGTTGATCATTGCTGATTCATTCTAGAATTCTGTCTTGTAGCTAATCTGACCATGATGTACAGGAAGGATGCTGATCTCCCAAATGTTCAATTTGTCAGCAGTAATTGATACGAGCCACACATTTTTTCCTTTCCACTTCAGTTTAGGGGCGGTTAGTCACTGTGAGCGTCTCTTGTATGTTGTCACTTTGGGTAGCAATGGTTATCACGCAGGTCACCTTATTAGATTAGTATCAGCTTGACCTGAAAGGCCATTTCTTCATTTGAAATATGAGGTTTAACTTGTGAATACAGTGACTTTCCATACCCCCATCTTTTCCTTTACAGTGTAAAGACAAAAAAGGTTTTTATTTGCATATAGCACTTTTGTAAATCCCTGATAACCACTGAGTTTTTACCATTAACATTCCTAACAAGTACTTCTTGTATTTTTTTTTTCTTTGCTCAGGGAACGCAAAGAAGGAGAGAGGTCATCCAATCATGGACCTTTGGACAGTTGGTCCAACGATCGTGACAGGGAGAGCAGAGCCACAGAAAGTGAATCGAGAACAGTAAATCATGCTCGCTTGTTGGACAGTGATCGGGATCATGAGAGGAGAAAAGAAGAGCGTAGCTCTGAAAGTAGGTCAAGTGATTTGAAACGTGTGACTCCTCCTAGTCGCCATGTTAATGATGTAGTAAGACATTCAACATCTCGTGGTCATGATGGACGATTTGATAGCGCATTCAACAATGTGTTACACCCAAACGCACTGACCGCCAAAGAGGAGAGACGAGAGCCTGAAAAGGAGAAGCCTTCGGAGAGATTGCCTGAGCAGCGTTTACCAGAGAGAATCCCAGAAAGGATACCAGAAATGTTACCAGATAGGATGCCTGAGAGATTAGCGGAGCGTCTGCCAGAGCGATTCCCGCCTGAAGTGATGGCATTGCATCAGGCATCCGTCCTTAATTCCATGAACCCCATGAATCCTATGATGTCATTGTTAGACCGTCGCTTGCCTGGTATGCCCTTCTCGCCCCTCCATCACATGGAGAGGCATCCTAACCCACCCATCCCAGGGCCTTGGATCCCTTTAGGGGTAACCTGGAGGCACTGCATCGTGAGCAGCAGATCAGACTGGAGCGAGAATATGAGCGAGATCGCCTGATGCGTTCTGCGCTTCATCAGCCCATGGGGCCAATCATTGAACATCAAGAAAGGCTGCGAGAACGTGAGCATCATGATTTCTCTCGTGATAACCCTCTTGCCATGGAATCCACCATCAGGCATCTGGAACAGGAACGTATGCATAGATACCTCGAGGAGCGTGACCGTGCTTTAGCCCTACGAGAAGAATCAGAACGTAGCCGACTCATTCATGGGGCGTCCCAAGACCCCCTCAACCCGCTCAACAGACCCTCAATCGGGGCAATACCCCCTTACTCAAGGACTAGCTCTATCTTCTCAAACTCATTGCACAAGAATAGTTCACCCCCGTCAACCCTATCAGCCCCGCCCCCTCCCTTGGTTTCATCGGCTGCAACGAGCAACGGCCCCTCCTTGGGGCTTAGTCTCTTAGGTCCTCACAGTCATTCGGCATCCCCACATCTCTCAGCCACTAGGAACAGTTCCCCAGCAGACTCGAACCCATCCAAGGGAAAGGCAACTCCTGATAAAGATGCTCACTCAAGATAGGGCATAGCTCCTATGTAGTCCCTGAACTCTATCTTTACTCACAGTCTGTCATAGGCTGCACAGTTGTAAGGCATTTCTTTTGAATGATTCCATAGGAATTCCCTTTCACCATGGCACTACTTCTTTTACAGGTGAATACCTAACAGGTATAATAGCTTAAGAAGTCTAAGAACCCTCTTATCATACTGCTAATGTTGTGCTGTATAAGCAGGTATACATTATTTGGTCCCAGAGCGATATTATCAGACTTGCCATACTTTTTGAGAAAATAATGTGCTGTAAACTGTTTATAATTGCAATTTATGGCGGTATATGGCACATCCCGTTGAGTTTCAGAACAGGAATATTTTTGTTCAGTGAATTGATAGGTTACAGAAGCACAGCTTTTTATCATAGTCATGTCTACTTCTTAGAAATTTCACTCTTAATCAATTGTTTTCAAATATTTGAATTTTTAATATAAATTTGTAATTCTTCAAATCAAAAAGAATACCGAAATGCAATTTTTACCTGTTAGGGATTATTGTAATGCAGTGAAAAATGAAGGTATGTGAGTCAGCAAAAAGTTGGTATTGCCACATAAACCTTGTGACAATTTCAACAAAAAAAAAAAAATTGTCATCAAGTATCATTTAAGAAGTTTTGTCATGAAATGAAATCTATTCCTTGTGCAATGTTCCTGGATCCATCTTCGATTAATTGTAAAAAAATAATGAACTCCTGAAGTAATTTCAACACCCTTCCCCATCCCTTTCTTGAAAATTTCTTGGTAGTTCCTTTAAGAGAGTAAAAGCATTTTAAGAACTTTTGTTCTCCGATATGTGTGAAAAAAACTGTTTTGTATGTGCCAAATGTGTTTTTGTGGTGAGAGAGAGATCAAGTAAAGTCACATTCCAAAGAAAAAGAGGGGTATTTTCATCCTAAAATGAAGCCTCAAATTCTTTCCTAGTATATGGTTGTATAATGTAATGAATGAACGTCAGTTTGTCATATGTTAAGTGCTTGTCTGAGGATAAACACATACTGAATGAATTCCTCTGGTGGAGGTTGGTGTTGAGTGGTAACTATAAGGTTTTAAGGAATGGACACTCTAAGCGCTGTATGTAGTCATAAACATGGTCAACAGAACAAGGTGTTATGGATCATGATGCTAGCACCAACACCAAGCTTGAACACCTTTTCTTGAAGAGTTCAGTGTTGGTGTTGAGTGTTAACTACAAGGTTTTAAGGAGTTGATACTATAAGCCCTGTTTGTAGTCACACATACTATCAACAGAACAAGGTGTAGTGGGTCATGATGCTAGCACCAGCACCAAGCTTGAACACTGTTCTTGAAGTCACCCTCAGTGTGATTTATTCAATGAATCTTGCATGAATTATCTGAAATGAATTGTGGAATAAGTAATATGTTCTTTTTGAAATAGTATCTTGTTTAGTCTAGTTATAACTTTCCCTGGCACTTTTCATGTGGAATATAAGCTGACTCTGAAAGTATTAACTGATGGTGTTAGTGACTGCTTTCGTAAAGCATACAAAGGTCAAATAAATGTAGGTTAGTCTTTCCCCGTTGAATAAGATTATGTTTCTCATGATAATTGATATTCCTGTTTGATGCAATATATCAAGCAATCGTCCTATTTCAGTATGATAATTATATCAAACAACTTCAAGAAATACTTTGTGTTTGAAACATGGAGGAGTGTGTTTTTTTTTCTTTTAATTTCTACATTTGAAAATTCAGTACAGGGGTCATTTTGAACTCTTTTACATATAGTTTTGTAGCCTGGTCAGGTATAAAGAAATTACCAGGAACCATTATTCACATATATATTTTCAGGTGTTGGTAATAAAAGTTACCTTTGATTTTTAAAAAAGGGAGTCTGTACACAACCGTGAGAGATGTCAATTGTTTGAAAAAAAATATGCAGCAGATATATGGCAAAACATCTTCCTTATGTTTGTTATGTTGCATAATATCTAGATCATTTTTGCTATGAAAAAATTTCACAATGTGAGTTTTTTGAGTGTCATGTGTGAATGACACACATTATTTCTTACTGTGACCAATCTCTCAGTTCATGCCCTTTTAAATCATCATTTATTCCAGATTACTGATCACTACTGACACCGAGAATCCTGCTAAACGTCAATAACTGTTTATCTTTCCATTCCAGTTTTCCTCCCTCACCTCTTATTGTCTGGTTTCAGCAGATAAACAAGGGTGCAAAAGATAGGCATGAAGTAAACACTGAGAGGAAAGGGAAGGGAAGAAAAAATAGGAAAGAGGGATAAAAAACTTTGGGAAGATGAGCTTCATTTCCCGTGGTGTATTCATCCAATATCCTGCTGTCAGTGAGACCTAGTTTTAATCCTAGAGAAGCAAAGAAGAGACACCCCCCTGAGGACCATGATTCACGCTGTTTCCAGACCCCCGTTGGTCCTCCCTCAGGAGTATCTTCGTACCCCCAAAGAGTAATTTATTCCAATTATACCAAGCAGTGTTATTGATTCATATCAGATTTGCCTAAACTCACTCATAGTTTCAAGTCTGATTTATATAGAGAGCCTTCATCTGTTTTTAATAGGCATTTTTATGAACCCTGTCAGGTTTAATTTGGGAGATAATGGACCTAGTTTCTCTGGATTTGGAATCTTTGATTGTAAAAGGGGATCTTTGTGATGGTTCAAGCAGGAAGTCAAGTTTGGACTGTATCTCATTTCAAGCTGGGTTAGGAAATCAAAACAAGCAAATTCATTGTCTTTTCTTGGTTGTGTGCATTGCCAGTGATAGTGGCTGGACATACCTCATGATCAACAAGCAAGAGAATTTTCTATTTTTCAACCAGAGAGGGCTCTCTTTAACTAACTTCCACCAACATTCTGTCTCCTTTGAACTATGATCGTGAGATATATCAAAAGGGATTCCATGAAGAACATCTCATGTTCACTTTAGTTTCATGACTATATAAGGATATAAAGAATTAAATGGCAGGATAGACTTGTGGATTGAAACCCATCAGATATTCATTATATGTTGTCCCCTTTTGAACTGTCTCCCTGTGTGAAAGATTTCTGAATTGCAAAAGCACTTTTTCAGGTCTTCTTAAAATCATAAATGTTTTGCCTGTACTTAATCAATGACAATGACAATGACAATGACAATGACAATGACAATGACAATGACAATGACAATGACAATGACAATGACAATGACAATGAATTTTATTCTTGAACGGCCCCGCCAGGGGGCATGGAAGAATAACAAACAAGTAAGATATAAAGATAACACAGAAAGCATATATATACTATTTACAAATCATGAACTTCATAATCATGTTGAGAAATTGATCAGATATTATCAGAAGATACACTTAGTTCTTGAGTGTTTAGGTATCTTTTCATTGAATAGGGAGAAAACATTATGAGCTTTATTTCACAACTCACGTGTTAAATGTCGATGGGCTTTCCTTATTTCTTTATCTGCTTTCTTACATTTCTTTCATTTCATTTTCAAAGTGGAAACAAGCCATGCATGAACTTTCACCTTTAGTGATTATAAAATTTAACAACACTTTCAGTTCACCCTCTAAAAATGCACTTGTTCACCGATATTCAGGTTATTTCAAAGGAAAAGAGGTACTACATATTTTATGTTGCTGAAAATATTTTCCCTATTGAATGTGCAATGCTGGGGAGACTGAAAAGATAAGCTATGTCTAGTTTTTGTAGATAATCAGATATATGTGAGGGAAGAACTTGAGAATGAAAACTTCCAAATAAGAATATTTTCTCGTAACTTAAAGGGTGTAATTTTGTCTATCTCGATTGAAATCAGCAGCAATTTCATGGGGGATTTTGATTAGTTCCAAATAGAGAACTGATGTGTGTAGATATAGAGTAGCTTGTTGAATTAGATTCAATAGTATTGAAATAATCTGGTTTAAATGTCAAATTCACCGTTTAGTAATTTTGTAGGCCAACACAGCAATATGCCATGTGAGTCATAGATTATGAGTATATAAATAGTTGATTTTTTGAATGGCTCTATGTAATGATATGAATAAATCGGATGAAATGTTTTTCTCTTTGTTCTCATTTTGCCACCAATTAATGATAAAGATTTGTTTGTTGGTGGTGGAAGAAGCTGTCTGTAATGAATTTACAAAGTCAAATAATGAAATGAATTGTAAATATTTCTTTTCCGGAAGGAAATCATGTTCATAAATTGTGATACAATGCTGGATTGATATACAGATTTTAAAAATGAATTTTGTGTCAACTCAAACAAAAAAAAATGGTAGAACCTTAAAATAAGTACTTGTTATTTGCTACAGTATTAAATTATGACTGAGAAAAACATGAAAGAAAAAATGTATTCTTGTTATTTTGCTAGTTCTGCTTCTTGTATTTTGTAAACATATAGAAATAAAAGTAGGGGTTGTGAACGAGGGAGGCAGAGAGAGAAAGGGAGAGTGGAGAGAGGAGAGAGAAGAGAGAGAGAGAGAGAGAGGGGGGTGGAGGGAGAAAGAGGGGGAGGAGAAGGGAAGATCAAGGTGGGGATGGAGTTGGGGGTGGGAAACAGATCGAAAAAGAGATATAGTATATACGAGGAATGAAATGAATTTTTACAAACATTGAGAGATGGACTCATGATGAGAGAGAAGGGGGGTCATAACATGCCTAGGAAAAAAAAAGGAACAAACAGAAAGTAATGGAATTTTCAAAAATGATGAATAATACCTGGGGGTGTTTCATAAAGCTGTTCATAAAGTTATGAACGACTTTGCGAACAACTAGAATATGGCAAGCCAAATGTGATTCTCAATCCTTATAAATTGCATCAGCTGAAAGTGAAATACGCAGATGTAGATTAACTTAACTATTGTTTACAAACATTTTCATTGCCATATATAAATTTTGCCATTTTTTGATTGAGATTATGGGAAATGCAGTCACACTTTGTTATAACGTCAGGAAAAAAATTTGGCATCCCATTTGGCACTTCATATTCAAGTCGTTGGTAAAGTCATGTATAACTTTACGAACAGCTTTATGAAAGACCCGCCTCCAGGCTTTTTAAAAAGGGGGAATAGAAAAGAAGAAAAGGTGACAAAGGAGACCAAACATGAATAGTCATAGATTTAAAGTGGGATATAAAAATAAAAAGATAAGTTTCTTTCTTTTGTGGGACAAAGGTTGTCTAATTTTCTCGATTCCAGGAGTCATTAGTTTTTAATGTACATGTATGCCTGAGGAAAAATCAGGTTAGAGAGAGGGGGAGAGAGAGGGAGAGAGAGATCAATGAGATAGATACAGGCACAAGTATACCTCCTCCCCAATTCAAATTCTACAAGAAACACGATAAAAAACTACTTTCGAAAAATTAACTCAAGTGCATTTTCGAATGCCTATTGTACTGCCCTTTAAATCAAGTTCGCATTATGTAATAAGCCATTGTAAAGTTCACACATTTATAAAGGTGATAGACAGGTCTACTGAAGCTGCCTTAAGTTGATTTCTTGAAAGTAGTTTTTATCGTGTTAAGAAGGAAAAGGAAAAACAGAAAAGGATAAGACAGGGAAATGAGAAATGGCAAAATAGGAAGAACATGATGTAAGACCCCTCCTATACTCTCGTCTGAACTTGTTCTCTGGCATTTTAACCACCTAATGTTTCTAGTGCCCTCTTGCTATGAAAACAGTGCCCCCCCCCCTCCCTGTCAGACCCATGCTAGGCCATTGTTAGAAATATATAGAGATAGAGAAAGAAAAGAATATGGAGGGTAGACTTAAATAAAAGGAAAACGATGGAATTTACAGAATGAAGGTAGAAATAATAGATCAATTACCACCTAAATTTTAATCAGATTTCTTCCACAAGAAAACAGTGACAAAATATTGTTATGGATTATACTTCAAAGGTCCGAATGCGAACTGTGATACATTATTTTTTGCTGTGTAGAAAGCATTCCTGACAAGCTAATTTTAAACAAAAAACAAACAAACAAACAAACAAACAAAAAAACAGATCAGGGGGTGTTTCATAAAGCTGTTTGTAAGTTACGAACGACTTTACGCACGACTGGTGATACCTTCTTGTGCTACCTGTAAATGAATGAGAATCTGATTAGCATCCAAGAAGGTATCACCAGTCGTTCGTAAAGTCGTTCGAAACTTACGAACAGCTTTATGAAACACCCCCCTGGGGCCCGTAACACATGAGTTTGCGATTAATCGCAAATTTAAAACAACCATTTTGATTGGTCCAGGGTCACCTTTCTGAACGAGATGTGCATGAAACAATGGTCTTGATTGGTTGTTACAAATTACTTTGCAATTGATTGCAAATCTTTGTGTTACGGGCACAGAAATATGGTGCAGCCTATAGTACGTGTAGATTTTATAAGTACTTGTCGAACAAAAGTTGCCCTTGGTTACTCAAGGCTTGCTGACATGGCAACAACCAGAATACTTGCAACATGTTATTCACAGAGATACCATGGCAATGGCATGGGGGAAGAATCATCTGTGCGTTACCTGGGACCCTAGGGGGCCACTCAGATATACTGGTGTACACATGCGTGTCCATGGGTTTTGAAAATACCCCCTAAACAGGTTTTATACTTTGATGAAAAAACACCCCTTAACAAGGATTTTGCGTGGTTTCTCATGAAACTGAACCCCCTTAACAGGTTTGATTGAAATATTACCCCCTAAACAGGTTTGTTTAAAATATGACTCCCTAAACAAGATAAAACTAACCTCTATAGACTAAAATTCAGGATAACCTTTTGTAAACATTCTTCACCTCTTGCTAACTGAAAATCCCTGAAAATGCCCCAAAATGTTCTGTTCACATAATTGTCGCCGGTATAGAAAATTTACCCCTTAACGCGTTCTACCACATTGATGAAAGTCCCCGGAAAAGCACCCTTTTTGTTGAAATTTAGCGTTTTAGGACCCCTTAACACGTAACGTGCGTTACGCGTTTCAAATGAAAAAAGACCCCTTTTTATGCGTTTTCTTTGGTGTACACCAATATATATGAGTGCCCCCCCCCCCCCGGGTCAGGGACCCAGATTGAAATATTTTCCAATGTGGCCAAACTTCATGCAAACTTCTCTATCAAGTACATTGTGAAACACAGTAATTTCAGCCGCCAGAAGGCTCATTGCAAGTATTCAAGGGAGACTTGAATTTTGATACAAACTTAAAAGAAAAATGATAATAAAGTAGTTCTATCGTTTTTCGTAAGATCATCAAAGAATCGTTGTACAATCCGAAAAACATTTCTTCAAATTAAAAGTCCCGTGTGACTGGTGATAGAATAATACATATTTGCAAAGTTTAAATACCTCTATCTTCATCCTATGATATCACCTTCACTCTTTTTAATTTTCGACAAGAATTTCATTTTCATCAAATATCATAATTTGTTGCAAGTTTGATGATTCCAACACATAACCAGGCTCGAGCCTCCCCCCCCCCCCTTCTTTCTGTTTTTTTTTTGTTTGTTTGTTGGTTGGTTGTCGTTTTTTTCTTCATTTTTTAGGTGAGGGGGATATTCATTTCCATCTTGCTCTCGAGATTGTTCTCATCAACCAGGCCAGTTAATGAAATTCAGACTTAAATTGATCTAGCACCACCTCTTGTTCAATAAAAAAATCACTGAACTGGTGATGACTGAACTGAACTCCGAGTCCGAGTGGAGTTCATTCGGTGGTTTAGTTGCACCATCATTTACTCTGGGTACACAGACGGCAGCTTCAACTGGGAAAATGTGTTCATTTAATAAAAAAAAAGGGGGCAAAAAGAACAACCAGACCAAAAACAAAAATAACAACAACAACAACACAACAACAACAACAACTACTACTACAGGGGATTCCTGTGTAAAATTTGATGCTGAAAATGATGACGCTGGCTGATTTATGACGAAAAAAGCCTTAAGTGCCCCAATTTCATGCTGTAGGGAACATCAGTGTTTTGTTTTTGTTTTTTTCTTTTTAAAATTATTTTTAGGCATTTCAACTAAAAAAAAAAAGAAGAGAAGATATCTTGAATCTCGTCAAGTCGACTTCGCATCATGAGCGGAAGAACACGAGAAGACGAGATGCTGCAATATTCCAGAGGAGATAGCTGGGGCCTTAAAATCTATTGTGGCGTAAAGTTATGCACCGATTCCATTTACAGTTTTGTAAAGCGTTTAGAGACATCAGAGATGTATTAGGCGTTATAAAAATCCAGATTATCATCATGTATTCAGGGGCGGCGCCAGGGTATTTTGATGGGGGAGGCAAGATGGACCATAGGCAAGTTTCTTTATGTTTTATCTCCTTTTTGTTTTTTGTTGTTGTTTTTTTGATCCCTTGAAAAATCCTCTGCTTATTATTACTATTATTATCATTATCATCATCATTATAGTCATTATTCTCACATTTGTGCCTTTTTTTGCCCAAAATGACCATTTTGGTCACTTCTGGTGATATGATAGGTAATTTTCTCATTTTTTATTGGCAGCAAATGGAAAAGATTCCAATTCACTGAAAAATATGCAAATTGAGATCGAGGTACGAAAAATAATCCTGCACATGATGAGGATTGTCAAATGCACGATAGACAGTAAAATAAATAGCCAGGTACCAACTAGTTTGCCTAGCCAAGGGTAGATATCCATGTGTGATGTTCAGCCAGGATCCAGAAGCTTCAAGGAGCAAGGTATCCCCCTCTAACTTCAAGCAGATCCCTTTTTTCAGTGTCGGTCTTGGAGCAGGGGCTTCTCCCTTGCCTTGCAGCCTCTCAGGCCATGATGATGGAGGATCTGCTAGATGTAAAAGGTTGATACCTTGCTTCCTGAAGCCTCTGGATCCTGGCAAATGTCTCTCTTTGTCATCCATGGGTTAAGCTGAACTGTTCGAACAAGTCAGCGTCCTGCTGTTTGGGTGAGTTTCCACTTTTTTTCCTGATCTTGGTAGAGTTTGTACTGTCCCAAGAATTTTAACCTCGTGTCTGATGGTTTATACAGATTTCCAAGGTATGCTTAGAGTCTTGGATATTACTCCTAAAGAGGAGCCCGTCTTGTCAACAACTCGCTGCCTGAGGTGTTCCCTGTACTCCTTAGACTTTCCAATATAGTACTAGTATTGTAATGCTGTTCGACACTTATTGGTGTTAGCTGTATGGACTGCAACTGGGGATCACTACAGTAACTTTTGGTCAAATTTTGGACTCTTAATCTATTCACATAGACAAAAGTCAATTCGTCGAGTCAATTTCTGGTTATGTTTGGTAAGGAGAGAATGTCAGTCCTGCTTCAAAGACTTCCGGAAGCAATATTCAAATGTCATATTGTCATTATCATATTCCGGAGTCCTTTAAATAAAACAAGGTCCACCTGAAAGCCATCATTAATTTGTTAATACCACCTTTTAGAGCATTTTTCAACTACAAAAGGGAGGTGTATGTAAAGTTTTTGACCCAGTTATTTTCCAGAAATACAGATAATAATGAACCATAATATGAAATATAAACCATGAGCATCAGGTAGACATACAGTTTGTCTTATTTAATTAGAAATGAAACTGTTTGGACAACAAAAGATGATTAAAATTGTAGAAAAACTGTTTTTCTACCAGGTGTATGTAAACTTCTGGCCCCAACTGTACGTGCGAGCATCCCCCTCCCCAGTCAGCCCGCTGCACGCTGGCTAATGAGCATTTTGTGCCCGTGTTATCGTGCGGCCCTCTTTAGCTCAGGGAAGAACATCCACCAACGAGAAGTTGTGAGAAGTTACGAGGATATTGCAAGGGATGACGCCAATCCAAATTTTCTCGCTCATGCTCAGTTTTTGAGAAGCCATGTTTGGATAAGTCAATCTCTAGAGAGTTTTCTTCAATTTGATATGAAATTTTGATACAATTTTGCAAAATTGATGTTTTTACAGTGCAATGAATTGAAGACAAATTTTTGAAAGTTTTCGTTTCTAGTTTTGTAACTAAATTTGATTTCCGTGAACCTGACCCGTTCGAACAAAGAAAAAATGTATTTATATGAGGTCGATTCGTACTCGGCGATGTCTGAAGTTACAAAATAAAGAGTCTTAATTAAGGTTCTCCTAAAGGAAAATAGCGAATTTTGCTTTAAAAATTCACACAAAAATAATGTTTTCACCGGAAATGGGAACTCGATATTGGGTCCCTCCGAATGTTCATCCTCACAGTACCTTGTCAGTCTTGTCAATGTACTCCCTTTGTGCTTACAAACATACTTCGTATACTCCGTACACGTAAGCACCAACAGAGTATATAGACAAGATAAGGTAGTTGTAGGATTTCTAAGTAGCGAGCTAAACCGCACATTCACGTCGCATTACTCGTACTCAAATTGTCAACAAGTTCGTTCACCTCTACGTCATCCACTACGTCAGCATCGTTCGGGAGGCGATCAGAAACACTGGCGTAGATAAGGGGGGCACAAGGGGGCCATGCCCCCCCCCCTGTTGGTCGGCGACCCCCCCCCAAAAAAAAAAGGAAAAAAAAAAAGATAATTACAAAAAAAGAAAACAACTTTGACCGAGTCCACATCATATAACTTACTCTATCCCTACCCTGCTAAATGAAAGTAAAACGTAAATATGCCACTTTTCATATACATGTAAGTTACCCCTAATGCTGAATTTTAATGAGCAGAAAATGCCATTTTCAAGAATGAATTTTCAAAAATCTCCCTACCGTGGGAGGGGGATGCCCCCCCCCCGACCCCCCCCCCCCCCCCCGGCTCGGTCGTTTCGCTCCCTCTCCTTGGCCCTCCTACATGCGACTTGACCTATAAGATACCCCTTAATCCTGAATTTTGGTGTGCAGAAAATGCCATTTTCATGCTCAAATTTTCAAAAATCTCCCTACTGTGAGAGGGGGATGTCCCCTCCCACACCCTCTCCCCGCTTGGTTGCTTCGCTCCCTCGCCTTAGCCCCCGAATTGCTCAAATTTTCAAAAATCTCCCTACTGTGGTAGGGGGATTCCCTTCTTCCACACCCTCCCCCCAATTGGTCGCTTCGCTCCCTTGTCTTGCCCCCCCCCCCTTTATGCAGCTTCTCGTAATTTTAATACTGAATTTTAGTGTGCAGAAAATGTCATTTTCATGCATTAATTTTCCAAAATCTCCCTGCCGTGGGAGTAGAATACGCCCCCTCCCACACCCTCGCCTTGGCCCTCTGTTGAAAATTCCTGGCTACGCCAGGGATCAGAAACCATTTGAAAATCTTCGTAACGTATTTCTTCATAATTTGAAACTATTTTCTGAAACCGTGAACTTGACCCGTTCGAATAACCAAACAACCCGATATCCACACCAAACAAAGATCAATCCCTAAATTTTCAAAAATCATAGAGAATAATGGGGTTCCTACACATTTTAGATGTTTTTTATGCCTCCATTTTCAACATAAACTCGATGAAAATGGAAGAAAAGTAAGCTTGTGTCTGACGTCAAATATATTCATGTGGTAATATATCTACTGTTATTTTGAATTGATATTTTCAGAGTCGTTATTCTTCTTCAAATAGACATATAATTCATTCAAAATGATGACAAGGTACAGTTTTTATAGGTGAAAACATATTTGTGTTTTCAAGCACACCCCGTGTCCCATGTGCTCATTACGTATGCATGTAGACCGCTGAGCTGCATATATGTGTACAATAAATACGAGCGACTTCCGGGCAGCAGCAGTATGGCTGTCCCCCATATACACACACCCACACACACACACACACACACAGTACACAAAAGATAAGCATTTAGCTTTTCGTCATATTTATTTCATCTCTTTACTCGATTCAGTAGATTGTGACATGCATCAACGATGCATGGATAAACAAAAGAAAAGTATGATTAGGAATTGGGCTCTGTAAAAGTCTACATTATTTTGAAAACAGAAAAAAACAAGGATGCTTGTCTAGTCTAATCAAAAACATTCCATTAATCACATGAAGCTTCAAACAGCCAAGATTTTATATGCAAAAAAGGGAAGTTTTGAAGAACAAAGATACTAACTGGAGGGTCTTGTTTTTGAGTGCATACAGCAATGGTGTGACAGAGATGGGTGTACTATTACTACTAAGTGAAGTTGCCTGGAAGTTCGTAAGGCAAAAGTCAATTTAACGGTCGGAACATTCTCTTATTCTAAAACGCTGAAACGCTGCACTACATGGGCATATGAATTGATTAATGGGCTACCACTGCCGATGATCATGCTACATTATCCTACACGTATACATAATCAGTACTGGAAATTAGTACATGTAGACTGTTGACCTTTTCCTTCATGTCTAATCCTGGTGAAATAACTCCACATAAACATCTGCATTGATTTTGCTATCAAAACGTAAGAGAAGCATTCACGTCTGCACACTGGAAAATTTTCTTGAAAAAGGGGCTTTTTGTTTCAGATGTAATGCAGGGAGACTAAAATTTCACTATCTTCAAATACCAACACAATTAAATGTTTAAAAGCTACCCCACCTTTCCCTAACCATACTCTCTATTACAAGCTTACCACATCCAAACACAATCAATAAACATGTTATTCAGTATCTCATCCATTCAGTCAAAGATTTCTTTCAATGGCAAAAGGGACACAACACCTTGTTTAATATGTCATAAATATCACTATTCTGAGTTTTTCTGTATTCATAAATTCAGACAGATGTCCCTTTTCTTTGCCATCGAGGGCAGAAAGAAAATTGATCGCTTAACAAAAATCTAAATTATACATGGCATAACCTTATTGTAGACAATTTTGTCCATTGCTTGCTTCCATCACCATTTTATACACTTTGATGAACACTTAGTACTTTGCATTGCAAATGGAATATACCTTTTCTCTTGCTAATCCACAAACTCTTACATTTGATAAATGACTAGGTCCATCTTATACCTCATATATGGTTTTATACCAGCATAATACATTAAAACAATAAGAAGTCATAAACACCATTTTCATGGCAATAACATATAATTGATATCTACAGTAGAATTTGAATATCATGATAATCTCCATTCTTTGCAAAATTCTTTAGATTGATATAATCTCACATTCTTACTCTGTGTGATCATAAAGGAAAAATTTATAAGAGAAGAAGCATGTCTGTTCTCTAAGGTAACTATGATGGAAATAGATATTAACCCGTTGAAAACTACGGCCAAAATAACTTGGGCTGGGTCTATGGAAAATGCACATTATACTGAAATTAAATCGTCCTCAACAGGTTTGAGAAAATACTAGTATCTTGATCCTAGTTGAAAAAGCACAACTGATTTTAGACAAACTAGCCCTACCAGAATTTCTATTCCCCAAATATTTTTGCTACAGAAAGATTATAATCAACTTGAATAGAATACATTTTATCAAGGTCATATTTTTCACTTTGAATAGAAATATGCAGTCCTTATTGCAGAAGAAAGAAGACTCCCCCCCCCCCCCCCCCACCATGAAAGAATCCATGATGCCAAAAGTAAGTCAATACATGAATACTAGCGCCCCCCCCCCCAAAAAAAAAAAAAAAAAAAAAAAAAAAAAAGCTTCCCATCTCCTTTCACATCATCCTTCCCGAAATGTGATGAAAATAACTTCTGTAAACGTCATGTGGACTATTCATGTGTGATTTGTAGGACCACCTCATGGAATTCCATCAACAGACATTGGCTTCTCTCTAGAGGTCTGGAACGCACTGCCAAGGATCTTTGTGTCCGTCAGGCTGTTGACATTGTTGGGATCCAGAGAAAGATTAGAAGGGCATGGGTTCTAAACCCCTATTAATGTAAAGAATCCTTCTAGAAGGCACTTTTTAGGTATCTTAGGAAAGCATCGTGGTGCGAAAGAAGGTGTCCGGAACACAAAATGCAAAAATGCAAAAATTAAAATGTCTATTGTGACATTAGAAAGAAATTTCAGCCAATATCATTCCACAGCAAGATTGTATATTCATTTATAAGGTCTACATGCTATCCATGTAATTATCAGTGTTGATTTATTACTTATACATGTATTACACTGTTGTGATTTGGAAGTCACTTCCAAGACCTAAATACATTAGGACTGTCAAGACAGAACAACACACACCTGGGGGGTGTTTTATAAAGCTGTTCATAAGTTACGAACAACTTTACGAACGACTGGAACATGTTCTTGGGTGCTAATCAAATTCCCATTCATTTACATGTAGCACAAGAAGGTATCACCAGTCATGCGTAAAGTAATTTGTAATTTACGAACAGCTTTATGAAACACCCCCCTGCCCTGGGCTCGCGTTTTATGAAACTTATTAAAAAGAAGTTGCAGTAACTGTTATAAGCTTATGAAATCCTTGTATTTGATTGGCTGAGAGAAAAATTGTCATATGAAACAGGGCTCAGGACGATAAATGATTACTCAAACAAATCCAGACACACAAGAAACAGGAGCATATTGCTGTTGCATAATCAATGGCTTTGACATGGTCACTGGTCAACATGGTCAAATCAATCTAAATTTTCAAGGTTGCTCTTAAAAGTTTGAGAGACCATGGCTAGAATTAAATCACATGACTAAGCTTATCATTGCAGTAATGTAGTGTCGCTTGTCTGAGTAGGCAGGGGTTACCAGCTAAAATGCAAATTATATGACCAGGTGAAAAAAAAAAAAAAAAAAGAAGACGGATACAACAGAATTACCAGAGGACTTAAATGTACCAATCTCAATACTGAAAAAATATTTTCTAGACAAAATAGAGAAATAGACAGAATCTCCTCTACGGAGAACATTCTTGCATTGATGATCTGGTTGCTCAATAATAATAATAACATATCACAATTGCATTCATTCACCTCACCTTTGAAATAGCATCTCCTATATACAAATAACTGATTCAAACTTTGCAGGACTCTCCGTTTAAGAGTAGTCTCCAATCCTGATCTTATTCCCACTGCTAAACAAAACACAAAGTCAAAGTCTTTTGGTGCCTCAAAGACTAAAACAATGGTTGATTTACAAATTTTATAAATCTTATGTATGGTGTTGCATATGTAAGTCCTCGTAGCTTCTGCTTGCATGATGGGCGGGGTGTTTCTTTGCACAGTCTTGAAATGGTGGTATAGCAGTCTATGTGTAAGATGTAGCTAGCTTAGGAAGATTCATGGTTTGATCTCAGGATTCACTCTCAAAGGGATCCCAGTCTCTCACCTAACCTGATCTTATCCCCACTGTTAAACACAAAGTCAAAGTCTTTTGGTGCTTCAAAGACTAAAACAATGGTTGAACCTAGGTTAAAGGTACCAATCCCTGCTCCCTTGGTCATCGGAACACCCTCATGATTACTGCCATCTTTTCTGCATGACTTCAAACGTTTGTCGTAGTATGCTCCAGGCTTATATTTCCCTCTAAGGTTTGTGCAAAGCTCCTATAAATCGAAATGAAAATTGCAAAGTTGTTATCAAATGAAAAATTCATAGGAATAACATAATACAACATACCGGTTTCGAAAGCTGAGCATGTAATCTGGATTACTGATACACATTTTTCCTAAAAGTTCACCTATTTTTTAATGAATCTAACTTAACTAACTATGATATCTGACATATGTTCAAGATGTCTATCATACTTTACCACATTCTGTTCTTTCAACTAAAAATTTGAGAAAGTTTTTTCCGTCTCCAAAACAAGACATCATTTACTCCTTTTGGAAACAATTCATATATATCATTTTACTTTATATCCAATTAGTCTGAAGAAAAAAAAAAAAAACAGACACAGCTACATATTCTGTATATCAAAAGGTCTAAAGATGCTTTAAATGTGCGAAATAAAAGCCCCACAACTAAAGAACTGCCAGAGAACATACATTCCTGCCTGTAATTCACTGAATTTACGGGAAAATAAAATCACTAAAATTCAGGGACAACTCCAAATAACAGATGACATCGCAATGACAGAGACAAGAGAGGACCAAACTTGCAAACTGAATGACCTACATGTATTCAATCACAGCCAAGTGGATTTAGCAGAGTGAGAGGCAGAAAGTTTTGACAGTACTTGGTAAACCTATGTCCTACATATCCACTAAAACCTCTACCATCCAAATATAAAGAACATGTATATCAGATACTGAAGGTTACAGCCGATATGATTTCCAACAGACAAGTTATCCCAGAAGTGTAACCTTATAGGTTCTTGGTTTTGTGTTCATAGGTACACAGGTACATACCTCATCACAGTAAAATGAGATGGATCCTACGTTGGTGGCACCCACGGCGGTGAGGGAGAAGAAGCCATGCTGCCATTCTCCTGTGATACACACCCTCTCATTGTAGTTGAAGAGACCTCTTACCCACCTGGCTATACCTGGATTCACAGATAACAGTTCACCTGCGAGGGAAAATCGTTCCACAGTTCATCATATTATACATTGGGCATAACATCTTAAATCACGAAATCCCTTCAGGATTATGCAAATTGGTACGCTATTTCTTACATCATCCAGTGCATGGGGGAAAAAAAATCACTAACAGATGTAAGCCATGTTGTTCAAGTATATTGTCAAATCACATGATTTCTACTTCCACAGCTCTTAGCTAATTACTAATACACATGACAAGATAGTGCCTTTGACACAATTTTAGCCTTGCTCAAGGACCCTATTCCAGAATGGGTATGTGTCTGGTAATTAGTAACACTCCTTTTTAGAAACCTGACTGTCAAAACATATTTCACTTCATGCTTAATTTCCTTCATTTCCAAAGTGGTATGAAATTATTACCCTGACTTTAGCTCCAATAGGTGTTATCTGAGCACAATGCACTCCAAGGAATGAATACTCTTAGATGCCTATTCAACACTTGGTCGATAGAAAGGATGGTAGATAGAATGCTCTGTATAAAGAAATATGCATGAGGGATTGGAACCCTGAACCTGAAAATTGGGGCTCAAATGAAAGAACCACTATTCCCGGGAAGTGTCTTCTATGGTGAGCTGTCCAGTCTTTAGGTGAAAGAAACCTATAATAGTCAAAAGAAGGGATTAAAACCCAGAACCTTACAATTGAAGGTCAATGAAAGAACCACTATACCTGGGAAGTGTCTTCTATGGTGAGCTCTGTCCAGCCTGTCGGTGAATGAAACCTATGATAGTGACCAAGAGGGATTGGAACCCCGATTCTTACAATTGAGGGTCAAATGAAAGAACCACTATACCCGGGAAGTGTCTTCTATGATGAGCTGTCCAGTCTGTAGGTGAATGAAACCTACAATAGTCACCACGAGGGATTGGAACCCTGATTCTTACAATTCAGAGTCAAATGAAAGAACCACTATACCTGGAAAGTGTCTTCTATGATGAGCTGTCCAGTCTGTAGGTGAATGAAACCTATGATAGTCACCAGGAGCTAGGTAGATCACACAATGATAAAGACTGGTTCCTTCCTTCTGGCATAGGGATGAATGATAATCCTCATCGGAAACCTGCTGATGAAAGCAGTACACCAAGCAAAGATGGTTACACTACATAGTGAATTAAGCTATTTGAATCCCCCATCCCTCCACAACAAAAAGAAAAACCCACCCCTGCTTATTTTGTAAAAGTTGCAGAGTATCAAAATTATCTGAAAGCAAAATGGACCTTCATTGCAAACGCATAAGATATTAATATCATGACATTATCTCGATTTCTGAGTAGTCATACAACTTGATATAATGGAAAGACCATTTCCATTCTCATCATAGTAAGTACATTTCATATCATTGCATGGGTAAAGCCTGCCGCACACTATACGATCTGTCTGCAATCTGATTTTGGAAAAATTTGTTATAGCATTTGATATCAACATTCCAACATGTGAAATCTTAATGATCAAAGTTTCAAATAGTTGTAGGAATACAAAAATCGAAATTCTGGGCTACTGCGAGCCTCCCTATAGAAATAAAAGCAAACTCAATGCCGAATTGTAGTGATGTAATAGCAATCTTGCGATCGCATGTGATTTGAAGCCAAATGGGCCTTTAATCCGACCACATGGCTTGCAGTTAACCAGAATTTCAATCTTTAAGTATTCCTATCATTATTCTTTACTTCAAATAAGATAATTTTACTTGAAAGTTCATAATGCTAAACGCCATTTGTTCGAAAATCGGGTCATAGTCGGATTGTATAGTGTGCGGCGGGCTTAATATCCTTGCATATGATCTTATGTGTTCACTAAAGGCTCTCACTCATAGTATACCTACAATTACATATTACATGTATGCACAACGTTGCAATTTTTTTTGCACTATGACTCAATATACCATGCTTAGTTTTGTACCAACCGGCCCTTCACACCCCCACCCCCCCAAATCTACCCACCCCTTCCCACACATTTTTGGTCTCCCCTGAATTTTCTCTGCATGAGAGAGTCCAAGGTATTTGATCATTTTGTAATTCCATACCAAACAAAATATTACTGCAACGTGCTCATAATACTGACAGCCAACATATCATTGTACTTTATATTTCCTTTAGTTCCAGTTCTAGTGGGGCCTTTTTCTATCATCCTGATCCTGAAAACGCAATAGACATTTGGCCTAACAAAATAGCTCGGAGTTGCCCACATCAAATTTCTAGAAAACACCCACAAAATTGTCTGTGTGTGTGTGTGGGGGGGGGGGGGGGGAGGGGGAGGCAGGGATGAAATACCTGATAATTGCTGTCTACAGTGTCTGAGTTTCTACAGTTTGGTCCAAGGAAGTCCTGAAGGGAATATGTGACGCCTTTGACTTGCTCCAACTTGCTCTTCTCCACTTTACCAAAATGGAGGACTCTGCCATCACATGGGCTCACCTATGTACAGCAGGTAGGAAAGAAGACAGGAAAAAAAATATCAAGAGATTGAGGGTTTCTTTTTTCTTATGTACATATGGTGAAAAAGAAATACTGACTCATTCTGTGCAACCAACTTGGTAGTCAACTGTAAGAAAAAAAAAAGTGAAAAAAGTGGAAGAAAAAAATTGGAGATGAAGGCGGAGGAGGCAGACTAGGAGGAGGAGGAGGAGGAGGAGGAGGAGCTTTTACAAGCTGTTGTTTAATTGCATATTATTCCATTTCAACAAATTTTACATTGCATGATTTTGCATCAAATTTAACTGTTCCTGTTACAAATATGAAACAGACAACTTCAGCAATTATCCTCAGATTTAGATATAGAATCTTTTTGGTTTGCCACATAGGACATAACTACTATAACTTGTGAACACCAGGCACTGTTGACTTTGCATTTGCTGAGCTAATATGCTGCACTTTGGGAGTTTCTTTAAATACTGTGCATACTAGAATAATACCAGTTCAGGAGTGGGATGATCTTCATCATCACTAAACATAAAATAGGGAAAATAAACCAGCATTTATGTCATAAATATGTTACAGGGGAGGGAAGGATGACTACAGTACATCTAAGTCATAACTAATAAATATCAACACACTTAATTTGGGATTGACCATACTCATACAAGTTTACAGCACAATGCTGGTTGTCTCTTACATATCTACAGACAGCTAGTAGTAGAGCATTCATTATAAGGAGGAAGTTTGCATTAACACTTGAAGTGTGTAGGCTGCATCAAGCCGGATACTAATCATATAGAATGCTCACATATACCTAGGTAATAGGCCTAACTAACATACCGTAGGTATCTAAATCACCTCTCTCATACTTCCCTTCTGAATAAAAGTGACATCCTCATGTACAGTATATACAGAGCTGCCTCATGCTCATACTGACAATTCCATGTCAACAAGACAAGTTCATTCACTCTTGTTAATGAAATAACTTTTTTAGAGTTGTTTATGAAATAACTATTTTAGATTAAAAACTTCTTGACCCTGGCCCCTATCAATATTATTGCCATCCCACTCCACCATGAATACAGAGCTACATGTACATTGTACCTCATATCAAAACTTCCATATTATCAACTTGTAAGTCTTCTCTCTCTCCCTCTTAAAAAGAAAGGGGAAAAAAATCCCTCTGAAATTTGGGGGGGGGGGGGGGGGGAGGGAAGAATGAACAGAGCAAGAAACTGGCTACATAATCATATTTGCACCATTGGCCCTATCCCATAATTCCCATTATATCAATATGACTGCCTGGTAGGATTATTTATTGTCAACACAGGTCCCTGGTTAAGTTATTTTACGCTTTGTAAGTGAATTCTTACCCAGGTCACTGTCTACAAAATCATTATTATGAAGATCATGCCTGGATGCTCATTGTCAAAGAATGTGAAACTACAAATCATGCAAACAAGTGGGAAGAGAGGAAGGGTTTAGAATATTAGATTCATATTTGAATAACATACTAATGACACTACATGCATGGTTCTCTGCAGTACATAAGTACCAAGAAGCATTTTCATCCTTTTGCTGAAGGATATACTGCCACCACACCTAACTTTAGGTGTTATTCCTTAACACTTCCTAAACTTCCATGCCTTGCACAGAGAGGGAACCATGTGTGGATTATTTTCTAGTACATGTACTTAAATCCAAAAGAATTATCCTACTGTACATGTTCTGTACAGCTCTGAAGCTCCTTGTGAATCTCTATATGAGATGAATTTCATGGCAATGCATAACCATATCTTGCATGCAGCCTGAAACTAATCAGTCATTTCATTACAATGTCTGGGGGTGTTTCATAGAGCTGTTTGTAAAGTTATGAATGACTTTACAATTGACTTGAATATGAATTACCAAATGGGATGCCCAAAGATTTTCCTCATGTTTTAACAAAGTGTGACTGCATTTCCCATAATCTCAATTAAATTGTGCCAAAAAATATATTTCACAATAAAAATGGGTGTTAAATTAATAATAGTAACATTAATCTGTACATTTGCATATTTGACCTTTAGCTGATGCAATTTATAATGACTGCAAATCCCATTTGGCTTCCCGTATTCAAGTCGCTCTTTAAGTCAGTCATAACTTTATGAACAGCTTTAAGAAACACCCCAAAGGTACATTGTATGACATAATCAATTCACATGTGGAATTAACATTGAGTGATATCTTCATGTAAATACCATTCCAGCAGCATCTGATCAAGAATTGGCTTAATGCCAAATAATCTTCTACCCCAGGCCACGGTACATGTAGTTGTGATGTAATCATCATTCAAAACATTTTTACTTTTTATTGTATTGTTTTTGGGTTTTTTTTTTTCAAGAATGTACGGCTACAACAAACAAATGTTCCTTCAAATAATCTTCCCATAATTCAAGTAGCTTTCATTAATATTCTAAAATGTAAGTAAATGAAGAGATGACTCATTACCTCGAACTTACTCCATTCAAATAAGTACATGTACAACACTATCAATCCCGAGTCCCTGACATTAGTGAATGTCACTCTCACGAAGGTCAATACAACAAAGCAAATACATGTCAAACAACAATGAGGTCTAGGTCTTCAGTCAGTGTTGAAGTCCACATTGTGTTGATCAGACATTTTGATGTAGTCATGCTATCAATTCACTCAATGTTTTGAGAATGTTTGCACAGAAACTTCAGAGATTGCATTCCCTTATTTAACCCATAGCAGTACAAAGCTTTCTTGAGGTCTAAATCAATCTTCAATCAATCTTCAATCCTCAAATTGGCAATACAAATTTTATTTTTTCCATGTCTGCATAGCTTGAAAAAAATAAAATAGATATAACATGAACCCAAATGAATTGTGATTGTAAAATTTAAGCGGAAACTGCCAATTTGAACATAGAAATAGTGATTATATATTATTCACTGCATTGCCAATTTAAAGAGTTTAATGATTAGTTACACTTAAACTGCTCTTATTCGAGAACGCCACACCATACAGCAATCGGAATGGGCTCAAATTTGTCAGTGCATTTTTCTCTTTCTGTTCATGTATGATATGTACTGCCAAACATTCTGGACCAACAGATACTGCAAAAACGTCTCCTAAAGGTGACACTGAACCTCTATGGGTTAATGCTGCTCCGAAACAATGGAACAAGCTACCCAGAATCCTCTACAACCAGCATTCCCACAATAAACCTTTTGAACAAAAAATGTCTCAAGCCCAATCTTTTCTATTAATAACATCATAAAAGCACCTTTGGACGAGAGTATGTAAAGTGTGCAATATACATCATGTACAAATAATTATATTTTACCATGAATACTTACATAATACAAACTTGGTCAAATGTCAATATGGCTAGAGGAAGTATTTTTTGTATGAAGCACACAGCAAGATAAAATGCAATTTCTCTCCTGAACTACGGCATGAGCTCCTCAGAATCAGAAATTTACTTCACTTTCATCAAATTTCTTTTGTTTTGTTCATGGTTCAGAATTTTTGCTCAAGCACTTCACTGCATGTCAATGTTCCATTGCAAGACAGTCTAATGGATCAAGTAAACAGCATTTCATTCTTTGGTCACACCAGAGAAAAAAACACAACACACGCACAAACTACTATAACATAAAGCAATGCCCAATTCACACCATGCAATTCAAAATAGAACCCTTGCATCTGCTATACAATTTTTGCGAAATCGGTAAAATGTAATTCCATGAAAATGCCCACATTTTGGTGAAAAAAAAAAACAAGTATAATTTGAGTATTTTGTATGTCTGCTAATCATAATGCATGATCTGAAATGTAGGGAACAATATTCAGATTTTCTATTTTCTGTATATTTTGAAGTCTTATGTCCTGTCTATCAATGTTTAAAAAGGTTCTTTCTGATTTTACAGAACATTGGATCTGTTTTTAGAATATAATTTTGCAGTCTTGCTCTTTGGAAAGTGGAAAGTTCACATCTACTGAATACTTGATGAACACATTATTAAGATAATCATCAAACATAAGAGTAATATCTTAAAGTTGCCTACTAAAATGAGTTTCTTAAGAACTTTGCATATATTTGATTCATGCTTTTCATCTGTCCATCAGACACATATCTGATCTCTCCCTCATCATCCTTTCAATATCTTAAATCTAAATCATAAAATGTCATTTGTATTTCATTACCAGCGCATGATGCGTGTCAAGTGGCCTCGCATCTGGTTTGAGTTCTCGCATGAAAAACTCCTGTAGATTTCGGTATTGCTTGAGATCTTCTACTAGAGCCTCAGTGAGGTTGCAGCTGAAAAGTCGTGCATAGAGACCGTACATGGGAGCTCGAAGAAAGAGTGGCACCTCTAAACTGTTCACGTGACCCCACAACCTCGATAATGAACGGAATGGTAAGATGCGGTACAAGTTGACCTATGAGGGATGGAAAAGGTAGCCTTATGTTAATGCATCATTTCATCATACATGTACATCCAGACAATTTATAATTAATCATTATTAACAAAATATTAGAGACTTCATTCAGAGTGATTTTCTCACATTAAAGCAACTTCTCCTCCTACCCCATAATCAATGTCTCCACTTTCATCTAGAATTAAGACTGTCAAAATTAATAAGATAAAATAAGAGCCTTTTCGCACATTTGTGAATGGACATTCAATGTGTAACAATTTGCTATTAAAGTAAACTTTAGAAAAAACGTTAATACAATGGAATGAGATGGAAAACATGTACCGTATTTGGAATGATTTGAAAATTGTTGGTCAAGGCTATGGCATGGGTCAAGGCAATACATCATAAATCCCCTCCCCTAAATAAATGAAAAAAACATTTTTCTCACTGAAAATATGATAAAAAGGTTGCAATAATAATGTTAAAGTTACTCATAAGAGCAATCCAAGGTGATGTAATTTTTCGCTGCTTCATAAGATCCAGTTTTGAAGTAACTGTGAGACATGTTAGATCTATCTCAGACTGAGTCAGACTGTCATTGACTCCGGGGGAAGACTTCCTTTTACGACAGCCACCCAAATTGCAAAATCGGCTCCCAATTCTAGTATAGGCCTAGAATGTTATTATCACAAGAGACAAAATTTAAAGAATAAAATTCCTCTCATAGCAACTGTTCCTGATTGCATCAACATAGCAAATCCAAATGATTTTTCTCAATTTTTTTTTGGCATTTTCAAAATGCTCATTTTCTGACACAACACAAACAATTGAGATCTAACAAGTGACTTTGAAGACACTCACAAAGAATTTCCTGTAAGCTGCAAACTGCTCTTCTGCATAATCTAAGTCCTTGTTTAATGAATCATCCTTGCTCTTGAAATTATGGGAATCATCATGGTCTCCCAGATCAATATCTTCGTCCTCTGCCGATTCGGGAACTCGAATCTTCACATCCAAAAACTCACACCATGGCAACAAAATGTATCCAATTCGTAGACAGGCTTTGTACGGATTCACACGTTTTAGGTAAGGCAATTGTCCAACAAAAGGTAGAAAATTCACGTAAATGAAGTACCAGGTCTGCACGGTGAGAAATATGCTCAGAAAAGCGGGAATATGTCCAAGAAGAACGAGGACTTCCATTCTGAAAATCCTTCTTGGCTGTGCCTAGACAGTGCTGTGAATGACGAGCAGTTCGGTCTTCACGAACAAGCGCCGAGTTCCATACTCCCCATAGACAAACGTGTAACTTGGCAAGAGACCGCACCTACTCTGCCTGCGAGAAGTTACGGTTAGAATGGGTGTCGATGAAGGGGGAATATTTTCACGTAATTTTGGTACTAAATCAACAATTAATGACGACGAAATTATCTCCTGTGTATTTCGCATGAACTGTTCTTTCATTCGATACAAATTTCACTCGACTATATATTGATAAAAGAGGAAAAAGACATTTTTACGATGGAATTGACATGAAAACACCTTACCCGTTCAATTCCCTCACGGGAAGACTTGTGCATAGAGCGCATGCGCCATATCTAAGGTTACCTGCATATTCTCCGTTCAAGATGACGATGGTAAATCAAACACTGAATATTGACTATTTTATTGCATTGCAACCTATATTATCTATGATATATAATCAAGACAATGTAAATAAATGTAATTAATAATACAAATAGTGTATTCAATTAAAAGCAGGGCTTGCTCATATGTCAAACCGACAATGAAATGGTACCAATAAGTGAGTTGGCATTAAAAAGTCCCATGCTAAAGCCCCCATTGACCTTTCTAACATCACCTCATGATCAGCGGTGTGTGTAGTCTGTTATTCTAAACCTTGGTCTATCTCTCCCTCTTTTTTTTTTTTTTTCCTTCTTCGCTGCAAATGATATTGTATTATCAATTACTGAACAGTTGAGGTGATAAACATGGGATGAGCCACACATCTAAAATTTTAATAGCTAGCACACTAGCACCAAATTTCAATTTTGAATTATTTGCATATGATGCTAAATGATTAAAATGTTGCAATAAAAAGACTAATACTTTTAAGAGTTTTTTTTTTCCCTCAATGCCACGCCCTCCCTTTTCTATGCTCCCCCCCACCATGTGCAGAGATGCCAAGTTCCCCCAAATTTTATGAGTGAGATTTTCATGACTCGGCGTCTCGGCGAGGGAGCGAAGCGACCGAGCGGGGGGAGGGTGTGGGGGGGGGGGACACCCCCCTCCCACGGTAGGGAGCTTTTTCAATTTTTAGCTCTTAATGGTGCGATCTGGTGCATACTTAAGTGACTATTTTTTACTTATTTTGAAAGACAAAAGGTAAAAATACTTTCAATTGCAACTATCACTTAATCTTTTATGCTCCTTATTATAGGGTAGACAGCGTGCGAAGGCGGTCGGCCAGTGCGTATAATCTAGCGAATAATGCTACTTTTTTTTTTTTTTTTTCTGTCGGGTCCCGATGCGTGAGAAAAATGGGTGCCATGCGTGAGATCGTGAGACGGACCCTGAATGCGTGAGTCTCACGCACAGTGAGACTTGGTAGCTCTGCATGTGCCAGTATAAAAATAAAATAAATCATGGCATAATTGAGTCAACCACATGTAAGCGAGAAAATAAGAAAACAAATGAATGGATTGCTATTATGGAAAAAAGCAAAGCAAAGCGAAGTAAAGCAACCCCCCCCCCCCAAAAAAAAACCACTAAAATTTACTATGATTTGAACAGTATAGAGAGTATAATGCCAGTCAAAGCAGCACATTGACATGCCATCCCATGTTAATCCACACTGATATTACTATAAAGAAAGACTCCAGGGGCTGTATTCTGAAAATTACTTGTCTCTGATATTGCTGTATCAGTGTTACGATAAAGTGGGTATTCTGAAAATTGTCTTGACTTTGATTTGATTTGATTTGATTTGATTTATTCATTTTCCTTTCACAATGTAACTAAAACAAATATATGAAACCAGTTATCTCATAAAGACAAAAGTGATATAATGAAATAACATATAAGGAAGAACAGAATAACTGAGGTACTGGATAAAATAAAGTTGACCTGGCTGGAAAAATAGTGAAACGGACAGGCAAGCTAAAAAAAAAAAAAAAAAAAAGAAAGCTTGTAAGGTGTAAGCCCTTGAAATTAGTTATATAGTTGCATGCGGTTAAAGACAACATATTAACAAAACTAAAACAAAGCAGAAGTTACAAATAAATAGCATAATCAAAACAATTAAAGCGAGGGAAAGAGTGAAAGTTGGAAGAGCGTGTGTGATATATATGAGGAGGGGACAGGAGCGTTTAGGCTTGAGATGTTAATAGGCCGATGGCCGAGTAAATATTGCATTTTCATTTAAAGGTACTGAGGCTAGGGGAGTCTTGAATAATTTCATTGAGTAAGGAATATAAGGGATACTGCTATTGGTCTACCTACCTGTATAAGGCCCATCTTGATTGGTAGAAAGCCAACAAATGGGTGTGACAGGGGATAAAATATGGTGGTCCTTAGAGAGAACTTTCAGAATACCAACTTACAACAATCTTAATGAGGTATTATCTTTGTGAAGTTAAGACAATTTTTTAGAATACCACCACAAGCAAGTGGCAATGCTACGGGGGGCAGGGGGTGAAAACCTTCCGTGATTTTCAAGCAGTAAAAAACATGATAAGAAGAAGAAAAAAAGAAAAGCATGTAAAAAGAAAGGGTTAGGTCATGCAACAACGAAATAGCCCCATTTGTTCATTTAAAACATAGGCGTAAATCCCGGGGGATGGGGGGATATATCCCCCCACTTTTTCGAGAGGGGGGATGGTGTGTACAAACACCCCCCCCCCCCCCCCCACACACTTTTTAAGGAAGAAATGATATTCGTATTAATCATTTAGTAAAACTTTGAATAATCTGTCATAAATTACCATCTTATTTTAGAATTTCTATTTGAAAATGCAACTGAAAACCAGAAAAGTGGTTATTTTTTGGCTCGCTCACTTTGCTCGCTCATCATATTGTAGAATATCTATTTGAAAATGCGATTAAAAAACAGAAAAGTTTTTTTTTTTTGCTCGCTCGCTTTGCTCGCTCATTATATTTTAGAATTTCTATTTGAAAATGCAATTAAAAACCAGAAAAGTGCTTATTTTTGGGCTTGCTTGTTCGCTCGCTCACAAAATAAAAATTTGAACGTTTGTAAGAAGGTCTGTGCGGGTAGGTGAGGTTGTGTGTTTATACTTAAGTGTGAGTTGTACAGAAAAAAAAAAAAAAATCGCCAAAAAACTCGATCGTCCCCCCCACTACTCAAAGTGGATTTATGCCAGTGATTTAAAATGTAAATACACTTGTTTAAGTGTCACCTGCATGTCCCCTTTTATAACACCCTGACACCGCTCCTGCTTCAAGGACATACTAGATAGTAGACGAGACCCAGTCAAGAAAACAGTAGTGCTGGGAGCTGTGAAGAAAATTCTGGACCAGAACCAGACTGGAATTGCACCATATCATTTCCGTCTTGAAGACGTTGCAACTCAATTATTCTCCGTCCTTAAATAAAGAATTAATTTGCCAATATATTTGGTCTCATCACCGTTTCCTTCCCATTAGAAAATTCTTGAAGACTGATGTGCTGCTGTTATATCATTCAAATTTTATTTATTTAGTTTTTTGCTCCTCATAACTCTAGCAGATGATGCCCCACTATTATTTTCATCATTAAGGTATAGATTGTATCATTTCTATTTTGACTGCACCTCGTAATTATTGAAGAGGAAGCAACTGAATTATTTCTATCCTAAAATAAAGAACTAATTTCTCAAGATATTTGGTCTCACTGCCGTTCCCTTCCATTTGAAAATTCCTGAAGACTATGCGCGGCTGTTGATTTGTCAAGTAAATCATTTCTATTTTTTCTCTTGCAGTTGCTGCCCTGCATTATTTTCATCACTTGAAAAGTGAGGAAGTAGTTTGATCTGCAAGATTTGCAAAAGGATCGACTGCCCGCCGGACCGTACATTGATTCCTATATTCTGTACCCCCTTGGAACTGGCAGGGGTATAAAAATCTCTGGAAGTAAGCGTCTGCTAACAAGTGGACGGCTGGATGGGGTGTGCTAGATTGTGGAGATGAAGAGTGCTCTCGAGCAGTAGACTGGGAAGATGGTTGGTCCTGGTTGAGTAAAGGCAGGAAGATATTGCTGAGTAATTCTGTGATACAGTGTTATGTTAATGAATCTCAAGTGCTTCTCGAACTCTTCTTATGTGCCAGCTAGTGCTTGATTGATGAGATGAGTTGGTTGTCATTTCATTCAATCTTGGGAGCGTTTCATGAAAGGACCTGTTGGATGTTTTATCCGACAAAGTCTGTTTTATCCGACAGTTGCCACAGAAACAATGCTTCTCAGCCAATAAAAATCAAGGAAAGATGTCAGATCTGACAGCTTGTCAGACGACAAATGTTGATGAAACGCCTCCTGATGTCGGTGTTGGTATGCATGCTTGGCTATGGCCAACTTCTCTCATTCAAGGTGACTATAGCTGTAGTAATAGAATGTTCTTTCTGGGATACTGACCATTTTGAAGACAGAAAAACCAATCACAATCCAGTTGCATAATGTACTCTGCATTGTTGGGATGTGGAGGATCTGAAGAGGTGACCATTCCAAAGGTTAATCAGCTGTATCCTCATGAGGTTGTCCACTGTAAAATGGCAGTTCTCCATGTCATTACCATTTTGGGAAAGACATTATAGCTGTGATCAAGGGATACATTTCTCAGCTATTTGGAAAAAATCTTTACGGTCTAGAGAGGTAGACTTGAGTACCAATCAGGTGTGGATTTTAAGATGTTATCGAAGATACTTATTGATTTGACATAGTATAGTAAAAATGACAGAGTAATAACCTTTTCAGAATATATCGGTGGTCTACAGGATGTCCAGGGGAGCGTTTCATGAAAGGACTTGTCGGATGTTTCATCCGACAAAGTCTGTTTTATCCGACAGTTGTCATAGTAACGATGCTTCTCAGCCAATCAAAATCAAGGAAAGATGTCAGATCTGACAACATGTCGGACAACAAATGTTGATGAAACGCCCCCCAGATTCCTTGAATTCTTGACAAAAGGCTTACTTAAAGACCAACAAAGATGTGCACATTGGACACTTCATAGACTATGTTCTTGAAGACATCATGGAAGATTTTTCTCTGAAGGAACTGATACAGTCTGAGATGCAAACGTCCACATCAACATGCAATCACAATTTTTTCCATTCTAATCAAATGTTCCAAAATTCCAGAATATTATGATATTCCTAAAACCCTATGCATTGTCCACAATTCTGGAACCTCAATTACATTGCTGTCTTTATATATATATATATATATATATATATATATATATCAAAGATAACCTTGCCCTGATAACCTTACATCGCAATATTTCGCTCTACCCTGAGATAGAGTAATGCTGTATGAAAATTTAAGAACATCTCTCAGGAATGATACCTACATGTGTATTTCACAATATTTGTGGCATTCCTGGATCTAAGATGTTGAAACTGCGAATTGCCACTTGGTCTACTCCTACTTTGTCTAATGCCCGTTTGGTCTCATCCCACATTGTCTAATCCCATTTCGTCTACAACCAGTTTGTTTAGTAACCATTTCATCTCATGGACACTTAGTCCATTTACCATTATGTCTAATTTCCAATTAGCCTATGCCCATTTCGTCCAATACCCACTTAGTCTAACACCACTTAGTCTATCTGACTGGACAAACTGGTAATAGACCAAATAGTAATTAGACGAAGTGAGGACCAGACAAAGTGGCAATCAGACCATTTAATCATTAGACTAAATGACAATTAGCCCAAGTGGGTATTAGACCAAGTGAATGTTGGACCAAACGCCAATTTGGACCAAACTGATGGTAGATAGTAGTCATGGTGGTGTGAGACGGTCTGGCAATTAGACAAACTGGTAGTAAACCAATAGGCTATAAACTGTTGAAACATATATGCACCAGTGTCTGGCCAAAATTCACAGCGGCTAAAACAAAAAACCTGATTTTAGTCTGGCCAGAATTCACAGTGGCTATAACAAAAAACCTGGTTTTAACTCTCAGTTTTTCAAGAGGTAGCCTCAACGACAAAATAATAACAAACAAAAACTTTCTGATATAGGATACAACAAAAAGTTGGGGGGCATAAAGACTGAAGGAAAGGTTTCCTCTTTTTCAGCAATTTCTAATCATTATCACACCCTGACCCAAAATAAATTGCCGGATCAAAACACCCATGGTAAAGGTTTTCAAGTACTCCCTTAAATTCTTCCTATCGCTTATAGCTCTCCAAATCTGAACGCATACGGCACTTTAATTTAGGGACGCATAATTATTGGGAAGTGAGCTTCCAGTTCCGGCTGGTACAACATTGAGTGTCTTTGACACTGTGTTGGTAGACTCTCTTTATTTTCCTAATCTAGTGATAATCATGTTTCCATAGTGATATTTAAATGGGATTCTTCTGTTTAGCGATACAGAACATGAATTCAGCAGAACAATCGAGAACAAAAATTCAATATCAATGTATGTGTGATATAATTATAGAAAGGAACCAGAAGGTTATGTCCATCATTGTTGTCTTTGATATCGATATGATACCGTATTTGGAGCTGATATTGGCAAATATCAAGTTATCATCAGGGGCATTCACACACAAGGTAAAAAGTGAGATTAAAAAATTGATTTCTATTAGCGAATAGAATTATGATTTTATTTTCTATGAGTACAGAATAATCTAATATTCACGATTCTAATCCCGATTTGACTTTGAATAAGAAGTGCAATTTGTCAGAATAATTGCAAATATGTGGTGGAAATTATTTTCCCCCGCCTAGATCGTGTTAAACAGAAGTTTAAGCGGAGAAGTTTGTGGGTTCTCATGCCTGTTTTCATTCCTTTCCTTGTGAGTGTTAATGGTAGAAGAAAATCTCAGTTTGAATAGGATTAGAATCATGCTTCAAATTTTGATCTTTCTTTGTGTGTGAATGGTTGGAATATACATTAGAACCTCGTTATAAAGAATAATTGTAATAACACACTCTCATTATAACAAGGTAATTTTACTGGCCCCACTTCTTTGTATTTCTTTTTGTTTTTTTAGCACTGATATAACAAGGTTTCGATATAAAGAGGTAATTTCCTTAATAGTTTCTTATAACAAGGTTTGCCTGTAATTGAAATATGGATCATGATTTGAATCACCATTCAAATTTCATTTCCTCTTGTGTGTGAATGAGCCTATTGGCAATAAGGAGAATTAAAGGAAAATTCTAGACGATTTCTGTAAGCATGGATCATAAAGAGAAAAAATTCAGCAGCTAGAAAATGTCTTACTTTACACGGCATACCCTAGGATTACCGAGTAATCAACAATTAACTTGTATAAACACTAGTGCTAGTACGAGCCCATTTTCATCCACAGCTGCTGCACCGCAGGCAGGCCAGGTGATGCAAGTGATATGCGTTTATGACATTCCGGCTCGAAGTGGTCTTCGCATACTTTCTTTACCTTCGAAAATTTTTAAGTTTTCAAGTCGAATTTGTCCTTTCTAATTAATCCATCAGGCACACCACTCTGTCCGTCAGGGGATTCAGGATTGCAAAAAACTTCTCTTTGGAACAGAACTGGTGTGATTTGTACACCCAAAAGCTAGACATATCGGCATATTGCATAGAGAATGTGCAGAGAATAAGTGCGCATGCACAGTGCAAATGTATTGCCTACGTCAAACGGCCAATGACCATATTTGGGTTTCGGTGGGAAATTCAATTATTCGGAGTAAAAAAGCCAACACTTAATCGGTATTTAAAAATCACAGAAATCACTTGGATAAATGAAAGTAGCATTATCTGTTAGCATGAATTTTAAGCTTTATAGTGTAATTTTAATGAAATCGTCTGGACTTCTCCTTTAAGCTAAATGCTCTCATGGTGGTACAAACCTGCCACTCCTTAGCCAAGGCATCCTCAATAGATTGTGACCCTCGTATATGCCTGTTCTCCCTCTTCTTGATGTGACCATACTGCTGGTAACAGATGTAAGCAAAACCTACACTCAGGGGGATGGGTACCCACTTCAAAGACCGCCAATACCCTGCTAGACCACTGGAAGATGTGTTGGTAGATGAAAACCTGCTTGGCACTTTTGTGGAGAAAAATCAAATGGATTAATATGAAACATCATTATATGATCAAATTTACAGTAGATGACAGCTCTTTATTTGTCATTATTTGTTTTATTATTTCATACAAATGTCTTATAGGCTTTTTACACCTCAAATTTGGTGGTACTAAGGCATTTTTAGTACCACCTGTTTAGGCCTTTAGTACGGGATTAACTCTCGGATTCACACCTCAAATTAGGAGGTGGGTTAGCACCACATTTTAGTAGGGGGACTAACTCTCACTTTCACACCTCAAATTTCGGAGGTGGGTTAGCACCACATTTAGGCTAACCCTGCAATTGCGATGCTAAGCTTTGAGGTGTGAAAACACAGTCCGGGACTAGGCTGCCTGCATCTTGTGAACAAAGGCAACTGTGCATCAGCCAATGAAACGGCAGCACGTAATGTATTCATAATTGGCCTGGCGCGCGCTGGCTGACCGGTTTCACGGATGTAAACAACGTGTTCAATGTTGTACATAAATAATAATGTTGAATTCGAGAAGATGGGTGCATGCACGGTATACATACGGATCGCACATGTGCTAGAGTTTTCTGTTCTTGATTTTCATTTGGAAGATTGCACGCTTTCGCTCTGACCAGAGGACGACTGATGACCCCAAAAGTCGACTTCCGCCCATACCTCGCATGTGCTAACGTTAGTCCAGGGTTAAAAATTTGAGGTGTGAAAACCATGTAATTTCTCGGCCCGGGCTAGGCGGTGAGTACGGGACTAAAATTAGAGGTGTGAAACGCAAAAACAGATAGTCCGGGGTTAAGCTTAGTCCGGTACTAAGCTCAGTCTAGTCCCGGGCTAAGCTTAGTACGGGACTAAAATTTGAGGTGTGAAAAGCCTATTAAAGATTCAAATGCAAATTTACTCTTCTTTGCAATATTCTTAATCAGACTTTTCTAACGGTTAAATGATTGTGTCAATCAAGGTAAGAAAGTTCAAAACTTGATCTTGATTCATGCTGACAGAGTATTAAGTTAAAATTCTTCAAACACCTTATACTTATTGTCAGACATTTGATTGAAGGTATGTATTAAAAATTTGGACAAACCCAGAAAAAAAAGGAGACCAGATGTGCATGCTGTATTCATTTAAGCAAATGTATGTAGCCCAGCAGCAGCAGCAGGGATGATGTGCACAAGATTTAGCAGTGAAACATTTGTAATTTTAAAAACATTTCTGGTTGAAATCAACATCATTTTCATCAAATAACCAGGACTTTGAGAGCTGAATGGACAATGTGATGTGAAAGAACTTGATTATGTGATAAAACATACTTGAATGTGATTATGGCCTTCCCCTTGTCCCATACCTCAGGTTTCGACTGTCACAGCACTGTCTCATAAATGGCCAGCGTGTGCGCCTTGTTCCCTATTCTCCGGGTTTGCCAAAGTTTGCAAAGTAGAAAGCATCCACTTTCTTTTGCTGCCAACTATTGGAATTTCCATTAAAGAAATCAAAGTACATACACACCTGTAAATGGGTGGCCAGAGCGATTCAATCTAAGCTTCCAATTCAGAAGCCTTCTGGAGCACATCTCTTGGCCCTGTTTTATAGACACACCATTCTTTCCTGCTATATATAACTGCTGCCCAAGAAATCTGAAATAAAAATTCAAACATGCAACAGAAACATTGTAAAGGATACATTTTGAAGAAGATCCTCAAGTTTTATCTCACCTTTTTTTTTTCTTCACTTAAAAAGTTGTAAGAGCCCTGGCTTTATACCTTCAGTCACTCTTCGTATACTGTGTAAAAGTATCATATACCTTTATGTCTC
>CM057154.1:33449232-33471301 GCA_029962745.1 Echinometra lucunter | reverse complement strand
TCTTTTATGCATTCCCATACAACAAACTCTGAGATACTGCTTTTAAAACTTGAGGTCATCTGGGTACATTTCCGCACACAACGAGATACATTGTTACGTGCTGGATTAAAACCCTTCATACAAATAATATATTTTAAATACTCGCATAAACGTTTGTTCAGATATGAGGAGGGAAACCATGGGGTTTTAAATGCATTTTTTTGGCGTACAAACTGAATGGTAATGACGTAAAAACAGATTGCTCTTAAAATGTCTTGCACTCATTCACTTGCATGTTATAAAAAGGCCCTTAAAAACCTTGGAACACCTCCCCCCTCCCCCCCCCTTATACTTGAACGGGCCTTTAGTTTACTCTATTTCATGTCAGAATGATAATTCAGATAAATACTTTATTTTCACCATTCTATACCTTGAGTACCTTATTCTATATTGCATCACTTCAGGGATACATACCTTTTGATTTCTTTATTTGCTCTATCCAGTTCCGCTTTAATCCTGAGGGTACTGTCTTCCTGTTCAGCAAGTCGTCTCTGGAGGGAGCTGTACTCGGTTGTCAGTTTGATGTTTGTCTCATAGAGGTAAATACTACCTTGACCTGCATGTAAACAATCACAATATTAATCCACAGACAGGCATTTCAATACATGATTTGCAAAATAATGAGGGAATAGCTAGAAAATAAACCACTAGAGGACATGTAAGTATATCATTCCAAGTTCTATTTGAAGGACTAGGTTGCTGAAGACCAATGTCTTACGTTAGATTGCTCACAGAGTCACATTTTTTCTTAGTTTTGTAACTAGTGCTTGACCTCTTGAAATATAGTGGATTTGGTCCTCTTAATCAAAACAGATAAGATCTTATCTCTAGATATCAAATGGAAAATACTGCCTCACCCCTACCCCTTATATTCCGATGCACAGGTAGCACCAATCAAAAATGACACAGGTAAATGCACGAGTGCAAAACGAATGACATACTTCACACTAACAGTGTAATCATTATCAAACTTACAAGGACTTGACATAAATCTGTTGTCCAATCACGAAAGGAAGCAGCTTTACAGAATAAGTTTCTTAGTAACAATAAGTCACCGTTTTATGTAGAAATCCATGGAATATTGCTACTTTTTTATGTCTATATTTCGGAAAATGGGGTCATGTGACCTTAATTTCTTCATCATCATCTAGAGCATAAAAACTAAAAACCCCAATAAAGAAAAAGTCAGTTTTTTTAAACAAATCAGATTTGCTTCCATTTATCATTGGATGGCAGAAATCTCCAATCTACAGCCAAGCACAGTGAAAGTGATACTGCTGATAAAGAAATGCTTACCATCTGAATGTTCTGAGCCAGATGGTGAAGATTTCTTCTTCTTCTCTCTATGTCTCTCATTCATCTTCCTAGCTTCTTCCAGTCTATCTTGTAAGATGATGATCTCTTTCTCATACTCCCTGCAACAGAAGATACACCAATGATTGAATATGAAAGGCCATGTAATGCCATAATAACAGAAGATAGACCAATCATTAAATATGGAAGGCAATGTAATGCCATGGTAAAGGTTCATACAGATATTCACCATCGAACCCCCAGAAAAGCCCCCAAATTGTTTTTTTTTTCTAAAACCGTACCACTCGTGATAATGAGGTGTGCATTAATGCATCAATACTAGTTTAGACTCAAATAATGGGGAATTCTGCTAAAATTTGCACAGACAAACTCGCGACATCACATTTTTGCACTAACTTTACAAGAATTTGATTGGTCCACACCTTTTTGCAACCAGGAGGAGAAAAGATGTCTCTCGCCTCAGCATTTTTTTTTTTCCCCCGCCTCATATACCATTCATTCACACGCAATAGGAACCCTGCAAGCTCTGCTGGGGCTTGTCACTTCATATGTGAACAAGCCTTAAGTGTAATAATGACAACATAATTAACGTTCGCATGTTCCCTTGTAAAAGTAATGTAAGACCAATGCTATGATATGGAGGGTCACAGAAATTAAAAGTGTAACAGCAACATGGAATTGGAGTGTAATTACCTCTTGTTTCCAATTCAACGTGCATTTCTGGATTTAATACCAAGCACTTTGTGGACAGTCTGCTACAAACTGTTGAAGGGTAGTTTACATCAAAGTACATATCTGAACTCAATAGATCCTTCCACAAAAATCAGCACACCTTGGTGTACCATCTACTAAACACTTGGAAACTCTTGGAGAGTTTAAACTTGGCAAACTTGGTACTTTCAGGTAACATGGAGTAGAAGTGATGTTCATACCTTTCTAAGTCCTTCCTTGCAGTCTCTGCTCTCTGTTCTTGTCTGCGTAAGATCTCCTGCATATCTTGATTCTGTCTTCTCTGGGTCTCCAGATCTTCCTGCAGCTTGGTGTCACGACTATGATCAGATTTCAATCTACACAAGACATAGGTAATGACAAAAAGATAAGACTTACACACCATGATGAATCTACAGGCACTTGGTCAGCTTGGGCCCAGTTTCTTAAAACTTCTTATCAATAACAAGTTACAATAACTGTTATAAGCTACCGAAATCTGATTGGCTGAGAGCAAATTTGTCACAGAAATGTGGCAGTTGTTACTGATAACAAGTTTTATGAAACGGGGCCCAGATCAGTTAAGAGTGACATTTTGTCCCTCGGTGACATTGATCATCTTATGGATTCTTGACAAATACACAATAAAGGTAACCAAATTTTATCATATTTCAACTCCTTCAGTTATGTCCTTCACTATGAAATACAAACTAGCTCCCCACATATCATTACATATTTTTACAGACCTTCAAACTTTCAAAATTTGTCAAATGTCCATCTGTGACAAACTAATCAGTCTCTGCTACTAAAAGTATCACTGGTCTCAAACAATACTATCACATTTTATGTATTTCAAATAAAAACTGAGTTATGCTGGACATAGCACAAAAACAATGACCACTTTGAGGGATTCTTGGGTAAAATCAAAGCCATTAGGTAAAAATAATAGCCATGGGGTAATATTGAGGACTGTAATTTGGTGGGACAGTGCAGTCTGAAAGCACATTTGACAAGACCTTAATCTAAATTTGCAATTCTCAACAAGGGTGTAGTAATGGAGTACCTGATAGGATTCATGGGATATTTGCCCTTCTCAAGTTGGGTGTAGTAATGGGGTAGCTGATAGGATTCATGGGATATTTGCCCTTCTCAACTCGGGTGTAGTAATGGGGTAGCTGATAGGATTCATGGGATATTTGCCCTTCTCAACTCGGGTGTAGTAATGGGGTACCTGATAGGATTCATGGGATATTTGCCCTTCTCAACACAGGTGTAGTAATGGGGTACCTGATAGGATTCATGGGATATTTGCCCTTCTCAACTCGGGTGTAGTAATGGGTACCTGATAGGATTCATGGGATATTTGCCCTTCTCAACTCGGGTGTAGTAATGGGGTACCTGACAGGATTCATGGGATACTTGCCCTTCTCAACTCATGTGTAGTAATGGGGTAACTGATAGGATTTTTTGTCACTTCTCTCAACATGTCAGTGAATACACATTATCCTTTCAGGACAAAGTCTTAAAAGGACAGCATGACATGATAAAAGAAAACGATACCTTTTCATTTCCTCTTTCATGCTGTCAGCCTTGAGTTGGTTATTGTGTAATATCTCTTGAAGTTCTCTGTTTAGCTTCTGCTGTCCTCTGATTTCATCCCTCAACTGCTGCATTTGCTCATTTTCACTCGCAACCTACAAATAAATGTCATTCAATTCAATTCATTTTTATTTCCACAATGATACCCCCTCCTTCCACCAATATTAATTTTAAAAAGATACAAATTATGAACAAAATCTTATCAGGACAGAAAACAAAGAAATACATAATATCACTGTGGAGGGAGACAACAAGATGGCTAAAGAGCAGTCTTAAAAGCTTCGACTAAATTTTACTGAATATTATCATAGTTACCTGTCTGAAAAAAGCTCCCTGACATCTTCCTCACCCTGCCTTCTTCCAAATTGTGATTCATCTGAAAGGGAAAAAAATATTGATGAAGTGTATAAGAAAATACAAGAAAAATAGTACAGACTGGCTTTGCTACATGCATTTGAGAAATAAGATTCACCGATCATCTTCGCTGCCTTATATTGCTCAGAAAAGAAATTCAAGATACATGTATATCCAGCAAAAAAAGTAAAAAGACAAAAACATTTCAATAGCACATACAAGTATGCACTCATACTTTATTCCAAAGCTTAATTTCACTAGTTAATGATTCAATGCCTGTCTTTATCAAAATAATAAATTCGTTGATGACTGCATTGCGCCTTGCCCGTCAATCACCACATGGAGATGATTATCATTTCTCCTACCCACATCCTCTTTGATCTGCCTCCGAAGAGTCTGCATAGCAGCAAGCTCAGCCCCTAGAACGTCCCTCAGGCTGCCCCTGTCGCCATCGTCATGAAATTTTCCGCGGTTGCTACTAGTCTCACTCTGGTGGGCAATGTTGATGTTGAGGGGAAGGTTGGAGTGCAGGGCGTTGGTCAGGCGACTAAGCTCTCGGATCTGCTCTTGCATGAGCTGTTGAAACTACAGATAAGGGGAAAAAATGAGTATCATGACTCAACTTGCTACATGTACCAAGGAGAATGTAGAAGACAGTCATGACGAGTTTTCAAGATGTGTCTGCTTGTAACTCCTGTTTTTATGTAAATTGCATTGTCTGAAGGCATTAATTTCTAAATTATCAGTAAAGGCTTGCTTAGAATTGACGCGACAAACCCCCATGGCTTCTTTAGTGTTCAGATATGGCACAGCAAACCATGCCACTTATGTTAATGAATGTGCATTAATGCATCATTGCTCAAATAAAAGATACTTTGATAAACTCATGAAATCGTATTTTGCGCTAACTTTTTAAGACTTTGATTGGTCAACAGCTTTTTGCTGCCAGGAGGCAAGAAATATGTCTCTCGCATCAGCTTTTTTTTTTTTTTGCCGCCTCATATCCCATTCACATAAAAAAACACTGGGGTTTGTTGCGTCCTATCTGAACAAGCCTTAAGTGGTAAGGTTGACGGGTTAAGAAAGCTTCGTACCTGTACTGATGAATCACTACCTCTGGGGGACTGGTCACTGTTTAGAAGTCTGCTGTTCTCTACTTCCAGTTCCTGCAGCGTGTACATAAAACAGAAGAGCATTGATAAGCTACAAACAGATACACATCTTATAATTTCCAGATGGATAAGCACATTATGACAATATTTTAATTATGACATTCTGAATAGCCAATGATCACCTCACCTATAACAAGTATTCATAGCATAGTTTCTCATGATCAACTGGACCTTTAACTTGACAATCTACTGTTACTATGCTATTAAGGAAGAATTTCACTAAAAAGAGAGGATAAAGAGAAGTAATTTTCAAAACAGTTCCATCAAAAATGGTTACGAACTGAGAAAGTTATGAAAGTTTGAAAAGTCTCATTTCTCCTTCCTTCATTCTCCTTTAAAGAGCCTACAAAGAAGACTACATGGAAGTTTGTAAGGAAGATTTGATAGAAATAAATTGTCATTCTAAACAGTCATTCACTTGATAATATCTACACAAAATTTGCCATCTCAAGTAGTTAATGTGAGGTGTCAAATAAGATTCTGCACATAGATGAGTATCAGACAGGCTCATTCCTGGTTCAAACATACCTCGAACAAAAACATCTTACCTTGATCAAACCATCCTTGACCCTTCCAGCGTTGTTGAGTTCATCAATGTGATCCTGCTTAGCTTGGAGTTCATCCTCAAAGTCCATGATCTTCCTGCGAAGTTTGGCCTGAAGACAGATTGCAGAGATATTAGACAGATATATTATGAAGAGTAAACATATTTGATACTTTCATAATAATAGTAATAATAATAATAATAATAATAATAATAATAATAATAATGATAATAATAGTAATAATAATAATAACGATAATAATAATAATAATGATAATAATAATAATAATAATAATAATAATAATAATAATAATAATAATAAAATGATAATAATAATAATGATAATAATAATAATGATGATGATAATAATAATAATAATAATAATATTAATAATAATAATAATAATGATGATAATAATAATGATAATAATAATGATAATTAATGATAACAATAATAGTAATAATAATAATAATAATGATAATTATATTATATCGGATGCCTCTGCATGGGATACCAGAGAATATTCCACGAATTAGGGCCAATATTGCGCGAATCGAAATAGCTAATATGTGACGGGACCTTTAGAACCCTATTGTGGCCAAGAATTTCAGCTATTTGAGCGTATCTGGATTTGAAAAAAGTAGCTGTTCGTTAGGCATTCGTCAGCTCGATTCGCTAATATGTGACGCGGTCTTGAGAGAGAGAGAGAGAGGGGGGGAGAGAAAGAAGAAAATGTCATAGTTTTTGGCAAACTTACTGTCTGCGGGTTGCAATTTTCGTCTGTAGTATAGTTTCACTAGTATTTTGCTTATTGTTTTCCTAACTCTTTGCTTTTCATAAACTTTACATTGAATTTTCAAGCACATGTGAATTCTTATGAAGGTGAGGGGGGGGGGCATACGGGATTACAAGCTATTCTGTTTTGCAGACTCTATTCTCATGAGGTGTATTGAACTGGAGCTGCCAAAGCTATCAAATGAAATCATTACACATATTTTGCAAAGATTATGAACGAAAAGAATGTGAGATTAACGAAGGATTACTTTTCAAATTAATGTAAATAAGAATCCCGGATTTGAGGGAGGAGCTGAAGGGGGATTATCATGAAATTGGTCTGTGAGCGGGATATTTGGTTATAAGGCCAAGGCTAGCGTTGAACGCGCAGCTCACATGTTTTTATGATTGCATCGCGCGCACAGGGCTAGATATAGAGCTACACTACAGGTGCTTTTGGTCGACTGGAGAAGGGGGTCGCTCCGATGAGGGGGTAAGTGATCTTTTCCATGTGAACTTTGTTTCAGTTTATAATTCAGTTAACCCATTCATGACAGGAATTATTTAAAACCTAATTTGATCAGGTTTTATTCTTCAAATTGGCAACACCAACATTCTTATTTTATTGCTACATTTTTCTTATAAAACGTCATGTATCTGAAATGAATATAAATTGACAGAAATTATGATGAAAAGTAAAAAAAGTTGCCAATTTGCAGGGGAAAATGGTGATTTTAAACTTTCTATCACATTGCCAATCTAAGGATTTTAATGCTTATTTTCCTTAAAAAAATTTTCAGCATCAAACAACGAATATTGACGCAACCAAAATGGGCACAGTTTGTGTAGAATTTTTTGTTCTTTCTGTTCATGTATTTGGTATGATTTTTTAGGGCTTTGCATCAAAAGATATTAGGCCAAACCACAAAATGTGGACCTCTGTCACAATACTACTACTGCTACTACTACTACTTTTACTACTACTACTACTACTACTACTGCTACTACTGCTACTACTACTACTACTACTACTATAGTTCACACTACCCAGTCTTTCTGATGGTTGGGGGGGGGGGGGGGGGGGAGGTCGAATGAATTTCGTGGGTAGTTGGTGGGTAGGATGGATGGTTGTTTGTTTCCCGACATATTTACTCAACTATATTGTGTAAAGTCATTCCTCTTCAGTTTCATGAATAATGATAATTATGTAATTAATGACAATTTCAACATTTTTTACGACAGATTGTTTGAATAATAATAATGATGATGATAATATTGTGAAGAAAAGCCCTTTGGGTGTAGAAGAGAAATTGAGCTGAATCGATACAGTTTATATGGCCAAATGCCTTTGAAAACTCTGTTACTATCATGTGTACAGTGTACATGTAGGAGTTTTGTTTATGTTTTGATTGCTAGTACACGCATTCCAGTTATCAGCTGTGAACTGTGACCTAAATCTCGGAGAGAAGTATGGTAACTTTCTTATGTTTATTTATTAGTGCGTACGCACAGAGAATTGAATAGAGAATTGAGCACTGTCTCGGAAAGTTCATGTAACAATCACATGTACATCACATGAAATTCTGAGTAGAAGATTTTAATTTGGACCGGGTAAAGTCATTTGGGTATTAATTTGGGCATTGAGTTTGGCCTAAGCCAAGGAGGGAATTTACCTTTTTGTATGACTTCCTTGAAAGTTGTTTTTACTGATATCAATGCTGGTGATTTATTTATGCATGTTTGGAATTAATTATTTTCTTTTATTCCAGGACAAGTTCCTGTGCGCTTATTTTGTAATCGCCCATTGCGGATGCGCAGCACGTACATTACATCGTAGTTTGGGTCATTCTTTTCTGAGCCTCCCGAGAATAAGGAAGAAGAGGAGGAAGAGAGAGAGTCAGCTTACAGACTTTCTAGAGATACAGATACAGTACAGTTATTCCTTTCTGATTGAACTTGTACACAGTCTCAATTAACCACCATGACTCCAATAACTTTGAGATCAGGTGTAACTTAATTATTGTCAAGTGTGCTACTCAGTAGGATAGTCGTTAAAACGATTATCAAATCTTGTAAATACATGTAGCTTAAATGACTATTAATCTTGTAAATAGTTCAAATAAACAATCCTGTAAATAGACAAAGATTATCAAGATGATATATACAGATATTGCAAAAATAGACTGAGGAATATTAACGTAAATGTAGTAGACTTTAATATAGGAAGTATGAAAAAAAGGTTAAGTAAGGGTGAACGCTGATAACGATCAGAAGAACTATACATGTACTTAGATTTAAGAGCTGGAAGAGATAGTTACGATGATGCAGGAATGACGATTCGTGTAGCGTCATAGCAATTTCTTAAGGAAAGCTGAATTAAGAAGTATTGATCTTGAAGGCTTGTTTATACTTAGATGTATTCTCAGACAGCAGGCAAGAGGTTGGAGTTAGTCGACAAACTCTAATGCTTAGAAAGGAACTACATAAGTTATACTTGAACCTGTAACAAGTAGGAGGCGTTTACGGACCTTTGAGGCTATTTGTTACATAGAATGAAGGTATTCTAGAAAATGCAAGCTTCTCACCGACAAAGTGAGTGGGAGTTTGTACAAGTAGGTGCTGTAAAGCTGGTAAACAAGGCCCGTTGAGGGGTTGATAGGAAGTGGTATTCAGAAGAAAGTTTGGTATTGGAATGAGTTATTTTAGCAGGGGCTAGTTATGGAATAATTGCAGGCAGTTATTAAGAGGATGGCTTATTTTAGTTAGATCGACAGATCAGAACCATCGGCCGTAGAACCGTTGTGGATTAGTAGAATGCAAACTCAAGTTCAAACAATTCATCGACTTAAATACGACTCTACGGAGTATAAAGTAGATGGTAGAATAGGGAACTTACATACAGAACAGAAAATAGCTTACTGATATTATTTTATTCCGATAGGAAAAGGACAAGAACGTATACATTAGTTTGGCGGTTGAATTCCTTAATATTGGGAACTATTACTTATCTGCGTAGGTTGTGCTATTTAAGGTCATGCTCGTAATCATACTAAATGCATTTAAATATTTATGGAGATTTGTGACAAAGTTGTATATTGTTCCAAAATTGAAGGAATTGTAAATATTTGAAGATTTATTGTTACTAAAGTTCTGTTGAACATGTTGAACTTACATCAATTAGAAGCAACTCGTTTTATTGCTGTTTCTTAACAATGCACACATGTGAGAACTGAGAAAGTGATAAGTGATAGAGATTAGTCACTGATAGTTCAAGGTTATTAAGTCTTAGATTAGAATTGATGATCGATTGAGTAGTGATGACTGATTGTTGATGTGGCTAGAATTAGAATTATTTAGTTAGAGAATATAAAAGACCATGATGAAGACCACTCTTGTACACCGGCGTAAATCCACTCTGAGGAGTGGGGGGGATGATTGACTTTTTTGACGATTTTTTTTCTGTCGATCTCACACTTAAGTATAAGCACACACCCTCACTGACCCCCACAGACCCCCTTACACACATTTTAATATTTATTTTGCGAGCGAGCGAAGCGAGCGAGCCAAAAATATCCACTTTTTTGTTTTCAATCGCATTTTCAAATAGAAATTCTAAAATATGATGAATGTTTATGACAGATATTCAAAGATTTTACTAACAGATTAATTAAAATATATTTTCTTTCTTAAAAAGTGGGGGGGGGGGGATATTTGTACATGCCATCCCCCCTCTCCAAAAAGTGGGGGGGATATATATCCCCCCCATCCCCCCCCCCCCCCCCGGGATTTACGCCAATGCTCTTGTATATTGCAAGTAAACGGATTTCGTCATCGAGCTCGAAATAACTACGCTAACCTAGTGAGACCAAGAGTTGGAGTTGATATTGAATATTTAGAGATTGAGAAAGAGCCTAGTATAATTGATTATTGAAGCCGTGAATGATTGTTATTGTTGAATCAGCTGATCGTGCTCGGAGCGTGAACGTGCACTGCGTGTACAGAAGGCCTGGAGCCTACGGTATGAGATTGTGTATAGAATGAATGGACTGTAAACGAGGTGAATGGATTTTGTAGACACTGCTGGATAAAATGCAAGATTATTTACTAAACTGAGAATGACAGCTTACAATTAAGGAATATTGAAACTCACCAGAAATTCACTTTGATGATGCTTATTATTCAAATGATGAAAATGATGCAAAGATAAAAATATGACAGGTTTTCTAGGAAGAAGTCAGGAGCAGTCGTCTACGTTTCCTTGGTTCTGGCAGTAGCAGAGGACGCTATTACTTAGTGTACATCAGTTGAGCCAATCGAGAAGCTTGTTATAGAAATTTAGTTGTTGGAACAGAATACGGCTTTTCTGATTGGATAATCAATTAGCTATTTAAATCAGGCTCTAGGTTGTGGAGAAATTATCATTTTATGGCCAAATATTATTTTTTTATGTTGGTCGAGAGCTCAATAACTCTATAAACTATTGTGGTGGCAGCAACCAGTATTTTGTGAAGGTCTCACGTTACAATATTAATAATGATAATGATAATAACTTTCAATTTATTAGGCGCATAATAATTAAAACTTAATTCTCTATGCGCTGTACATTAATTGGAAAGATAAAAGTATGCTTAACATAAACATAATTATCTAAGAGGACAAGAAATACTACTAAATGCCCACTGATATATTTCAACAAGAAATTATATTATACTACTGTAGGAAAAGGTAGGTATGTCTTTAAGACTCTAAGGGAAGGTGTATTCCTAACTGTTAATGCTGCTTTATTCATTGTCCGAAAGATAGAATTTGTTTTGTGTGGTTGATATTGAATGGTAGATCGATAAAGTAATAAATGCTGATTTTATGATTAAGTGATGATCATGTTTCTTTTTTGTGTATTATTATGTTTTGTTTGTTTTTCATGTTTGTTTGTTTGTTTGTTTTATTACTGGGAGAATTTTTTCTGAGTGTTTCATTAATGATGATATTTTTTAATTGATCGACCATTAATTGATTGGTTGACGAGAGTGGTTTTTGGTGCCTTGGTTTGCTTGATATATAGATTGGTGGATAGTTTGATGGATGTCTAGAATGGACAGGTGGATGTATGTGAACATAGGAAATGTACAAAGACGGATGGATGGAGGGATAGACGAATAGACGGAGGAGTGGATGAATGAATGATTGAATGAATGGGTGGATGAATGGTTAGATGGATCGGTGGATGGATTGAAGGATGAATGAATAATTAGATGAGAGGATTTGTAAATGGATGAATGCATGTGCGACAGGATAAATGGTTGGATGACAGTTGAAAGAATCTGAAAGATGGATGGATGAATGCATGAATTGGAGAAGTACCTCGATAACTGAATAATGCATGACTGAATGGTTGAATGATTTGATGGACGGATGAAGAGATAGATGGATGAATCGATGGATGGATGGATCACAAGTTTTTTGTTGTTGTTTTTTTTTTCTTTCTCCGGTTAAAATGGTCTTTATTTCAAGATTATATTTCGAAATATATTATTGTATAATCTGATAGGATATGTATTTACGACTGACAAGAGATTCTTACTACTTCTTTTAACACATTGCCTTCTGGAACAGGGTGGCCCTTGTAGTAAGCCTATGGAAATATGAGAATTCAGTAGTCCACGGGTTAAAACATGTTATCTTTAAAATAAAAATCTAAAATCACACATTTTTAACTATGGGCAAAACAAAATCATATATTATCAGAGCAATGAAAATGAGATGATGCAGCATTTTTGCTTCTAACTGTCACAAGTCCTCGGGCTTTATTTTGTCTCAATCTTTCAGATTATAAGGTTTCATCATAGAGCAAGGATATTATAGAGATGACGTCCATACGTCTAGGGTTATAGGGTTAGCTATTTGTCCAGAGCTAGCTGAAGCTAAAAATGAGGAGCGACTTTCATCAGAGCATTCCTTGTTTAGTGGTAGAATCAAAATGGGATGACTGCCACTGATCCCCCTACCCTTTTTGTCATAGACACCATTGATGAATACTAGCTAGACAGATTTCTTTCCCTTCCCTATACCCCCCCCCCCCCTCTCTCTCTCTCTCTCTCTCTCTCTCTCTCTCTTCCATCCTTTTCTCTATTTCTCTCCTTCTCTTAACCCCTTACCTCTCTCCCACCCCCTCTCTCTACTGACCCTCATGATAAAACCTATAATGCAGTGAAATCATCAGATTTCACTTTATGTGACACCATTAGGTTATAGACCTTTATTATGAGCTATGATGAATATCAAACACAATTATGATGATGTATGGACACCAATGAAGATTCTTAGAGGTTAAACTGATCGGAATCTCACAGGAGTCGAACCTGTCCCATCACATCAATAAAATATCTGATGACAGAGTATACAGATCGCTATTTCAAATTCACATATTTCAAGTCCTTTTACAGTTAGACAGTTATATTCATTAGATTTGAAAGACATTTTCGTCAGTGGAAATAATATTAAGACATTAATTCTGGTTGACATTGCGAATTTCCATTATGGCCACAAATTTGTTTTTAGATTTTCTTCTTTCTCTCTGTCTATCTCTCTCTCCCTCTGCCCGTCTCTCACTCTCTCTGTAGATCTTCCCGTATGTGTTGGAAGATGCTTTCTATGTTTTATTTTGTGTCTTTTGATTGTAAAAATATGATTGGATCAAGAAAAAACTGATTAATAATAAGAAAATATAGAAATGAAAATTACGTCATTGGAACCAAATTCATCCACTGATGTATTTATGTATGTCGAATACAACGTATTATGAGAATGATCATATCTGAGGTTTGATAATATCTGTTCTACATTTTAACTGATAGCATTTAATAGCTACATAGGGGCACATTTCATTTAACTGAAAGGAGGGAATAACACGGATTAAAAAGAAGAAATGGGAGGTTAATTAGAAAAAAAAAAAGATGAAGGAAACCTGCACATTTTCCTGTTTTGATGCCCGTTTAGTAAGACCGGTATTCTTCATAAAACAGTGCCCCCCCCCCCCGTGATCAACGCTATGTGGTTATACCTAACTATTAATTCTGTCTGAGATATAAATTAATTGAGATATTCTATACTTCTAGACGAATGAGATGTGACTACAGCTCGGTATAGAAACCATGAAACAAGAAAGTATTTCTTTCCTCAGCTCACGATAGATGTAAAAAAAAAGTAAGACTACAGGGTAATCCGTCGAAATAAAGCGAATAAAATTAGTTTTCACCATCAACTCCAGCTGAAAAGACAAAAGCTTTATATGAATTAAAGTTGCTTTATTTAGAACAAAAATTCAGAAGTCTTTCGCTCCAAAACAGATTTATCTTTTCAAATCATAAACTGGACACGTAGCATTTCCTCTTCCTCTCCAGGCAAAGTGTTGCATTGAAATGATATGGGAGTACAGTACGCCAGTTAGCTGTATGCGCATTGCTGCAGAAGGTATAATATGTGATTGGTTGATCGTTATGTATGTCGTAAGAAATGATTGGCTGAACAGAGAGATCTATGCATGGAGAGTGTAGAATGAGTTAAATGTCGTCATTCTGCGGGGAATACCCTTTCAACCGGTTAGAACTGGATATTCTTTTCATGAAATATAAGGTCCATCATGCACCGCCACCATGCACACAGCGATCACGTCCTGTAATTCTTATAGGCCTATGCTGAACTAAACTGATCAGGGTTAATCGTAAAAGTGTTAAAATAAAATCACATAGCCTATGAATTTGTAAAAAGTGGTATATAAAATCAATGTGCATTAAGACAGGTCTTTAAAATATAGTACAATCATTGCTAAACCAAGAAACACGTATCGACTGCGGTACTTGAAATAAGCTCTGATTTGAATAATCACTTCCGGAAGTTTTCAAGGTTTGAGTCGATACATATTAAAAATAATCCAACAAGAGGGTGAAGAGGGAGAAACATTTTAAAATATTCAGTCATGCTTATACGGATCAAAACCTGGTCATGTAGATGTTTTTCGACTGCTAAGAAAGAAAGTATGCATGCTTGTTAGTAAGCAACCAGATAACCAACGACTTCAAGTCCTATTCGAGGGACCTGGTAATGAGGATTACTGCATTACCTAACACAAATTATCTACCAAGTGAGATACATCATGTTCATCTCTCAATTATTGTTTGTAAATGCTTCAACTCAATTCTTGATTAATGGGCTACAGTATATTTATCAAAGAAATTTAAAAAAAAAAAACTCTACAATGCATTTTTATTGATCAATGAATGTTATTGATTTGGCTTTATTCGCTCTTCAAATGAATAGCTCAGAGACCTCATGCTTATCAGATCATTTCAATGTTTGAAATCGGCCGCCGATCTCTTCAAAATTTATCAAAAGGCAATGATTTTATGGGGGAATGGAAATATTCTTCTCCTTGCCTTCTACGTCATTCATTATAATAGGATCTGCCCAAAGTCCTCATCAAACAAATTCAAAACAAAACAACACAAAATGAAATGCGACCAAGACGAAAAAATAACGTTGGCTTTTGAAGTATATAAAAGTTTCACCGGGTTCTCTCAATTTGCCCATTCAATGTTTAAAAGGAATTAAGTAAATTCTTTTCAAATTACCAAATTTAAATTTTCCTTTTAAACTGACCAAGAGTTTATCATTGAGGATGTCCATCCTATACATCTACAAGCGAGAAATCTAACCGCAGATTTGTGTTACTAGATTGTCATCTGTCTTTGGATAACTTACTAAGACAACTACACGGACAACTATCTTCGAGGATATAAACCTTTATAAGACAAATTCCAGTGTATTACAACAGGGCAACTGCCACAAAAAAAGGTTAATTATAATATACTTGCAACTTGCTAGTTGTAAGTCTCAGCTTTAAGAAGGGTTTATTCCTCTATTGGTTTTTAATAGTGTATATCAATCTCAAATAGGAAAGCAAAACCCGACCCTCGGTCAGGGCAACGTAATATTTTATACACCTCACAACTAAGAAATGAAATAATAATCTATGGACAACTTACTGACAAAAGACAATTTTCCAAGCCCGTATTTCACTGGGCTATGAATATTGACGAAAAATCACACTCACATTCGGCCAAAGAACTATAATAATCTATGGACAATTTACTGACAAAAAACAAAACAAAACAAACAAAAAACAAACAAAACAAAACAAACAAACAAACAAACAAAAAAAAACACCCAATTTTCCAAGCACATATTTCACTGGGCTGTGACTAAGTACTGACGAAAAACCCCACTCAAATTCAGTCAGAGCTCAACGCATTCGAGCAAAGAACTATTTTGTTTGCAGCCGTTTGGACGTATTCTCAATCACAGACCCTTTTATTTCGTGAATTCTTTTGAAAAAAACAATCTCCTTGTATTTAATGTGTGACATCGAGCAGGATTTTTTTCCCTTCCAAACAAGTTCAACACACAGCCTAAATATCATCTCACCCACCAAAAAAGGAGTATCCATTAGCAAGTTTGAAATAATAAATCAATGTAATTTTTATTCAAATTTCCTTTTTACTTAAATAAGTTGAGATTTGATACAAAAAGAAATTGAATCGTAATGATAAGGTGATATAATTTTCTGCTGGCTTAATGTCCATGGATCGATTATGATACTACACAGTGATTGTGCATACGTAGAAGCAAAACACTAACTAGGACAAAAAATAAAAACTTTGCGGCACACTATAAGTAGAAAAACGCTTCGCTGAAGCAACCAGCAGAAGTGATGGGTGGTACTTTTGTTGACACAATAAAGCTATGCGCATGCGTATATGCTCAAGAGAGAACAAGGCTTGTGGATAAGTGCGTGCAGCCTTCCTTCTCTCTGTGTATGCGCTGCTGCAAAATATGCAGAGCTAGAGAGGAAAAAAGAACCACTGGCACCCGGGAGATCGTAGAAAAACTAGAATTAGACCTAACGTTACATCGTTTTTTTTAAAGCAGACTTTCGCAAGGTAAAACTGATTTTGAATGCCTGTGGATCGTCAGAACTTACATGGCGTTTAAATTAGTCTAGAGTCTATGTTTTCTTTCCTACTAGACTTGTCTAACGTTTGACCTTAAACGATAACAAACGTTACCTCGCATTTTTCGACTGTGACTTGTGCCTTGTGAGTGACGATTCTGCTAGTAATTAGTGAGTAGTGTGACTGTGAGGTGATCATTCATGATAAATACTGCACTGTAGCAGGCCGGGGCGCGTGTTTTTTTACCGTACCGCTAACGCGTCATATTCTCTAATTTAATGCCAAAGAGCGACTTGAGCGGAGGCCGTTATCTGTCTACGAATGCCTCGGCTAGATCGATCTCGCTCGCGCGCGCGCTATACAAATCACACATGCAGCATAGCAGCCTATACTCTTGTTGCCATAAACTACCATTACAATATACCCCAATTTATCCTCATTATCAGGTCCTTCGGAGAGGACCTTAAGCCTTCGGTCCCCGGCCTGGTTGCTTGCTCACAGGCACTTGTGGTTTCTTAGCAGTCGGGTAAAAACCTCGATGTATATGTGTGTACTCATGTCTATATAGTGACTGCAATCACTAACGAGGCAAAGTCCACGCGCATGCGTATTGCACAATTATTGCACAACTTTCGTGGTATTGCACTTTTTTGCGTTGTTGTTGTTGTTGTTGTTTTTGGTTTAACGGCGCTTGTCATTCAATATTGAATATTTACGCCGTACCGAAAGCGATAATGGCCTCTGCTCAAGACGCTCTGCGGCATTAAATGAGAGAATCTGACGCGTTAGCGGTACGGTAAAAAAACATGCGGCCGGGGCAAGAGTTCCATATGTACCCCCCGCGAAAATTGAAAAAAAAATATAAGGATATGACTTGGAATGATAGGTCTAGATCTAATCATAATATCAAATACTGAGCATGGAAAATGTTATAAATTAAGAAATAGAGTAGACTATTCCGTCAGAATTAAGAGCTTACCCGTAAACTGTGCATTTCACATATATGTGCTCCTGTGGGCGGCCGTCCCCTGTGAGCGGCCGGTGGTGAATAAAAACTAAAAATTAAAAAAATATTTTTGATATCCCTTCAAAAATTACCTTGGACAGTCTCAGGTAGTTTCTAGTGCACCAAAAAACATACTCCGCAAAAGCAGTAAGCATAATGAGTCTCACTGAATATCATAGAAGTCGACACCAGTCACTGACTGAAAAATTGCAGTTTCTTAACTTTTAAGTTAAGAAACTTTGACATACTTAAGCCAGTACTTAAGCTTTATTTGTTCAATTTGATAACTGATTTGATTTTTATTAATAAGAGAATGAAGTTCATGGTCCATATTTTGCTGCAGAAATTCTTATTTATACCACCAGAGAAAAAGTTGCATGGGGGTGGCCGCCCACCAGAGCCATTTTTCAAGATGGGTCTCTATGAAATTTGCCATATTGCCTCTGTTGTTTGAATTATGATATAATGCTGCATCGCTGCCCATCCTCATTTTTTAAAAATGGTCTAAAATTCACAGTTTCATGCTCAAAAAAAAATCTAACCATTATTCTCATGAATTTCTCAGTTATTATAATTCATTGTCTTTCCATGTGTTATTGTGCACTGCCATTCACTATTTGCTTCATGATGTTAATTTTCTTTGAGGTGCATGCAGTCAGAAGAATCTAGAAATGTACATATTTGCTAAATTCATATTCTCTTGTCAAAATATATGTAGATCCTACTACATTTTGTTCATACAAATGTAAATACACTTGTATTCTCATGAAATGACAGAAACACAAACACTTTTTTAATCTCTTTATTTTTAGAATTACTAAAGTCAGTCAAACCTAGACACCAAGTACATGTACTTGCTCTAGAAAGATTGGTCTCTTTCCTTCAGCATTTCTCCACTGAGCTACCTTCCACCAGTACGAAGACTCTGGTAAGCTATTCTTTCATGCTTCCTAATCTCTATTTAAGTTAAAAGGAATAAAAAGTATTATGTGAAAATGCCTGTTGGTGTAGTCTTATAGCATTGGGCTTTAAGATATGCAAAGAAGATTGCAAGCAAGATGTAAAGATACGGAGATACATGTATGTTGGGAGGGAAGCCAGTTTGACTTTAAGTCCTAGTATAATGTTATTTACCAGTTAAAGTTCATTGTGTTGCACATGGAAGGTTGAGTGTTGGACAGAATGGAATATTTTAGAACTGAACTGTACACCAAACATGTTCATGTGCCATTTATGTGTGGAAGAAAGTAAGATGAGTATCTATTACTGATTTACATCTGGTCTTTCTCACCCTAAGCTTTCATTATCCCCCCACCAAACGAAGTTAGAAGGAGGTATGTAGGAATCAGCGTATGGTCGGGCGGTTGGTCTGTTGCAAATCTTGTGGATCAACCTACTTCCTCATTTAAAATCGAGCAGTGCTCATGAAATTCAACGCGCACATTGGTCATGGAATGAAAATGTGCTAGACATATTTCTTGAATGTTTTTTTGGAAACTGCATTGCCATGGTAACGGCATGGCAAGAGCATATGGAATAGCCTTCCTAAAGCCATCAAATAATGTTTAACCTAAAAAGGCTGGGGGGATGGAATCCACCCCCCCCCCTTGACGTTTGGCGCGATATGTCCGTAACACGCATGACTGCATGACTTTTTTCTGTAGCATCTCGCTCATCTTTCAAGACCAAATTCATGACGTCCAGGTACGCAGTTCTGAAGTTGCACAATATTTTGTACTCACATGTTGGATAAAAAATTGCTCCAAAACGTGATTTCGTGTACAAATCCAATACAGATTGTGTTTTCAGCAATAATTCATAAATGTTTGATTATTTTCACTATTAATGATCAAAATCAATTAGTTTTAGTCTGGTTATGATCCAAATAGTATTGGCAACGAATTTTGTTGAAAAAACGATAAAAAACAAAAAGTCAAAAAACAAAAAGTCAAAAAACAAAGAAATACATAAGAAATTTCCAAAACAATGTAATACATAAGAAATTAAATTTGATTCCAATTTTTTTTTCATGTATACTTGTTAACAACACTACAAAGAGTATTCACAACAAAAATAAGACTATTTGGAGCTTCAGCTAGTGATTTATAGCAAAAAGTCTGACTTACGCATAAATTAACATAACTAATTACCTAATGAATTATTTTGTAAAATGTAACTACGGAAATTGGTAGATGACGTCAGGGGTGACTTGTGTGGCGATTTTCGGGGCAATCGCGCGATCGACGGCCGAGATCTCAAGGGGGAGTGGAATCAGCCCCCCGAGGTATAGCATTGCTCAAAAAGCCCGACCTGATTGGGTTAAGTCTTTTAAAATTCATGTAAAAACATTTCTGTTCAATTCTTAATCATTCCTATAAGGGCCTTGAGCACTCCAGAGTGGATTTGGCCTAAAAGTTACATTTAACATTATTATTAATGTGTCAGAAACTGTGTTGCCATGGTAATGGCATATTATAGCAAGAAAGCAGGGGCAGATCTTGCAGATCAAACTACTTCCTCATTTTTCGAGCAATGCTCATGAAATTTGGCAGTTTTGGCACACACATTGGTGAAGATGTGCAAGACATATTTTTTCAATATGTTGGAAACTGTTGCCATGGTAACAGCATAATATGGCAATAAATCGGGAAATATTTAGGATAGAACTACTTTCTCATTTTTCGAGCAGTGCATAGGAAATTTAATACACACATTTGGGCGGGGTTATTAATCACCTTCAGTTATATTTATCATTGATTTATGCATCATTTGCTAGATATGAGCTGATATCAGATGTGGGATAACATAGAGTAAAATTGGTACAGCTCTGAACCAATTGATATTTTTGTTTGTGTATCTAATTTGAATTTTTGCTTTCTGTTACCTAGCAGGTCATCAAGCATACAGGAGAGGCTCTCACAATAATATCCAGAGGCAGTGCAAGCAGGAGGGTATTACTACAAGAGCTGTTGATGATCATCCCACAGAGTGTACAGGCAGTGTGAAATCTGTAGAAATCAATTTTAGGCACTTTGCTGCATTTTCATCCTTATTGTAAAGAAGTGTACATGTACTAAGTAACCATCTCAAAGAAATATTTGAATAATCTGTTTTTTCTTTGTCATTTTGTTTACCCTGAAATATTTTCATATGAATATATTCTTGAAGATGGAAGGGATTCCAACAAAATATGTTGCTTTTGTCTTGGTTATGTTTGCCACATTCACTGAAATGACTGAATGTAAGATTCCAAGATTGAATTTGGTAGAGGGAGATGTCGCATTCCTCAATTTCAGCTATTTCTGTAACAGTACACAAGTCACACTTCGGCGTGGCAATGCTGCCCTATTATACAATTCCAGGAGTTCAGCTCCTCCCTCATCCTCCAAGTTAAAGCTTGAACATGAGACTGATGGTAAAGTCTGTTTTCTGTACCTTACAATCAATCCTGTCACAAAAGATGACAGAGGTGGATACATCCTCACTGCATACAAGGACGATCCCACACTATATGAAGAGGACAGAATTTTGTTGCTTGTTGAATATCCTCCTGGTAAGGCATCATGTTCATTAAGTGAGGAATATTTTCATCAAGACTGGGTCAGACTGCAGTGTACAGCTCCTATTGGGACTATTCAAGGGTTTATTATGTGCTATCAAAATGGCAAACAGATCCCCTCATTGAATTCTCCTGAACAACATGATGAAACTCTAAGTCAGACTTTGTTAGCTAAATTAGGAGACTTGGTGTATTGCTGCTCTTGGCCCGTGAGTCGTATTAAAGACAGATGTGAATGTAAGGACTCTGTATGGGATCCCATAAAGAATAAGCAAGTCACAAATGTCACAGATCCTTGTCCTCCTACAACTGCAATACCATATCCTGGATTTTCCCAGCACCCTATCAAAACCACTTCAAGTTCAACAATTACTTACCAACAGATCACTTCCAGTAAAGCTATGCTTGCGCCAAATGTAGTTGTTTGTTTCCTAATTTTGGTTAATACATGTATTGTTTCCATTGCTGGTGCAGTCTGTTATTTCAAGAGACGTCCAAAGAAGAAAGCAAATGATAAAATAGTAAATGGTGAACTGAAATCATTCATTGCTGAAGCGTAAGTAGGGAATCCAAGACAATGTGAAGTGCAGATAAATGTTTGTTGATATTATTTAACCATTCCTAAATATGATCTTACACATGTACAAATGTTATGAAAAATAAAACCCTGATAAGGAAACGTTTCATTGAAAGTAGTATGTAGATGTGGAAGTTCTGAACGTGCTTTGCTTGATACACATACAGTGCTCTAAGACGGAAATGATTTAGATGTGTTGTAGTAGTCAAAGTGTTTGAATTCTAGTCTGAAAATGTGTAAGTTATGGTTCGAATCTAAGCATGGCACTTAAGTCATAATGCAAGATATTAATCCACATTTGTCACTCTCAATTTGGGTAACTGTTAACAGTTACCCTGGTCGGAATGAATACTTCTATTTTGTTTTAAATCATTACATTGTGCCTTAAGTGTACATTATAACTGAAATTTAAGTGA
>CM057154.1:33404864-33448732 GCA_029962745.1 Echinometra lucunter | reverse complement strand
TTTTTCTGTCAAACTCACACTTAAGTATAAAAACACACCCTCACCCACCTGCACAGACCCCCTTACACACAATTTGATTATTATCTTGCGAGCGAGCAAATTTTTACAATTTTTCTGATTTTCAATCGCATTTTCAAATAGAAATTCTATAATATGATGAGCGAGCGAAGCGAGCGAGCCAAAAATAAGTGCTTTTCTCGTTTTAAATCACATTTTCAAATAGAAATTCTAAAATATGATGGTTGTTTATGACAGATTATTAAAAATTTTATTAACTGATTAATTCAAATATCATTTCTTCCTTTAAAAAGTGTGTGGGGGATATTTGTACACGCCATCCTCCCTCTGAGAGAAGTGGGGGGGGGGGAGATATATCCCCATCCCCCCCCCCAGGATTTACGCCAATGATGCACAGATATGAATAGAAAATATACGCACCGTGACAACCAAATATAGAATATGGACTGATACACATTATTGCATATTTGCATCACGCCATTTATCTTTTTTTTTTAATTTTGTTGTTACACCACTTCAAAAAACTGTGACGGCGCCGGAATTTACCCAAAAGTAATATAAATAACTACATAAATCAGAATAATGGTCGTTATAGTTATGATAGTAATTTCATTTCAGTCACATTAACGATGATGATGATAACTATTATTATCATAAGCATAATAATAATAAATTACTAATCATCATCATTTATTATTATCATTATTATTATTATTGTTATTATTATTATTATTATTATTATCATTATCATTATTATTATCATTATTATTATCATTATTATTATTGTTATTATGATTATGATTATTATTATTATAATTATTATTGTCCTTCCCTGAAACCTGGGGGGGGATGATTGTACATGTCATCCCCCCCACCTTGTGAGGTGGGGGGGATGCATACCCCTCATCCCCCCCGCTGTCTACGCCCCTGCCAGCGAGCCACGACCCAAGTGTTTAGTAATATAAAAGCCTATATAGTATGTCCCAGAATAAACGAAACCTAGATTGATCAATCCTTAATCATATCTTCATCACAGTTATGATGAATAAGGGGCACATATTTGTAAAGCTTAGACCATCTTCTTTCATGCGATGTCACTCATGAATATACATTTCACGCATAAGTGAATAAAGACAGTGTGAGTTGGATAACCAAAAATTCGTTTGCCAAACGATGTTTGAATTACTTGACACCTCAATCGGGGAAAAGGGAACCAGGGATGACAGAGATAACTTAAATTAAAATATTGATTGCATTTTCTTGACTTTTAAAATAATTGTTTCTTAACTTCTCACCAATTGCACCTATGGTTCGCTCCAATTATCCGCATGAATGGATGCGGAGATGGTCACGCGTGATCTAAAAATTTTCGTGTAGAGGCTCCTCTTATTCCACCCTCCTTATCCTCATTTCCCATCACCACCCTACCCCACCCCCATCCCAATCCCTCCCGGAACCCAAACTCTATATACAATCCCCAAGCCCCCTCTCTCCTTCGTTATGTGTGTGTGTGCGTGTGGGTGTGTGTGTGTGTGAGGGTGTGTGTGTGTGTGTGGTGGTGTGTATAAGAAATAAAACGGTTTATGATGAAGAATTGTTTGAAAAGGGAATATGTATGGTCAGGGATGTTATAGAAAATAGAATTATGAAACCATACGCGCATTTTTGGAATATGGGAATTAAAGGTAACAGTTTATTAAAAGTACATGACATATGTTCAGTGATTCCAGATGAATATAAGGAGGGAAATTTTATGTATATTGATACTTCTAGATATGATATTCCTGTAAAAATTTCAGATAATATTGAATTATTATCCAGTTTGAAATCAAGAAAAGTTTATAATTACTTCATTAAGCAGCTGCAGAATGATTATGATTTACAGGTGAGGGATGGACATAGTCAGTTTAGCTTCACTGATATGGAACTAAGAAATATATTTTTAGGAGTAAAAGGTTCCATTTTTTGTAGCAAATTGCAAGAATTTCAGTTCAAATTATTACATGGAGCTATTTATACTAATGAGAATTTATTCAAGTTTGGGTTTATATCAGATAATTTATGCTCCTTTTGTAAACAGGAAGTTGAAACATACCCACACTTGTTCCTGAAATGTCGATTAGTTCATACACTATGGGAAGAAGTGGTCAAACATTTTAAGTTACCTGAAATTGGGCTAGGGTCATGGGACGAGATATTTCTTGGATTAAAGGGGAAATCTCAAAGAATAAATCTATGTAATACTGTAATCTTTTTGTTAAGATATATTATTTTTTCTGCAAGGTCAAAGGGAATCATTCCATCATTTGAAAATACATTGAAATTGATTGATAGCTATAAAGAAAATGAAAAGAAATTAGCGACAAAGAGAGGCACATTACATGTACATTTGCAGAAGTGGGATGAGCTAACAGATGGAACAGTGTAGGAAGTCAAAGATAAACCCGGAAAGTACATGTTGTTTGGGTGTGACTGGAGCGTTGTGTGTGTGAGGGTGTGTTTGTGAGAGGGTGTGTGTGCGTGTGTGAGTGTGTGTGTGTGTTTGCGTGTGAATGTGCGTGTGCGTTTGTGTGTGAGTGTGCGTGTGCGTGTGGGAGGTTATGCGGGTGGAAGGGAGGAGGAAGGGGTGGTAGGGTGGGAGGAGGGGGAAGTAGGTGGGGTGACGGGGTGGTGTCAGGTAAAAATGTCAGAGGTAAAAATGTCAGAGGTAAAAATGTCAGAGGAAAAAATGTCAGAGGTAAAAATGTCAGAGGTAAAAATGTCAGAGGTAAAAATGTCAGAGGTAAAAATGTCAGAGGAAAAAATGTCAGAGGTAAAAATGTCAGAGGAAAAAATGTCAGAGGTAAAAATATCAGAGGTAAAAGTGCCAGAGGTAAAAATTGTCAGAGGTAAAAATGTCAGAGGTAAAAATGTCAGAGGTAAAAATGTCAGAGGTAAAAATGTCGGAGGTAAAAATGTCAGAGGTACCAATGTGGGGTCCAACCACTTGACCGAATGCCCGCGAGGCCGGCTTTTCTCGTATTGTATTTTCCTTCATTACAAATAATGCGCTATCGGTATATAAAATAAATATGTCTCCTTTAGCATGTTTAGTCCTCGTTTCCGGATGTTCTACACCTTCAATGCAAAACACTCGCTGCCCTTTAATACTTATTAAACTTCCTTCTGGCACAGGAATTGGTCAGAGCGGTATATTATTATAGATTACATTTTGCTATTTTCGGCCTCGCGGGCCTTCGGTCTCGTGGGCCTTCGGTGAAGTGGGTTGTCACCAAAAATGTCAGAGGTAAAAATGTCAGAGATGAAAGTGTCAGAGGTAAAAATGTCAGAGGTAAAAATGTCAGAAGTAAAAATATCAGAGGTAAAAATATCAGAGGTAAAAATATCAGAGGTAAAAATGTCAGAAGTAAAATGTCAGAGGTAAAAATGTCAGAGGTAAAAAATTAATGTCAGAGGTATGCCAAATTTGGAAATTGTCAAGTGACATGTTTCAGGTACGAATACTGAATTATAGAAATTATGGGGAGTGGGATATATTCATATATTTTCTGTAAACATATTGTGTCTATACTTGAATGCCCTTGTCTTGGCCATTTGGAAATAACGGTTATGGTGTTGGCGGGGTGAACGTTCTGGTATGCGCGCATTGTCCTCGTTTTCACCGCGGGGACGGGCATTGTAAAAACGATGGTGGGAAAAAACTGGGTTGGTAACACGAGTAGCTGACCACACACATTCCACACGACTGCGCGATCTGAATATAAACATTCCTCTTCATAAGCGCCCCCCCCCCCCTACTCCAATCAAGCTTGGTATACGTGAACGAATGTAAGGAAGAATAGGAAGTAAGCGAAATTGAATCGCTAATTCGATCTATTTCTTGACCTTTTGTATTATTTCATCCGATACGCTGCGGAATTTACAACTTTTAAAGAGAATTATTCAATTAGATAATTGTGTTGACATATGCAAAACATCAAACGTGGATATTCCTTCTTAAGATCATCTACCATTCTGTCATTCCACTTTTGAGATCTTAAATCATTTAGATATAATCCTGTAACTGAATTAATCTCACAAAGAAAATAATGAACATTATCCCATGCTACATTTCTTACCCAAAACGCGCGATTAACTTATCGCTTGCTGAAATTGTCATAACTATGTTTCACAGTGCAATCGTGTCAAGCGGCCAAATCTTAAACATAGAGAGGGAACTGGGCATTCGTTTGCTGATATATTTGGAGTCAGCTAAACAAGTGCTCGGAAGATCAAAACACTGTTGGGCAATGTGCACATACCAGGATGTTCTCACGGCCAAAACAAGATTGGTCTCATTAGGTGGTTGAATGGGGCAGCATTATCACTTTCACATCAAATGAGTAAGACAGGAAGGCCAGTCGAATGACTGAACATACACACTTTTACAGAGAGCAGTATTATATGGTGCGCCATAAGGGTCAAAATAAATGATTGTGAAAATAAACAAACCAGTATAAAATTAAACTAAAGAGTCAGAAATTAACATCAAATAACGCAGAAATAAAGACTTTCACAAAATTAAATAAAACTTCCGAAATAAAGACAACTACATTATTAAATATAACTGCAGAAAAATAAACAACTACAGAATTATAGATAAAACTGCAGAAATAAAGTCAACTTAAGAATTAAAGTTAACTGCAGAAATAGCTAGACAGCTACAGAATTGAGGATAAAAGCAGAAATACAGACAACTACAGATTTAAAGATAAAACTGCAGAAATAAAGTCAACTTCAGAATTCAAAGTTAACTGCAGAAATATAAACAACTTCAGAATTAAAGATAAAACTGCAGAAACATAGACAACTACAGAATTAAAGTTAACTGAAGAAATAAAAACAACCCTGGAAACGTATATAAACACAAAATTATACAACCACAGAAATGTAAATAACGACTCAAATCAAGTCTACCATAAAAAATAGATTGCTCTTAAAATTATCGTCAAACACAGAAACGAAGTCAAACTCAGAAACGATTTCAAATACAAAAACGAACTAACAACGAAAGGACAAGAGAGGGCGTACTCATAAATTGAACTACAGAATTATACTTAACTGCAGAAATGTAGACAACTTCAGAATTTAAGATAAAACTGCAGAAATATAAACAAGTTCAGAATTAAAGATAAAACTTCAGAATTCAAGTTAACTGAAGAAATAAAGACAACCCTAAAAACATATATAAACACAAAATTATACAACCACATAAATGTAGATGGCGACTCAAATCAAGTCTACCATAAAAAAGAGATCGCTCTTAAAATTATCGTCAAACACAGAAACGAAGTCATACTCAGAAACGACTCTTCAAATACAAAAACGAACTGACAACGGTAGGACAAGAGGGGGCGTACTCATGATAGGCGCTGATGCTTTGCAATTGGTAAGCACTATATAGGTACCAATCCTGCAGACGCAAGCTGAAACCCCAACCCTAATCCTAACCCTAATCCTAACCATAACCCTCACCCTAACCCTAACCCTAACCCTAACCCTAATCCTAACCCTAATCCTAATCATAATCGTAATCCTATGAATATTTAAGAATATTTATGAGCTTGCGTCTGCAGGATTGGTGCCTATATAGTGCTTACCTTTGCGGTTGCACTCAGTCTGGGAGCCTGCGACATCTTGACTTACCCCATCGAGCCCAGAAGGTTTGACCCCTGAAATGTATTTAGCCCATGACTGTGAGTCAGGAAATGGGTGTCAGCTGGTTAATAGGTCGGGGGCGACCCCCAGGCCCCCTCGAAAATGTCCCAAATGCGGGAAAATTCAACCCACTGAGCCCATGGATGAAACTTGGTCAAAGTGGAAGTGGCCAAGGGGCACATTACAAAAATATAAAAGCTGACAGCCCAGGTGGTCGGAAAGGGGCAGCTGACCCCCCTCGAAACGCCCCCAATGCGGGAAAATTTACCCCGCTGAGCCCATGGACCAACATTTGCCACAAGATAGCAGTATTGGTGAACATTACAAAAATATAAAATCTGACACCATAGCTGGTTGGAAAATACCAGCTGACACCCCTCAAACATGAAAAATGCCCCCATCCCCCTCCTGCGAGAAAATTTACCCCACTGAGTCCATGGACCAAAATTTGCCACAACATAGCAGTATGGGTGTACATTAAAAAAATACAGAAGCTGACACCATAGATGGTTGGGAATTACTGACTGACGCCCATCAAACCCTAGGGGTACAACTGCCCCCCCCCCCTCCCCACAATAGGCCTATACGTTATTTCATTCAACCAATCATGGACCCATCATTTTTTAACAAGAACATATACATCTGTAAATTACACAATACAAAACTGGTTGGAACCCCTCTCCCCCCCCCCCCCCCTCTCAAAAAAAGAACTAAGTGGAACCCCCCCTCACACACATTGGGTAAATTTTACCGCAGGAGGGGGGGGGGCCTTTTCCCATCTTAGAGGGGTGTCAGCTGGTATTTTCCAACCAGCTATGGTGTCAGCTTTTATATTTTTGTAATGTTCACCAATACTGCTATCTTGTGGCAAATGTTGGTCCATGGGCTCAGCGGGGTAAATTTTCCCGCATTGGGGGCGTTTCGAGGGGGGTCAGCTGCCCCTTTCCGACCACCTGGGCTGTCAGCTTTTATATTTTTGTAATGTGCCCCTTGGCCACTTCCACTTTGACCAAGTTTCATCCATGGGCTCAGTGGGTTGAATTTTCCCGAATTTGGGACATTTTCGAGGGGGCCTGGGGGTCGCCCCTGACCTATTAACCAGCTGACACCCATTTCCTGACTCACAGTCATGGGCTAAATACATTTCAGGGGTCAAACCTTCTGGGCTCGATAGGGTAAGTCAAGATGTCGCAGGCTCCCAGACTAAGTGCAATTGCAAAGCATCAGCGCCTACAAGGGGGTGAAACTCCGCTTCTGCATCCGTCCAGCGTCCAGCCATGGAGGGGGGGGGGGGGGGTACGGAGGGTCAAATTGATCCCGCGTTTTATGTACAAAATTTTATAAACCTATGGCGCAGACCATTTTTCCAAGTATCAGCGAAAATCAGGCTTGTTTTTGCCTTGCGCGCAGCGCGTATCACATTTTCATGAATATTTATGAATATGTATTAGATTTTTGTGACTTATTAACATAATAACGCATGCGCACTGAATTATTCATTCATTCATTTACCGTACCGTCGCCTAGACTCGTGAGAATTCCCTAATTTCCTCTCTCTCATCAATCATTTTACCCCGATAGCTTACACCCACTTCTGTTTATCTGATGCCGATGCTGTCAGTAAGACATGCATTTCTGATTTTGACTTTATTTTGTCTTGATCACTTGCAGACTAAATTCAACAAAAGCTGTGTTTACAATATTATTTTTTGAGGAATCCACACTCTACAAGCATTGCTTTTTTTAATAGTGGATCACCTCCATTTCCATAACATAAGAGCTTATAGGCTACTGTATTATTCTTTTGTAGATTAACTTTGTTTCATATTTCAAATTATGTAAACGTATCCTGTAAACAGTAACATGCATGTCTCCTGGCTCCCTCCACCAAACAGATAAATTCCTCTCACATATGGCTGCTGCAATCATGGGCATCAATGTGGGGAGGGGGGGGGGGGGGGGCATGACGCGGTATGCGTCCCTAATATTGAGTGGGTTGACACAATAGGGTATGTCCCCCACATTCTGGAACAAAGCACACCTAGTCAAACCAAATTTCTAGCGTAAGCCCCACCCCCTATACTTAAAGCTGTGAGCTCTTTCTCTTCTCAGCAAAGTTTAACGTTAATTTTTGCTCGTTGACATTTTGGGGAGGGGATCATCATAGACATATAATAAATGTATCCCCCTCAAGAATTTGATCCAAGGATTTTTTCTATCATTTCTGCAAACCCATTAAGGTGTATGCCCCCAAAGAAAAAATGCTGAGGAGCATTTTTTTTACTCGCTAGTCAGTGAATTTTAGGACAGTACCCCCCCCCCCCCCCGTCCTGTATGGACTGCAATCATACCTCAATTACAAAGTAACTTCATGATTTTGTGCCTGCATTATCGTCAACAATGCTTTTTTTCCTTTCTTTTGCTAGTCCCTGAATTTTTGGACAGCCCTTTCCCCCCCCCCCCCCCCACCATATGGCTACAATCACACCTCTGTCACAAAACAACTTCATATGATCTTATGCCTGCATCATGCATCATCTTCAACCTCATCATCATCGTCTTTTCTTCTTTCTTTTGCTAGTCAGTGAATTTTTGAACAGAGCCCCCCCCCCCCCCCCCCCCCCCATCACACCTCAATTACAAAGCAACTTCATATGATCTTTGGCCGGTATCATCATCCTCAACCTCGTCATCATCATCATCATCATCATCATCATCATCATCAACACTATCTTTCTTTCGCTATTCAGTGATATTTTGGACAGTGCCCCCCCCCCCCTCCATATGGCTGCAATCAACCTCAATTACAAAGCAACTTCATATGATCTTGTGCCAGCATCATCATCCTCATCATCATCAACAACACTGACAAAAGCAACATCAACATCAGATTTCACTCAGGGTTAAGAGAAATTGAAAGACAATAAGAATATAGAGAGAAGAAAATTATTTTATTAGAAAAAAAAGTGTAACTCTAATTACAATGCAGCAAGAGATCAGCAAACATTTCTGGAGGCAGAAAGCTCTCGTGGGAATACTTATAATAGGCCTACTATTTAAACATTCTTGCAGTGTGAATCCATATAGCCTATCAATGTAATTACATAATAATAACAACAATGATAATGATTATAATAATAAAAAAGGAAAAAAGAATAATGATAAGTTTGACAAATTTCTGAAACAATTCAGCCAAAAACTTGGTATTGGTTCATATGGTTCCCCACCTACCTGCATAGGTAGTTTTGTAAATTCAGGTAACAGCGTGAAGCAACCCATCCCTAATAACTGACTAGACTTGCTCCAGAACTACCCTCCAAACAATCACCCCCCCCCCTCAGTGTCTACCCCTGGACAATCAACCCAAGCCAATTACAATGCTCATCCCATCCCCTAACTTGGAAATGTTACTTACTGTAATTGACCTCAGGATTATTTCTTGGGGGGGGGGGGGGGTTTGAAGGCACAACTTCTATATACAATTTTTGTGTTCCCTGATTTTTTTATTTCTTTTTAATAGTTGATAAAATGGTTTTGGTCCATGTTTCAATTGAATTCACAGATTTATCCATTTTATTAGCCTGTCATGAAATCAGGCTCAAATTTTAATCTAGGTATACATCTTTAGGCAAAATGCAAATGAAGTTTCAAAATAAGGGCTTGGGGAAGGGTGCAATTCCTTAGTCTTCAAGCAGCTGGATACTCTACATAACTCCATGATTCAACCATTCAATCTAAGCAAAAAAAAAAAAATTAAAATGAAATGAAATAAAATAAAATAATAAAAGAATAATAATAATAATAATAATAATAATAATAATAATAATAATGAAAATAATAGTAATAATAATAATGATAATAATAATAATAATAATAATAATAATAATAATAATAGTAATAATAATAATAATGATAATAATAATAATAGTAATAATACAGTGTAGTATTTAATATAGTGCGTTTTCCACGTAGCCTACATGTATAAAAAAAGAAAGAAAAAGGAAAGAAAACGTGGGTTGAACCACTGATGCGTGGAACCCTGGCCAAGTCTCACTCACAGACCCTTTAGAGAATGTGGGGAGTTATATCTCTGTAGAAAATTGTTCCTCTGTAATCAATGTGACATTAAAATAGGGTCTTTTTCTTCCAGTCGAGTTAAAGAATATTCTAAATCAAATATTATCAACAAACAAACAAAAGAAAAAAGAAAAAAAGATGCATTGCAAGGTTGAATAAGATCAGTCTTATTTTCGTCATGTAACCTTTTTTTTTTTTCTTCTTCAGTCAGACAATTCAGGGTTTGGATATGAAAGTTTAATTTCAAAATGTTCGATTTAATTGATACCTATGGATCGATTATGATGTTACACAACTGCTGAACTTACGTGGAACTAAAACACTAACTAAGTCAAAATAATTAAATTTTAAGCTACACTATAAATAGCAGTATCAGAGCACAGCAAGACTAGAAATTTGATTGTGTCGTGAGAATGAGTAGGATTGCGTTAGTTTCAAAAACATATTATGTTATACCGAAATTTTGCTCTTTCGTTCATTTTGTCATTTTGGGTAAAACTATTTCTCCTTGTTTCTCACTTGGTATTAAATCGATCATCGAGTACAGACAACGGGGAATGTAAGTAAGCAATCTTTTATCATTTTTTATATAACACTTTGTTATTCATGTGATGTTATTGTGAGCTGACCATCGGATATAGCCACAACTTTTCATAAACTTATTTATTTTTATGAAAAAAACCTGTTCAATCTTGTCGAAGTATCATACATACAGATTTGGAGGTATTTCAAGAAGGCAGTCAGTAAATTATATTCTTCAAGTATACGGGATATCGAATGATGTATATATTAGCTATTCAATTTCAGAATTCTTAAACGTGGGCTGGGAAGGGGGAACATAATAAAATTCCTGACAAACCAGAAGAAAAAAAAAAGAAACATGATAAATTTTGAGCGAGGATCTTAGTCCTTCCAAATCACTACATATTGATCAAAGCAGTTCTTATGAATTTAATATTATGACCAAACAGTTAATGCTTTATTATAGAGAACGTCAACCCTTTAGACCAATATCACCTCCTTTCAAACATTTTCCCTGAAAACATGCAGGTCTAACAATTAATTTCCAATTTTCGGGGGCTGTCAACAAGTCAGAAAGTCCATGAGTTGGCGGCACCCTGCTCATTGACTGACTCTCTGCATAACTCCATGATTCAACCATTCAATCTAAGCAAAAAAAAAAAATTAAAATGAAATGAAATAAAATAAAATATAAAAGAATGCCTCTACGACTGCAAGGTTTCATGTGGTAAGGACTGTTACAGAGATGACGTCCATGACGTGTATGGTTAAGGTTAACTATTTGTCCAGAGGTGAAGCTCAAAATGAGGAGTGACTTTCATCAGAGCATTCCTTTTGCAGTGGAAGATTCAAAATGGGATTACTGCACTACTAGACCAGTAATGAACCCTAGAGCTAGACAGATTGTGTCATATTTTGTCGAGAGGGGCATGCACCCTTCCTCTCTCCTCTCTCCTCTCTCTCCCTCTCTCTTCCATCCTTTTCTCCATTTCTCTCCATCTCTTTTCCCCCTTACCTCTCTCCCACCCCCTCTCTATCCACCCTCATGATAAAACCTATAATGTAGTGAAATCATCAGATTTCACTTTACGTGACACCATTAGGTTATAGACCTATAATGATGAATATCAAACACAATTATGATGATGTATGGACACCAATGAAGATTCTTAGTGGTTAAACTGATTGGAATCTCACAGGATTCGAACCTGTCCCATCACATCAACAAATTGCATCTGATTAAATGACAGACAATTCAGATAGTTATTTAAAATTCGCATGTTTTACGTCCTTTAACAGTTATAGTTCATCAATTTTGAAAAACATTTTCATCAATGAAAATACTATGAGACCAGTGATGAATGCTAGCTAGACAGATTGTGTCTTATTTTGCCGAGAGGGGGCACCCTTTCTTTCCCTTCCCCCCCCCCCCCCCCCCTCTCTCTCTCTCTCTTCCATCCGTTTCTCCATTTCTCTCCCTCTCTTTTCCCCCTTACCTCTCTCCCACCCCCCTCTCTATTAACCCTCATGATAAAACCTATAATATTGTGAAATCATCAGATTTTACTTTACGTGACACCATTAGGTTATAGACCTATAATGATGAATATCAAACACAATTATGATGATGTATGGACACCAATGAAGATTCTTAGTGGTTAAAATGATTGGAATCTCACAGGATTCGAACCTGTCCCATCACATCAACAAATTGTATTTGATTATTAAAATAACCGATAATTCAGCTTTTCTTGTAAGGCTCTCTGGGAGAGTACTGACATAAATGTAAACAAGACCTATTATTAGTATCATTATTATTATTATTATTATTATTATTATTATTATTATTATTATTATTATTATTATTATCATCATCATCATCATCATCATTATTACTTCAAATTATTGCCATTTCAAATTCGCATATCCGAAGTCCTACGGTTCATCAGATTTGAAGGGCATTTTCGCCAATTGAAATATCAGGTAATTTGGTTGTTATAGCGATTTTCAATTACTAGCCTATTGGAAATTAAATTAATAACTCAAATAGAGTGTGTTGTAAAATTGTTCCTTATGAAAATCCACATCTAAATTTCTGTTAACCCCACGAATTTGTTTTTAAATTGCATTCTTTCTCTCTGTCTATCTATCTCTCTCTCTCTCCCCCTCTGCTCGTCCCTCACTCTCTCTGTAATTCTTCCCCTCAATCATCAGATCATGGGTGTCGATGGGGGGGGGGGGGGGGGGGGACAAATCCCCTCCAATATTTTGGGTAGGGGGATAGCTTGTATTATCATTCCCCCCTTCTAAAGTGATGCACCATCAAAAAAATGACATGGCCTCAAAAAAAAGAATAAAAAGAAAATAAAAATACCTGGCAACGCTCGTCGCTTGCTCACATTTTAAGTTTCCCAACTAATCATGCCAATGCCGGCTGAAATAACCATAATTATTTGGAAGCAAAGATGCCAAATACAGACCTTGAGTGTATTTTGATGATAAAATAAGATTTTTTAAGAGTAAAACTATGAATTTTTCGCCTCGGGCGCTTCATAATCTATATAAAAAAAGAAGTGTCAACTAAAAAAAAGCCTCCAGGCCCCGAAACATTCCATTCAAGTAATGAGGAAGTATACTTAGAGCTACGATATTTTTTAAAACAATTTCTTGCGTGGTTAATTCAAGATTAAATTCAAGGTTCAAGATAGTGTATTGTCTGAATTCAAAATACAGAAATTAGTCCTCCACTGGCAAAGTGACAAACAAGCAACATAATACATAATACATTCAAAAGATATAGAAATAGTACAATAGTAATACAATAATAGCAGTAATAACAATATGAAAACACAGATACAAATACTGGGAGGAACGGCAGATTAGAATGCAGCGAAACTGTCGGCAAATAATTTCATACAGGTCCCCCGCCACCCCTTCCCCCCCCCCACATTCAAAATGTTTTAGCGATGCCCCTATCTCTGTGCTCCTTCGCCTGTATATCCTTCGCGTTTGAATCCACACCCTTTCCCTGCTCGATCACCTTGGCCCTTGCTCAAGGATGTTCGACATCAATCATACCCCCTCCCCCGAACCACGAATACAAATCGACACCCATGCTCCCAATCATGGTGATTTTTAGTCTAATGTTATAACAGAAATCTCTAATAAATGTTAAAATTTAGGCCTAGACGTTCTCTACATTATCAATAACACACGATAGCATTTAAAAGCTACGAAGAGGCACATTCCATTAAACTGAATGGAGGGAATAACAAGGTGAACATGTGAAAGGAGGAATAGGACGTAACGTCTACAAAACCCAGATGATGAAATGCTCTAAATCCTGCCTTGACTCTCCTTTTAGGTAGTCTTCACAACAGTGCCCCCCCCCCCCCCCCGTGACCAACGCTATGTGGTTATGAGGTGAATGATTTTTGTTACTGAAAGATATGTTTTTCTGAGATATAAATCAAGTGATATATTAGATCTATACTTACTAAACGAATGAGATATGACTACAGCTTGGTAAGAAACCATGAAACAAGAGGGTATTCCATTCCTCACGATAACTGTAAACAAAGCAAGGCTAGATCTACAGGGTATATCCGTTGAAATAAAGCGAATGAAATTAGTTTTCACCATTTCAAGTCCAGCTGAAAAGACATAAACTTTAGATGAATTAAAGCTGCTTTATTTAGAACAAAAATACAAAAATCTTTGGCTCCATAGCAGATTTCCTTTTTTCAAATCATAAACTGGACACGTAGAATTCCTTCATCCTCTCCAGGCAGTGTTGCATTGAAATGATGTGGGAGTACAGTACGCCAGTTAGCTGCATGCGCCTTGCTGCAGAAGGTATAATACATGACTGTGATTGGTTGATCGTTATGCACGTCGTAAGAGATGATTGGCTAAATAGAGAGATCTATGCATGGATCTATGTGCAGAAAGAGTTAAATGTGGTCACTCTGCGGGAATACCCTTTAAACCGGTTAGAACTAGCTACCCTTTGTATAAAAGAAAAGGGCAAAATGATTCACCTATATAGCTGTCATGTTTGGTTGTTCTTTAATTCTTATATATCGCACTCTGACTTGGCTATGGTGAATCCTAAGTGTTTTGGACATCAAAATAGATATGAATCTGTAAAGAGGGGTAATGAAATTATTGTGAAATTAGACAGGTCTTAAAAGGATATTAAAATCAAAGCTAAACCGACATACTCCAATCGATTGCGATACTTGTAATAAACTTTGATTCGATTACTCACTCCTGTGGTTGTCGGGGGGCTATAGCACGTTAATTTATTTGATGTACAATAAAAGAGCAATGTAGATAAAATGCCCTGTTCAAGGGCATAAGTGCCGTCCCGGCATCGAACCACCGATTCTCACGTCTCCAGTCAAGCGCCTTAAACCACTGGAACGTGGCACTTCCACGGTTGTAAAGTTTCTAAATTTTTAGTCAAGGGATACCACCCCCCCCCCCCAAAAAAAAAAAAGACTATCCAAAAAACAAGCAAGGAAGGGTTAAGAGGTGAAAATGGGAGAAAAAAATAAATCATTTAGTCATATCTACAAAAAAAGGAAGAAGAAAAAGAAGAAGAAAAAGAAGAAAAAGAAGAAGAAAAGGAAGAAGTGGAGGAGGAGGAGAAGAAGAATTCTTGAAATAATAACTTAGATTAAATTACATTACGTTGCATCATCTTCAAAAGTTACGAGATGCCACCAGTATTATGAATGATTTGAAAACTTACGAATTCTGTAATGATTGATGAAAACAATGGCATTGCATCGTCTACAAGAGTTACAAAACGCAAACGAAATATGAATGATTTCATCTTCAAAAGTTACGAGATGCCACCAGTATTATGAATGATTTGAAAACTTACGAATTCTGTAATGATTGATGAAAACAATGGCATTGCATCGTCTACAAGAGTTACAAAACGCAAACGAAATATGAATGATTTCATTTCCCTGAGTTATTCTTTGTTTGTTTTTGAAAAAAAAAAACTGCTTCACATCTGATATCGAGAGGCAAACGGAATATGAATGATTTAATATATCTGTTATGCCTTTCATTACATAGAATTCGTTTACAGTCTTTATCTCATAAATACATCCCCGAAACAAACAAAACAAAACAAAACTAATTCAGGAAAAAATATAACAAATTTAAACTTTTTTCTTACTCGCTAAATTTGTTTAATGCTAGATAATATTAAAAAAATATCAATACTTTTAAACATTTTCTCTGAAAACATGCAGCTATAACAATTAATTTCCAATTTTCGGGACCTGTCAACAAGTCAGATAGTCCATGAGCATGATGAGTTGGCGGCACTCTGCTCATTGACTGACTTTCTACATAACTCCATGATTCAACTATTCAATCTAAGCAAAAAATAAAAAAATAAAATAAAATGAAATAATAAAATGATAAAGTAATAATAATAATAATAATAACAACAACAACAACAATAATAATAATAATAATAATGATATAATAATAATAATAATAATAATAATAATAATAATAACAATAATATAATAATAATAATAATAAAAGTGAAGTATTTTATATAGTGCGTTTTCGAAGTAGCCTACATGTATTAAAAAAAAAAAGAAAAGAAAGAAAACGTGGGTTGAACCACTGATGCATTGGTCCATTGTTGAACCCAGGCCCAGTCTCACTCACAGACCCTTTAGAGAATGTGGGGAGTAATATCTTTGTAGAAAATTGCTCCTTTGTAATCAACGTGACATTAAAACAGGGTCTTTTTCTTCCAGTCGAGTTAAAGAATATTCTAAATCAAATATTATCAGCAAACAACAACAACAACAAAAGAAAAGATGCATTGAAAGGTTCAATAAGATCAGTCTTATTTTCATCATATAATCTTTTTTTTTTTCAATCAGACAATTCAGGGCTTGGATACGAAAGGTTTATTTCAAAATGTTCGATTTAATTGATACCTATGGATCGATTATGATGTTACACAACTGTTGGACTTACGTGGAACTAAAACACTAACTAAGTCAAAATAATTAAATTTTAACCCACACTATAAATAGCAGTATCACCATAAGGCGAGACTAGCAAAGATATTTGTGGCGTGTCGTGCGTTCTTTATTCCGCGGTAGGACCACTTTCGTTTTGACGGTATGGGAACAGACACCCTGTTCGTTTTATCATATTGAGTAAAACCATTTTCCCTTGTTTCTCACTTGGTATTAAACGATCGTCTAGTATAGACAACGAAGAATGTAAGTATCTTTTATCATTTCTGATATAACACTTTGTTTTCATGGGATGATATTTTGAGCTTACCATCGGATATAGCCACAACTTTTCATAAAAAATAAATAAGTTTACCTGTTTAATCTTGTCAAAGTATCATACATACAGGTTTAGAGGTATTTCAAGAAAGCAATCAGTAATGAGTATATGAATATAAAAACGACCCAAGTCCATGGGAGGTCATTTCGAGTAAATTGAAAAAAAATTAATATTTTTAAAATTTGTCCAGGAACGTTATATTTGAGTATGATACATAAGACAGCACCGTAAATAAAAATTGAAATGTACATTTTTATTTCAATTAAGCTTCACGTTACTTGTAGGCGGGTCCTTTTGTTTGATGGACTTGGGTCGTTTTTAGAATCATATGGACTTGGGTCAGTCTTTGAATCATACAGTATAGGCTATATTTACTATCGTAATAGGTCGTCTAAAAAGAGTACATAAGAGAGTTGTGTCATATATTACATAGTACAATGTCCCTCATCTCCTAGCATGTTAGTTTATTGGATAGCATGTGTGTGGGTGTGGGTGTGTATGTGTATGTGTGTGTGACTTGTGGATGCCAAGGGTGGGGGACAAAAGTGTCGATCCATTTTTAGGAGAGGGGAGGGGGGACTAGACGACCAAGCAAAAATGAATCCTTTGCCAGGCCCGTAAGCAAAATTTTTTCTGGGAGGGGGGGGGGGGGGGGCAACATGCAAAAAGAATTTGGGGAGGGGGTGGGAAATGCTCCCCTCTCTACTCCTATTGTACTTTGCGTACAGCCATGCACGCCCTCGGCTACATGTTTATAGACACATGTATATAAGCGCGAATTTCCGATTTGGGGAAAATTGCTTTTGCTGGCTAGATTATGAACCACCAGCGTTTTTAAATATTGCGAGGGAGTGAAGCGAGCGAGCCCAAAATAACAAATAACATATTTCTTGATACGAGAGTAGTATTATTATATTATCACAATGCAATATCGTTACCTTAGAATTAGTTCAGAAATTATTGGGGGTGGGAGGGCAACTGCCCTCCCCGGAATCGACGCCTCTTGACAAGAGGACTTAGGATAGGTTATCCAAAAAGAAATGTGTTTGTTATACATGTATAGTATTTACATGTAGTTTTGCAAGGTTTTTTTTTTTTTTTTTTTTTTTTTTAATTTTAATGTTGGCATCACACATATACATGTCCCCCCCCCCCGCATTTAACATTTGCACGCGCACACACACACACACCCACGCACACACCCTCACACACCTACCCACAAACACCCCACGTGCGCGAGTAAACATCTTTTTACCTGGCATGTACTGCCCATATGCAAATGCACACATATCTGTGATGTTAGACAAGGAGTGATGAGAGGGGGGGGGGGGGGGCGCTATAATATGAATATAAGAATGACCCAAGTCCAGGGGAGCGTTTCATGAAAGGGCTTGTCGGATGTTTTGTCCGACAAAGTCTGTTTTATCCGACAGTTGCCATAGTAATGATGCTTCTCAGCCAATGAAAATCAAGGAAAGATGTCAGATCTGACAACTTGTCAGACGACAAATGTTGATGAAACGCCACCCTGGTCTTGGGTCATTCTTCCATTCATACTAGATTTCAGGCACTTCCGGGGTGAATTGGGGTTTATCATTTATACACAAGATGAGTCCATGTATAAGCAATAATTTCCCATGTTTAACTCAATTTGGCCAAAAATTGGACTTGGGTCGATACTCAGTTATATCCTTCAAGTATACGGGATATCGATTGATGTATATGACTAGCTATTCAATTTCAAAATTCTGAACTGATCTTTGGTGCTCGGCATTTAGTATTGTGAATGTTATTTAGCATGAGCATATTGTGTACTGGAGAAACTCGATATAGCGGGAATATTCATATCACAGATGTCAAAGTATACTGATGAGATGACACATCTTTTATCATTATTACACCATAATTACATACATACAGCATTATGATCTGAACGCTTATGTATTTGATCAAGTGCATAAGCTTATGATAACATTCAATTCTTAATGATTTGGAAAATATTTCAGAGTACTTTATATTGTTCATCATTATAGCCATAATGAATGGAGATAAAAGGTTCTTTTAAAATTATTTATTCTAATTTTGGAATGGTATCCCTATTTAAATTCCTATTTGAAATGACCAATACCGAGTCTTGATTCATTTGTCGTACAAACGATATTTTTTTTTAAATCAGTTTTTATTCTTTTCTATCATTAAACAAAATAATTACAATCATGGTACAAATTACAATCAACGAATAAAACACAATTTGAATATTGAAAAAAAAAATCCTTAAACAAAAACTGAGGAAAAATTAGTTGATAATTATACTCTTCATTCTCAAATTTCTTCACATTCAAGTTTACAAGATCAATTTTTATAACTTATAGTTACAAACAAAAATTCATTTTTTTCCAGAGATAAAAAATAGCATAAATCTTATGGAGATAAACATTTATTGTACAATCCAACAATTTTGTTTATATTGTAGTAACTTATACCGATCAGTACTGTTGTCCCGAGAGAAAAGTTATCCTTTTCTCATCCTACCCTACCCCACCTACCCCGATATTAACATATATGATCGATTAAACCAGGATAAACACAAATTCAAATCTACATGCTTCAAAATTTGCTGATACATTATTCAAGCCCAGACGTATATTTTAGAAGCAAAATATGTTTAAAATGTGATGAAAATATTCGAAATGAAACTGAATCATGATCATGATCATAATATTTGTTTCTTGCTACAGAGCACCAAATGTACTTTTTTTCTGACAATCTGATTTTTTGTTGATAAAGTGTGTACATAGATAGGTATTTGCAGACACAAAGTAGTGAATAAATAAATAAATTTAAATGAATAAATAGTAACGAAAGAGTCTGGTCTATACAGGGTGGCCCAGAAAGAACAGAACCCCTGAAATATTGAAATGCAGCGAGATAAATGACAACCAGTGGTAATTGCTGACTTGGTTCAAAAGAAAATTCCTTTTCCAATAATATGACACCAAGATCACCCATTTTTGGCTCACTCGAGAAGGGCCAATGTTTGAAAAAAAAAAATAGAAAAGCATTCAGTGTTTCCATTGTGGATGGGAGGATAGCAGGTTGCTAATCGCCTACTCGCCATTGTCATGTTGATGAGTTGACCGTGAGGGTTGTTAAATGGCCAATGGGAAACTTGTAATTTGGATGTTAGCGATGGTGCATTGAAGATCTTGAGTAGTGTGCTTGTAATAAGGGTGTTTGTGCCCTGTGCGCAGTGGTATCTTGGCCTGAAACATAGATTTCAGAGATATGGATCTTAAGTTGTGGAATACACCGTTGATGATAAAGAAAAACACTCCCCGTCTCATCAATCCCATCTCATCAGTAAAATCTTTTTTAAAAAATCAGAAAAAAAATATGCAATTGCCGACAAGATTAATTTTTTCACTCGATAATAGGAAAGAGGACATGAATATCAATTTTTCTCCATTCTGTGTTCAGAGGCGGCGGACTAGGCAATGAAAGCCAGGCGCGAATCAAGGGGCGAGCGGGCCTTGCCCCACTCCCCCCCCCCCCATAGCAGACGGACGTCTTTAAGACGTCATGAACTGGTCATAAACTGGTCCCCACGACATATGTCGTATACACGACTAATTTATGACAACCTTATGACGTCTTTAAATAACCAAAATTTTCTCAAATTTTGTTTGAATATGAGATGACATAATATATTTTACGTCAAATATTTACCACTTCTTAACGTCTTTTTCAAAGACCAGAACAAGACGTTTTTTACGCCAATTATTTCCCACTTTTATTACAGCTTTTTTTTTCCAAGACCATAATATGACGTGTTTACGTCAGTTTTACGTCGTGAGACGATTGTAATAGTTGATCGTGATTCATGAATATTCATGAATGACCAGAAATGACTAAACTTCGTGAAAAAAGGGAAGATAACATTTGAATTTTAACATTTTATTCAATGATTGCACTGCTGATTTAATGAGCAATGTACTTTCGTAGAAATTGTAATTCGTAACTGTTTTTTTTTTCAAGTGCTACACTACAGTCCATATATATAGTAATGTCAATACAAAGCATCAATAGTTAGGTATAGGATGTAGGATGTTAGGATATAGAACTGGTATAGGACGATCTATAGGCTAGAACATTAACAAAGAGAAAACGTCATAGTGATGTATATATTATAAAATATTATATAAACCAGCATTGACGTCTTTATGACTTGATTTTTACCAGTCTGCGAGCTTGCTTTTGGGTGATTAAGACGTTTTTATCTCACCAATATGATGTAAAATTGATGTAAAATATGACGCCTTACTTTACGTCGTGTGCTGGTGCAAAGTATTGTCTTAAAGACGTATATATAATATGTAAATAAGACTTATGACACCAATTTCCAAAAGGCGTAAATATGATGTTATTTTTACCAGGCCAGTCTCTGCTATCAGGCCCCTCCCCCCCCCCAAAAAAAAAAAAAAAAAAAAAAAGAGGGAAAGAGAGAAGGAAAAGAAGAGGAAGGGAAAGAGGAGAAAAAGGAAAAAGAAGAAAAAGAGGAATAAAAAAGAAAAGGAAAAGGAGGCTGGGGACCTTGGGGCGAAAGGGTTTTTGCCCCCCCCCCCAAGAGAAGATTGAAAGCGAAACCGAAAGAAGAATAAAGTATGATAAGGTGGAAGCAAGGAAATGGGGGGGGGGTGAAAGGGCCTTGCGTGCCAGCTGTTCGTGCCTGGCTTTCATCGTCCTAGTTCGTCGCCTCTGAACAGAACGGAGATAATTTGATATTCATGTCCTCTTTTCTATCATGGAGTGAAGGAATCAAAGTTCTCGGCAATGGCATTTTTTTTTCTTAATTATTTTTTAAAGATTTTACTGAGATGGGATTGATGAGACGAGGAGCGCTTTTCTTTATCATTAACGGTGTATTAGCAATTTTTTGAAAATGACATTGCCTCACGAAATGAGCCCTAACATCTGAACGCGTGAGCCGGAATGGGTGATCTTGTTGTCATATTATTGGAAAAGGAATTTTCTTTTGAACCAAGTCAACAATTATCACTGGTTGTCATTTATTTCGCTGCAATTCAAGATTTCAGGGGTTCCGTTCTTTCTGGGCCACCCTGTACAGGATATGAAGACAGGATATCTTTGTGATTGTGAACATGGTGAAGAGAGTTGTTGTTAATTTCAATCAGTCTTTCAATTTCGACCTGTCTGTCTCCTGTTCTCCTGGAAACATTGATTAAAAAACCTTGAGAACAAGATCCATTCATTGATTTCCATCCTTTGATTACTATGACTTTATGTTCTGTTTGTTTGTTTTTGCCTGTAAAATGTAATGTTTTAACTTTCCCTTATGAGTTAAACGATTATGACTTTGACTATGATTCTGAATAGGTTATATGTTGATATCAACTGTGCAGTGAATAAAACTTGTAAATATTCATGAAGCTGATCCCCAAAGTACCTACGCCAAAAACGTTAAAATATTGTTGAAGACACGAATAGTCTATAAGTAGAAGAACATAATCATTCAAGATAAACAGAGATATTTTCATGGATCCATTTGAAACTATGGCGGGCCAATCCGACAGCTCACGGACCGACAAAATATCAGTCAAAGTCTCAAACATTCGAGAAAGTAATTTGCCGCTCTCAACCCACGTGTAGTAAATAATGCTTTCTGCGCCTTATGTTAGCTTGATCATATCCATGTTGATTGTATTTTAGCCCCCCTCGGGCACCCTGGAATTAGATGAATATGTGAAAGATTTTCATGTAACCGTTTACAAATTGTAGTCAGTCCGTCAACTGGGCTTCATGCAAGGATGAATAATTGTTTAACTTGAATTATAATTTTTTTAAATCCCATTTCTAGACAAACCTAAGATATTCATAATTATTTCTATTAGATATCATCATGCATAATAGACGGCAACCTATGTTAAAGCACGGGGAGCACATCTGAAAAATCCCTGATAAAGCATGTATATAAATAAAAGAAAATTGGATGTAATGACTAAACTCTAGAAGAAAATTATCATGTAGGGCGCCTATCCTCTTGAAAAATTTGCACAAGTCCCTAAACTTTTTTTCTTTTTTAATGCCAACGAGACACTATAGGACAATATTATATCCTCCCTGGATATACGCGAGAAAACTAACGACAGAGCAACTTATACCAACATTAACTCCGGACAACTTAGGACAACTACCCAAAGACAACCACCGGGGATATAAACCTGCAAGTATGAAAAGCAGCTCTGAATGTGCTTTGTGTTTTATCTTGCATCTCCAAACTAACTGAAGTCTAACTTAAACAAAATTTGATATTTTCACATTCAAAACTGTAATGTTTTAACACTTCAATATCAACAGAATTTGTTACCTTTGATTTCAGCTGTATTATTCCACTGAATATATTCCCAGTTCTCTAGGATGATATTGACGAAAGCAATAAGTTGTTCAAGATCAACAGGTTTGCAATGTAAAATATCTGCATTTGACGGATATGCATGTCTTACATGTAATATAATTATGTGACCCGTTGAGGTACTAGGTGTGCTTGGACTTTGATCTCGGAACCAAAAAGGGAATCGGGCCAGTGCAGTTCAGTCAATAGAAATAGAAAGGAATAGTTTTTTGGTAATTTATCATTGCAATCCCAATAGACATGACATAAACAAGGAAACGAACTACAGATGGAGTCCTTCACTTTTCTGAACTTCAACCAAAAGAATACTAACATATTAATTTATCATGTTTATTGACCTTCAAAATATGATGATTTTTCACAACTCACCTTTACTTCAGTGCAGGATTTTCCACTTTTTCGGGTGGGGAGGGGGAAGGGAAGAAATTTGGTCCTAAGTTGCACCCCTGTCTCCTCTGAATACACTATAAACATCACTCTAAGAATAAAAGATTCCATGTAGTTGCATCCTTGAACATTAACTCATACAAATCTATTCTCTCTTCGGTAATATCACAATCTTGCTTGGTCTTTCATCTTTTGATTCTTTCCAGGCAAGATGGCTTCAAGATCACAACTACGTGGTAATTCGAGTGAAAACGAGAGGGAAATACTGGTAAGAAACTTATTTGTTTGTTTATTTATTTTGTATTTTTAGACAGGGTAGCCCCATCAGTAAGAAATAAGATAAATGACACCCCCCCCCCCGAATTAGGAAGAAATAGAGAGAAAAGGAAAACATAAAAAGGACACTCTAAAAAAATGATGTCATCAATAGCTACGATAGTGTAACAAAATTCATACAGATAATTTCATATAGCCATAACTTTCTTATTCTTTACTTTCATTTAGATTTATGTTTTTATACTTTCACGTGGGATTCCCGTCAAGTCAAAACTTGAGTGATGTATTTCTGTTCTTTTGTTTGAATAAATTAAGACGAATTAAACTGAATTGAACTGAAAAATCTTATTTACTCATTTTAATCACCAATCAATTGATCATTTCGCTATCAAGAAAATTAAATTATAGGCCTATATGTATTTATTGATTGATTCGTTCGCTTTTCTTTTCATTTAAATGCATAATCTATTTTCGTTTATTTCGAGCAGATAACAGTTACTGGTCTAGAGGGGAATCTCAAGGTGACCTTGGAATCTAATCAAACCTGCATCTTTATGGCAGGAGAAACTCAAACATTCTTCAGCCATGACAGCAGAACAAGGGTATGAGTAGTACATTTTTCTTAAATGCTTTCCTGTGATAATATCATTTTATTACAGTTAAAAGGAAAATAAGCATTTAATACGTGAATAGGGATTTTTATAGACAACTTGCACAGAGATTAGTGGGATACAATGTTATGTTTAAAACTTAGTTCTAGATATCCAGTCAAATGTATAATGCATATCTTATTCCAAGGAGAGCTCTGTAATAATTCCTTAATAAATATTGTCATCAGTTTCAATGTTTCAAATTTGATATGATTTGATTTGACTACGATCTGGGGGGAGGGGTTAATATTTTTTAAAGGAAGAAAATGACCACGAGCAGTGGTGTGCCTGCCACAGTGTTTTGGTGGAGGGAGGTGGGGGTGGGCATCTCGGGATGAGCTTTGGCAGTGTTTTGGAGGGCAGGTGGGCGGCGTCGGTCGGGGTGCGGGGGGGGGGGGGTGCACTCATTTACATTGTCTGTGGAGTTCTCTCGGTAAGGCAGCCTACTAATCAATTAGTCTAATGACCAGTTGGTCTATGGACCATTTAGTCTAACGTCCATTTGGTCTAATGCCCATTTGGTCTAATAACTATTTCGTTTAATGAACTAGTAGTCTAATGTCCATTTGGTCTAATGTCAATTTGTCTGGCATCTAGTTGATCATGACCACTTTGTTTGGTCTAACGTCCATTTGGTCTAATGCGCATTCAAATGGTCTAATAACCATTTCGTCTAATGTAGTCTAATATCCATTTGGTGTAATGTCAATTTTTTCTGACATCTAGTTGGTCTAATGACCATTTTATTTGGTCTAATGCCCATTTGGTCTAATGCGCATTAGTCTAATAACGACTTCGTCTAATGAAGTCTGATGTCCATTTGGTCTAATGTCAATTTTGTCTGACATCTAGTTGGTCTAATGACCATTTGGTCTAATGTCATTTTGGTCGATTCAGTTGTTTGTCGCTTACTATTCATGATTTGGTCTAATTTGTTCATGCCATTTCCAGCTTTGTATGACAGGCCCTAATTTTCTTGTCTACGTGTATAGCCTATTATGTGTAAATAAATTGCTTCATTTCTTTGCTCAAATGGATTTTTTCTGGCTGGCTTCTAGGGCCTATATTCATGACCAGTCAATGGCACTCGCAAGTCACTTGGTAATCAAGGGCATCAACTGGTTCTGAGAAGTGGAGGGACCATTAGCGAGGGAACGAAATGACCGAGCCCGAGCTTGCAAAGCTAGCGAGGAAAGGGTGTGGGAGGGGGTGTCCCCCTCCTATAGTTGGGAGCTTTTTGCTTTTATTGCTTGAAATAATGCAATTTGGTGCATATTTACAGGGTCTTTTGTCTATTTCAAACGCTTCTTATACTTCTGATCCCCCAAAAAGTGTGTGTGTGTGGGGGGGAGGGGGGCAATTGATATGATGTGCCCCACTTTGAAAAGTGGGGGGAGGGGACGTGTCCCCCGTCCTCCGCGTGTTAACGCCCATGTTGGTAATTAATTTGCCTACAGAAAAGAGATGACTTGAATAAATGAATACTTTGGCAAGTAACTGTAGTCCATGATTCGTCATCTAGGCCTACCAATTGCAATATAAAGTTTGCATTGAATGCACAATGCATAAATAAATTTTGATATATTTAGGCCTACTTTTTAATGCCTGACCATGTCGTCCAGCCCACGTAGGCTACGGCCAATGTTGTAGACGAAAGTGAGAATATGTATAGCCCTCTTGGTAATAATGGTAATTAGACCAAATGAGAATTAGACTAAGTTTAGATTATCCGAAACGATGTGTAGCTCAAATGGCAATTAGACGAATTTCCATACCAAATGGAAATTAAAAGAATTTGCATGTAGGCCTAGACCAGATGGGAATTAGACGAATTTGCATGTAGACCAAATGGAAATTAGACCTATTGGCATTAGACAAAATGGAAATAGACTAAACGGATATTAGACCAAGTGATACATAGATCAAGTAAGCTGTGAGACCAAATGTTGATAAGACGAAGTAATAGACTATAATAATGAACAAATAGACAAACCGGCAATTGAACAAACTGGTAATAGACCAAGTGTTCAGTAGACGAAATGGAGAAAGAACGAATTGTAGACGAATGGCAATTAGACCAAATGGTTAGAGTAGACGAATTGACAATTAGACCAAGTGGGTATTAGACCAAACGGCATTTAGAGCAAATTGATGGTAGACCAAATGGGTTTAGCCCATTTGACAATCTGAGAAGTACAGTAGACCAATTGCTTGTAGACGAATTGGATATAAACCATTAACTGAGAATGCTTCCTAATTCTTTTTTATGTATGGCGACACTCTCTGTGCTGCCAGTGCTGTGCACAAATTGACGCCAGCGACAATTTGTGCAAGCAGCGACAATCTGTGTACAGTGTGTTTTTTGGAAAATTCTGCACAGATTGACGCCGGCGACAATTTGTGCAGCGGCGACAATTTGTGCCGCAACAATCATCCTTGGCAAATTTTGATATTACGCAATTGGCGCGCTCTCTGCATACCGACGATAGTGTACCTTGATGATGTGGTCATCCAGTTATCAGGTTACCCAGCCCTTCATCGAGTCCGGACTGGAATCTACATTTCATAGAAAATTTTGTCGGTCGCTCGCTTCGCCCTTCCTCTTCTTCTTCTAGATGAGTACAGTCCACCATCTGGTACTTATTTGGCTGGCCGGTGCAGTGTATGTACAGTGCCACATAAAAAGACTACATGATAACTATGTGCAGCTAAAAACAACGGTAACCCCTTTTACCGGAGCTGGATTTCCTGTACCTCCTGCCTAAAGGAGATGGCAGAGGTACAGTTCACAAGATCTCTAGGAAGCGAGTTCCAAAGTCTTATACAGTCCGGGAAAAATGACTTCTGGTAGACTAGAGTCCTCGCGAAGGGGATTTGGAATTGTTGTGAATGTCCACGGTGTGCTGTTGTTTACCGCAATAGGTTGGCATGAGGAATGTCTGTGAGTTGATTTACTATGCGGTACATCAGCATCATCTTGAGTTGCGCTCGGCGTTCTTGGAGAGATGGCCACTGGAGTTTGGTTAGCATCGCCGTAACACTGCTTGTTCGATGATAATTTCCGGTGACAAAGCGAGCGTATCGACGCTGGACCATTTCCAGTCTCTGGATGTTGTCTTTGGTATATGGATCCCACACCGTGCTGGCATACTCAAGGATGGGTCGTACTAGTGTGATGTAGCACAGTGCTTTAGTCTTCCTCGGGCAGGGTCTGATGTTTCGCTGCAGGAAATGCGCTGATGTTGCTTGCCTTCTTGGTGACAGTTTTGATGTGGTGGGTCCAGTTCATGTTGTTCTTGAGATGAATGCCAAGATATTTTGCAATGTCTGCTTTCTCAAGAACTTGCCCAAGGATGATGTATGTCCACTCAACAGGTCTCCTTTTGTTTGTGACCCTGAGAACCTGGCACTTCTTGGGATTGAAAACCATAAGCCAGTCTCTTTCCCATTCTTGCAAGGCATCCAAGTCCTTTTGGAGCAGTCTCGAGTCAGCATCCGAGTTGATCTTGCGATAGAGCATACAATCGTCTGCAAAGAGACGTACAGTGCAGCTTGGAGAAACATGCTCAGGTAGGTCATTGATGAACAGGAGAAAGAGAAGCGGGCCTAACACACTACCTTGCGGTACTCCTGAAGTGACTTTGGCAGTGCCTGATTTTGATCCTTCAAGGACTACTTGCTGGCTCCGATTATGTAGGAAGTCAGTGATCCATCTATGGGTGCTGCCCCTGATGCCATAATGTTGCAGTTTGTAAAGGAGACGAGCATGGGGAACCTTGTCAAATGCTTTTGAGAAGTCAAGAAGGATGACATCATGCTGCTCACAAGATCGGCGTTTTCGAAAGCCATGCTGAGCATCAAAGAGGGCATTCTTGGCTTCAAGGTGATCCATAATGGCACTGCAGATAATGTGCTCTACAACTTTACAAGAGACTGATGTCAGCGAGATGGGGCGGTAGTTCTCAGCTTTATGCCTTTCATCCTTTTTGAAGATTGGAGTGACATCAACTTCTTTCCAGTCATCAGGCAGTAGTCCTTGATCAAGGGAGGTTTGGAACAACAGAGTGAAGACTGGGGTGAGCTCCAAGGCCAGCGTTTTGAGGAACCTAACTGAAATCTTGTCCGGACCTGTAGCCTTGTAGACATCAAGTTCTGAGAGAAGCTTATAAACCCCAGCAGGGGAGATGATGATATCACTCATTGATGGATAAGGATTCTCCTTGGCTTTGATGTTACTCCTGCTCTCGTTGCTGGTGAAGACAGAGGCAAACTGACGGTTAAGTATATCCGCTTTTGATGGGCTGTCAGAGTAGGTGATGCCATCGCTTGCCTTCAGCAGAGATACTCCTGAAGAGTCGCATCGTCTGCTCTTGATGAAACTCCAAAAGCGCTTAGGATTTCCAGCAGAGTCTGGGCTGATGATATTGGTTAAGTAGTCATCATAAGCATGCTTACAGGATTGTCTGGTTTTCTTCTTCAGCTGCAGATATCTAAGGAAGTCCTTTGGCTCTTGAGTTCTTCTAGCTTGGACAAAGCATCGCTTCTTCTGGCGTGTTAGTCGCTTCAGAGATGTTGTTATCCATGGCTGGTGGAAGCGAGTCGATGACATCTTTGAAGGAACGTGCTTGTCTTGGAGATCAGTAAGAAACTCCTTAATACAGAGCCAAATGTCAGCAACTGAACTAGGTGAAGAGTATCTTGCTATAAATTCCTTCTGAAAGGAAAGGCAGTCCTTCTTCATACTAGTGGTGTTGGCATCCTTCCAGAAATATATCTTCCGCTTGACTGGTTTCTGTCTTCTGGGCATGATGCTTGTTACCACCAAGACCAGATCATGATCCCCAATGCCTGGAAGAGCCACACATCTGTTCAGGAGGGAGGGTCTGTTTGACATGAACAAGTCCAGAATGTTGTTGATTCTTGTGGGGAACTTCACCATTTGTTGCAAACCACAGTTGCCTAGCATGTCCAGAAAGCGATTCTTCACTGCTTGTGGGTTCTGGTTGCCTTCAGCTGCTAAGGTATCCCAGTTGATGTCGGGGATGTTAAGGTCTCCTCCTAACCAGAATACAGCATTCCTGTGCTTGCTTTGTAGTTCTTCAACTGCACTACATAAGTCATCCATATACTGTGGCGAGCTGGAAGGAGGTCGGTACAATGCTCCGATAATAAGGGTTTTCCTTCTTTCCAGTGGAAGTTTAATAAAGGCTGCTTCACATTCGTGCTTGGTAGATAGGTGTTCAAATGTAAATTCCTTTTTCAGGGCTATCAGTACACCACCGTAACCATTACCACGGTCCCTGCGAAGACACTGTAACTTGGTGGAAATACTTCAGAGGTGCTGATTGTCCTCCTTCAGCCAGGTCTCGCTGCCATGTAGCTTTCTTGATGTCCAGAACAAAAATCCATAAAGTATCCAAGAATTTTTCCAGATGACCCAATCATCACAAATATGAAGAGAGGAAGAGATGGTCCTGCTATTCCAAGTCAAATTTCACAGAAAATTTCCAAAACAACCAACAATTTGCAGAGATTATCTGGAGCCTTTCGCCCTGGAAGAAACAGAATGGTTTCAGAACAGAGGCGTCGATCCATTTTTCGGATTGGGGGGGGGGGGGCAAGACGACCAAGCGAAGATGAACCCACGCCTACTATTTATACACACACACATCCTCACATATATACATATATATATATATATATATATATATATATATGTGTGTGTGTGTGTGTGTGTGTATGTATATATAACATAGGCCTATATCAATGTGAAGCATTTTTCAAATTGGGGAAATTAGGCAACTTGCTATGTGAACCATCCTGCCTTTTTTTTTTCAATTTTGCGAGCGAGCGAAGCGAGCGAGCAAAAAATAACAAATTTCTTGTTATGAGAGAAGGGTTTAGTTATCATATAGGCATAAATGATACCTAAGATATATGTATATGGTTACTTCGCTGCCAATTATGAACTCCACTTTGTCACATCGTTGGTCCATTGTTGCTGCCCCCCAAACCACTCTGTTTTTTAATATTACGAGCGAGCGAAGCGAGCGAGGAAGCACACACTGTTTTTCATGGTAGATGTAGTAAACCCTTCGGCAAATTATACGCTGTGAGCTAATGAAACATCTGCATTATCTATTCGGTCTCATCTCACCGAATTCGTTTGCTTTTCAAAACCACTAATATGAAACGAGCGAGCGCAGCCAGCGAGGAAAAATATACCCTTTTCCATATGATAGAAGTGTTATTTCGTCATCATTTAATGTGATAAAATTGTGATATGCGCTATACAAGAACGAAATATTATTATCATCATTATCATCAGAATACACTATAAACCTGTGATGCCTGTATGATATCTAAATAATACATCCGATCACCTGTGTGCCGAATATGACACTGTTTTAGCTACCTCGCTTGCAGTCCGAATCCATTCTGTTTCTATCATAGCGAGCAAAGTCAACGACCGATCCCGGCAGAATTATATGGATTCGTCCCAAAACCTTTGTCAACAACCTTGCTGCCCAAATATAATGCTATTTTGGAACCTCGCTGCTATAACAAGCTACTTGCTGCCAGAAATCATCTTGTATCTAGCTTTTACCAGCGAGAGTAGTGAGCGAGTTAACGAAAAATATGTTTTGTTTTACTTTTATTTTCTTTTTATCCAGGCCATTGTCTCCTGAAAGTTTATCTATTTTTAGGTCAACTGGCCGCTCGATTTCTAAGAGTGATATCTTGTTTGGTTATATTACTTCCTATGAGTAGAAGAATAGTATAACATTAGATAGAGACACAAGATGCAAACCGATTTCCTTTCATAAGAATAGTAATTATCGGCATTGGTTAAGATACTTAAATGCGAGCGAGAGAAGCGAGCGAGCGCTTCCCACTTTCCCATTTTCTTTCTTTTTTCTTGTTTTACGCTTTCGCTTCACTTCCTTTCTCCCTTTTCCTTTCTTTTCTCTTTCTTTTTTCTTTTTCCTTTTTTTTTTGTTGGGAAATTATTGGGGGGGGGGGGGGCAAAATCATGTCTTTGCCCCCCGAAATTTTCTTGGGGGGGGGGGGGGCAACTGCCCCCTGCCCCCCCCCCCCCCTCCCCCCAGGATCGACGCCTCTGTTTCAGAATTCAGACGGCAAGCGAGGTGCCCAAATAGAGTCATAATATTTATTTGGCAAATAGGTGCTTGAATGTTATTTAGATATCTTTTAGGAGTGTATTTTTGATGACGAAATAACACTTCTACCATGAAGAAGAGTGTATAATTTGCCTCGCTCGCTGCACTCGCTCGTATAGATGAAGGATAGTTTCGCCTTTTTGGCATATAGACAATCGAATACATAATTTAGATAACTTATAGGTTTAAATATATTTTGAACAAAATAACACTCATTCTATGGAAAATGGTGTTTATATTTTTTCGCTCGCTGCGCTCGCTCGTATTATATTCACATACGGGATCGTTTCCGTAAAGCAAAATAATTCGGCACGTGAGGTTACCGAATATATGATTTAGATATCTGGTCTAAGTGTATTTTGACGAAATAACATGAAAAAAAAGTATAATTTTCCTCGCTCGTTGCACTCACTCGTCTAATATTCAAATATAAAATCGTTTTGGAATAACAGAACAATTGGGCAAGCGAGGTGACCAAATATATAATTTAGATATCTTTCGGCCCATTGTGTATTTTTATGAAGAAATCACCTCAACCATGAAAAGGAGTATACATATTTTTCCTCGTTCGCTCGCATAAGATAAAGGATAGTTTTTGAAAGCGAATGAATTCGGTAAGTGAGGTGACCGAAGATATAATTTAGATATCTAAAACTGGCCTAAGTGTATTTTGACGAAAAAAGATGAAAAAAGGTGTTTATTTTTCCTCACTCGCTGCGCTCGCTCGTATAATATTCAGATACGGGATCGTTTGGAATAACAAAAAGAATCGGGCAAGCGAGGTGACCAAATATATACAGTAATTTAGATACCTTCCGGCCCATCGTGTATTAAGAATATCTTAATATCTTAGTATCTTAATTAAGAATAATCACCTCAACCATGAAAAGGAGTATATATATAATTTTCCTTGCTCGTATAATAGATTCAGGATGGTTTTTGAAAGCGAATGAATTCGGCAAGCGAGGTGAAAAAATAATTTTTTTTTTAATAGGCCCATTATATATTTTGATGAAGAATTATCACTTTTACCATGATAAGGAGTACTATATATATATATATATATATGTCCTCGCTTGCAAGCGAGGTGACTGAATAGGCTATGATTTAGATATCTTACTGGTCCAAATGTATTTCGATGACGAAATAACTTGAAAAAGAGTGTATATTTTTTTCTCGCTCGTATAATATACTAGACACAGGATGTTGGGGAAAGCGAATGAATTCTACAAGCGAAGTGACCAAATTTATGACTTAAATATCGTATAGGCCCATCTGGTATTTTGATGAAGAATCATCACTTCTAAAACGAAAAGGAGATTCATTTCCTTGCTCGCTGCGCTCGCTCATATACATGTAAAAGTCACCAAATCTAGTTGAAATTCAATGAAAATGTGTAGGAGAGACGAAGGAAAATGTGATAAAGGCATTGAAAGTGCCCCATGGGCTTTATACGGTTTAAGTAGTAGACGTTGGTCGTCGATAATCGATGGCAATGTTTGTCGGTAATCAATGCTCCTCAATAATGCTCCCATTTCCTTTTTGCTCAGGAAAAAGAGTTTTTTAATTCCTTAATTAAAGATAACTATTTCAAGATAAAGGCGCATCTACCCCGCGCGGGGGGGGGGGGGGGGACCCACAAAATAATCTTATATTTATTACGCCACTGAGCGCAGACTTAAACCATACATTTCTCCTCGGTTCAGGCGGTTTTGAAAAATTCCGCCCCCCCCCCCCTATTGGAGAATGCTGGATCTGCCCCTGAATGTATCACGATTTATGCAAATTACAAACCTATGAAACATAGCTTTATTATGTTTAAAATCCACAGAGACGGGTGAAAGGGCTTTGAAAAAAACAATGAGATTGCGTGCAAGCAATATAAAGACTATTCAAATTTCCCTTAGCCGGGTGGACTAGCACGTCTGACCAAGAAAAAAAAAAAGAAAAAAAAAAAGATCATTAGGTACCACACTCTGAGTTTTTGGACAAGCGAGGAAAAAAGGTTTGTCATGTTCCATCTGTGCCGGGGGTACACATTTCTTTTCACTCGATGTGTGAAATCAGACTTGCTGCTGGCATGTAGGCCAAGGGGCATGGGGATTCTCGAATACGCCTATAATGGAAATAACTGAAAGTGAGGTTTTGTAAAATATAGGCCCATCTACTCCGCGGGGGGGGGGGGGGGGGGACCCACAAAATAATCTTATATTCATTACGCCACCGAACGCAGCCTTAAACCAAACATTTCTCCTCGGTTCGGGCGGTTTTGAAAAATCCCCCCCCCCCCATTGGAGAATGCTGGGTCCGCCCCTGAAAGTGACCCCCCCCCAATCTGTAATAAAGTGAAAGAAACAATAAAATAGAGAAAGGCTGTGTAAAAAAAAGATGCCCCTCTCTCTCTCTCTCTCTCTCTTCTGTTTTCCCTCCCTCTTTTTCCTTACCACTCTCTTTTATTATACTACTACTTAATTCCATGATAAGCCTAATCTATGTAATGATTTTTTTACTATATCATTACTTAATGATGGGGAATATTTCATCTTGCTTAACTATGTTGTATTTGAATCATTAAAAATTAGTTTACCTCCATTCTTATTTTCACTATGAATCTGTATCTACCCACTTATTTTTTAAAATTTAATTTCATTTCTATGTCACTTTTAATTATGTCTATGATATTTGTCATATCTTCATCTCCTGTCATCTTTTACTCACTCCTATAACCCAACTGTCTATTCTTATGTCACTCTCCCCTCTGTTACATATATCTGGTATTTTCTCCCTTTTCTTCACTTAATTTACACGGCTTTAGTTTAGCAGCTATATAATGTTTTAAAATTTATACTTGATCCCCTATCAGCCTATTTTGTTACATTGCATGCCTTTTCTTGATGTTTTCTCCACTCTTTCTTCCTGTTCCGTCTGCTGTAGTTTGGTTTTAATTTCTTGATCCTGTATATAATGTGGCTATATATTTCGACGTGGTGCTGTTGCTGTAATCTAGTTTTCATTGATATTATTGAACATTTTGTTACCAAACAGGGCCCCATGGAAGACCACCATTATATGTGAAATGTGCTACACTGTATAAATAATAGAAATGAATAAATGAATGAATGAATAAATAAATAAATGGTTTTTGATAAACAACATTTCAATTAAATTCAATCATTACCAGGGAGAAGAGAGATCCAATGTCCTACCGATGGGGGTACAGCCATCGGACGAGAGAACACATCGTGAAAACAACGATGTGGGACTAGACACTGCTCCCGAATCTCCGGGGTTGAATGAAAGACCAGATGAAGAAATGATGGAGATTGTAAGCATGGATTTCTTTTAAGCCGTCATTAGAGGGTTCATTCCACTTTAGACAAAACTTATGAACTTGCCTGTTTCCTTTAAAGCGTTGATGGTGAATGGTCATATCGCGTATTACTTTTTGTCTCGCCCACCGGAGGTAAAGGCAAAGACATGGGATTACAAGACAAATTACTCTCACCTACTTCCGTAATACGTTCTGGCAAGGGTAAATGCTGTGTTAAAAACGGACTCGGAAAAATGCGTCCGCCATTGGTATAACGTGTGAAAAATGTCTCATTTTTTCTTGATATTTCATATCTAAAACTCTGTTTTTTAAGCCTGATTTTTGCACGAGCGTAAGGATGGATAGTTATAAAAACATTTCTTGATTCTTTATTTTCAATAAATTGCACTATAAATCCCTAGGATTATGCTTGCTTTTTGATTGAGTCATCTGCTATAGGGCTAACACGTGAAAACAAGGATTTTAAGAATGATTATTGTTCACCTAATGTCATCTTAAATTCATGTCAAATGTAACTTACATGTAATTTGAGACTCTGAAAAAGCTTACTGAAGGCTCAAAAAGTGATAGAGACCCCCATAAATCCCAGGGAATATGCCTGCTTTTAGTCTTCCAGCTGCCATAAGTTAACACGCAAAAACAGGGATTTTGAAATGATTTTGATTCCCATACCTTTTATTCAAATTTGATAAAGAAGAGATTCACATGAAACTTCCAGCTCTGGAAATATGTAATTGAGGCTCGATGAGTCCAGTAAACCCCTTATAAATCCCCGGGAATATGCATGCTTTTGACAAAAAACAAAAAAAACAAAAAAAAAAAAAAACGCCTCGCCCGCCATAGGATTACACGCAAAACAATCAATTTTCGGATGATTATTATTCATATAGTTCTTATTTGTAGATATAAAAAATGTGATGTGTATGCAATTTGGGACTTTGAATAAGCTAACTGAAGGCTCAAAAAAATTAAAAACCTCCCATAAATCCCAGGGAATATGCATGCTTTTGGCCTTGAAGCTGCCATAGGTTAAAACACAAAAACAGGGAATTTGAGATTAGATTAATTCCCCTAGCATTTATTCACATAAATGGAAAAGGTGATTCACATGAAATTTCAAACTCTGAAGATATGTAATCATAAACACTCTTCTGTTGTGCCTCAGTTGTATTAATGAAGTCAGTTTTTCAGATCAGTTGTGAGAGTAGACAGTATGAAAAAAAATAAAAGGAAAATGAAACTCTTTGAGAGGGAGAGGGGAGGGAGAAAAAGAGAGAGAGCTGATGGGAGAGGGGGGAGGTAAGTGGAATAAGCCTACTTTTTAAAACAGAATTGAGGATTCAGTATTAAATATATCCTCAGATGGTATAGAATTAAGGTTAAATAGTATTTGATTAAAAATGATGCAGAGGATGGGGCGTTTTTCCTTCTTTTTATAAGTGTAGGCCCTGTTGCACCTAATACTAGGCCTACCGGTTTTTGTTTTTTTGTATTTTGGTTTTTGTTTTGTTTTGTTTTTGTTTTGGGGTTTTTTGTTGTTTTTTTTTTTTGTTTGATCGCCTGACTCCTCAGATTGCTAAAGCAGAATACAGTCTTACAAAACCTCTCTTTCAGTTATTTCCATTGGAGGCGTATCCGAGAATCCCCGTACCCCTAGGCCCACATGCCAGCAGCAAAACTGATGTCTGATTTCACACATCGAGTGAAAGGAAATGTGCACCCCCGGGATAGATGGAATATGAAAAACCTTTTTCCTTGCTTGTCCAGAAACTCAGAGTAGGGCACTTGATGATCTTTTTAGAAATTTCCTTTTATTTATTATCATTTTTTTTTTTTTGTCAGACGTGCTAGTCCACCCAGTTAAGAGAAATTTGAATAGTCTTTATATTGCTTGCACACAATCTCATTATTTTCAAACCTGTTTCTATGGACTTTGAACATAATAAGGGTACACGTTATAGGTTTGTAATTTGTATAAATCGTGATACATTATTATACGAAATATTCTGATTATTAAAGAGAAAAACTTGAAAATCTCCTGTTTATTAAAATTATTCTATTTCAGAATTTCACGACATCACTGTCATATATCCGAACGTTTGCTCATATAGAGCTTAATCAGGAAACACGTTTACCCCCCCCCCCCCCTCATTATATAGAGTTTCACAGCAATCTCTCCTGTACTACTTATTAGCCCTGGCCCTTCTGATTCTCACCATTACTCCCTTGCCTGTTGCAGTTAGGAGTTGATCATATCTGTTGGTGGACATAAGTTTTATGTTATAACGAGACAACATCAATATTGATTATGTCATACCCAGTGGCGGCACCAAGGGGGGGGGGGGGGCATGGGGAGCATTTGCCCCCCACTCAGAAGCTTTGCCCCCCAAGTTGCCCCCCCCCAGAAATTTTGAGGACTGAAAAGAAAAATTATATAGTAATTTGTAAATAAGTAGATGTTGTCATAAGCATCATATTCAAGCTGTGAAGTGTTCCAAAATACAATTTTCCACTCTTCAAAACTTCAATAAAAAAAAAAAGTGGTTATATTTGGTTCGCTCGCTTCGCTCGCTTGTCACATTTTAAAATTTCTTTTCTAAAATGCGATTAAAAACAAGAAAAGTAGCCATTTTTGGCTCGCTCGCTTCGCTCGCTCGTCATATTTCAAAATATTTATTCCAAAATGCGATTAAAAACCAAAAAAGCGGTTATTTTTTTTTCACTCGCTCGCAAATTTGATATTAAAATGTGTGTAAGAGGGAAAAAAAATCCAAAAATTCAATTATCCCCCCCCCCCTCCTCAAAGTGGATTTACGTTGGCGACTAAAACTCGCGCTTCACGCTCGATATTTCCATACATGCAAAAAAAAAATTGACTGCCCGTGGCCCCCCCCAACATTTTCTTTTGCCCTCCATTTGCCCCCCCCCCCCACTTTAACAATCCTGGTGCCGCCACTAGTCATACCCTTCACCTCTTAGGCTCTTTACCAAAAGCTATGTACAGAAAAATAAGAAAAATAAAGAAGATAAGAAATACAAACGTCTAGCTAAAGGCTATAATCCTTTTCTCTGGGCCGTCTTGATAAAGGCTATAGGCTTTCCCCGATCGACGTGTACTACAATACGTACGCGTGCTTTATTTCGGTACTGAGGATTCTTCGTAATAAATATTCTTTGGTGAAGGCGAGACTAAGGGATCCAAATGGCTTCCGTCCGTCGTCCGTCCGTCACATTTATGTAAAAGTTTACCTGCAAGACTCTCTTATGACGCATAACTTGGTAACTGCTGGTCCAATCGCAACCAAACTTGGGTGATAGATGCACAAGGGGTAACATCATGTTGTGGTGCTTCGGAGGTCTCATGGTTAGGTCAAAAGTCATTTGAGGTCAAATGTTAGAGTTTACCTGCAAGACTCTCTTATGACAAATAACTTTGCAACCGTTGCTCCCTTTTCAACTAAACTTGGGTCAGATGCACTTGGGGGGACCTTCTTGTTATAGTGGCATCGGATGTCACATGGTAAGATCAAAGGTCAATTTATTTCAAACGTTTTAGCTGACCTGCAAGACTCTCTTATGACACATAACTTGACAACTGTTGCTCCAGTGGCAACAAATTTTGGGCGATAGATGCACCAGGGGTAACATCATGCTGTGGTGCTGTCGGAGGTCAAATGGTTAGGTCAAAAGTCATTTGAGGTCAAATGTTAGAGTTAACCTGCAAGACTCTCTTATGACACATAACTTGACAACTGTTGCTCCAATGGCAACCAAACTTGGGTGATGGATGCTCTAGGGGTAACATCATGTTGTGGTGCTGTTGGAGGTCACATGGTGAGGAAAAAAGTCATTTGAGGTCAATGTTAGAGTTTACCTGGAAGACTCTCTTATGACAAATAACTTTGCAACCGTTGCTCCTTTTTCAACTAAACTTGGGTCATAGATGCACTTGGGGGTCCTTCTAGTTATAGTGGCATCGGATGTCACATGGTAAGGTCAAAGGTTATTTTATTTCAAACGTTAAAGTTTACCTGCAAGACTCTCTTATGACACTTTTCTTCACTTCAATTTACAGTGATTTAGTTTCATATTTTGGCTTTCCCTTTTTTCAGGACTCTCCTGTGCGATCTGATGATGGGCGGTAGGGAGAAGTACACTAGGAAACCTGCACGTGCGCAAGACGCTCGACAACTTACCCAGCCTCTGTGCATGCAGCCGAGGAGTAGCTGTTTCGGATAAGAAATTGAAAACATACAAGTAGAAGTGGAGGGGGGGGGGTGGAAGGGGGAGGGGGAGGGGGAGGGGTTAAGCGGTGGAAGGATCGTGGTCATCTCTTTTTTGTATTATTCATGCAGTGAAAACAAAGTTTTGGTGTTTATACTAAAGAAAATTGATCCTTTTAAAGTAGACATTCATTGATTTAAAAACTGACTCAATTTTCATAATTGCGTAGGTGAAGCTTAGATTGAACAAGTTTGTCAAAATACATCGCTTACAAAATACTCGAAGTATTGAATATTATCAATTAGGCGCTAAAATACAGCCCCGACATAGCACCTGAAGAGCTCTCCAAATACCGCTGAGATGGCAAATGATGTGTCACTGGAAACTGGAAAGCTAACAGATAGCAATCATATCAGTTTTACGTCAACTACGTATCAGTTAATTTAAAAATGATACAAATAAAACCACCTCCCAGCACCTGTGATATATAGGAGCGATTCGCCAAAAAAATAACGATGTTTTACTGACGTCACAAACGTGTTCAACCCTGTCGAAGCAGACGACTTCCCATACAGAATGAACATAATTGCAGTGCAATTATTTCTCAAATAATAAAGAATTTAGTGTATTTTAACGTGCTCATTTTTACACCATTCTGAAAGGGAAATGAAACCACTTCTAATAACTGAAATCTCATTTTTGTAGATATATACAGGGTAAGAGTTAATGAACAATCAAAGAATCAACACTTTCAAATTGAAAAGCCCGCCGAATGATTGCATGGACGGTAGTCACTCCCTCTTGAAACGCCGAACATAGCGCAGTGTGTGCAGCTGAAAATGCAATTGCGTCTATTCTGTTGATTCCTTTATCACTGTAACGCCTCGTTTTCCTTCTAATGATACCATGCACGGGGTTTAGGGGGAAAAATTAAACATTTAGAATGACGCTAATGAAGTGAAAGAAATAACTGAATAGAGGACGACAAAAGAAGCACTGAAAATGTGTGAGATGTTACATCCCGCCCGTGACGTCACACATCTGCGCTATGTTCAGCGTTTCAAGAGGGAGCGACTACGTATACCGTCCATGCAATCATTCGGCGGGCTTTGTGATTTTCTTTGAATGTATACTTTAAAGCGACTCTTTCAACCAGTCGTAATAAAGACATTTTGATACTGAAATATGACCTTTATACACTAGGGAAAATTTTGATGTACAAGACAATGCTCGAAATATAGATACACTCCTTCTCCTATATCTTGCCTCTTTTTGACCCTCTCTCCCTTCTGTTACTGTTATTTGTGTTTCGGGCAAGCCCACTCTACAAGCTCTTGCTTTTGCAGGGGAACCCGAATTTTTCCAAGATTATATTGCTTATTCCACTGAAATATGATTATTTACGTTGCACGTAAATTTTGATTTAAGATTGCATAGTTTACATATACATGAACTATATATACATTATAGGGCTTTTTTGTTTGTTTGTTTGTTAGTTTGTTTGTTTGTTAAATCCTGAAATTGTATATTTATTGACAACGCACGTCTATAGTTAGCCCGGCACATGGGTTACCAGTACATATTAGTATGTTAAAGGTTATCATTTTTAGTAGTTTTATATATATGTGTTACATACTATTATCATGATAATGTTCATATTTTAATAGCTATTGTTTGATTTGATAGTGTATATATTCATTGTTCGAATGATATATTTTATGATTGATATTGATTGCTCAATATTTATCGAAGAAAATGTTATAATGAATCTGATGATCGTTTCCCTTTTCCTTATCATTCTGTTTTGTTTTTTGTTCATTCCGTTTGTTTGTTTAGCATGCTTAGATTTGATTACTGGAAGATTGGTTTCCTAAACTATAGTATTTCATGATATTGTTAATGATAATTTCCGAGACTGGTTTATTGCTTGCTTGTTTGCTTGCTTGGTAGATTGGTGGATGATTAGGTCGACAGAACAATGGACAGGTGGATGGATGGATGGATGGATGGATGGAATAAATGGAAAAATGGATGACTGAATGAATTAATAAACGAACGGATGGAGGGATAGACGAATGGGTGAATGGAGGGGTGGATAAATTGACGGAATGAATGACCTGACGGATGAATGGATGAGAGGATATATATTGAAGGACGAATGGTTAAGATGTGTGGATTTATGGAACAATTTGTAGATGAATAAATTGATAAAATAATGGTTGGATGGAAGAATAGATGGATGGAGATGGATGGATGGTTAGAGATATTATCAATAGATTCATATAACTCGATAGATAATGAATGAATGTATGGATAAATGGATGTCTTGTTGACTGGATGGATGCATGAATGAATGAATGGATGAATAAATGAAGGATATAGGAGGGATAATGAATGAATGAATGGTAGAAGCGGATGCATGGAAGAATGAACGAATGGGTGGATAGATGGACGGATGGATAAATCAGTGAATTGAAGAATAAATGGATAAGCTGATTTAGAGAAGAAGATGGATGAATATTGTGTGAAAGGATTGATGTTTGAATGGTGGATGGTTGATAGATAGATAGATAGATAGACCGGGTGGCGCTACAGGGGGGCAGTGGGCGAATGCCCCCTATGATTTTTCAAGTGATTAGAAAAAAAAAGAGAAGAAAAAAGAAGAAAAAGAGGAGGAAGAAGAAAGAAGAGGGTGGGAAAAAGAGGCCTGGGTTTGCAAAATTTGTTAAAACGTCAATAAATTCTTGTATCATCTTGCCCTCTATCAAAATACACTGGCGCCGCCCCTGAGATAGGTCTAGAAAGAAAGAAGGAAAGAAAGATAGATAGATAGATAGATAGATAGATGCTGAAGTGTTTAAAGGGCTGGATAGATGGTTGAAAGAATTGACGGATGGATATAGATGGAGGTATGGCTAGATGAATCAGTATTATTGATGGATGGATGGATGGATGGATGGATGGATGGAGGAGTATATCGAAAGACAATGAATGAATGCAAAGGTTCATAGTTCGATGGATGAATGGAGGGATATATTGATGAATGAATGAATGGATCGATGGACAGAATGATTGTATGAGTGCAACCTGGTCTCCTACTTAAAATGACACATACGGTCATTGTATCATTCGCCTTAAAATGACAAACGTTTGTCATTTTAAGGCGCCTGTGCGATGCCTGTATTTGCTGCCATCTTGCGGTGGGTAGGGGTAAATCAGCGTGGCATGATGCTATTGTCGGCGGGGCCAGCTGGGTCCGAGGCGCTCATTGCCTGCTCATCAGGGCACCCCCCCCCCCCCCCAATAGCTAGACGTCTTTTTAATAGCCTTTTTAAAGTCAAAGATGAATATTATTTTTCGTTATCCTTTAGCAAGCGCTACACGACACAGCGAGCTGGGCAGGCGGCGGGGGGGGGGGGGAGGGGGAGGGGGTACACCTGTTCAATATTTTGGCGGGAGGAACATAGGCTAATCAGGCTATAAATTATAAATTATCAGTAATAATAAAAAAGAACTATAGTATCATAACCATGGTGATGGTATTGATCATATTGTTACTGAAAATGATCATAATGATGATGAAAATGATAATTGATAGGCAGATTGATTATGATAATCATATATATATATATATATATATATATATATATATATATATATACATATATCCATTATAGTAATTGGGTTGATAACAATATGTGGGTGATGATGATGATAATGATAATCATCATGATCATCATAATGACAACGATTACAAATGTTAAAATGATGATGATGTTAATAATAATAATAATAATAATGATGATGATAATGATAATACTGCTAGCAATAACAACAACAACAGCAATAATAATAATAATAATGATGATGATAATGATGATACTGCTAGCAACAACAACAACAATAATAATAATAATGATGATGATAATGATAATACTGCTAGCAACAACAACAACAACAACAATAATAATAATAATGCTAATAATAATGATTATAATGTTAATAATAATTATAATAATAATCATAAAAAATAATAATAATGATAATAATGATAATAATAATGATAATAATAATAATAATAATAATAATAATAATAATAATAATAATGATAATAATAATGATAATGATAACAATAATAATGATAATAATAATAATAATTACAACCTAAGGGCAAATTCGTTTGTTCTCGGCCTATTGTTTTGATTCCCCCTTAATGCACACTTTTTTCCTCTGAACACTCTCCTGCCCTATTGTGACGAAATAAACCAATTGTTTGGATTCGCCCTATGGTGGATTGTATGCTAATAGATATATGATGATAATAGAAATAATCATTAAGATAATTATGAAATTAGTATCTAGATCATAACAAAGCAATCAACATAAGTTTTGATTATTATTGTTATCATTAATGTTATGATCATTGTTAGAAGTAGTAGGCTATACTAGTAGTATAGTATAGTAATAGATTTGGTTAGCAATGAATATTCTGTTCAGTGAGAGTTGTGTATGGACAAATTCATCATTTTTGTAGTTCGAGAAGCGATATAGCACTTTGAAATCACTTACACCCCCGTTCCCCCCCCCCCCCGGCAACAAATAATATGATTAAGATATTGAGCATGAATCTTTGATGATCACACTATATCAAATCAACTAGATTTTAAGATAAATGAACATAGGAAAGATTCTCTGTACTTTAAAGAACCTAGTTGCAATTAAGCGCTTTGTAC
>CM057154.1:33342719-33404364 GCA_029962745.1 Echinometra lucunter | reverse complement strand
AATTTTGAAATATAGTTTTTTATGTATATTCTTCTATTTTATCTTTCCATAGCCCTGGTATGGTGGAATTTCGGTGTTAGGTATGATTTCCTTGACCTGGAGGGTCTGTTGTGGCTGGGCATGTCTGCACTGTTTTCGAATGCTGGTATGGTCCATGTAGGGGCGTGCATACTGCTTTGTAGATGTGTGTGTGAGGGGAGAGGGCATGGATGTGCATGTGCACGAGAGGGAGGGAGAGAGAGAGAGAGGGGGGGGAGGGAGAGAAAGAAGCAGAGAGAGAGAGAGAGAGGGAGAGAGAGAGAGAATGATTATGTGTTGGTTCATGAGGGTTGCAGTATGAGTGGGTGTATTTGTTGAAAGGGTGATGTGTTGGTGTGTGTGGCTTGCGTTTAACTATGCGTTTGCCGTGCCTTGCCAGTTTCTTTGTCGTTACACGCAGGCATGCCCAGTGGCGGCTGACTCCGGGTCTGGGGTTGCCTCTGGTGTTAGGGCTGTGAAGAGTGATGGGCTGGAGGAGGGAAGGAGGGGCTGATGGGGTTGTCTTGGGGTGCGTTCAAGCGAATTTTTGAAGCTAGAATCACAAACATGAATCACAAATCAAAACGCTGTTACAAAACACGGCTACTGCGTGAGAGCGTTCAAGCGATTTTTCATCAACGCTGATTCTTGCTTATTTCCAGCCCATCCACTGCGCATCGTACTGCGCAGTTTGACCCAGGAGGGTCAACTTTAGCCACATCATTTATTTGTCTCTAGATGTTTCTTATGCTATTCTTTGTTTTTCATTCTATCTTCTTCTCTTTCCATCTTTTCTTATGTTAATCTTTGTTTTTTTCCTACCTTGTTTTCTTTGTTTCCTTAGGTAATATATTTTAACATTTTTTTCCCTTGTTATTCTTTCTCTTCCCATCTTTTCTTATGTTATTCGTTGTTTTTTCCTACATTCTTTTATATGTTTCCTTATTTTTTCTTTTTTTTCTATCTTCTTCTCTTTCCATCTTCCCTTATGTGATTCTTTGTTTTCTTCTTTTATCTTCTTTTTTCTGTCTTCTTATGTTATTTTTTGTTATTCCTTCTATCTTTTTTTCTGTCCATCATTTCTTATGTTATCCTTTGTTTTCTTCTATCTTTTTCTCTTTCCATCTTTCCTTATGTGATTCTTTGTTTTTCCATCTATCTTCTTTTCTGTTCATCATTCCTTATGTTATCCTTTGTTTTCTTCTATCTTCTTCTCTTTCCATCTTTCCTTATGTGATTCTTTGTTTTTCCATCTATCTTCTTTTCTGTCCATCATTCCTTATGTTATCCTTTGTTTTCTTCTATCTTCTTCTTCTCTTTTCATCTTTCCTTATGTGATTCTTTGTTTTTTTTCATCTATCTTCTTTTCTGTCCATCATTCCTTATGTTATCCTTTGTTTTCTTTTATCTTCTTCTCTTTCCATCTTTCCTTATGTGATTCTTTGTTTTTCCATCTATCTTCTTTTCTGCCCATCATTCCTTATGTTATCCTTTGTTTTCTTCTATCTTCTTCTTCTCTTTCCATCTTTCCCATGTGATTCTTTGTTTTCTTCTTCTATCTTCTTTTCTGTCCATCATTCCTTATCTTATCCTTTGTTATTCCTTCTATCTTCTTCTCTTTCCATCATTCCTTATATTATTCTTTGTTTTCTCCTTCTGTCTTCTTTTCTAGCTTTCTGGATGTTGTTTTATCTTTCTTCGAACCTTGGTGTGAAAGCAACAGTAGAATCATGATTGAGATCTCCGTTGCGTTCAATCGATTTTTAGCGACCGTGGTTCTGCAGAATCATGATTCAAAACGTACTTTTTTCAGCGTTTCATGTTTGCGTTTTGAAAGACGTTTATTTTTACGACCTGCGAAAAATCGATTGAACGCAACCGTGGTTTAAACTAAACGTCTTTCAAAACCGTGATTCTAGGGAGAAAAATGGTCGCTTGAACGCGGCCTTGGTGTAATGGGGGTAGGAGTTTGCTGCGCAGTATTATCTATGACATGATCTCACTTCTCTCTTCTTTTTTTTTTTTATAATTTATGTATTGATTCTTATATATGTAATTTATTTAATGTTTTGAATTGTAATTCATGTTCATTTCAGTTGTTAAACTGCGAGACGTGGAAAAATAATAAAATCCATTTATCTATCTATCTATCTATCTATAAGCATATATGATACCTAAAAAATATGGTTATCTCGCAGTCAGATATGAACTCTATTTTGTCACATCGCTGGTCCATTGTTGCTGCCCCCAAACCACTCTGTTTTGTTAATATTACGAGCGAGCGAAGAAGCACACACTGTTTTTGATGGTTGAAGTAGTAACCCCTTCGGCAAATTACACTATGAGCCCATGAAACATACATTATCTATTCGGTCTATTCGGTCTCATCTCACCGAATTCGTTTGCTTTTCAAAACCATAACTATCAAACGAGCGAGCGCAGCGAGCGAGAAAAATATACCCTTTTCCATATGATCGAAGTGTTATTTCGTCATCATGATTATATAATAATGTGATAATAATGTGATATGTGCTATACAAGAACAGGATGTTGTTATTATAATCATCATCAGAATACACTGTCAACCTGTCATGCCTGGATATCTAAATAATACATCCGATCACCTGTGTGCCGAATATGACACTGTTTTAGCTACCTTGCTTGCAGTCCGAATCCATTCTGTTTCTACCATAGCGAGCAAAGTCAACAACCGATCCCGGCAAAATTGTATGGATTCGTCAAAAAAAAAAAAAAAAAAAAAAAAAAGTCAACCACCTCGCTGCCCAAATATAATGATATGTTGGAATCTCGCTGCTATAATGAGCTGTTTGCTGCCCGAAACCATCTTGTATCTAGCTTTTACCAGCAGGAGTATTGAGCGAGCTAACGAAAAATATGTTTTTTTTTTATATCTAGGGCTTTATCTCCTGAAAGTGTATCTATTTTAGGTCAAATGCCCGCTCGATTTCTTGGAGTGACATCTTGTTTGGTTATATTACCTCCTATGAGTAGAAGACTGGTATAACATTAGATAGAAACACAAGATGCAAACCGATTTCCTTTCTCAAGAATAGTAATTATCATCAGCATTGATTAAGATACTTAAATGCGAGCGAGCGAAGCGAGCGAGCCTTTCCAGTTTCCCATTTTCTTTCTTTTTCCTTGTTTTCCGCTTTCATTTCACTTCCTTCCTTCCTTCCTTCCTTTTCCTTTCTTTTCTCTTTCTTTTTTTTTTCTTTCTTTTTTTTTTGTTTGGAAATTATTGGGGGAGAGGGCAAAATGATAACTTTGCCCCACCAAAATTTTCTTTGGGGGGCAACTGCCCCCCGCTCCCCAAGGATCGACGCCTCCGTACGCCACTGTAAATAGTTATTTGCAGACACAAAATAGTGAGTAAATTTAGAAGTTACAAAAGAGTCTGGTCTGTATATGATATGAAGACAGGATATCTTTGTGATTGTGAACATGGTGAAGAGAGTTGTTTTTTAATTTCAATCAGTCTTTCAATTTCGGCTTGTCTGTCTACTGTTCTTCTGGAAACATTGATATAAAAAAAATTAAAACCCTGAGAACAAGATCCATTCATTGATTTCCATCCTTTGATTATTATGACCTTATGTTTTGTTTATTTGTTTGTTGTTGTTGTTTTTTTGCCTGTAAAATGTTATGTTTTAACTTTCCCTTATAAGTTAAACGATTATGACTATGACTATGATTCTGAATAGGTTGTTGATATCAACTGTGCAGTGAATAAAACTTGTAAATATTCATGAAGCTGCTCCCCAAAGTACCTACGCCAAAAACTTTACAATATTGTTGAAGACACGAATTATTAATCTATAAGTAGAAGAACATAATCATTCAAGATAAACAGAGAGATTTTCATGGATCCATTTAAAACTATGGCGGGCCAGTCCGACAGCTCACGGACCGACAAAATATCAGTCAAAGTCTCAAACATTCGAGGAAGTAATTTGCCGCTCTCAACCCAGGTGTAGTAAATAATGCTTTCTGCGCCTTATGTTAGCTTGATCACATCCATGTTAATTGTATTTTAGGCCCTCGGGCACCCTGGAATTAGATGGACATGTGAAAGATTTTCATGTAACCGTTTACAAATTGTAGTCAGTCCGTCAACTGGGCTTCATGCAAGGATGAGTAATTGTTTAACTTGAATTATATTTTTTTTAATCACATTTCTAGACAAATCTATGATATTCATAATTATTCATATTAGATATCACCATGCATAATAGACGGCAACCTATGTTAAAGCACGGGGGGGGGGGCACATCTGAAAAATCCCTGATAAAGCATGTATATAAATAAAAGAAAATTGGATGTAATGACCAAACTTCAGAAGAAAATTATCATGTAGGGCGTCTATCCTCTTGAAAAATTTGCACAAGTCCCTTAACTTTTTTTCTTTTTTAATGCCAACGAGACACTAAAGGGCAATTATATCCTCCCTGGATATACGCGAGAAAACTAACGACAGAGCAGCTTATACCAACATTAACTCCGGACAACTTAGGAGAACTACCCAAAGACAACCACCGGGGATATAAACCTGCATGTAGGACAAATTTCCAATGAAATACGACCGGACCCGAATCGACAATAACCTCCACACAACTAAGGAAAAAATACCCTTATTAAGTTTATAATGAACAACTTTTCCCCGCATGATAAGCCCTATAGTTCGAGGGTTCATTGGGGTAGGGCTTCATTTAATTAATGTTTAAGGATGTAGTTGTCCTGAAGGTATTGTCCCAGGCGATACTTGTCTTGGGGATAGTTGTCCTAGGATGATAGTTTATTAGATCATTTACCTAGATATGATATTTAATCTGCCACTGGGTATAAACAGAAAAGGATTTTTAAAAAGGAAACTATAGCGATAGAAAAAAAAAATCTTTCGAACTGAAGTTGATTTTCTTTAGTTTAATCTGAACCCTTTGCATACAGAATTCTCTTGTGCCAACTGGAATACAGGTATCACCTAGTTGCGGTATGTAATGGATTAATTGTCGCCCTTGTCATTTAGCCTAGATTTTTAGATTTTAATATTTTATCCCTGTTTTTGATCATTTCAGTCTCAGTCTATATCAGTTCTCGTAACGCGATATAGAGAAACAAGTATGAAAAACAGCACTGAATGTGCTTTGTGTTTTATCTTACATCTCAAAACTGACCGAAGTCTAACTCAAGCAAAATTTGATATTTTCAAATGCAAAATTGTAATGTTTTAACACTTCAATATCAACACAATATATTGCCTTTTATTTCAGCTGTATTATTCCACTGAATATATTCCCAGTTCTCTAGGATCATATTGACGAAAGCAATAAGTTTGTTCAAGATCAACAGGTTTGCAATGTGATCTCTGAGCCAAAAAGGAATAGTGACAGTGCAGTTCAGTCAGTGGAAATAGAAAAGAATGTTGTTCTTTTTTTGGTAATTTATTATTGCAATCCCAGTAGACATGACATAAACAAGGAAACGAACTACAGATGGAGTCCTTCACTTTTCTGAACTTCAACCAAAAGAATACTAACACATTAATTTATCATGTTTATTGACCTTCAAAATAAGACAATTTTTTTACAACTCACCTATAATGCTGATGCAGTGCACGATTTTCCCCTTTTGGGGGTGGGGAGGGGGAAGGGAAGAAATTTGGTCCTTAGTTGCACCCCTGTCTCCACTGAATACATTACATGTATAGGCATCACTCTCAGAATAAAAGATTCCATGTAGTTGCATCCTTGAACATTAATTCATACAAATCTAATCTCTCTTCAGTAATATCAAAATCTTGCTTGGCCTTTCATTTTCTACTCTTAAGTCACTCTTAATTCACTCTCTTCTCGAATTTATCCTTTACAGAGTGAATACGTTCACTCTTTTCTTTAAGACAGTAATATCAAAATCTTGCTTGGTCTTTCATCTTTTTATTCTTTCCAGACAAGATGGCATTAAGATCACAACAACGTGATACCTTTAACTCCCGTGAGAGGGGAATCCTGGTAAGAAATTTATTTATTTATTTATTTATTTATTTATTTATTTTGTGTTTCTCGACAGGGTAGCCCCATCAGTAGTAAATAAGATAAGTGACCCCCCCCCTAGAATTAGGAAGAAATAGAGAGAAAAAGAAAAGGAGGAAAACGTAGAAAGGACAATAAATTTGACAACGATTTCACAGGGGCAGGCTATAGTGAGATATATATTTTTTTAAGTAATAGGAATGATCCTGTTCTTGTCCAAGCACCCCCCCCAAAAAAAAAATGTTTATACGATTCTTTGCATGTTCATTACTTAGCTCCATCTGCCCCAATTTTTACTTCCAAAGAATTCATTTTTACTTCCAAAGAACTCTTTATCTTGATGTTCAAATACAATTCTAACTTATTTCCTAAAGTCTTTAAGTACTTGCTCGTATTTAATTTCAATATAATTTCGCTTGGCTCTTCTGTGCTGTTATGCACTTTTCATCTTCAACGTATCAATTTTGTTTGCCATGTTTGTTGCTTAATGTTTATGAAATGTGTAGTTATGTTTATTGTTTTAATGTTGGTGCCCACATTTATTTCGAGCTATTCTGCTTTCACGTGGGAGTGCCGGCACTACAATTATGTTTAAAGTCAAACCTTACATGTTTTAATGAATGATGACGAATAAAACTGAATTGAACTGAAAAATCTTGTTTACTCGTTCATTTACTTATGACTTGATTATTCGCTATAAAAAATAAATGATATAGGCTTATACATTAATTGATTTATTCGGTCGTATTCCATTTCATTTATCAGTGCATTCCTGTCAATTTATTTTCTTTTATTTCAAGCATGTAACGGTTGGAAGTCTTCAGATGGCATTGGAGTGCAGAACTGAATCTTTAACGGTTGTCAGAGAGGCAACAGAAATATTGATACACGATGGATTCGGCGGAACAAGGGTATGATTGATTAATGCTGTTGGAAATACAACATAATGTTTTGCTCCTATTCATATATAGCAATTCACGAAAATCTAAATAGCTATAGGAACTGGGATTTTACAGAGTGCATACATCACAGAAATAGACTGATGTTTTAGACCAGGGGTGGCCAATCTTTTCTAGCTCGATCCCCGGCCGAGTCATACAAGACTTTAAAAATGGGACCTTCTGCTTTCTAGTCAGGCGCTCGACATACACGAATAGAGAAGGGTAATAATAACATATTATGTTATGCAGGGCCCACTGGAAGATAAACGCTGAAGTGGCTACCCTGGGTAAATAAGACGTTATTATTATTTATTTACTCATAGGCTACAGGTCATTACGGTGCTGCACGGAACTATAAAGATAGCCTTTTGGGGGTGATTGTATATTTGCATTTTGTGTCATGTTAATTGCATAAAAAAAACATTTAAAATATATTTCAAATGACAGAATATAACATGTCAAAATTTTACCGGTTTATTACTATACTAATTTTTTTCTTAGCACCGATGAATGAAAATACTTCGCGGCTCATGAATGCATGCAACAGGGTCATGGATAATATTCGTGGGCGTACCCAACATGTTTTCTGATGTCCTGGTCGATGGCGCGACGGAAATGGGTCCAAACCCGGCGCCATGACCCAATATATATAGAAATGGATTTCTCGCCCCCTACTCGGGTCCCTTTCCCTCTCGACCGTTCGTCCATCAGGAGGAGATAGATAAACTGACGTGTTTCGAAGCGAAAGATGTCATCGGACCTCCCCTGATCGCATGCACCCCTGCAGCTCCTCGTATTATTATACATTATTTTGTTCAATGCTCCACGGGCCCCGTTCAGGTTGGCCACCCTCTAGCTGTTTTAGACTATATTCAATGATCATGACTTGGTACATTCAGATGAGTTCAACAAATGAAAAATACCCCGTTCTCCGCTCTAGCTTGCACACTTTAAGACTTTTCCAATTGAATTTAAATTAAATGCTAGTTCTCTCATACTGCTCATTGTTATATTATATTTATTTTGGAATAAGAAAGTAAAGATTTCATAATATAACTGTGAACAAAGTGATATTGCAATAATTGCATGAATTGAATATTGTTTGTTTCTTCATTTGCTAGATTGTCTTGGACTCTTCTTTTTTATATCAAATAAAACATTTTCCAAACGAAAAAAACAAAATATAATTTCCGAAATTTGTGCTCCCTCTTTTATAAAAAACCGGATCTTCCCCTGAAATGGGAGAATAATGAACAAAAATCGGGAACCCCTTAGCATAGCTCACTAGACCTGTATCTATAGGGATTTTATTCCTTTGAAAGATTACATCGCGCTATCCGTAAAAAACTAAACCTATACAATCAAGTTTCTCCATCATGAAAATTCCTAACATAATTATATTTTTTTTTGCTAGATAACGGATAAAGATGATGATAATGAATTTGACAACTTCGATGGGGCACTAGCATCACATTGGAGATAAAATGAAATAGGAAGTTTAGAAATATAGTCGTAAATGGTCGTCTTCTATCTAAGCAATACGGTAGTATCAAGAAATGTCATACAGAAAATTTCATTTAGCCATAACTTTCTTATTCTTTGCCCGATTTCGTTCAGATGTATGTTTTTACGCTCATATTCTTTCACGTGGGATTCCCGTCACTATCATTATGTTTAAGTCAAAACCTGAATTATGCATTTTTGTATTTTTGTTTGAATAAATTGGGACGAATAAATCTGAATTGAACTGAAAATCTTATTTACTCATTTAATCACCAATCAGTGATCGTTACGCTATCAAGAAAATTAAATTATAGGCCTATATGCATTGATTGGTTGATTCGTTCGCTTTCCGTTTTATTTATTAATGCATTCCTCTAAATCTATTTTCTTTTATTTCGAGCAGATAACGGTTACTGGTCCTGAGGGGAATCTCCAGATGACATTCGAATCTACTTGCAATCAAACCTCAATCTTTATCACAGGAGCAACTCAAACATTCTTCAGCCATGACAGCAGAACAAGGGTATGAGTAGTAGATTTTTCTTAAATGCTTTTCTGTGATAATATCATTTTATTACAGTTAAAAGGAAAAGAAGCACTTAATACGTGAATAGAGATTTTATAGACAACATGGACGGTGAGTAGTGGGATACAATGTTATGTTTAAAACTTAGTTTTAGCTATCCAGTCAAATTTATAGTGCATATCTTATTCCAAGGAGAGCTCTGTAATAATTCCTTAATAAATATTAAGCAGGAGAAAAAGTAAAAGTCACAGGCGGATCCAGGGGGGCTGAAGCGGCCGCCCCCCCCCCCCCTATTGGCGGAGCAAAAAAAGAAAAGAGAGAGAGAGAGAAAAAAAAAAGAAAAGAAAAAAGAAAGAAAAAAGCAATAAATAAATAAATGAATAAATAAATAAATAAATAAATAAATGCATACATACATAGCATGTAACTTTAACTCATGAAACTCGTGTTCGCTTGAACAAAACAAAAATGTCGGGCTATGGCAAAATTTCCGCTTGCGCTTCACGCTCGCATGCTTTTATTTTGAGAGTTACAAGAAAGAATTACAAAGAAGTATAATTCATTTTATGGGGATTTTCCCGCTCGCGCTTCGCGCTCGCATTTATTAGGGGGAGGTTAATTAGGTTATCATCAGTTTTAGAAGGATTTCAAGAATAAATGAGACGCAAAATTGCTCTGCCTTCAGGCTATTATAAACCAAAATTTCCGCTCGCACTTCGCGCTCGCAAGTACACTTCCCCAAAAGGTCCACTATTTCCAAAGTCGAACCCCCGTAAAAATCCTAGTTACGGGCCTGACAGTGACTTACCCCCATAGTGTGAAAATGGGGAGAGGTATATCATTCCCAATAATCCATGATGGATCGCATTGTAGGAAGGGCCAGGGCCGTCGATAACGGGGAGGGTGTGGGATGTGTGACACCCCCCCCCCCCCCACTGCTCAGGGTGTCGTCGGTAAATCTGCGCTGCCGTAGGGAAAAATGAAAAAGGGGGAGAGAAAATTGGAAGGGGAAAGAAAAATGAAAGAAAAAAAGGAAAAAAGAAGAGAAAGAGGAAAGAGGAAAAAAGGAAAAGGAGAGAAGACAAAAAGGGAAAAGAACAGAAAAAGAGAAGGAAGAAAAAGAAAAAGAAAAGAGAGACAAGAGAGGGGAAAAGGAAAAGAGGAAAACAAGGAAGAAAATGGATGAGAAAAACAGTGATGACAAGGTAAAGAGAAGAAAAGTCTCGGAGAGAGAAAGAGAGGTTCCGACGTTGTGCTTGCGAGTACGATGCATGCAGACATGGAGTCGGGGGGGGGGGGGGGGGGAATAGTCGCCGGCGTCCATCTGTGCCACTTGTGCAGTGTCCCGTTTTTCTCCCAGTTGGCGACAATTTGAGCAATTAAATTAAAACCTAACTGCACAGATTGTCATCAGTTTCAATGTTTCAAATTTGATATGATTTGATTTGACTACGATCGGGGGGGGGGGGGTAATATTTTTTAAGGAAGAAAATGACCACGAGCAGTGGTGTGCCTGCCAAAGTGTTTTGGTGGAGGTGGGCATCTTGGGATGAGCTTGGGCAGCGTTCTGGAGGGCAGGTGGGCGGGGTCGGTCGGGGTGCGGGGGGGGGGGGGTGCACTCATTTACATTGTCTGTTGGGTTCTCTCGGTTAGGCAGCCTACTGATCAATTAGTCTAATGACCAGTTGGTCTATGGACCATTTAGTCTAACGTCCATTTGGTCTAATGCCCATTTGGTCTAATAACTATTTCGTTTAATGTACTAGTAGTCTAACGTCCATTTGGTCTAATGTCAATTTGTCTGGCATCTAGTTGATCTAATGACCATTTTGTTTGGTCTAACATCCAATTGGTCTAATGCGCATTCCAATGGTGTAATAGCCATTTCGTCTAATGTAGTCTAATATCCATTTGGCCTAATGTCATTTTTTCTGACATCAAGTTGGGTTGGGTAGTAGCGCATCAGCATGCACATGCTTTTTGCTTGCTCTCCAAAAGAGCTCTTTATTTGCTGTTCATACTGTGCCATAGTATTTTATATTCTTTCTAAGCTGTTAGATAGCAGTGGACAAATTTCAGGTGATATTTTGTTTATCTAATGTTGTAAATTGATGTTAGATTTTTCTTCAGATTCTGAGTTAAGTAGCGCACTGGAGGCCATTTTCACTGTACATGTCTATGTAAGTAGTTTAGTCTATTATGTTTTTGTGCCTGAGTGAACTTGAATTACAAGAGTCTTGAGCTTCAATGCATCACAATGGGACCTTCTCAGTTTAGACTATTGTTGATTCTCTGCTTGTATGCTACTGTGAAAGGGACTGCATACTATAGTGGACAACCTAGACCTACATCTTCAGATAATGAACTCTTCAGCAGAAAACACTTTCTCAAGTGTAGAATTCCCTACAATCCGAATACTACAGCTACCTTTCAACTGGAGCTGCTTCATGCAGGTGACGTGCATCCGAACCCTGGACCGGAAAATCGTGATGAACTTGTACGATCATCTATCACTCACAGGGTCCCCTGTCTCCAGCGAAGGATCCAGTATTCTCCAACTGAACTCTCGCAGTGGAGATCCATAAACTTTCCATCATCGTCGTCTGTTCAGGACGCCATACACGACTATGGAATTCAGCGGAAGAAAACAAGGAGAGGAAGAAGAGGAGGCAAGAGGAGAAACAGCCTGCGACAATCAAAACTCTCAAGATCACCGGAACAGCTTCTTCTTTGCTCCATGAATGTTCGATCAGTGCGCAACAAGTCATCACTGATATACGACTTCATCTGTGACAGTAACGCCGACCTTCTCCCTATGACAGAAACCTGGCTAACGGACAGTGACTCTACAATTCTGCGTGAATTTGTTCCTCCAGGATATAAGTTCTTTCATCACCCTCGATGCAACCGCCGTGGTGGGGGAACTGGACTAGTTTTTAGAGAAACAATCAATGCCTTGCAAGCATCTGCTGGTGAGAAATCATCGTTTGAATTTGCCGAGTACCAGATCTCATGTAAATCATATCAGTTATACTTGATAAATATATATAGGCCTCCATACTCAGAATTGCACCCTGTGTCTGTATCATGTTTTATATCAGAATTCAGTGACTATATTCAGAGTCACTTACTTTCCAATGTTCCTTTAATGATAGTTGGAGATTTCAATATACATGTTGATACCAATAATAGAGACTCTCAATCCTTCATAAATCTGCTTGAGTCTCTGTGCTGTACACAGTTAGTTGATTTCTGTACGCATGTGCATGGCCATACTCTTGATCTGTTGATTAGAAGACAATCTGACGGTGATATTATCATCCGTAAACCTTGGGCATATTCTTCTGTAATCTCAGATCACATTCCTGTCATGTGTTACCTCAATGTTAGTAAACCTCAACTCCCTGTTCGAAAGGTGTCATTTCGTAGATTGTCTGCAATTGATAATGAGTTATTGAAAAGGGATATAGCTGAAAGCCCTCTCTGTAGCAGTACTCCTAATGATGTCTCGGAGCTAGCCTCATTGTACAGTACAACTCTCAGTAAAATATTAAACAAGCATGCACCTGCTGTGACGAAAAATGTTGTCTTGTGACCTAACGCACCATGGTTGACAAGTGCACTAATCGATGTTAAAAGAAAGAAGAGGAAAGCAGAGAAACTGTGGCTTAAATCAAAAACAGATAAAGATTGGAAAAATTTCAAGTCAATCCGTAACTCCTATTCATTTTTATTGAGTGAAGCACGGAAGACTTATCTGAAAGGTCTGACAGCTGAGCACAAAGATAGCACTAAAACGCTATTCGATATTGTAAAGGGCTTGTTGAATATGTCAGACAAACAACCGACAATACCAAGCAATGTTGATAGAAACTTATTTGTCAACCAATTAGGCGAATTCTTTGTAGATAAAGTTAGGAAAATTCATGCTGATATAGAGTTGAAACTAAATGAAATAGATAATGACAAGCTTGTTCTTGATGTAGTTCCAAGTGAATCACAGATTGAAAGTTTATCTTCTTTCAAATCATTGACAGAACATGATGTTGAAAAACTGATTTTGAAGCTTAGTAAGAAGTCTTGTCCAATGGACCCACTGCCTACAAAGTTGTTATTGCAATGTCTTGATGTATTGACACCTGTTATTACATCAATGGTTAACCTGTCTCTGTCAACAGGACAGTTTCCTGCTCAGTGGAAGCTTGCCTTAGTTAAACCACTGCTAAAGAAGCCTGGTCTTGAAACAGAATTTAGTAATTTGAGACCTGTTAGTAATCTTCAGTATATCTCTAAACTGGCTGAAGGCGCTGCTACCCAACAAATTCTTGGGCACCTTGAATCTCGATCACTTCTGCCTGTTAATCAGTCTGCATATCGAAAATTCCATAGTACTGAAACGGTCCTTCTTAGAATTAAAAATGATCTCTTAATGTCCATGGACAATCAAAAGGTCTCTTTGCTGCTTCTACTTGATATGAGCAGTGCCTTTGACACGATAGACCATTCATGCTTAGTTGAAACACTGAAAAATCATTTTGCAATCAATGGCAATGTACTTGAATGGATTAAATCCTATCTTTCAGAGAGAAGGCAGTCAATCGTAATGGATAATACTAGTACTATGTCCGATGTATTCAAGGTGCCTTTCGGTGTACCGCAGGGGTCACGTCTCGGCCCCTTACTGTTTACTATGTACACAAGTAGACTTCTTTACGGTATAAAAAGAGAGTTTCCCAGTATTACTTCCCACTGCTATGCAGACGACACACAACTATACTTATCTTTCTCCCCAAATGCATCACGAGATGACAAATCATTAGAAGATTGTGTGGCATACATTAGAACATGGATGCTTCAAAATAAGTTAATGTTGAATGATAGAAAAACTGAATTGTTAGTCATTGGTACCCCACGTCAGGTTTCAAAATTTGGGGGTTATAGCTTAACTGTTGGCGATTCGGTTTAACTCCATCAGATAAAGCCAGAAACCTTGGTGTAGTCTTTGATACCCACTTAAGCATGGAATCACAAATCAACAATGTTTGTAAATCCGCTTATTTATGATCTATAACTTGAGACGTATCCGCAAATTTTTTGATCAAGACACCATGAAAACTATTGTTCATGCTTGTATCACAAGTAAATTGGATTATTGCAATAGTGTTCTCCATGGATTACCCGATTCTCAAATAAGCAAACTGCAGGGAGTGCAAAACACATGTGCACGTTTGATATGTCGTCTTCCCAAATTCTCTCCTGTCACCCCATTATTGAGAGAATTACACTGGCTACCTGTCCGGCAAAGAATCACATTTAAGATCCTAATGATAGTTTTTAAAGGTCTTAATGGTCAGGCCCCAAGTTACATCTCAGATCTCTTGAAATTGAAATCCCGATCTCATGACCATCATTTACGTAGCTCACAAGATACACTCACACTACAAGTACCCCCACACAAGACTAAAGCAACACTAGGAGATAGGTCATTTCTGATGTCAGCCCCACGACTATGGAACAAACTTCCCCTCAACATTAGGAATTCAACAAATTTACAAAATTTCAAGATAAAATTAAAAACCTATCTATTCCGATAGTATGTATAGCACCTAGGAAGCTCTTGCAGCGCAATAGAATATATAGATATAGTTTTTGTGCTATATAAATGCATATTATTATTATTATTATTATTATTATTATGTCTAACGACCATTTTATTTGGTCTAATGCGCATTCAAATGGTCTAATAACCATTTCGTCTAATGTATTCTAATATCCATTTTGTCTAATGTCAATTTTTTCTGACATCTAGTTAGTCTAATGACCATTTTATTTGGTCTAATGCCAATTTGGTCTAATGCGCATTTAGTCTAATAACCACTTCGTCCGATGAAGTCTAATGTCCATTTGGTCTAATGCCATTTTGGTCGATTCAGTTATTTGTCGGCCACTATTCATGATTTAGTCTAATTTGTTCATGCCATTTCCAGGTTTGCATGATAGGCCCTAATTTTCTTGTCTACGTGTATAGCCTATTACATGATTATGTTTAAATAAATTGCTTCATTTCTTTGTTCAAATGGATTTTTTTCTGGTTGGCTTCTAGGGCCTATATTCATGACCAGTCAATGGCACTCACAAGTCACTTGGTAATCAAGGGCATCAACCGGTTCTGAGAAGTGGAGGGACCATTAGCGAGGGAACGAAGTGACCGAGCCCAAACTTGCAAAGCGAGCGAGGGGGGGTGGGAGGGGGTGTCCCCCTCCTACGGTCGGGAGCTTTTTGCATTTCTTGCTTGAAATAATGCAATTTGGTGCATATTTCAGGGTCTTTTGTCTACTTCAAACGCTTCCTTTACTTCTGATCCAAAAAAAAGTTGGGGGAGGGGGAAAAATGATATGATATCCCCCGTCCCCCGCCTGTTGACGCCCATGTTGGTAATTAATTTTCTTACAGAAAATAGATGACTTGAATAAATGAATACTTTGGCAAGTAACTGTAGTCCATGATTCGTCATGAATGCACAATGCATAAATAAATTTTGATATATTTAGGCCTACTTTTTAATGCCTGACCATGTCGTAGGCTACGGTCAACGTTGTAGACGAAAGTGAGAATAGGTCTAGCCTTCTTGGTAATCATGGTAATTAGACCAAATGAGAATTAGACTAAGTTTAGATTATCCGAAACGATGTGTAGCTCAATTGGTAATTAGACGAATTTCCATACCAAATGGAAATTAGACGAATTTGCATATAGGCCTAGACCAGATGGAAATTAGACGAATTTGCGTGTAGACCAAATGGAAATTAGACCTGTTGGCATTAGACAAATAGAAATAAACTAAACGGATATTCGACCAAGTGATACATAGATCAAGTAGGCTGTGAGACCAAATGTTGATAAGACGAAGTAATAGACTATAATAATGAACAAATAGACAAACTGGCAATTGAACAAACTGGTAATAGACCAAGTGGTCAGTAGACGAAATGGAGAAAAAACGAAGTAGACGAAGTGGCAATTAGACCAAGGCAAATGGTTAGAGTAGACGAATTGACACTTAGACCAAGTGGGTATTAGACCAAATGTAGTTTAGACCAAACGGCATTTAGACCAAATTGATGGTAGACCAAACGGGTTTAGCCCATGTGGTATTTGACAATCTGAGAAGTACAGTAGACCAATTGCTTGTAGACGAATTGGATATAAACCATTAACTAAGAATGCTCCCTAATTCGTTTTTATGTATGGCGACAATCTGTGCTGCCAGCAGAGGCGTCGATCCTGGGGGGGGGGCAGGGGGGCAGTTGCCCCCCTAAAGAAAATTTCGGGGGGCAAAGATATCATTTTGCCCCCCAATAATTTCCCAACCCCCCAAAAAAAAGAAATAAGAAAAAAGAAAAAAAGAAAGAGAAAAGAAAGGAAAAGGAAGAAAGGAAGTGAAATAAAAGCGTAAAACAAGAAAAAAAGAAAGAAAATGGGAAACTGGGAAGCGCTAGCTCGCTTCGCTCGCTCGCATTTAAGTATCTTAACCAATGCCGATGATAAATACTATTCTTGTGAAAGGAAATCGGTTTGCATCTTGTGTTTCTATCTAATGTTATACTATTCTTCTACTCATAGGAAGTAATATAACCAAACAAGATATCACTCCCTGAAATTGAGCGGCCAGTTGACCTAAAAATAGATAAACTTTCAGGAGACAACGGCCTGGATAAAAAGAAAAAAAAAAGCAAAACAAAAACATATTTTTCGTTAACTCGCTCGCTACTCTCGCTGGTAAAAGCTAGATACAAGATGATTTCGGGCAGCAAATAGCTTATTATAGCAGCGAGATTCCAAAATAATTATCATTATATTTGGGCATCAAGGTTGTTGGAAAAGATTTTGGGACGAATCCATATAATTTTGCCGGGATCGGTCGTTGACTTTGCTCGCTATGGTAGAAACAGAACGGATTCGGACTGCAAGCGAGGTAGCTAAAACAGTGTCATATTCGGCACACAGGTGGTCGGATGTATTATTTAGATATCATACAGGCATGACAGGTTTATTGTGTATTCTGATGATAATGATGATAATAAAATTCCGTTCTTGTATAGCGCATATCACATTTTTATCACATTATTATGATGACGAAATAACACTTCTATCATATGGAAAAGAGTATATTTTTCCTCGCTCGCTGCACTCGCTCGTTTCATATTAATGGTTTTGAAAAGCAAACGAATTCGGTGAGATGAGACCGAATACATAATGTAGATGTTTCATTGGCTCACAGCATGATTTGCCGAAGGGTTTACTACATCTACCATGAAAAACAGTGTGTGCTTCCTCGCTCGCTCATAATATTAAAAAACAGAATGGTTTGGGGGCAGCAAAATGGACCAACGATGTGACAAAGTAGAGTTCATATTTGGCAGCTGGGTAACCATATACATATATTAGGTATCATTTATGCCTGTATGATAACTAAACCCTTCTCTCATAACAAGAAATTCGTTATTTTTTGCTCGCTCGCTTCGCTCGCTCGCAAAATTGAAAAAAAGCAGGATGGTTCACATAGCAAGTTGCCTAATTTCCCCAATTTGAAAATGCTTCACCTTGATATAGGCCTATGTTTTATGTATATATATATATATATATATATATATATATATATATATGTATATGTATATATATGTGAGGGTGTGTGTGTGTACATATAGTAGCCGTGGGTTCATCTCCGCTTGGTCGTCTTGCCCCCCAATCCGAAAAATGGATCGACGCCTCTGGCTGCCAGTGCTGTGCACAAATTGACGCCGGCGACAATTTGTGCAAGCAGCGACGATCTGTGTAGTGTGTTTTTGAAAAATTCTGCACAGATTGACGCCGGCGACAATTTGTGCCGCAACAATCATCCTTGGTAAATTTTGATATTACGCAATTGGCGCGCTCTCTGCATACCGACGATAGTGTACCTTGATGATGGGGTCGTCCAGTTATCAGGTTACCCAGCCCTTCATCAAGTCCGGACTGGAATCTACATTTCATAGAAAATTTTGTCGGTCGCTCGCTTCGCCCTGATAAAAACAGAATGATTTCAGACGGCAAGCGAGGTGCCCAAATAGAGTCATATTTGGCAAATAGGTGATTGAATTTATTTAGATATCTTTTAGGAGTGTATTTTTGATGACGAAATAACACTTCTACCATGAAGAAGAGTGTATAATTTGCTTCGCTCGCTGCGCTCGCTCGCATAGATGAAGGATAGTTTCACCTTTTTGGCATATAAACAATCGAATGCATAATTTAGATATCTTATATGTTTAAATGTATTTTGATGACAAAATAACACTCATTCTATGGAAAAAGGTGTATATATTTTCTCGCTCGCTTCGCTCCCTCGTATTATATTCACATAGGGGATCGTTTCCGAAAAGCAAAAGAATTCGGCACGTGAGGTTACCGAATATATGATTTAGATATCTTACTGCTCTAAGTGTATTTTGGCGAAATAACATGAAAAAGAATGTATATTTTTCCTCGCTCACTTCGCTCGCTCGTATAATATCTAGATACAGGAAAGTTTTTAAAAGCGAATGAATTCGGCAAGCGAGGTGACCGAAGACATGATTTAGATATCTAATACTGGCCTAAGTGTATTTTGACGAAACAACATGAAAAAAGTGTATAATTTTCCTCGCTCGTTGCACTCGCTCGTATAATATTCAAATATGGGATCGTTTTGGAATAACAGAACAATTGGGCAAGCGAGGTGACCAAATATATACAGTAATTTAGATACCTTTCGGCCCATCGTGTATCTTAATTAAGAATAATCACCTCAACCATGAAAAGGAGTATATATATTTTTCCTCGCTCGTAAGATACTTAGAGACAGGATGGTTTGGGAAAGCGAATGAATTCGGCAAGCGAGGTGACAAAAATAATTTAGGTATCTAATAGACCCATCGTATATTTTGATGAAGAATTATCACTTTTACCATGATAAGGAGTATATATATTTCCTCGCTTGCAAGCGAGGTGACTGAATAAGCTATGATTTAGATATCTTATTGGTCCAAATGTATTTTGATGACGAAATAACATGAAAAAGAGTGTATATTTTTTTAATCGATGGCAATGTTTGTCGATAATCAGTGGCCTCTACACCCCCCCCCCCCCCCAATAGAAAAAGGTCTAGCGACGCCCCTGGGAAGGGCAACCATGACATATATTGACTAAACTTAATAATGCTCCCATTTTTAAACATTGTTGATGCCCCTGATTTACGGAACTATAACGGTAAATTTTCCGACGTTCTTCCTCCCTTCACCCGGCGGGCATGCTGACAATGTTGATCGACGCCCCTGGTGTAGACGAATGTTCTTCCGAAAACTTCGTTCGACCCCATCAAATAAAATTCTTTATTGGATGCGTGCACTTGTAAAAATTGTTTAATAAAGATATTTGATTTTTTTTTTCAAAAGCTCATTCTCTGTAATCACTTCGTTATGGCCTCTGAATTGCAGATGACTATCTAATTCCAACTTCATATATTTATCTTCTTCTTTATGTGCCGTGCCAAAGTCTGACGTTGGCGGCCATGAGTCTGTCCTATCTTGAGCTCAAGATCGGACAAGTTCCAGTCGCATGGCCTCAAGATAGGATAAGTTTCAGATGCATGGCGGCCAACTTCAGACTCTGGCAAGGCACATAAAGAAGAAGAAGATATTAATTTTGTCTTCATAAGCTATAAAATCAATATTGTATGTACATTAGAATGCACGATTTTCTTCATTTGGGATCTCAAAAATTTTCAGCTCGCGCTTCGCGCTCGCATTATCCATCATTTCCATTTTGCTCAGGAAATGAGTTTTTTAATTCCTTAATTAAAGATAACTATTTCAAGATATAAGCGCATCTACCCCGCGGGGGGGGGGGGGGGGGGAGGGGGAACCCACAAAATAATCTTAATAATCTTATATTTGTTACGCCACTGAGCGCAGACTTAAACCATACATTTCTCCTCGGTTCGGGCGGTTTTGAAAAATTCCGCCCCCCCCCCACCCTATTGGAGAATGCTGTATCCACCCCTGAAAGTGACCCTCCCCCCCCCCCCATCTGTAATAAAGCGAAAGAAACAATAAAAGAGAGAGAGGCTGCGTAAAAAAAGATACCCTCTCTCTCTCTCTCTCTCATTCTCTCTCTCTCTCTCTCTTCTGTTTTCCCTCTCTCTTTTCCCTTACCATTCTCTTTTATTATACTACTACTTAAATCCGTGATAAACCTAATTTATGTAATGATGTTTTACTAGAACATTACTTAATGATGGGGAATATTTCATCTTGCTTAACTATGTTGTATTTGAATCAGTTTGCCTCCATTCTCATTTCCACTATGAATCCCTATCTACCCACTTATTTTTTAAATTTAATTTCATTTCTGTGTCAATTTTAATTATGTCTGTGATATTTGTCATAATTATCTTCATCTCCTGTCCTCTTTTACTCACTCCTATAACCCAACTGTCTATTCTTATGTCACTCTTCCCTTACATATATCTGGTATTTTCTCCCTTTTCTTCACTTAATTTACACGGCTTTAGTTTAGCAGCTATAGACCAATTTCACCTCCGGTTTATGTATTTGGCCCTCTATCGGCGACGCCATTGTGCGGTGGGCAAGCGCGCTGACCGCGATTGGCTCTGTGTACAAAATGAATGTAAGATATGAGATATGCCCCGATATTGTTCCATTTACTTTATTCTAGATCAATAAAATAAAGCATGGATACATGGGTAGATGAGGCAAGACAATGGTCATATCTGACGGATGAAGGTATGATGTATTTTTGTACTTTCGATGGTTTTTCAACTTAGTTTTGTCAGTAAAAGTTCCATTGCAGCATAGAAGCCGTAGTTAACGGGAGCCCTTAATCTTACCCTGTTTACAAAGTCATGTTTTCACTCATTAAATTTTACGCCAAAGTACATAATGATAATGTTTCTTGACTTCAAAGTCCTTTCTGTTGATGTTTTTACCCACTGGCGACGAATTCCTTCACATTGCTTACCGAAACATGTAGGGAGTACGGCTTCTCACACAAACAGGCTTCATGAGTCAAAAGCGAGTAAATTTCGCACTCAGTTAGCTTCCAATTTTTAAACTTTCTCTAATTCTTGTGGCATTTGAGCACCGCACAGCTGCGACCTGAACTTCCCTGATAATTTCTCATTGCAAATATTGAAATAAATCTGCATATACTGGTCAAAATAGACAAAAAATCGAACGAATGTACATAACGCGCTATTAACTTGTGTACTATAAAAGTTGGAGCGCCCACCGCAGTATGTCGAACTGTGTCGAACAGTCTGCTGCCCTCTTGCGTTGTGAAATTGGTCTATATAATGTTTTAAAATTTATACTTGATCCCCTGTTTTGTTACATTGCATGCCTTTTTCTTTATGTTTTCCCCACTCTTTCTTCCTGTTCCGTCTGCTCTCGTTTGGTTTTAATTTCTAGATCCTGTATATAATATGGCTATATATTTCGATGTGGTGTTGTTGCTGTAATCTAGTTTCCATTGATATTATTGAACATTTTGTTACCAAACAGGGCCTCATGGAAGACCACCATTATATGTGAAATGTGTTCCCCTGTATAAATATCAGAAATAAATAAATGAATGAATGGATAAATAAATAAATAAATAAATAAATGAATGAATGGATAAATAAATAAATAAATAAATAAATAAATAAATAAATGAATAAATGAATGAATGAATGAATAAATAAATAAATAAACGAATGAATAAACATTGCAAAGTTATTATGCTTTATATGATTTATTTATGTTTTGTATCGTACCCGATTTTTATGTACACTCCACACAGTTCAGCCCCAGGACTGCCATGTGGTTTTTATAAATACCATTTCAATTAAATTCAATCATTAACAGGGAGAAGATAGATCCAATGTCCTGCCGATGGGGATACAGCCATCGGACGAGAGACCACATAGTGAAAACAACGATGTGGGACTAGACACTGCTCCCGAAACTCCGGGGCTGAATGAAAGACCAGATGAAATGATGGATACTGTGAGCATAGTTTTCTTTTAAACCATTATTTGGAGGCTTCATTCCACTTTAGACAAAACTTATGAACTTACATATCTGTTTCCTTTAACTTTCACAGTGTTGATGGCATGTATATGTACCCAAGAGACTTTACAGTTTTAATTGACCATTACTTCACTTTAGAATAATGGATCACGTGATCATGAAAATATGTCAAAGTTTAGAGGATAAATATAGTATTTAAAATATCTGTCAGTCACTATAATGCTACGATAGGATGTTTTTTTAAAAAAAACTGCACATTTTGGAAAGGATTCATTCTTATTTTAGCATAAAACAACATCAAACAAATGAGAAATGAAAACGGAAAGGTCCGGGGAAAGGTCAAGAGGGAAGCTAATTTCTATTTCCAAATAATTTTCATGCAAGACACTGAATTAATGGAAGTATTTGGTAACTTTTGAAAGGCTAATAAATTTCTACAACTTTTGTGCACAACTTATCTGTACAGAAATTACTGTTGACGGCTCACAGGCATTTGAAAAGCAAGCATGATTGGGTAGAATTTGGGTGCAATTAAGCAAAACCCCTTGGCATGGTATGGGTTAAAGCATTGATGGAGAATGGTCAGATTAAGTATTACTTTTTCAATGATCAGAGTCTTTAAACATGACTATTATAGTTCACAAATTTCAAATTTTCTTTCACGAAATGGATCGATTTAAAATCATAACATTATAACTATCCTGAATGACGAAAAGTTTCTTTTCTTCACTTCAATTCACAATGATTTAGTTTCATATTTTGGCTTCCCCCTTTATCTTTTTTCCCCTTCAGGACTCTCCTATGCTATCTGATGATGGGCGGTATGATAGGGGAGAAGTACACTGTGAAACCTGCACATGCGCAGGAGGCTCAACAACTCACCCAGCCTCATGTGCATGATACAGCCGAGGAAATTGAAAACATAGGCTACAAGTAGAAGTGGAAGGGATTATGATCATGATCACCTCTTTTTTATTTATGCAGTGAAAACAAAATTTGGGTGTTTTATACTAAAAGAAAATTGATCCTTTTAAAGCGACTCTTTCAACCAGTCATAATTAAGCCATTTTGATACTGAAATATGACCTTTATACACTACGGGAAATTTTGATGTAAAAGACAATATCGTAGATACACCCGTACTACATCTTTTTCTTCCTCCTCCTCCTCCTCCTTTCTTCATATATATATATCCTATCTTGCCTCTTTTTGACCCTCTCTTCCTTCTGTTACTGTTATTCGTGTTTCAGGCAAGCCCACCATACAAGCTCTTGCTTTTGGGAAGCCCCCCTTTTCCCATGATTATATTATTTATTCTACTGTAATATATTTACGTTAAATCTAAATCTGAAATTGGGTATACGTGAACTGTACATTCGGGGATTGTTTTTGTTCTTTCTTTGTTAAATTCTGAAATGCATTGTTTATTTATTGACAACGCACGTCTAGTTAGCACATGAGTTACCAATACATATCAATATGTTAAAATTAATCATTTTTGGTTGTTTTATATATGTGTGTTACATACTATTATCATGATCATGGCATGATAACTAATGCCAACCTTAACCTGTAACCATGATGTGATTTATCGAACACCACTTATTGCCTGAAATGTTCTGCTTTAAATTTTCACGTTTTATCACACACTTAGAAAATTGTGTCATGCAGTTAGAACCCCCCCCCCCTTTTTTTGTCCCGTATTTAGAACCATACAAAAATTATATTGTACAAAAATTATTATTGAACTTGGGGAACACACCCGACAGGTCCAGAACCCCTTTTTGAAACCAAAGTAGTGCCCTTTCTCATGTCATTATCTATTTTGCTTGTTCGATAACTTTGGAATAAAAACAAAAATTATGCTACAAAATAATGATGACCATTTTTCCTTCCTCCATTTTATATCCCCGTAAAACGAAGTTTAAAGGGGTATTAGGAATCAGCGTGTGGTCGGGCGATCGGGCGGTCGGTCCGTTGCAAATCTTGCGGACCAAACTTCTTCCTCATTTTTCGAGCAATATTCACAGAATTTGGCACACTAATGTGCATACTATGAATGTATCTGAAACTGCGTTGCCATGGTAACAGCACGGCAACGGCATATCTTGGTAATAAATCAAGGCAATAGTGCGGATCAAACTACTTCCTCATTTTTTCAGCATGCTCTCGAAATTTGGCACACTCATTGGTCTTGAGATGAAGATGTGCAAGACATATATTTTCAATTCGTCGGAAATTACGTTACCATAGTAACAGCATGGCAACGGCATATTAGGGCAATAAATCAGGGAAATATTGTGGATCGAAATACTTCCTCATTTTTCGAACACTGCTCATGAAATTTGACACACACATTGGTCTTGTGATAAATATGGTACACTACAAGACATTGATTTTGAAGACATTTTGAATGTGTCGGAAACCGTGTTTCCATGGTAACGGCATATTATGGCAATAAATCGGAGAAATATTGTGGATCAAACTAAGCTTGGGAAATCTAGCATACACATTTGGGTGGGGGTATTAATCACATTCAGTGATATTCTCGGGGGAGGGGGGAGGGAGGAGGAGGTTATTTGCTAGAGAACTTTGGGGCAGTTTTTGTTGGTGTTTTTGTTATTAGTTAAATAATTTTCTGACATCATACCCCTCTTTAACAAATCATACCCTAGGGGTATGATTTGTTTCTCTGCATAGATTAGCTTTTTGTCTAACATGTTATCCAAAATGGAGTCTGCTATATATATATTCAGTACTAATACTACTATCACTCTCTTTAAAAAATAAAAATAAAAATAAAAGAGTGAACGCATTCACTCTGTTAGGGGTGAATTTCAAAAGAGAGTGCATTTGGGGTGAATTAGGAGTGAATTGAGAGTAAAAACTACTACTACCACCTCTACTACTACTACTACTACTACTTCTACTATACTTCACACTACCGCGTCTTTCTGATGGGGGGGGGGTCGAATGAATTTAAATAGTTGCTGGGTAGGATGGAGGTTGTTTGTTTGCAGGCATAATTATTTACTCAGCTATAGAGCAAGTTTATTATGGAAATTGTAAATGCAACATCATCTTCAGTGTCGTAGATAATGACATGCAATTAAAGATTAGTTTTATATTTCAAATGTTTAAATTCATGGTTTATTCATTGTTGGAATGATAATTTTTAATGATTCATATTGATTGCTTAATTCATTTTTTAAAAGGTTAATGTTAGATAAATCTGATGACCGTTTCCTTTTTCTTTATTATTTTCTTCTGTTTGTTGGTCATTCTGTTGTTTGTTTATATGTTTGTTGTCTGTTGTTTGTTTGTTTGATTACCGAAAAAATTTTCGTTCAATAAACTAGTGTTTCATGATATTATTAATGATTGGGTGCCGAGACTGATTTATTGCTTGCTTGCTTGCTCCAGATTGGTGGGTGACGAAGTTGATAGAACAATGGATAGGTGGATGAATAGATGGATGAATGAATGGAAGAATGGATGACTGAATGAATTGTTAAACGAACGGATGGGGGTAGACAAATGGGTGGAGGGATGGATGAATTGATGGAATGAATGACCTGACGGATGAGTGGATGATAGGATAGTGCAGAATGAATGGTTTTATTTTTTTTTGTCTTCAGAACTTGATAATGTTGTCATCAGTAAACATCATGGCAGAACTTTGGTATATCCAATCCATTCCAGTCCGGGTATTCATAGAGCGCCATGTTGCCTAAGCAAGGGCGCTGATGAGACTGGTATAGTGTCAGCATATTTCACATATACATCATGATGAATCCAGACACTTCACCCTCCCCCCCCCCCACCCCCCTCGGTTCTTCCTTCTGCCAACCCTCTCCCATTTTCATTTCATTCACTTACTGTATAATTATTTCCCACTTCATAACCCCCCCCCAAAAAACAAAAAACAAAACAAAAAAAAAAGAGAGAGAGAGAGAGAAGAATAGAATAGAAAAGAAGAGAACATAAAATGTAAATATTATTTTACGATATGAAAGGAAAAGGCGAAATGATTATTTCCATATAGATGGTAAGTTCAGCTCCAACGCATTTTCCATGAGAATTCTCCTCGGTAACTATTCAACCCCTGGGTCAGGAGATTGTAATTACAAGTAAGATGCCCCGTTCAAGGAAATACATTGGAGATCTCAAATCAAATAGGCATCTGAGACATACTCTGTGGATAGAGATTCGGACTTTAAAACTTTGAATTTCAGTAAATGACTAACTCAAGAGCTATGCTCTCGTGAATTTCATTTAACGAAGGCATATATTCTGCAGAATAATAAAACTGTATTATCAAGAGGACATATCGTGCAAGGATCGGGGCAGCGCCTTTAAATTGCTTTGTACTGCTACTTTATGAACTCTTGTTTTCTTTTGTTACTTTGAAGAGCTCGAACCCCGAGATCAGTCTGGTAGCTTTCAATGACGTTCAACTTTTTTCTATATGACATATGATATGACAAGAAGGGTTATATCAGATGAGCAAATACCGGTGTTAAGTGACAGGATCGAAACGGTGTCGAGGGGCGTATTCACTATTGTTAGAGAACAGTTTTCACTCTCCCTAGATAATTATTGCGGGTATTTTCAGGGGAAAATATGAATTTTCCCTGATTTCATGAATTCATGCCTGAGTAAGCAAAATAACTTTTGTGAAAGGGTGCAAAATCCAGACTTGACAAGAATGCGTATTTGTGCTATTGCTATCAGCGAAGTGGACAGTAACTGTATAGTGTTAACTGTGGAGGCTCACAATTTTAATATTCTGAGGGCTTTCTGGCGATTTTTTAGTGGATTTTTGTGTTCTCCCTTTCCACTTTGGCAAGTGCTCCATTTGAAATACATATGCCCCAGTTTACTTCTGATAAATGCCACTTTTCCTTTCTATGTCCCATTTCTCATTCTGTTACGTCTTATAAGTGCCACAAGTGCACCCCTTTGTTTTCTGATTTCCTTTTTTTTTTCCATTTGGCATGGGCCCCTCTGATGCACATTCATTTGATTTGTTATATCAAGTGCTGCCTTTGCTTTAATAAGTGCCATTTGAAATGTTCCTTGAACATGTTGAAGGAAGAAGTGCCTTTCCTCTCGATAAGTGCCCCCCCCCCTCGAACTTGTCGAATCTGATAAGTGTCCCTTTTTACTCATAATGAGCGTTCAGTTTCATGATTATGATTAAGTTTCCCTTATCAGTGCCCTTGTTTATTATAAGTATTACAATTCTTCTTTCTATAACTGCCCCTTAAGATATCCATGTCCTTTTTGATGTCTGATACTGATTGGAGCCTTTTTCTCACTTGTCCCATTCTCCTCTTGTAATTATCTCTTTTCACATCTCTCAAAAAAGTCACGGAGAGATTTCATAACTGATAAGCATGATAAGAGATTCCCTTTATGACAGTGTGAGGCAGTGGATCAGGAGGCAAGAGCTAACGGCACAACAGCCAATTTTTTTTAAGAAGAACAAACGGTGCCCCTAAATTGAAGAAATGAGGATATTTTTCTTTCCCTATCCACCTACTTGCTGTCATTGCTCGCTCTTACATATATTTCAGGCATGGCTATCAAAAGTATATTGTAGGCATATGAGTCTTATATAATCTCTTATTCATGTCGAGATGGTGTCTAAGATTAAGACTCCTTTTTACATTTGACCTTTTTCCTCTAATATAAGATCTCGAATATGCATTAAAAATTAAAGCTTGGTTAATAACGAAAAGACAGGCCTGATGGATGATAAAAACAATGATAATGGATAAGCCCTAAAATGATTTAAGACATCTTTTACAATCGAATCACTTTAAAGAGTGCAAATAGATACTGCGGTTTTCACAACGACAACAACAACAAAACTTTTCTCCCTTGCTTCGCTCGCTCGCAAATGAGTAATAAGAGCAGTCTCCACAACTGCAAAGTAAAGATTAGAAAAATAGCGAAAATGATGCTTAAAAGTCTGTTAGAAGAGGAGTATACCAACATTTTGCAATGCCTCAGAACACAATTTGTTTTCTTTTTGTGTTCAGCCTGTGTAAGTGCCCCTCCCCCAGTGCATTTTTCTCTCACCCCCCCCCCCCTTTGACACTACGCCGAAATAGAGACACCTGTCCCCCCCCCCCCCCTCTCTCTCTCTCTCTCTTTTGCTAGTCAGGAGTTTTGTTTAGACTGTGCCCCTCAAACTAAAAACAACTTGACACGGGCCATGCCTATGGCTGTACTATTAACAAACACATTGGGGATTTGAACTAATTGCGGGCGAAGACGTTTGAAATACATAAAACATTTTGTTGTATCTGAAGAGTCCATTGGGCGTCGGGCGTCAATCGTTGGAAAATTGGGGGAGTTACAAGGCGGGGACACGTTCCCCACATAGGGAGGGCACAACAGGGTATGTTGCTGTTACCCTTAATTCTGCGGGTGTTCTCCCCACAGGAGTCGGGAGCGGGGGGGGGGCACTGTACCCCCCCCCCTACTTTTGAAAGCAAAACGCTCGCGCACGCAGAGTGCCACCGGATCGATCGGACCCCCATATCTTTGCCATGATATTGCATTGGCACACTCGGCGAATAATACTAGTATGCAAGTAGAGTGCGGAACAACCGAGCAGAACGTTAACCCCCCCCCCCCCCCCCCCCCCCCCCCGTACGCCCTAAAGGCTAAGGGCCCTCGTCGGCAAGATAGCGTTTCACGAAACCAAGGCTGCGTTATACAACACGCGTTTCAATGGGATGTCCAAGAAGTTATAACGGTTTCGTGAAACGCAGCCCAAGGTCCTTTTCCCTGCATCTGATCAACTTACTGTAGGTACGGTACATGTTTTGTTCTTTGCAATGACACTTTGAATTGCATATACCTTTACCAGACTATTTTTGTTTAGCACAATTAGAATAAATTGCACGGGTATTGCAGCCGGTTTTTGCGGTGATAGTAGCCTTGAGAAAGCTAGGTGATAGTGACGGGACTTGGTCAACGTACGCGCTTTAGCCCGGGAGCGAGGGGCTGGAAGTGGTTCGTACGCTTGCCGAGCCTCGCTAGCGCTGCTGCTGCCTGTGGTATAGTGGTACACTGGTAGCGCGCTGCTGCTCGAGTGGCCGATAGCCTGACCCTAGCCTAGGCTTGGCTTGAGGCTCCTATTTAAGAAGAAGAAGAAGAAGAAGAAAACTTTCTAAACGACGCTGAGGCTTAAACTTGAATGTGCTGGTGACTTACTTCACGATAATACCGTTATTTGACCCTCTGGAGACCCATGTAAACAAAGAATGAGAATGTTCTATTTTAGAAAATTGACTTCTTTACAGGTTGATAAACCCATCCCAAGTCTCTTTTACAAATCCATTGACAAGAGTATTTTTCTTTTCAATTGTCTTGTTTGGTTCGGGGCATGTAAGAAGGACGATTTTAGGAAAATGGAAAGTGTAGTGAAGAGGGCGAGTAAAATAACAGGAAATAGATGAAACCTAGCTGTAGAATGTAAGGCGTAAATCCTTCAAAAAGCTGAAGAAATTACCAATGACATGACAACCACAATTTAAATTATAATTGTATGAGTTAGTGAGGTCAGGAAGAAGAACGCGCTCACTGAAATGTCAGAGACAAGGCGATATTTGGGCTCGTATGTTCATTAAGTTGTACAACCGAATAAAGTGAGGAACATATATGTATGAGCAAAAATGTCGGCTGGGGGTGGTTTTCCTTCCTTAATATCATGATGCAATATGTTTTAATGTTTGTTTTATTATATTCCCTTTTCCACTCAATGTGCAACATAAGAATATAATCGTGAATCACTATGAAAATGGTGGACAAAGAAAGCGGACAAAATAAACAACCTCTCATTCTACCCTTCACAATGGTTCTGGTAGTCAAAAGAACGTGTGTCTTTACCTTACGGCCACAGGCGTGTGGCTGTATCCACAGCATTGACAAGAGGATACAGCCACACTCGTCTGAATTCCCACTTATACTCTGTGCCGCGGCGCTATCGCTAGCGCATTGCACAAGCGATGTGTACAATTATGCAGTGGTGTGTGATGGTGAGCGTGTGGTGGTGAGTGGGATGGAGGGGAAAGTGTTAGTAAGGTAGACTCATGTGGCACATGTGGAAAGCGGGTAAAAGCAAATTCAGTGTGGTGTGAGTAATGTGGAAAGTGGATCCATGGGAGATGCACAAAGATGAAGAGGGTGACCCCAAGCTTGGCAAGAGATTTTGTCTGTGGAAGATGCCAGAAAGGAGATGGAGGGGTGATGGAACAGGTAAAAAAGTTGTGTGATGAGGTGGAGTCTGTGAAAGAGTTCTCATACCTCATACCTCATATTTACAAGGAAGTTGCCAAAGTTGTTTGCATTTGCAGGTGGTGGATGTGAGGCCGCTGTGATAGCTAGAGCAAGGTTTGGGTGGGTGAAGTTTAGGGAATGTGGAGAGCTGCTACATGGGAAAAAATTTCCTTTGAAGATCAAAAGAATGGTGTATAAGAGTTGTGTGAAATCGGTGATGCTGTATGGGAGTAAGACATGGTGTTTGAGCAAAAATGAGATGGGGATTTTGAGGAGGACAGAGAGAGCATTGGTGATAGCAATGTGTGGTGTGAAGTGGATGGATAGGAAGAAGATGGAGGATTTGATGCAGATGTTGGGTTTGGAAGAAGCAGTGGACCGGTTGGCAAAGGCGAATGGGGTACGTTGGTATGGGCATGTGCTGAGGAGGGATGATGGGCACGTATTAATAAGGGCCCTTGAGGGGAAGGCCAAAGAAGACGTGGAATATGTAAGTGGAGGAGGAGAGTAGGAGGGCTGGGTTGAGGTTGGAGGATGCACTGAATCGTGTAAAGTGGAGGGAGGGGGTAAGGGCGATTGCCGCGAGGGTGAGATAACTCCGGTCATCCCCGTTCATGGGGACAAAACCGGATTCAAAACTTTGATGACTGACTGACTGTTGCAAACCCCAAAAGTTGGATTGTCACAGAGGTTTTATCTCTAGAAATTCACTGACATACAAACAATATTTTTGCTTATTGTTGTTCTTATATCAATGCTTTCTGCTTTCAAGTGAGAATTTATTAGCCATATCTGTGATTATCTCCAAATTCCTTCTCACTGCTACTTTAGAGCTACAGTGTATGTGTACTATAAATTGACTGCCTTTTCTTTGCAACACTTGTTCATTGATGAACCTGAATCTGTATCTTAATCTAAACTTTATTTTTGTAAGAATATTACAAAAAAGTCTGGTATGGTTAGTACCCTTGAACTTGTGACTGTACACAAATACAGACTGTATTCTTTGTACAACCCCATAGATGGAATGAAGCATTATTAATTTGTACATTTGTTCTTTCACAGGTTGGCAGGTTACTCCATGATATGGGCCTTGAAGTTGGAAAAGAAGATACATGGCTTAAGAAGGCAGTATGTCGTGGATGTTTTGTTGTTTTGTTGGAAGTAAGTAGTATAAAAACCATGAGATTCTTTCGATTTTTAGTTGATGAATAGCAGTATGAGCATTCATATAGCTCCATGCTCTTGTAGAGACTTTCCTGAAACATGAAAGTAATGATGTTATGAAAAGCGAATTAGGAGAAGACACTTGTGTTGTGCCTGCATTCAACCAGAAAAGGGAGTTTAATTGCGGTCATTTTGCGACTTGATAATTGTGCACAATGTACAATGTATAGCAAGAAGTTATCCGTAGTATGGTATTATAGGCATAGCAAACTAATGTTTTTTTTCATAATAAATTCCCAATGATTACAGCTGTTCTACCAAATCTGGCAGATAAATGTAAAAAACATATGTACACTACCATCATGATTTTCGAGAGCAATTTTGGAGGTACCTAGATCCACAAAAAGGTATACAAGTTTATCCAGGTATGACCAAGCTATGGCCATTCATAGATGCCATCATCAAAATTTTATGAGAGCACTACATGAAGCATGATCAGTGTTACCCTGACTGCTGCAGGAATGTGTTCAATTCTACTATGAAGATATGCCTAAAATATGAGACAAAAATGAATTGAAATGAATAGGTTATATAAGATTTTGTGAGGATCAATATATCGGGAATTTTCAAGAATTTGGTAGTACTGGTAGATAATTTTGGATTTGACTTGAATAGAGCATGAAGGTTTAGTTTTTAAGAAAATTATTTAACAGGAGGGATTATGCTTTGAAACCACATCATTCCAGGGCAATCATTTATTTCATAGTATGTTCTTTACCAGTGGCAAAAAGAGCCAAATATTTTTGAGAGGCTTTGCTGTTGAAATAACAAATTGAATGAGGAGGGGTCCAGCTACTTATATGCAAAAAATGAAATACAATACATGCAGGGTTCTTAAGGAAAATAAAGGACTAAAAAATTAGTGGAAATGGTCCAATTAGTCATATATTGGAGAAAATTTCATGCAGTCACAACATTGAAGGGATGCAAACAATTAAAATTGAAAAAAAAAAAACGTCATGAAAATATAACAGCAGCTCTCTACCTCTTCCAGAACCCCCTCACAAATACGTCTGTGTTCTTTGTTAACTTAACCAAATATTTTCTTTTCTTTATTAGAATGGTTGACTTGTCAATCACGTTCAGTAGTGTTATCCTGTGACTGGCAGGAAAGAACAGGATGCTCTTTACCTACCCTTGGGAAAGTAAACACAAACACACCATCCTTGACCAAGAAGAAAGAACGATTGATCGCATTCATCCGTACTTCTAAGTATGGGCGACTTTTCAAGGACATGAAACAGTCCAGAACAGCAAAGGCTTGGTGGCTTCTGGATCTGAAGAAGACCATCCGTGCAGAGATGAGGTCTTTAGAGAAGGACCGATCGCTATCCATGGAGAATGGCGACGAGAATGGGTCCACAGAATTTAGTGGGAATGCAGTTGGAGAAGATCAGGACCAGAGCTCCAACCCTGTTTACTGTCATCTTTGCTGCCATGTCAAAATCCGATGATACAGGGTAAACAATCTCATGATATTGCCCTTTTTAATGAAGGATAGATAATTTGTAGTCAGCTGTATTATGATGGTGGCCCTATGTCTGCGCACCTACATTTCACTTGAAATTGAAAAGCTTTTCTTTGGTATTCCCTGAATGACCATTTTGATCCTCATATTCTAGAGAATTATTGCACTGAAATCTCATTAAAATTCAAGTAAGAACAATGTCATTTTCACAAGAAAAAGGTGTTGCCTTCAATTTGACCTTGGAAAAAAATGGAAGGTTCCCATGTCTGTACACTCATTCACTTTACACGCAGTTCAGGATTGTTGGTATGAAAGATGGCATTTTCAAGGCATGTGAATAGAAATATGTAAAATAAGCTTATCAGTTCACTAGAATAATATGAAAATTTTGTGGTCATTGCTTCTTTGTAATTAGAATTATGCAGATTAACGTTTCCAGAGAGAAGAAGGGCACTGCGCTGACATGGGGCCTTAAACCATACATATTACATTTACTGTTTTCTTTAGCTTATAGCACTTGTCAGTAAAAAATCACTGATAGAACTCTTGATGAAACGCTCCCCAGAGTATGTTTATTGTGTGTTTCTTTCAGGTGATACATGACCTTTCATCATGTGCACTCCTGTATCTAATGACATAAAGCCAGAGTTGAACAACAACAGCAACAAAATATTGAGAACATGCCTGACATGACGAAGACCAGATTTGGGCTAATGATTCTTCTTCCTCTTCACCACCGTCACCCATGCTTCCATAAAATACCATGGTATCTCCCTCTCAGAATCGCCTGCACGCTGTCTCTGGCTGGCACATCCACAAGGGTATGCTTCCCAGGGGGATTTGTCTCATTGAAGCCTGTACATCATCCGCGTAAACAAAAACGTAGAAAAAGGGTCGTTTTTCAGCACCGGGCAAGGAACCTGGGGATCCGGTTAAGGGTATCAGAAACAGGTAAAATCAGAAAAAAGGGTATCAAAATCGGGAAAATGTTACTTAATAGGAGATAATGATGCAATCCTTGCATAAAATCCCCGTTAAGGGTATAGAAATTGGAGATGCAATACATTATTTCCGTCCTACTTTAATCCCCGTTTAGGGTGCTTTTCAGAAAGTGATTAACGCGGATGATGTACAGGCCTCAATGAGACATATCCCCCCGGGGTATGCTTACACAATTCAAGGGCCAGTTTCTCAAAAGCATTGTAAGTCTAACTTATTGGACATCCCATTGTATTGTAGAATTAACATTTCAATGGGATGTCCATGAACTTAGAATTATGATGGTTTCGAGAAACTGGCCCTTGATTCATGTTGTGTTCGGTGTCCTTTTAAATGCATTTGAACAGTTAGTTCTTTACAAAAACAAATGATGGGTTCAGAGTTTAGAATTCAGAGGGGGGTTTTTTCTGACCCTGACATTCTATCCAAAAAAAGAGGTGTGGGTGGTTATTTTACACCATACTAGGAGTGCATAAATGTTATAGACTTTCTCTAGTTTTGGTAGCAAAAGGAAAATTGGCATTAAACTGATCAAGTATAGTCTCATATTGTCCATCTTGCATGAAAAAATGTGTTAAAATATGTGACATTCCTTCCATGAATTCCGACAAATTTTAGTCTAAGTGTATGAGTGAAAGGCAATATAAAAGTCACACTCAGCGGTAGGCTCTAACACCTCAACGCTGACAAGCTCGGTGTAAAACACACAGCAATTCACTGTATACGTGCAGACAAACTGAACTCCTGCTGGTTTTATGTGTGTACGGGCATTGTGTGATGCTGTGTTGAAAATGTTTCCGGAGGTCTGAAAACTAAAGTTTTGGCATTTTGATTGTAAAAACACCCACAGAAATGAGGTTTTATGCAGTATCCTATACATCATAAAGGTTTTATGATACAGTCTCTCATCTCATTTGGCAATGAATTGAAAAAGTGAGCGATACTTTTGTGAGATTTACCAAAACTAGAGACAAGCTTTAAGAGGGTAGGGGCCATATTATTTAAGTGAATGGTACGTATGAATATTCATGTTACTTCCTTCACTTTTCATGCATCTTAATAAACTGTAAACTATCTATTATTGTAGACAAAAAGACCTGGCAGTAAGAAGTTGCACTCAACACAACCGGTAATGGTGAGTGGTCTTGGGACCCCAAAAGGGGCCTAGGTCTCCTACTCTCGCGAAGGAATCAAAGAGTAGCGTGCCATCTAAGCAGACTTGCACAGAGGTTGGTACTCTCATTGCTATGACAATTGTTGCAAGTAACTATCGCTGTGTTCTTTACTTTATCAGAGGGGTAGAATAGCAGTTTAAATTTGGTTGTTTTTAAGGTTTAGGGTTAGGGTTAGATCCAGGGTCAAAGTAAACAATTCATTGGGAAAATGGTAGAAATTGACCTCGGACCATTCGTAGCAGAATCAAGGGGGGGGGGGCATTTCATGAAGTGTTTTGTCAGTGATTTTCACTGACAAATTTATTCTCAGCCAGTCAGATGCAAAGATTTCAGCTGCTTATAGCTGTTGTTGGTCAGAATCACTGATAAAACACTTGATGAAAATATCTGAATTTCTGAAATATTTCTGAAAATACTTCTAAAGGTGAAAGTTGCAACCATTTTGCATATGTATTTTTTGTATTGAAAATCATTACAGACAGAAAGAAGGCCTGGCAGAAAAAATCTGCAGTCCACAAGTACAGTGAAATCAAATCGCAGCAGGGTCAAGATGAAGCGGTCTCGGGCTCCTACTCTTGCAAAAGATGAACAGAACAAGCACATTGTGATATCTTGGCGGATTACAATAGAGGTTGGTAGTCACAGTGATTTGACATATGCTCCCAGTGGTAGTTGCTGTGGGCTATTATTTTTCCCTCAAAAGTACGCTACAAAGGGTTAAGGGGGTAGCCAAAGTTTAGGATAGGTGCCAGTGTGGACGGGGTGCAGTATAGTGTTTGTTCAAAGGTTAGAATAGCGAAGTTTGGTTTTTGTAAACCAAATTGACTATATATATTCGTCTACCGAGAATGGCTCTGAATGTTTCCTGGAAGGACCATGTAAGAAACACAGATCTCTATGTAGGCCTGCCAAAACTCTCTGATAAACTACGTGCCAGAAGGTTGAGGTTAGCAGGACACAATTTTCATCATCCAGAACTCTCTCATTCTTTGGGAGCCATTGCAGGGCTAAAGGGGCAAACGTGGTAGAAAGCAAACTAATGACATCAGCATGCTCTAGACAGTGTTGGGGAACTCAGGAGTGCCATGCTGGATAGACTGGCTTGGAGGGAATTCATTCATTGTGCTAACTTGGCCCAGGGTGCTACAAACCACTTGCCCGCTTGCCCGGGACAAGTAACCATGAAAGGACAAGTGAATTTTGAAGTCACTTGCCCGAAAGGGCAAGTAAATTCACTCGATGCTATTATGAGAAAAAATGAAAAAATCAATTAATATAATGCTCATAGTGCAAGTACATCTTTAGCAGTGGTTAATTGATATCATTGTTGCAAATTCAAATGAAATTGTCATGATTTTTTGTAATTTGTGGAAATAGAGCATGTGGGATATGTTTTCGGGCAAGTAAGATTATGTTTTGGGCAAGCAATTTTTAAAACAACTTGCCCAATGGGCAAGCAGGAAGAAAAATTTTTGTAGAGCCCTGCTTGGCCTATTGTTCTCCTCGACCTAGTAGTAGTAATTGACCCCAGATATTGCCATGGAGCATGTATTGAATAACTAGTGCTTCCATTACTGATGGAAATCCAGTACCGGGTTTCTATATTTGAAAATGTGTTTTATAAATGAAATTTGTTATTATTGTAATTAATTCTTTTTGTAGGAGGAAAGGACTTGTGAAGAGAATGGTGAATTGCTTGCTGGGGAGAATATCTGAAAGTAATAATCTATTCAATCACAGTTTCTAAGGGCCTAATCATTCAAGATTTACCTTTGTGTCAAGCTCATGCTGCTGCTCCCTCTTGAAGCTTGAAACTATCCATAATCCTCCCCAGATTCTGATATCAAAATTAATGGTTTGCTGTGAGGGCAAAAACTTGGAATTATTAGTCACAGAAAATGGCTACTTGTATAGCACTTGGATGTGTCACGTCGTGGCTCAAGGCGCTCCAACATTATTACCCCGGTCATAGCTTAGCGGCCAGATATGTAGTGATCTGGCATGTTGGATCCTCATTTACACCTGTGTAGAGAGTGGCAAACTTGGATTAATGCTTTGCTTAAGGCAGAGCTGCCAATTAGTAGGATTTTTAAGGGGAATATGACACTGAATAGGATTTTTGAAACTTGTAAGAATGATTCTTTAGTATGCATATTTTAAGGTTTTTTTTTTTTTTTTGTATATTTTCTCATCAACATTGAAATTTACCCCACTGCTCAGTATGTTCTTTCTGCCTATGTATTTTGTACTGTGGATCATTTTAAATTGAAGAAATACAATGCAGAAGAGTGAGGATATAAATAATTAAGTAAGCCCTGTATATTACTAATGTTGCATTTCAGTTAGAATATGCAGAGTGGCATAGGAATTATACTGTTGGATGTTTCGAAATTTGAAACAAAAAATAGGATTTTGGGCTTGAAAATAGGATAAAAAGAAATAAAGAATAGGATTTTTTTCCCAGTTGGGGTTGGCAGCTCTGTTAAAGACATTGATGCCAGGTTAGGATCGAAATCTTGACCTGCTGATTGGAAGCCAAGTGAATGAACCACTATACCACTGCACCCCCATGCAGGGGGTGCTACACACAAACCTAGTAATTCTTTTATACCATCATGTTTCCACTACAGATCCTGGATATTCACTTTTACTGGATAATGCCAGCAGAAAATCAATGGGCAGTGACCATCCTGTATGCAATGCCTTCGCTGAAGTGAACAGAGTGTCATTCCGGGAGCTTCAGGAGACTGCAACAGTCAGAGCTAGTGATCTGCCACCGAATATGTACTTACCAAGCCAAAAGGATTATGAGGAGCTCAGGATGAGAATGAGGGTATTGGTAGAAGCAAAGCAAACCTAGAAGTGTTCTTCCATCAATCTACCTTGGAGCACATCACTCATCAGTATTCAAAGAAGTGCTCACGAAAGAGTACATATGTAAGTTCCTTGACCTGTGTAAATATGTGAACTGATCCTACTAGTGGTCAATCAACAAACTGAAACAGAAATTCTGAACATTTTCACCTTTAGATTTCACAAATAGATTTCTCTGATGGCTGCATTTGCTGTTTTCTTTGGAATGTGAACACCAGGCATTTGAAATTGTTTATCTGAGTTTTGAAATAGTACATTATCTGTTTTTATCTGTCCTGGTGAATTTAGGGATAATTGAAAGTCAAGAGGATCCAAGCAATCATGAAGGAATGTTCAAGATCTTGACCAATCTGTCCAGGCTCATTCCTGATGACTATGACATACCATTATACGTCGATCATGAAACAACAGCGTTGGTACGTTCTGCCCGAAGAACTGCCTCAAAGCAATCAACCACAGAGAATCACCTTCATCACCTTCTTCCTGTGCCTCAAGATTTAAGAGCAGTCATCATACAAGTAAGAAAAGCTTCTCTGTTTTCATAGAATTTTCTATACTTGATAGCAGAATCTTATTGATAATTCGATTAACCGAGCTGATAAAATCTGTGCTTAGGATTTGGTTTAATTGATTAGTTTAGGTGTCAGTGATTGTAAGGAAGTGTATGATCAGATAATGTCATTATGAGGTAATTCTGCTCTTTCAAAGCAGTCAAGCATTAGTGTGCTTTGCATACTACACCTAATCATAAAGTTGAATGTACATTTTGAAGTGATGCTTTGTCCACCTGTATTGTTTTCACTTGTTCCCATGTCTCTCCCTTGCTATTGTCTTATTAACAAATGTATGCCTCCCCCTCTCCACTTCGCGATTTTTGCCTATTCCTCCTCTATTTCCCCTCTCCCCTCCCCCTATATTTCTCTCTCTCTCTCTCTCTCTCCCTCTCTGACTCACACACCCTTTATTTTTCTTTTTTTCTTGTACTCTCTATGTATCCCACTCTCTCCCTCTCTCCCTCTCTCTCTCTCTCTCTCTCTCTCTCTTTCCTTTGGTATTGTTGTAGGACACAATGGCAGAACTGTTTACCCCGACACAAGTTGCAGAGAAAGGGCCATTGAGGCACTTGAAGGAATTCTTTGGCCAGAATGGTGTCAGTGACCAGGTTTCAAGTTTCAGCCACACTGATGAATTTCTCGTGGTATGTAACGGTAGTGATGCCACTGCTAATTGCTGGATGTTGAATTCTTTTGAATAAATAGGTATGTATGGCAAATAATGCTTAAAGAAAAAAAGCAACCCCTATGTCATGATAAGATTAAAAGTTCCCCCCCTCAATTTTTTTTCTAGAAGGGATCGGCCCCCCCCCCTCGATTTTTTTTTTCTAGAAGGGATCGTCCCCCCCCTCGATTTTTTTCTAGAAGGGATCGTCCCCCCCCCTCGATTTGTAAAGCTTAATATTTCTATTTTTCTATTATGAGTCAGGTGAACAAATTTAGGCCAACCACTTTAAAACATTCAAAATTGTTTTATAGGCCTAGAGTGTATTTTGGTGGCAAAATATGGACTCTTTCATTATGCTTTTTCATTATGTTCATTTAAATTAAAGCTAAGACAGAATAAAACATGTCAGGAAAAATTTCAACAAAATTAGACATTGGGGGGACAGGACGTTCCCCCCCTCGATTTTTTTCTAGAAGAGATCGCCCCCCCCCCCCTCGATTTTTTTTCTAGAAGGGATCGTCCACCCCTCAATTTTTTTCTAGAAGGGATCGTCCCCCCCTCGATTTGTAAAGCTTAATATTTCAATTTTTCTACTATGAGTCAGGTGAACAAATTTAGGCCAACCACTTTAAAACATTCAAAATTGTTTTATAGGCCTAGAGTGTATTTTGGTCGCAAAATATGGACTCTTTCATTATGTTTTGCAGTTATTTTTAAGATCACTCGCTTCGCTCGCTCGCACAATAACGGTCATGTCCCTTCCACTTCTCAAAACAGATTTTCGGCGGTTACCTTTGGTGTTTCTGCCCCCCCCCCCCCCCCCTTGTTACATGAAATCTCCGCCACTGGAACGATTCCAACCAACCTAGATGGATACCCTAGAAATTGATGAATGCTGTGTATCTTCATTTTTTATTTCATCTGCAGGAAGGAAACCAAATCCCTTAGTCAAGTAGTTTTTAAATTAAAGCTAAGACAGAATAAAACATATCAGGGAAAATATCTACAAAATTAGACATGCAGTAAGAAAGTTATGCCTATAAAGCATCATATGAAGTGTTTTTTTTTTTTTTTTTTTACACTGCCATAGATATTTGTGATATGAGACCCTGTTTACACTGAGAGGCAGTGGCTCAGTCATGCCCATAAGAATTGTGAGGCTCAATCCCACAATTTGTACATTTGCACCTGGAATGTGCCCACAACCAATTCAACATCATTTCTACAATTTGCCGTAGGAGTGCTCTACATCAGAATAAATTGTCATGCTCTTAAATTTTAGAATGGCTCAAGACCCTTTCTGTTTTCTCTTCATTTTTTTTTTCTGCTTTCCTACTGAACAGAACTTGAAGAAGCAGACATGATTGAATGCTGCAATATTGACTGTCCAAACAGACGCTGGTTTCACCAGAACTGTGTGATGGATGTGGAAGATGATGGTGAATGGTTCTGCAGTTCTCATTGTAAACAATCCAACATGGGACAATTCTGTATCTGCAGACGGAAAGGAGAAGAAGATACAGACCTGAAGTGGACCTGTGCCAATGAGTCCTGCCAACGTGGAACATGCTTCCATTCTCAATGTGTTAGATCCTCATTACCAGTGTCACAGGGTAAATATACCTGTACCTACTTATACAGTGTACCTGTACTTTCATTTGAGTGTTGATTGAAATACCTTGAATCTTGAGTTGAAAGTCAGGCTGAATCAGGAAGGCTTTTGAGTCCTGAGTCAATTGAGTCTGCAGAGCTTCATGTAGGATATCAGTGGAGTCAGCAGGACTTCAAGTCCCAATTTCATTTTTATCATACCCCCTCCAAACGAAGTTGTAAAGGAATCAGTGTACAATCGGGCAGGCAGTCGGTCGGTCAGGCAGACGAGCGGTTGGTCCGTTGCAAATCTTGCAGATTGAACTACTTCTTCATTTTTTGAGCATTTGCTCATGAAATTTGGCACACACATTGGTCTTGGGATGAAGATGTGCAAGATATATTTTGTCAATGTGTCAGAAATTGCATTGCCATGGTAACAGCATATTATGGCAATAAATTAGGAGGAAATATTGTGAATCAAACTACTTCCTCATTTATCGAGTAATGATCAGGAAATTTTGCAGACACACTGGAGTGGGAGTATTAATCACCTTCAGTGATATTTCTAGTCTCACCAGGGTTCAGGTATGCATGATCCTGTTGAGTCAGGGTTTTCATTCCACGGTCAGTCTAAATTGAAGTCTTTTTCGGTGGTGATGATTCACCTGCAGTCCACAAACTTCTGACTTTAATTTGACTGAAGTCGCAAAACACTGCCTAATTAACAATGATTTAACTTATTTAAATTATTTGACTTATTCAAATAAATTATCTAACTTATTTATTAAAGTATTATTATTATTATTATCATTATTATTATTATTATCCCAAAATTCCCCGACCCTGTCACGGGTCAACAACCAATTGCCGCCAAAGACCGGGCGGCCTGATTTAGCGTCCCGGAGAGGACGTGAAACGTCGTAACTCAAAAACCCAAGTAAGTCCAGTTGACTAGATTTAGTGATATAGTTCATTGTTATTATTATTTTTTAACTTATTTATTAAATTATTAAATTATTTAACTTATTTTCATTTCTGTTATTATTGGTATTGCTCCCCCTATTTTTACTATGTATCGTTATGCACAGTTGAGTATATTCCTATAGAAATTGTGCAATGTAAATTTACAATTATTATTATTATTATTATGCAAAAATCATTTCTTCTTATTTTCCTGTAGGTGATGATTGGTACTGTTCTGCTCAGTGTGCAGATAGTGGAGAAGGAGGAAGAGAGAGCTCCGATGAGCTTTTGGAATACCTCCTAAGGGTCACCTGGTGAATTCTGTTTAGTGAATGTATCCGAGATGCTGAGAGAGAAGGTGATGGAACAGCTAGTATGGGATACTGGCGTATCTCTATGCCAGAGATGTATGCTAGAGGACATGGCAAACATGTGGCTGCTACCCACAGATTGCTTGCTGGTAAGATATTTATTTCTTTATTAATTTCTGCATGGTTCAACAGATTACATAGTATGATCATTACCAGAGCAAACAGTAGTAAACACAAGGAAAAATTAAGATCATTATACATTCACCGTTGTGAATAATAGAGACACATACAGATGTATGACAATATAATGCAAGACCTTACAATCGAACAATATATATTTTCTTGAAGTGGTAGAAAAAAACAACTAACTAGTAACTACTAGTAACTAATACAAACTTATGCAAACCTATCCCTAAAGGGGGAAGGGGGGTAGGATATAGGTTTGAGGGATTCATTGGTGTAAAAAGATGGAATGAGTAGAATATGTGTAGTTATCACCTTGTTATGACAGTGGAGTGAAGAAGTAATTTCCACTGATAAACATTGAAAATCTTGTCACCTATTGTAATCAAGAGAATATGTTGCTTTTTACAATTTGTATTCATAAAACCTTGTCATGCATTATTAACATTGTTCGTTGTTTGTATTTCTATTTTCTCTATGTTCTGTTCTGTTCATAGTGAAATCATATCAAAACAAAATTCTCATGCTCTGTCTTCTGTTTTAGGTACATCTGGGTGCTTTTCCCCTCGTATCCGTGAAGCAGTGATACACAACAGGACTATAAACCTGGATGGAGGTAAAGGAAAGAATATATCCTTTGTCTTCTCATCAGAACAGTTAAACCACTTACAGGGTGATACTGGCAGTCATATTACATTTAAGGAGGAAAGGTGAAGAAGTTATTCTTGATTTTCAATCTGACACCAAATATTGATTTTTATCATTTTATCTTTTGGAATTCAGAGAAGAAAATGAAGCTTTAAAAGAAAAAAGAAAATTATCAACTTTTAGGAAATGTGCAAAAAGTTTTTTTCTATCATACCAAGAATAGAACCTTCTCTTCAGAGAACTTTCAATCACAAGTATTTAAAGGGGGTACCCAATGATGAAACAATGTTCCTTCATTTAAAAGAGCATGATTTTATTAACAGAAAATCATCTGCCTAAAGTTTTAAAAAAGTTGTGTTGCCAAGAAAAAACCATTATATGGTAAGATTTCAGCCTATTTTTGGCCCCTCAGCTGTGTCCAAGTTTCAATTGGTACCCACAATGACGTCATTGTGGTTACCTTGTCGTGCAATTCTAGCAAAATGCGCGCAAGGTATAATATTGTACAGTCTTGCGTGCACCACAACTGCAGTGCGCTAAACTGGGTAACCACATCTACGTCATACCTTATACTCAAATTTTTAGGTGTACCCTTGACTAATCACAAATAGTTTGCTAAAATGCATTGATTTCGATTGAAAATCATCAGACTTTTAATGTTATTGTTAGTTCTATTCTCGATCATATATCAGAAATATTTTAACCATTGTGTAAACACTTCATGTTTATAAATGGAAAGAAAACATGATATGATGTTATTTTTTGAATGATATATATATACCGGTAGTAAGTGGTCTGCCATTAAAGATGATGCTGTTTCTCATGATTCTCATTATTTTTTAACATATATCATCCTAAATGTTTCATATGACCTTTATCTTTTCATTTCATTTTGATCTGTACTTGTAGAAGCATCAAGGAAACGATAAAAAAGACTTCTCAATCAAACCAGAATGCAGGCAAGGTCAGCGGTAGCAAACAGAGGTTTGGTCGTTATCTGGAAGATGTGGGGAAGTTCCTTAGTGACTTTGGGGACATCTTCTGTGAGATGAAAGGGCGCGTCATTTCTTCTCTGTTTGATAAAACAGTTGGACAGGAGATCACGCAGGAAAAGGCTACAGCTATGAAAAAATACCTCCTGAAACTCAACAAGAAGTTTGACAAAGAAATGAGGGTGAAGTGTCACCATCAACATTCATTGGAATGATATCACTCACTCACTCACTCACTCAGTCCTCTTCTGAACTGTGGGGTACTTGAAGCAACACAAGGGATCTTCACCTGGCTCTGTCTGCGGCAATTCTGGGGGCTGTCTCAAGGCTCAGTCCCTTCCACCTCATCTCCTATCTACAGTTCTTCCCCATGTTTTTCTTTTGGCCTCCCATGGTTTCTTATCCCCTGGATGTCCAGCTTAGCACTCTCCTTGTGAGTGAAGATCTCCAATGCCTTGTCTGGATTGCCTCGTTGATGGAAGTTGTGGCTGTCCTGATCCATAACTCTTCATTTGAGATGGTGTTCAGCCAAAAGACCCTGAGGATGCGCCGTAGGCACATAGGAATGCTATTCTGGTGGACTAATTTGACCTGGAATTGATGGTAGAACATCATGGTATGAGTTCTGGTTAATGACATGCTACCAGACTATTCACATATTCACAGGTATTGAGAATTCTTTATGGAACAAAGGATGGATAACATTTACATGTTTAAACTCTTGCAGTGCTGATTCGTATGTCCACTGTTATTGAAGTTAATTGAACAGATTATCTAACGTTTTTTAAATTTTGAAGAATTCTTTTTGGAAGTTTAATGACCTACTAGATGTACAAAGAAGCATCTTGTGTGAGGGTCATCTTTTCAGAACCTTTAAGAAGTTGAAATATGAGACATAAGATTGTCATTGCTTTTGTAGGAATCCTACCTGTTCCTGTTGTGACAGATTAAGTGCTTTTGTTTTTCACATGGACTCTCCTAGTGATTCCAAATGGTGCTGTCCCATTTATTCTATGAAATTCAGAAGCATACAGTATGTACCTGTCAAAGGTACTGTGAATCACAGAAGATTGTGTTTGTTTGTGTTTGTTAAGTTGTTGTTGCAATGGAATCTAGAAAGGGTTGTAAAGATCAATTGTTTGTCATTTATACATTCCTTCCTTTGGATACTTCAGATCTAGCACCAGTATGGAAATCAGGGGAGCGTTTCATGAAGAATTTTGTCGGTGATTTTCACTGACTAATTTACTTTCAGCCAATCAGATGCGAGGATTTTCAGTAGCTTATAACATTTGAAATGAAATGCTCCCCTGATAGTCTCTCACATCTCTTCAGGAGATAATAAATAAAGATTCCTTCATTATGATAATCTTGCCTAAGATTTTGCATGGGGACAGTGTCACCTTATAATATTGTTTTCACTTTACCAGGGGCTATGAAAGTGATATAAATCAATGCTGCATTAAAAGATGATAATTTAGTATAAATTGTGATTAAGCAAATAATCTATGTTGAAGGTAGAATCCTGTGTAGTGCTTTAATGGAATCTTAAAATCGTTCTTTGGCAGTTTCTTCATCACATGTTTAATGTTTTTGGATGATGATCCATTTGTATTATGTCATTAGAAAAAGAAAGGTTAAAGGATATCAGGAGAAGGCTATGATATTCATCGTGTATGCAATACTTATGGACATTTTTTAGTTTTGACCACTTGATTTACATGATTGACACTGCAAAATACATTTAGGTACTGGTACTTGTTTTCAGTGACCTAAGAGTCGCAAGTTTGCAGTGAAACTCTACCCTCAAACTAGATTCAGAGCTTCCAAATTCACATCAGAATGTCGTATCCCATTCATATTGGGTTTAAAGGTAGTAGCCCACATCTGCACAACATTGTTTCAGAATTTGAAGAGAAATAAGCCAATTTCAAATTTAAATAACAGATATTTATGTAAAACTATCATGTTATCAAATTTACAACATTATTCCAAAGGATAAGTGAAACGTGAATGGTATTACTTGTAAAGCCTCAGGAAGACACCTTTACAAAACACAGAAAATAAAACAAAATTTAAGTTAAATATTTCCTTCCCAATCCTAAACAGGAATATACTGGGATCTAAAATTTTTGAGTGTTTTTTTTTTGTAGCTTAAAGCAATCTAAAGTAAAACTTTTGTGCAGATTGGGTGCCACTTGCAAATGTGGGCTACTACCTTTAAATTTAGGGCACCCTCAAGTTCATTCATACTGCTATTTGTGACCTCCAAGCTGTGAACATGGTTGTCAAACAAACGCTAAGCTCCAGGTATAATTGGTGTGTGTATGACATTCAATAACGTTACTTGCATAACAAAAGAATGCAGGGACAGCACCAACTTTAGACTGGCCTTAATCACCTGGACCATTTATAATGGAATTAACTCAAGGAGCCCCAGGACTGTGCTTGGAGTGCTCCAAGGAGTGCCCCAATTTGGGGGGGGGGGCCCCCAACTCCCATTATAAAGAGGGTATAATGTCATCTGTGTGAATGATAATTGGAGTATTAACTGCTGTATGGACTGTATCTCAATAATAGAAACATATATGAATGGTATAAAAAAAAAATATGGCTTTGTGTCATTCAATTCATCCAATCTATGTGATTTATGTTAAGTATTTCATTTTCAAACATTATATGTCACTAAGACAAGGCTGATAAGCAATTGGAAATTGGGGAAACAAAACATTAATCCCAGTCACTTTGGAAAATTATGTGCAGGTTATGTGCGGGATTATGTGTTGTGACTAAATGGATCAGGGGGGGGGGGGGGAGGTTCATACATGGGATCTACCATCATGCTCACATGCATTGTACATGCTACTGCTTATCATTCATCCCTTTTGAAATTTTTCACCATCCTTCTATTGGTTATCTGGGTAAGTTTCTTATACCCATTGCGCATTACACAATCACTCTGCAATCCCATTTATGACAAATTATGACAAACTTTGGATGCTAATTAAAAAATATTAAATCTTAATGCTCAAAGAAAAGTTCTGAATAGTGATATGAATACTAAAATCAAAATTCTGGAGTTATTTAGAGCCTCCTTTGAAGAAATCAATTTGGAATGAAAGTGACATCGTAGTAGTCTTGCCATTGTGTAATCCGATTCTGCATTTATTCAGATAAGAAGGCTTGCAGTGAACCAAAATTTTGATTTAGTATTCCTGTCGTTATTCCGGACCTCAATAAAGATGATTATACTTGTTTGAAATGTCACATTAAATAGAAAAATACAATATCTTCCATAATCAGATTGGATTTTATGATTTGCGGTGGCCTTGATAGTCTTTACATGTACACTATAGAAGAAAATCATAGATCTGCCTGTGCGACATGGGCATTGTTATAATTATCATTTGTAAATAAACAGAGACCAGTGGGGTGTTGCAAGAAAGTTGCAATCGATTGCAAGTTGCAACTGATTGTCACTGGCAAATCAAAATCATTGTTGCATGCATGTCTTTTTGAAAGGGCAGACCCTGAGCCAATCAGAATGGTTGTTACAAAATTAGCAATGATTTGCAAATGATTCCAACTTTTTGCAACACCCCACAAATGTATTACATGTAGATACATGTGATGTTCTGTGTTAAAAGCCAAATATACTTATATTTCTTTTTCAGTACATTCATGATCTTCAAAAAAATTGATGAAAAAGCACCATTGTGCTATTTTTGTAAATATTTCTACATTCTGTTTTATTAAAACTGGTCAGGGATAACACCACATTTGAGTGATGAGATTTCATATATATTTCATTTTTCCTTTTTTTCTTTGGCTGTCACTGTGTCATGTTTTTGAAGCACAAAACTGTATTTGATGAGGAAATAAAGATCAAAGATCAAGTAGAAAATAGCAATGGATATTACATTTTACTGGACAGGGATGGGGTTAAATGAAGAGGGAGAAAGACAGAGAGAGACAGAGACACAGGTGACACGGGTAGGGGGAGAGAGGTTGGATTAGAGAGAAAAAGAGGGAGTAGGGGAGCGAGTGCTCTAGAGGCTTCTGGTGATTCGTTTCGCCATTAGGCTTGGGGTATTTAAGATCAGTTTATACTTACAGACTCAACAGAACTGAGGATTTGTTAAAAATATTCTTTATTGAGCATTGATGAGGGTTCCATGACATATGCTCTGCAGACATTTCCTCCGCCGATTTTGTTCCGCCGGTAATTGCTCTGTCGACAATAAACTTCAGAGACAAATTCTCCGCCGACCTTTGCTCCGCCAATTGCTCCGCCAATTGCTCCGTGGACAAACAAGGTACATGTATTTGAAAAAGAAAAAGAAAAGAAAGAAAAGCGAGTATGGAAGTCATGTTTTGGGTTGTTTTTTGTGTAATATTCATGAATAAATATTAAAATTTCTAATGGTTAAACACATTTCCAAAGTTAAAAAAGAAAGAAAGAAAAAATAAGAGATGACTGGAGCGGGACTGGAACCCGGACTAACCTTCGACGTGTAGCCTTATAGTAACTTGGAAGTAGAGCTTTGTTGACCAACGGCAACCAAGCCCAAACAGCGAACCCTGTCAACCAACCATCGGCAAAGAAAACCCTTGCATTCAAACAAACATATTTAATCAAGGGTTTTGGTGACATATCACTATGAACATGACGGACAAAGAAAGCGGACAAAATAAACAACCCCTCATTCTACCCTTCACAATGGTTCTGGTAGTCAAAAGAACATCCCTTCACTGCTATTGTCTAAAATAATGTGGAACAGGTGTCACATGCATATTCACCTGGAACTACAGGATTAAACATAATAGCTGTGAAAAAAATGTTCTTTTGACCACCAGAACCATTGTGAAGGGTAGAATGAGAGGTTGTTTATTTTGTCCGCTTTCTTCGTCCGCCATGTTCATAGAGTATGTTTTTCGCTAACTAATGAATGATATTGGTACATTCTATTAACAAAGGGGTTTGTGTGTGTGTGTGTGTGTGTGTGTGTGTGTTTTGTTTTGTTTTTGTTTTCTTCTCAGAAGTGAAATAAGATTGAAAATAAAATTAAAGATGTCATGCAAGTTCTCCATTATTTCTAAAATAAGCCTGTGTTCCAAATCGATTATTGTAAAAACAGCAGAGAAAACCAGTCGATAAAACATTTGCATCCTACAATGGAATATTCGCTTGAATTTTTTTAAAGCATTGTTTAAAAAGAAAAATCAATCTATAATGTTACACATTTTCAAGGATGAAACATCAAAATTCATATATCTTCAAATTAAAGTAGAATAATGAAAAAGAGGTGATTCGGTATTTACTTCTGCGACAACGCTCCGAGCTTTATCAGGGCCGTACGCAGAAATTTTTTTCCGGGGGGGGGGGGGCAGTCACATAAATTTTTTTGAAGAAGCTCAAAAGCGAGGGAGCAAAGCGACCAAGCTGGTCACGAGGGCACTTTTGCATAATGTGAAATTGAAGGATTTGGTGGACACTTTTCGTGGATTTGTGAAAATCTTCAGTTTTTGAAAAAAAATGTGAGTTTTCCAAATTTCGGGGGGGGGGGGGGGGCAACTAAGCCCCATGATGTTCCAAGATATTCAGCTTTTCTAAATTTCATGAAAAATCTGCTCATTATCATTAAATTATATAGTTTTGAAATTTCATCGTATTTTGTGTTATATTTTCTGAAATATCTATTTTCCCGTCGTAACTTAATTTAATGACCAGACCTGTAATATGATACATTAATGCACCAAGTATAGATTGTTGTTTCAGGGGTGGCGCGAATTTTGATAGGGGGGGGGGGCAAGATGACCCATAGGTGAATTGATTGACGTTTTGAACAATAGGGGGTATATGGTTGCAAGCACCATGCCTCTCTTTTCCCACCCTCTTTCTTCTTTCTCTTCTTTTTTTCTTCTTTTTCTCCTCTTTTTACTTTTTTTTTACCACTTGAAAAATCGTAAAGGTGGCATTCTCCCCCTGCCCCCCCCCCCCCCTCTAGCGCCGTCCCTGTTATTTGTTGTTGCTGTATGGGCATATGTATAAAAACCAAAGTCAGACCGATCCGTGAGAAACAGACGACGCCATTATCCGATATCATGACATATATCGGTTACGTTCCCATAGCAACATTATGATGAGACACTGTGGGGAGAAGCAAAATGGTTTTGATAGTTAATTAGCCGTGAAATTTGGGCATTCTTAATTTGACAGTCAATGTCTCAGATGATGACTTCGGAGTGATCGATTTGAAGACGTATACGTCCATTCGAATTATAAGGAATAAAAACAATTATTATTTTTTCATTTTTTTCTCGCAACATGTGGTAAAACAATTATCTTATATTTCTGTATAACACAGCGAAATGATGAAAATAGTGATTTCTTTTTAACTTCATTTTAAAGAAATCATTCGGATTCATACCTTGAGAGTGATATGGGGTCCATTGAAAGTTTGGAGCCGTTTTTATCTCGAGATAATTCACTGTCTCATTATGTTTTACACAGGCGTTATAGGATTTTCCGTGGTACGGGTCTTGTTACAGTCGATCCCGCAGTCGGTGCAAGTTACATACCCTTTTTGCGTTTTAGATTATCGTGATTTAGGGGGCTTTTTTTTCAATTTTTGGCGTTTTTGACACTCTATTCGCGTTCTGCGCGTTCCGCGCCTACCCCTGAAAAAATACCCTTTTTCCGCGTTTTTTTCTCGCGGATGCTGTCCACTCTTCAATGGAAGTGACCCCCCGGGGGATACGCCGGCCACGATGAATATCATTTGCCGACGACATACATTAAATTATCCTCATATGATGTTCAAACTTAATATACATTTCTATCCCATATTTTGGATAATTCAGTTGTATATTCCTTCAGAATGTCCGGCGGGTTCCCCCTCCAAAGTTTGAAGGCCTCCCTTGAGAAACAACATAACTTGCATGCTGATCTTTCACAAGACATTACGCCCCGACAGACCCCCGTCCTACAGGGCATCAATCCATTACATATACATGTTTTTGTGGAGGAGGGGGGGGGGCACTCTGAAAAAGGGTCCTCAGGTTACTTTTATTTTGGTGGAAGGTGGGGACACACACACACACCAAAAATTGCTGACAAGCAAAAAAGGGGGTCCTCAATCAGCATAAAATTTAGGGGAACCTACGCTAAGGGTGTCCCCACCCTTAAGTGTTTGAGGGGACGTGTCCCCTTGTCCCGCCCCCCCCCCACATGATTGACGCCCATGCACCTATACCCCCGCACATCATCGTCTGGGAAGGATAGAGGATTAGGCCTATCCCCCCCCCCCATCAATTTCTGGACACGCCACAATTACTGTATATATTGCTATACCTTTGCCATGTATTATCAGAGTTTCTTTTGAACATTTTTAAAAAATACATTTTTACTCTTATTATGTGGGGCTCCAAGTGACGTAACTAGGATTTCATTTTAGGAGCGGTAGTGAGCATACGAAGCGTGCTCCCTAGGGGAGACTCGGTGCACGTGCAGGGAGGAGATCCGACGTTTCTTTGTTATTGCTCCTTGTCTGCTCCCGCTCTTCTTACGTTCTCTTACCTTTTTCTCTTCTTGCTCACTTTTTTTCATTGCATTTGGGGGGGGGGCGACCACCCCCATCGCCCCCTCCCCTGGCTACGCGCCTGCGCTCCACCACTGCTAGATTATAAATAAAACACACCTGCTGCACACAATACAAAGCCTGAATTTTGGGCTCTTTAGATCCTTAGTCGGGAAATATTTGGAACGTTGCCTTTAGAAATTCCCATTTAATTTCGTTATTTTAACACGGGTTCATATTGACAGCAAATGTGAACCCGACTGTTGCCAATAGCGAAGAACCGTTGTCGGCAAGGCGAATTTACACTAATTATGCCCATGTTTGAGGCAGCGTATGGGTTGCGATTGACGTCACTAGCCGACGATCAGCCGAGCCCCTTAGCGACACGGTTCTACAATCGCTCGCCCGCGCCGCTTGCTCCGCTCGCCTCATAGCACGTACAACCCGCAATAGCGACCTCATAATGCGACCCCACGTAGGCTGCTAGTGCAAGAGGCCTGCCTTGCCTGTATACGTATTTACGTGCCTGTTTCCTATGCAAGTTTACATGGGCATGAGATCGAGAAATACAGGCGCAGCTGGCTATACGCTAGCGCTAGGCGCTCGCTCGATCGTAATCTCGCTCGTATAGGCAAGGCGCGCCTGCGCTATAGTAGTACCGTACGTATAAAAATTAAACTAGCTCGCTATATGCGACGTGCATGCAGCAAGATACCCAATTTGATCGCAAGCCAGGAGCTCATCATTCGGCTGATAAACTGCCTGGTTTGTGGGAAGTAAGGTATATACTACACCATGGCAAAGTGAAACAGCTAGAATCAAGATTTGTTCGGCCTATAAACCTTGTCTAACCTGCCGACTGGAATAATATTTCCGAAATCTTCTCCGGCTTCCCGTCGGGTCTAGTCTATACTTTCGCAACGCTGGACTAGCGACTGCGCATACTGAAAATCACCCATATCGTCAACGTATAGGGAGCTAGCTGCTGTTCATTGGTTTTGGTGTGTGTTTTTGGAGTGTGTGTTATCACTCCATGCACTACTATACTCTCTCTGTCTCTCTACTAGCTCTCGGGCTCAGCTCATCATCTACGGTGAGATTGAGAGGCCTTGGACCGACCGTACCGTACATATACCGTACCGTACGTGGTGATAAATTTGCAGGCGGCGAATTATCTCTACGATCGTCGTACACAGGACCAGGAGCCATTCTTCTACGTCCATTTCCACCATCGTTTGTTCATTGTGAATAGTTTGTGAATAGTAAAGCCTACGATTTCTGTCTGAATCGAGAGATAAATTACTGCAGCAAATGGCAGATTTAGAGGCTGTTTTGGCGGATGTGAGCTACCTTATGGCGATGGAGAAGAGTAAATCTACTCCGGCGGCCAGGGCAAGCAAGAAGCTCGTTCTTCCAGACCCAAGGTAAGTAACAATTGTTGACTGCAAATGACTGCAAATGACTTACTGTAGTCACAAACATAGCTCAACAACATAACAAACCTGAAGGCGTCTTTCCTCAGTTTTTGTCTTTTATCTTTTGTCTGCATCATTGTCATGATCAAAGAGAGTCTGGAGAGTATTCACAATCTTTGATTTTTTTCTTTTGTTTTTGTTTTTTTTAATTATTCTGCCGGCACAATAGTTATAAACTACGGCCTTATCGTGAAATAAGTCAACTCTCTTTTCGCATGTGCGCTCGCATTGTGTACAAAGTCTATGAGAGTGGAAAGAAGTCACCAGCACTGACGAAATAAACAGCAGTGAATGGGCTGGTAACTTATTTCACGATAATGCCCTAAACTAGTATAGTAATAGACCCATGATCACGATGTTCAATGTTTTACCGGCAAACACCACAGGCATGTCACGTTAATGCTTCATTTTTATATTTTTACCACTGCCACATGCTGTCTACTTTTGTTTGTGTTACTTTGTATTCAACAATGAGGAGAGCCTAACAGAAATTATATTTTCTTATAGGTAATCCCCAGGCATTGGTTGTTGTTTATCTTACATTTATGTTGTTATGTCGGATTTGAAAATTTGTTATCAATAAATATCATGTCATACACTGTCATATGTTCCTGATAATGAAAAAATTGATAATACACTTTTCACAACATCCTATTATCTGCATTCTAAGTTCTGATCCGGATAAGAGGAGGATTATTGTGTTCATAAATTTGAAATTAATATGCCTTTTTTTACGAGTGAAAAAAAAAAAATCTTCGAAAAGATCACTGGCGATTTGCAGTATACTGCCCAGAGTAAACTTCTGGGCCGGTATTCTGAAAATCGTGTTATCTTTGCAATCAGAAATACATGTAGTGTACGCCATGGCTCACATCGCGCACTTTTGTCTTGTGTGTTGGTCATTTGCACAGTTTTAAACCATCCATAAGTACACCTTTTAGATTTGTTATGACAATTAACACAGCAAAGATAAGACAAAAGAAAAGACGATTTGCAGAATACCGGCCCAGAAGGTTTAGGAGGAGGATGATAGACATGGTACATGTAACTGCACACGCCCCTTTCAATACACAATGTATGTTCAAGGGTGTGTTCTGTGCTCTTGCTGCATGGAAAGTGCTGACCTTTTTTTTATCAAAATTAACTTTTCCTTGATTTTATCCTTACATGATGAAGAAATAAAGGTCACATGACCCCCTAATTTCTGAAATATAAACATGGACTGACTCCTTTATTTGCCGTGAAAAATTTGACACTGGCATTGATATTGACTTGAAAATATGCATTATTGATATTGATTGTATGTCATACATAGTTTTCACAACAAATTAACTCCAGAAACACACAGGGAAGCATTGATATGGTGAGCTGTGCAAATTATGTATGTGGCTGCTGACCTCTATACAGGCTGTAGTCGAGGATAGAAATTACTGCCATAATTAGCGAAGTCTTTGAAAATATCAGCTTTTTGCACCCTAGGATGATAACATATTTCCATCCCATTCATTCCATTGGATCTTGATCATCTGGATCATGTGAAAATTCTCATTTTTTTTCTTTATGGCTGTTCTCCTACTCTGAAACTCGCACATCAGTAAAACACTAAGCTATTGTCAGTAATTTCCCCTGTACAGACCTACATGTACATGTAGGTAGGTATAGGGATTATCAACATTCATTTGTTAAGAATATTTACGCCTTTAAAGGCAATGGCTAACTTTGTGAGCAGCTGATTTTAAAAATTCTCAAACTAAGATGAAACATGTGTATGAGTCCTTGCATTTGTACTCAAAAACCTTGAAACCAACCATAATTTGTAATGAAAAAATGTAAGTTAGACAAAAACGGCAATTTTATTATTTTTCATCTCAAGAGACAATAATTAAGAGGACCATTTTGCTTGAATTAAAAAATAATAATATTGTGGATTTATATAGGGCCTAATACATCTCCAAGAGAGTCTCTAAGCGCTTTACAGAAATATTATTACCCCGGTCATCGGATTCAGGCTTGCCCGCATACAATGCATGCACCTTCTCCACTCCCTGGGGAGCATTCCAGCCAGTCGCCTTTTGCAGGCACGCACAATGCTGAACAAATCACAATGACTTTCGCAATCCTACCGGGTACCCACTTAAACACCTGGGTGGAGAGTGGCAAATGTAGATTCATATCTTGCCAAAGGACCATTAGTGCCGCGCCGGGATTTGAACTCGGACCACGAGATCTACAGTCCGGTGACATATCCACTAGACCACGACACCTCTACCGTTATCTGCCTCCCTGGTACGCCAATACAACAGTATGGTCCGGTGAAGCCATGCGCGCATGCGCACTCCTTACGTCTGGTCTGTGCAACCGACCCTCGTATATGTTTCAAACATTGGTTCACATTTCTAATATCTAAAAATACTTCCTGTGGATATTATACTTAAAACTTTCAGACTTCAGACCCCTTATGTTGATCCCATTTTCAAGTTACAAAATGAGAGTTTTTAAAAATCATAACAGTGTTAAAGGAAAAGTCTAGGCGATTTCTGTAAGCATGGATCATAAGAGAAAAAATTCAGCAGCTAGAAAATGTCTTCCTGTACACAACATACTTTAGGATTACAGATTAATCAACAAATGACTTTTATAAACAGAAGTTCTAGTATGAGCCATTTTCATCCACAATACAGTTCGCACTCCGGCCCAGTGACGTAGCAGAGATGCACCGCATCATGCTGCAGCCTAGGCATGCATATGATGATGCGAGTGCAGTGATAGTATAGTGCATGCTTTAGCGCGAGGAGTGAATCACTGCGGTTAAAGGTAAACATTGTTTCGTCATCTCATATCGCACCATAGTTCCTTTTTTTTTCTTCTGAATTTTAGTAGATCTAAAGTCATATCAGTTCTGATTTTATTTATGCCTCTTGTGCCAACTTGTTAGCCTCAGAATTTGTAAAGACTGTAAATCTGACCATTTCAATCGACGGGAAGACCTTACAATTTCTCGTGGGCTCGTAGCCATCACTTCGAACGCCCACACCCTATCCACCGCCACCTGCCAACATCCCTGCTTGAAGTGGTCTTCACACACTTTCACTTACTACGAAAATTAGTAAGTTTTGATGTCGAATTCATCGTTCTAATATCATTAATCAATCGGGCAGACCTCTCCCTGTCCGTCAGGGGATTCGGAATTGCAAAAAATTTCTCTTAGGAACAGAACTGGTGGGATTTGTACACCCACAAGCTAGACATCTCGGCATTTTGCATAGAGAATGTGCAGAGAAATAAGTGCGCATTACGCAGTGCAAATGCAATTGCCTTACGTCACGCGACCATTGACCATATTTGGGTTTCGGATGGGAAATTCAATTATTCGGGGGTAGAGAAAAACGAACACTGAATCGGTATTTAAAATCACAGAATCACTTTGATAAATGAATAGTAGCATTATCTGTTAGCTTGAATTTTAAGCTTATAGTGTAATTTAATGAAATCGTCTGGACTTCTCCAATGGCTTTTAACTTTTATTCATTTGTATGAAAAAAATTTTAAAAGGAAAGAGGTGGTTTTTTTACTCTTCTTTAAAATAGATTTTTACATACATTGTATCTTTGTTTATTCATACTTTTTTTTTTCCTTTTCCCCCTTTTTTTGTTCTTAATTTTCCCTTTTCGAAAAGAAGAGATATCAGATCCACTGGTCCATATACGTCGCCAAATAAAAAGACACCTTTTTTGCCAGACCGGTGCGGTGCATTGCCAGTTTTCTCAGCCGGATCAAAGATCATGTACATGGGTGCAACTTGCAAGATTATATAATATAAGTTAATACCTGCATTCGTGTAAGTGCTCCAGAATATTTCCTCATTTATTCAGAGATGGCCCACCATCATATCAAGATTACATATTACTGTCATTGTACCTTCAAAAATGTGTTTTGTTGTAACTCCCTGAATGGCAGGAAAGGTGACATTTTACATCTCAAAATACTCACATGTAACTGTAAATGCATTTTTCCTTTTTTAATAAGTCACATAAATGATGACTTATTTCAACCTGATTAAGAAAGGAACTTTAAGAAGGAATTGAAGAAAGAAACAGGAATGAAATTAAGGACATACAACACCTGTACATAATATGTTCAGTAGACTTGGGGTTATATTCTGTACCACTAATTTGAGCTTGGGTATCTACATGTACATGTATATATTGTGGTAAATTACATGTAGGGGAAACGGATTAAAATATATAATCCTTGATTGATGAAGTTACAAGAGGACATACTTCTTTTATGTATACAGAGATCTTGTCATGCATGTATTGAAGAGGTTATTTTTCATTTTTTATTTTTAATTTCATTTTATGTCCATGTATTCATTTACATTACATTACATTGCATTTATGTACATGTACATGTACATGTAAGTTACCTGTTAGTATTATGATTCTAATATGATGTACACATGTCATCATGTTATCTTTTGTAAGTTTGTGCTTTTCACTCTCTAATTTTGACATAAACAAAAGTAGATTTTTGTCCCCTAAATTGTTTGAAAAAAATAGCCGCAGTCAAGTAGATTCCCTACATGTACAACTTTGACCGTTTTATTAGATAAAATTGCTGGCAGCAGATAAATGTACAGCAGCAGGATCCAGTTGGGCTATGTGATGACATTTTGTCATAAACCCTGTTTGTAATTAGTGCAAATTGCAATGAATTACTTATTAAGTGTTCTTTTTGTTGTTTTTTTTTTCAGCGTGAGAACAGTGATGTACAAATACTTGGAGGAACGGAAAGAAATCACATTGAAAAAATCTTTGGACCAAAAGCTTGGTGAGTATGACTCTGTATATTGAGAAAGATTAGATGGTTCTTTCATTTGTGCATTCTACATGAAACCTGTCCTTCTCTGAGTATTTATGTTGTACTTTAAAAAAAAATTGGCTTACATGTAGGTCCACATCATGCCATGCCATAGTTGAAAACCATCAGTACACTTTAATACCTTAAATGTTCTTTTTAATCAGTGCCTACAGACATGTGCTGGTTTGATAGGAAATACATACATATAAATTTTCTTCGAAGAGTGGGAGTACTTGATGTACTTCCTTGTATTTACAATTTTACATAAACGTACAACACCCCCCCCCCCCCAGATTAGTCATGAATAAGATTGTAAAGATTTTATATTTTTACACAGCTTCACATTAACAGGGTGTCTGACAGACACAGGTAATTGTCTTTAGAAGCTTACAATGTACGTATATTATTACTACCAGGATTTTCATCCAGACACAGTGGTAAACAGGTAGAACAAAATAGCATTAAGGCCCTTCCAGTCATAGAACCCATTTACACTGAGCAATAGGCCAGCCCAAATTTAGATGTAAATACACGCGGACCCAAATGCGGTACCAAATGCGGGTCCGATGCGGACTCGCATTTGGTTTCGGCTCGGGAGGTAGTCTCGGGCTGGCCTGAGGCCGGGCTAGTTTTGGTGTAAATGCACGCGGACCCAAATGCGGTACCAAATGTTGGCCCGTGGTCAGCCTAGTTTTGGTGTAAACGCACATGGACCCAAATGTACCAAATGCGGGTCCGCTTTTCGCGCGCCCCTCAAATAAAATCGGAAATGAACAGAATCAATCATGTATTATAGTCTATGGCCTGTGCGTGCAATCAATTGCCAATTTGAAGAGGGGAATCATTGCACCGGTCAATGTAATATGCATACTGCGAGCACTAGTATACTGACCATAGTGTTTATCCTTTTCAACTGTGCGATCTTCAAATTGGTGCCAAGAAATGCCAATTTGACGACGGAAATTGTTGCACCGGTCAATGTAACGTACATATTGCGTGCATTATGTACCAACCACCGTATTTAGCCTGTACAATTGAACGATCTTTAAATTGGCGCACGAAAATTGTTGATAACTTCAGTATGTATGAGCTTGCACGAACAGAGGATTTTCCCATAGAAAAGCACAGGAATCGCACACCCGCCAGTGAAGTATCTTCCGCCAGTGAAGTATCTTCCGCATGTTGAACGTAACTGAAGTAAGCAACATTTACATGTGTTCTCGCTTTGTGTATGGTGTATACATTCGCACATTGTGTACCTACGTACGTGTATTTGACAAAGTTGACCGACTATAGCTGCATCATATGCATGCACCAACGTCCGCGCAGTGTTTCTGGAGATTCATAGTGTTGCTTAGCCTTAGGGAAATACGGGTTTCTTCCCCAAAATATGAATTTTGAGCCTTGTGAGTACGAATTTTCTTTGCTGCAGGTTGGCAGGTCTGCCCCATGACCGATCCCCCCATGTAATAATAGTACACTCCCTCGTATTAGCTAGCGCGAGTAGAGTGATGGTTGACCTCTTTACTTTCACTTTATATTGCCTACATTGCAAAAATAGAATTTTCATGGACAGTTTTTATAAAAATATTGCATTATGGAGATGACTCCTTGTACATGTACAGTATGTAATTCCAGATACACTGCAGGTTGAACATTGTACGTCTTCATATCTTTACACATATCATACGATGTATGTTGGATTACTTCAATATTCTCTTTTTCTCACTCTTATTTATTTACATCTGGTACATATGCTCACATATGTAGATGTAAATACACATGTACGTGTGTATTCCTCTTCTCTTTTTATCTGTCTCAAACACCCGCTCACCCACCTAGCGCTGTATGTTAGGCTTCACCGTCACACGACCTAAATGTAACATTGTGTGGGCGGAAAGGAAGAAAATGGCTGATGTTTCTAATGCATGTAATTTATGCCCCTCCTTACAAACATCGATATGTGGTAGAGCTGCTCTGGAGAGTTTGGAAGCCAATATTGCATTATGGATGTAACACAAAACATAGGAAGGAGAGAGGCAGGATACAGGGCACTGTCTAATGATGTCAGTTTTCATTGAATTCTGTTTTTCTCATAGACATGGAATTTAAAAAGTCAACATGTGTATAATCTATGTTTCTTCATGGTGGTTGGTTTCTTTGAAAGATATAGGCCTGTAAATAGACAGTCCCATTCAGATTTACTGTACATGTACTCATTCAGATTTAGTTGATTTATCTGCTGTTATCCTGGTAGGTGTTGTCTTTTTGATCTGTGAGGTTTTCCTTGTTTTGTATTACATCCATAAGCAATAGTTTATTTTGTGGTGAATATTCATTCAGCCATTTATTTTCAGCCAAACTATTGTGCATTGACTCATGGTGACAATCCTTTATGCAAGCATTTTTTTTTCTTTGAAGCTTTTTTTTTGGTGTATGTTTGCATTACATACTCTGTATGCATATATACATGTATGTAATAAATGTTATTGTAAGACAATAAAAAGATGATAAAAGGAGGTTATTTCACGTCATTTTCAAATTGAACAATTGAACAATTAGATCATAGACAGTGATGCAAAGATGCATGTACATGTATAGGACTGATGGATAAATAGAAAAGAACAAGACATGGAAGTGCTGGTCAGCATTCTAGGTATGGTGGTCAGCACTGGGCAGGCACGACCAACACAGAGGATTTCCGACTGGCACTACATTGTAGTTTCACATGAAAACGCTGCTTTAACCGTAATCATTTGTGAAGAAAAGTAGTACATACATTTGTATTTCCGTCTTCAATCATGTTTTATGACACTGAACAAGAATCATGCTTTCAATTTGACAATAAATGATTATTCCTTAAAGATTTCCTGAGTGTTGTTATCTAAAGTTACGGTTATGAAAGCTGCCAATCGCTAATCACGAGGCTCTGTTCGCTAGAACGACTTGTCGCTTGGCCAGTCAGTGAAGTTGTACCCACCACTAAATAGTCTCCACTGTTACTGTACATGTAGCTCTAACACTGGTGCTGGTATACATGTACATGTATCTAATTATAATAATCTTTAATTACTGTACTAATGTCACAATCCATTGTAGTTGGGTGGCCTTTTTTTGATAGGTTCTATGTGAGAGGTCCATGATTCAGTGCAGTAAAATGTATAATTTTTCCCATAGAACCAATAAGACCACTTTCTGAATCTGAAGCCCACCGCACACTATATGATCTTACTGTGATCCGATTTTCAAAGAGATGGCAATTTGCAGTAAATATAAAGTTTTACACATTCGATTATCTTGTTTGAACTTCAGAACAATGATAGGAATACTGAAATCAAAATGATAGTTCAATGCAAGTCTTGTGGTCTGAGTAAAGGCCAAATTGACTTCAGGTCATAGCTTATTGCTTGATGCTAATGTGACTACGATTCGGAATTGAGTTTGCTTTTACTCCTACGGGAGGCTCTCAAAAAACCCAAAATTTTGTAGTATTCATATGGCTATTTAGAACTTGATCATTTTATTTTTACATGTGGATGTTCGTATCAAATAACAAATTTTTCCAAAATCAGATCGCAGACAGATCGTATATCTTTTTTGTACATGTACAGTGTACATGTAGGTATTGATATGT